>JAOCZM010000131.1:0-1200000 GCA_026122235.1 Vinca minor | reverse complement strand
TACTTAGGCACACCTTATATATCAGTCACAACTTTCGTTCTTATCCACAATGTGACCTTTTCCCATATGAGACTAGGGTTTCACATTCACCCCTCCTTAAGGACCTAGCGTCATCGCTAGGCGCCCCAAACACACTTAGCCCAGGATCAACCAGGTGTGCAGGATTCTAGAGGTGACCCCACCGCTTACGGCGTGGCACTTACTTCCCGTCAGGATTCTAGAGGTGGCCCCACCCCTTACGGTGTAGCACTTAGTTCCCTTTATGATTATAGAGGTGGCCCCCACTGCTTACATTGTGGCACTTAGTTCCCACACGTCAGGCTGGTCGCTTTGATACCATAAAATGCCGCGCCCTGTGCCCGCGGGCCCGCAACGCGACACATGAGCCTGGCAGCACCTACGACTATCTACTTGGCAACCGGACTCAGCTTACCCACTATTCCTTATCATTTCTTAGATGTCTAAAGATAGCATTATATTATATAAGAAATCTCATTATGAGTTTTTGTAGAGTAAAGTATGTCCATTATGAGTTTTTTTTTAGAATGGCTAGAATTAAATTACTCATTTCCTAAAATAATAATATTTTTTTCATATAAACTTCCACTACTAACGTTCCTTAGTTTAAGCGTAATTTAAGGGTATCAACCTTCCTTAACTAATAATGCAAGAATGCAACTTTATTAAAAGTAAAATACTTTTATTAATTTTCATTTTAAGTCAAAGTGAAACATTAAATTCCGGATTAAAGCAATATTGTATTTGTTAAAGTATATAGCCTAAATAATATTTGAGTTATGTATCATCATATTACTTATGGCTATTGTGTTATTTTTCTAAATTTCTTTTATATTATTAGTAGAATTTTTGCTTTTTTTTTGCATTGATTTATGATAGTTGAATCTATTGATCATTGCTAGCCACTTTTAATTTTTATTTTAAATGTTTCGATTTATTTGATTGCAGGGTACAAAGAATCCTAATTGTTGGTAACCTTTTCTGTTATATGTATTGATTTACTTATATTCTATCAGTCTTACGCAAAAACTTAATTTAGACTTGATTTGTTATTTTGGTTCTAAGAATTAAGTTTTTTAGCCATGCCCAACAGAGTTTTTACAAAAGCGATTTTTCTTAAAAGATTGCCATTAAAAAATGACAAATTTGCCAAAAAATTATAAAGTTTGGGAGGAACTTATTTGAGGGAATTTATTGGGAGGTTTATGTGAACTTATGGGAATTTATGAGAATGTTTTATTCCAACATTTACTCATCTCTTCATCTTTTTATCCACAATGATGTTTAATTATTATTCATATCTATGTTTGATCTATTTTTTATCCAATAAACATTACTATTAATAAATGACCTTTAAATAATTTATTAATATACTATTATACTAATTTTATCTTTCTGGGAATAAAAACATTTAATAAAATGGATCTTACAGCAATATAAGTTTGACGAAAAAAACTTGAGCAGAAAATTTGCTCGCTCTTATAGAAGAAGATGCATTATCTCAAAATGTGGAGCACACAATATTAAAAAACTTCATGAATTAGATGGCTCCATAAGAAAAATGAAGTCACAATACGTAGTCTCTTCATGTTTTCTAAAAAAGATTACGTGATTAACATTTAATGGTAGTAGTGTAGTGATTAGGAATGGCAATGGGGCAGATCGGGGTGGGTATCTCAAATACCACGCCCTGCCCCGCCCTGTTGATCCGCGCCCCGCCCCAGTTCAAAAAATTCTGCCCCGCGCCCCACCCCGCACGGGGCAGATCTGACCCGCCCCGCCCCTTTCTATTTTTTTTTTAAAAAATCATTATTTTTTTAAATTATAAAAATCATTAATTTTATCAAAAAAATTAAAATCATAAAAATCATTAATTTTATCATAAAAATAATTAATTTTTTTAAAAATCATAAAAATCATTAATTTTATCCAAAAAATCATTAATTTTATCATAAAAATAATTAATTTTTTAAAAATATATTTAATTTTTTAAAAATATATTTAATTTTTTAAAAATATATTTAATTTTTTTAAAAAATAATTAATTTTATCCCAAATCAATTCTCAAACAAGTACAATTAGTATATTAAAATGAAAATTAAACATGATTATGTTTAATAATAACAATATTATAATAATGTAATATAAATGGGAGCGGGTCGAGTAGGGCGGAAAAAAATACCATGCCCGATCTCGCCCCTGCTCGCATGAGCGGGGCGATCTCGCCCCATTCTCTCTAGGGCGGGCTGGGAGTCGCCTCAAAAGACATCGGGGCAGGGCGGATCGGCGGGTCACGGGTCAAATTGCCATCCCTAGTAGTGATTATTGGATCAAAACATTTGATGAAACATTCATCGAAATAGTATTGGATTATGTTTAATTCTTTTGATTATATATTATTTGATCCAATATTTTTTATCCAATAATCATTATGTGTTCACCTTTAAATTTATGAGTTACTCAATAAAAGTCATATTACCTAATAATGTTGAATTTTCTTATTTGTTTTCTGAAAAATTAAAGTTAACGAGTTTTTATTTTAAATACAATTGTACAACTAATAAATTAATAATTTGAAATTTATTATTTCCGTGCTATGCACGGATCATTTGCTAGTAAGTTAATGTTTGAATCGCAAAAATGGGAGACTTGTTGGAGCTGGGCATTTTTGTCTTTAGACATTTTGTGAATGTCCAAAATAACCTTCCTTGCCAAATAGTGTGGCGCGGTGCCAAAAACAAATGTAGCGATTAGCTGACTAGCCTCGCACCCCTTTTGCCCTTTTCTCTTGTCCAAAGGGCTAATCCCCTCTCAATCCCCACGCAGCTTGCCGCCGCCTCTTCTCCTCCTCCTCCATAATCATTTGAACTTGAACCTCCGACCACCCAACACCTCCAACCGCCGCTGGGATACTGACTAACGACGCGCCGGCTAAATTGACGCCTATCACGTCACCGGAGTACTTAGAGGTTGCTGTTTTTCTCAATTAGGTGCTTCTGCTTCATTCTGGAAGCTTATAAATTTTTTGTTTTGTTTCGAGTGTTGTTGATTTAATTTCGGCTTTATAAGTAGTATTCTTTGATTCTCTTGTTTGTGATTTATGAAATTGATATTTTGCTGCTGCTAGAATAGAATTTTGGAAAGGAAGAATTGCCCTTAAATCGTTGCCAGATAACTGAGATTGTTTAACTGCTTTTGAAATTTCAGAAATATGATTTGGAAATGTTGAAGAGATTTTTTTTTAATTATTATTTATTTTACAATTTTGGAGCTTGTTATTTTAGTTGTTGAGTTTAGTTGATTTAATATCAGGTTTGTAAGTAAGAATCTTTGCTGCTATTGGTGTGGTTTTTGATTTCCAGTGGTTAGAATTTTGTTAAAGGAAATGTATTTCTTAAAATTAATTTGCCTGTTGGTTTCTAGGATAAGTTAGATTATTTAACTATTTTGTACTACTTCAGTATATACTCATAATTTTTTTAAGATGATGAAGAGAAAAAGATTTTGAGGATTTTACTTTTCAAGTCTGCAGTCGTAAGGCCTGCTTCCATTTTTTGAAATTTCTCCTTATTTATTCGGTTCACGATTTTATGTTTCTATTCCTGATTTGACATTGAACCTATTTGATCTCCGCTACCACAGTTTCCATCAACACTACTATGCCTACTGTGAGCGTTGGAAGAGACAGGCTCTTCAAAGCTCTTGGTCGTAGTTACAGTAAGTTCCCGAGCACTTCACAAATTGAATAGCTAAGCTTTTATGTATCTACCGTGTCGTGATTCTTACTCTTTCTTCGTGCTGCAATGGTTCCAATTTTTCATAGCTGAGGATGAGTTTGACGATTTGTGCTTCCAGTTTGGCATTGAGCTTGACGACGTTGTATGTATAAATGCTGAAGATTTTCTTTCTTGAATTATATGGTGTTCGGAGTTGATTTATGTATTTTTAACATAATTTTGAGTAAAAAATGCAGACAACTGAAAAGGCAATCATTAGGAAGGAAAAACACTTAGAGGAAGAAGAAGCATTGGGGGATGAAGAAGTCATCTACAAAATTGAGGTCCCCGCCAATAGGTACTTTGATAAGTATATGATATATGAAATGTATCTGTTATGAATTTGATTAACTGGAAGTTTGGAAGAATACTGCGTTTAAACTTGTGGATGACAAATCCGAACAAATGAAGGAAAATAGAAATAAATCAAATAATACACATTTGTTTTACTAACTGCATGCAGGGATATGTGGAGATTATTTAACTTCTTTGATTAAATGTAATTGCAGATATGATCTGCTTTGCCTTGAGGGACTGGCTCAAGCTCTTCGAGTATTCAATCTGGTTGATGAAGTTCCTACATATAGAGTTAAAGATCTTAGAAAGGAGTCAATGCTTGAGATGCATGTAAAACCTGAGGTAACTAATTTCATGAACTAAAATTTTCCTCTCTTTCAGGATGTCAGTTTGCAACCAATAGTAGACAAAAATGAATTTTCAAGTGTGTAACTGTTAGATGTTCACATGTTCTTAGCTAATATATTCTCATTTGTCATGCAGACATCTAGCATTCGCCAATATGTTGTTTGTGCTGTTTTAAGGGGCATCACCTTCGATGAAGCTAGATATAATAGCTTTATTGATCTCCAGGATCGGCTGCATCAGAATATTTGTCGGTAATCTCTCTCTCTCTCTCTCTCTCTCTGTTATCATGTCAAATTCCATGACGATGAAAGTTTAATAGTAGGCCTTTTTGCTTAATTAACCTCTATATATGTATAGCTTATCTTCTAGAAGGTTGCCTGCTGAAAAGCCTTTTATATTTCCAAGAGCCTTTTGATGTGTTAAGATTGGTTCTCTTTGAAGTTTGACTTTGTGGTTCCATTTTTCTCCCTTTTAGGAGGAGGACATTGGTAGCGATTGGTACACATGACTTGGATACGATAGAAGGACCTTTTACATATGAGGTATGCTGTTTTCTATTCCCCTTCTGGATGATCTCTTATTGATTTACGTGGTAGTATTATTTTTGCTCTGTGTGGCTGTTTGATGATAATAAGTAGGTTTATATTTATTCCGAGATATATGGTTTAGTTTACACTCCTGTTGGTCGAACTCTGATGTTGAGGATCTGCTTCTAGTCTTATGCCATGGCATGCTTAAGTGTAAACTATATTGCTTTTATTTTTACTTTTTATAAAGCTAGATTTTTCTTTACTTTTTATTTTAAGTTCTTTTTTTTTGTGTGTTCGTCCTAGGAGCATGTAACCATGACGCAAGGGACACTTATTAACATTTGTCTTTAATCTTCAGGCACTGAAACCTTCGGAGATAAATTTTGTGCCACTGAAGCAGGTAAGAATTATATCTGAGACCTAGATCTACGTTTCATAAAATAGGCATACTGTTTAGTTGGTAGCAGAAAGATATCTGGAGAAACTATGAGTGCCACTTTAATGGATATTACTAAAGCTTGCTGTTCGAATAGGGAATTTATCAACAAGTTCATAATCCAGTCTGTAATGATGTGCTTCAGTAAGAGTAGAGACTTGTTGATCTAAAAGATACCGTAAGCATGTTGCCGTTGACCCTCTGCTGCATGTTTCTCTTAAGTTGTCTATTATCCAAATTAATATCCTGGTCTTTCCTACATGTCTATCCGGTTTTCTATTTTGAAAGTAAGAAACTGGAGGAACGTGCCCTACAATATTGGTTATTCTTTATTTTAGATCAAAATTAGTAATGGCATCTGCACATGAATGCATTAAGACAACTAATTTTTTGCTTGCTTTACCAAGCCATCTAATCTCATGGCACAGAATCAGCAGCTACATCTATTTGACTACTGTTCTTTCTTTCCACGAAGTTCCAGGATAACATGTTTTGAAATATTTGTATTATCATGCATTCCTGCTTTTCACTATCTGCTTTTATCCTGTTTTGCATTACAAAATTCCCCTCTGCACGTTCGTGTAGAGTCTCAGCATACTAGTGGAACTACACATAGAAGGCTCTGCTTTCCTTTGTCCTAAAATGGCTCTTGACACAGCCTGATAGGAAAAGACATTTGTGCTTGGCTCATCAGTAGTCCAAAATTACCTTTCAGCCAAGCTCGAAATATTACTTGCACCAGATGGAATTTAGTTTTTAAAAGTTGCAAATAACAGCTTATGCAAAGATAACTTGTGAAACTAAATTATCAGAAGGAAAATAAGAAGTGAGGCTTGATTCTCTTTGGTCATCTTACCCACATGTGCAACAAAGTGGGAAGAAGAGAAGGGCTTTGATTAGCATGGCGAAAAACCAATTGAAACTCCAGTAAAGTGGCTAATTCAATTTACCTAAGGGTGTATTTGAATTGGTTTTTTTGTTTGAGAATTTGTCTCGGGGAAGGATTGAAAAAGTGAATTTTATGTGAGAGAGATGTGGGTCCCAAATTAAGAATTTTGTGTTGGAGGATGTGATACTTTTGTGCCACATGCACCCGAAGTCTCTAAGGAATGCGAATACTCCAAAGTATCATGGTTGTTATTATAGAAAATATATAACCGTTGGTTCTATTGCTGAAAACATAATGTAAGATGCCACCCTAACTTGATCTCTAGGAAAGGAATAACCAAGGAAACTGAATTGCTCTTAATGCTAAACTAAAAGGAAAACCGTACTTGAATAAAACTTGGGACTTAAAGGACGCAAATCCCCTAAGGGAATCCTGTCGCCTTGCTGTTTTTATAGAAATAAAACTCCATTTCATCTCAGTTATCCCTGCGTCTTTACTTTTCTTATAATATCCTGATTAGCTCACTGTTATCATATTTCCGTCTTTTCTTAATGTTGTGTTTGCTGCACGTATTAACCTGAGTTTATTTGGACTATCCTCTACTATCATTATTATTATTTTTGGTTTGTTACTGTTTGTTTGGTACAACACTTTTGTATCTGGAGTTGGTATCTAGTTATGAAACTGATGTACTAGTTTTAATTTATTTCTAGACAAGGAACTTCAGCGCGGATGAGCTGATGGAATTTTACAAAGTGAGTTATTTCTTTCCTGTGTTTTCTTCTTTCTTTTATTAGTCTGTATGTTACTTCCTTTTGTATCTGATTTAACATATTGAATGTTTTATTATCATTTTATTCATTAGATTCCTGATGGGTTTGCTTGATTTTCTCAGTTTGGGTTTTCCTGTTATTTAATATTGAATCATTGGTATGATGGTTTGACAATGATATTTGCCTTCATATTGGCAGTCAGATCTAAAATTGAAGAAGTTCTTGCACATTATTGAGCATTCACCAGTATTCCCTGTTATATATGACCGTAATAGGTACTTTCTTAACTACCAATATTCTTAATGATCTTTTTGCTTTATTCATGATTCTTATTTCTGCACTGATATATACAAGCTTGACGTGGTTGGGAGAAAAGTGCATTGATATATCAAAATCGTAGAACCAAAAGTACTCCTAAAAAACTTCATATCGAAAGCAAACTTGAATGCTTTGAAACTGAAAGGTTGAATTCTGTGACCAAGAAGTTGCCGTGGGTTGATTGCTAAACTCTAGCCTAATTTTACCCATCATAACCTAAACAGAATTTTACTTCTACTACAAAGTAAAGAAGATGATCTTAAGACTAGGACAGAGGAAAGCACAACCGGCTTTAGGAGAAGTATAGACAAAAAAGAAAAAGAGGTTCATAAATCACCAGGGTCAATTCTCTTTTAGAAACTCCTCTTAACTTCTACATTAAAATGTTGAGGTAAATGATGGACTTACTCTGCTCAAGTATAAATGTGGAGGGAAGTACATCAAGGTTGCTACCGACCTTGCAACATTGACATTTCTTTTCCTCCTAAAGTGGAGGCTAGGAGGGGTTATCTTATATAAAAGCATTACTCTTACGTTTTCCTTGTAATCTTAGCTTAAGGTTACTAATTTTCTTTAAAATTCCAATGAACCAATTCACAGAAACAATTGGTGATTCTTTATTGAGATACACTAGTTCTATACCTCATTATGACCTTGAAAAATTAGAATAGGCAAGAATTCTGCCCTTGTTACCAATTGTAGTTACAGTAAGAAATGCCAAAAAGTATTACTCTTCTGAATAGCAATAAAGAGTCTGAACTTTCATTATGGCATTTATTTTTAGTCAAACATACTCAGGATTCAGGACAGCTGTATGGTAGAGAAGTTGTACCAGTTCTATAATTCATACTTTAGTAGTTAAAGTGAAAACAGTATAATTTATATTTCAAAACTGTTCTAGAAAATGTACGATTCTCAGTGTTTCTCAGAAGAGTTGCATTTGTATTTGTTGTAGTGAAATGAATACTTAAATGATGGATCACGATAATTCACTGAAGTTTTTTGAGTTTTTAATATGATTGCTGAGTTTAAAATCTTTCTTTGCCCCAGCCCACTCTCAGTAATTGTTTACCCCCTTAAATATATTGGTTGTGGCTATACAAATTTTTTGAGGGAGAGGATTTGTAGAGTCCAGGCGATTTGATTATTCTACCGGTTCCTGCAGAAATGTTTTGTCTCTACCTCCAATTATAAATGGTGCACGTTCTGCCATCACATTGAAGACAAGGAATGTGTTTATTGAATGCACCGCCACAGATTTGACAAAGGCAAATATTGTGTTGAACACAATGGTGAGAAACTGCACCTGTAGTGGTACTTCAATTGGTGTTGAACTTCCCTCTATTTGGTTTTCTTTTTCTTTTTCCCCTTTTAAAATAGTTTTCTCCAAACTGTAGGTAACTATGTTTTCAGTGTATTGTGAAAGAAAGTTTGAAGTTGAACCAGTTAAAGTGATGTATCCAGATGGAAGATCATTTGTTTGCCCTGATCTATCACTGTACCATATGGATGTGCCTCTGTCGTACATAACTAGTATAGTTGGAGTCGGTCTGCAGGCAAATAAGGTAGATTGATCATTTCTTTCTTATCTTTTTCAATGTTTTCTAATCTTTGATGCTAGCTAGATCACCAGAGTTCACATGGATTGAACTAAGAAGCTTTTTACTGTTTGTTTACACTTTATTCTTATTTTCTTGCAGTAAAGAGAAAAATAAAGCATACTGTCTGCTTAAGTCAATATTCCTAACCTTGATCATGTCTCTCCATGGTTTTGATTATGAAACGTATTTCTGTTCTTCCCACTTGGTTTTTGATTTTGGTCATTTAGCTTTGGAGCTTTAGCAGTCTTTGTAGCTAAAAGAAGATATTATATTCTTGTGACATGAACTATTTATGTTGGCTGAGATTCTGCATAAGAAGTTGTCCTAGTTTCTAAAGGTGTATTTGGACACAGATCTTGCACAATCTCTAATAAAAAAATTTCTCTTTAAGGGCCCACATCTTCTCTTAATAAAAAACCAATCCAATACACTCCAAGTCTGTCGAGCTGAAAATATCTAGTTTGTCGAGTAGTATCTGCTTCTGATAGGTGTCATTTGGAATTTCATATCTTCAGTTGCAAATAACACTGGTAGGATATCTTGCCTATAGTATTTAATTACTGTGGTTTTGATTTGTCCTCTCCTAATCTGAGATGGCTTAATTATATATCAGGTGGAGGGGCTGTTAAACAAAATGCAATTACATGTTCAGAAGTCTATACCATCAGATGACTCTGTGAATTTTGTTGTAGCTGTACCGCCCACAAGGAGTGATATTCTTCATCCCTGTGATGTGGCCGAGGTACTTGTTTTGATTAATTGCTTTTAGAAGTTTAACAAGAGCTCAGGATTTTACTAACAGATTTTTTTTTGCCAAGTAATTTTACTAACAGATGTACTGTTGCGCTCTTGTTTTTCAAGGATGTTGCAATTGCTTATGGATACAATAAAATACCAAAGAAAAAACTTTCCTCTCTGAAGTCGCTCCCATTGAACCAGTTCAGTGATCTAATCAGAATGGAGGTAGATGCCTGATTTAAGCCCCGACTATGAAAAACAATAGGATCATTTTCTGTTCCCGTCAGAGTTCACGTATTTTGCTTATGGTCGTGGAAGTCATAATCAATTTGAAACTGAATGAATAATTATTGTAATTCAATATGCTATGCATATTTTACCCCTTACCTTGAGGGTTGCTCTTGAGTCGCAAGTGTGCGGTAAAGGCTGTACCCTATCCTGTCTCCCCAGTCTTTCAGATCATGGAATATGGCTTTCCTTACAATAGCCGTTATACGATTATTCTTATTTGGATGCTTTACTGTTGCATGTAAACTAATTTCCATCTTCATCTTTTCTTCTTCTTTTAATGTTTTAGATGATGGCGGTTGGGTACTCTGAGGTGTTAACATGGATATTATGCTCTTACAAAGAAAATTTCACAATGCTGAATCGCAAGGATGATCAGTCAACAGCAGTAATAAATGGAAATCCACGTTCTGCTGACTTCGAGGTGGGTTTGGATTATAATTTCAAGGAGTTCAACCAAATGCTTTTACGTAGTTGCACATTTAAAAAATGTTATCTTTTACTCAATTCTTGTGTTTATTAATCTTTCAGTTAGGATATTGGTCATGCCACTCAATTCTGTTGGTACAGAAGGTTTAGCTTTGCCAGTGATTTATCTTTTTTTGGTTGTTTTTTCATGATTGATTTGTAGTTTCACCCGAGTGTATTACCTGAAGTCACCAGTGCATGAGGTAGTTGAGCTTCTATGTGTGAGCTTTCTGAAGAGAGGATTTCGTGAGCTTGGCCCCATTGTGGAGGCATATGTTTTTACTGGCATGAAGTAATTATCATCTAAACTTTGAAATGATAATTAAATGCAAAATATAAAACATATAGAATTTGGGGCCAGCATGAAGAGTTGAGCATTTTTTGATTGCTTGATTTAGAAAGACTAGATCAATTACGTCTTATAAGAAATGTTAATAATAAATAGGACGATTATGAGATAAGCTGAAAACTATTTGGTGTCTTGTATTTATTTCCTTTCGAATGTAGGTTTCTTTACATAATGCAAGAGGATTTAAAACCACTGTCTGAATCCATTGTCTATAGGAGGCGCCTCATCCTGTCGATAGTTATTTCTTTTTAGGTTCTTTTCTTTTGTGCAAGAGAAATAACAATTTGCTATTGGTAGGTCCCAAGTGCTTAATTCTGGAATAATTATACTTCAATAGAGTGGTTGGTCTGATTTTGGGCTGTAATTTTAGTTGGTCCATACATGCTTTGGGCTCAGCTTTGTCCTTCCAAGTCTTTCTGCTTTGGGACTGGGGTTATCTTCATTTTATTTTCAGTAAAATGCTTTGCAGGACATAATTTTATCCGTTCACTATTTCCCATTGACACTTTCCGTTTGAGAACTAGTTGTTTGCTTATCTATTTAACTTATATAATTTTTACTCCACCTCGTGTCATTTTCAGGTTGTTCGCACAAGTCTCATGCCCGGAATACTGAAAACTGTTGGACACAACAAAGATCACCCAAAACCTATAAAGGTAAAGGATGTTATTCACTGTTTCAGAGCTTAGAGGGAAAGCTGAGTGAGTTGTATAATTCACGCCCCTCCCCTTGATATATCTCCACACTATAATTGAAAACAAAAGATGAAAAAACCAATCCCTTGACTGTTTCTGATAGGTCTGTAGATGGGCCAAGTTGTTGAAGAGTAGTGTGTGACTGGTTACTGAATAACCTCAATCATAAGAAAAGAATGAACATAATAGTTTTGACATATTATAACCCCACTCTCTCTCTCTCTCTCTCTCGCTACTGATATAAGAGTTCAGAAGTATTCACTTTGTAGTACTTCTCCAATTCTTGGTGGCCTGTTGCTGCACATGGATGACAGTGCTGAGCAAGAAAATCTGAATTTACGATATGGTGTTCCATATGGTTTCTTCTTAAACTTTGACAACCTAAATCTGATTGACGAGTTAAATTTATTGACTTGAATTGGTGATTAAGAAAGTTACCAAAGATTTCAGTAAAGAAAACAGCTTCTTTAACTGGATTTTGATTGATCTTCTGGATTTTATTGTTATGATATTCTTAAATTTATAAAGCTATCCTTAATTTTTAGTGTTCTATTTTGCTTTTCTTTATTCATGGCCATTTAACCTGTGTAGATTTTGCATGCTTATATTTGTTATTGTTCTGTTTAATTTCTCTGAACTTGGGATTACTACATTAGATATTTGAAGTGGGCGACATAATGCTTCTGGATAAGTCAAAAGATGTTGGTGCAACAAACTGTCGCCACCTTGCAGCTTTATATTGCAGTGCTACCTCAGGGTTTGAGGTACTGGCTCTTTCCTTCTCCCGTTCTTTACCTTACTGAAGCTCTTTTTGCTAGACTTAAAACTTGAGGTCAAGGGATGGATACTCTGTACAACTAGAAGCAATTTCGTTTTTCTGTGATCCTCCGAATGTGTAGCCACTAGCCTTTCTTCTTTGTAAGTTCTCTTTAAGACGTACCGAAAGATATCATGTCCGTCCAAAGTAACATGATTCTAGCCACCTAGAAGCCCAGGAGTTCTAATATGTGTACAGCCTGTGCCCTTCTGATGATGTTCATCTTGCTTCTAGGAATCGAATAAATTCTGCTAGTAGCTATGTATTGATTCGATGTTTTCCCTTTTGCAGTTGATACATGGTCTAGTAGACAGAATCATGGAAGTGACTGGGACTCCTTTTATGTCACCTAAGGATAAGTGTTACTACATAGAAAGTTCAGATGTAAGTGTTCCGTTGGCTTCATCCTTAAAACACCATAATTGATTACTGTGCTTATTGTCATCTGGCTATGTGAAGGATCCTGAATTTCTTCCGGGTAGACAAGCAAGAATCATCTACAAAGGAAAGCAGATAGGCACTTTTGGTATTGTGCATCCCGAGGTACATGAATTGTCATTCAAATAGAACCATATTTATGGCCCGTGTGAATTAATTTTCAAAATTTGAAAGATCTTCATTGCTTCACGTGATATCAATCCTGTCAACCAGATTGGATTTCTGATTCTTCTTGTCTCCATTATGCATTGTAGCTTTTGAAACTTTATGCTCAATGCACCGAGTGCTCTTAGATAATTTGTTACTTATCTCTGCTTTATTACTGAACAGAAAATTCATGAATCTAGTGATCAATTAAGGAATTCATACTAAACTTCTTACGAATACTGAGTTCTGATCCAGAACTGATTTTGCTCTAGCTGAAATTAAAACTTCAGCGTAATTTCTGGTTGGTACATGGAACAACACTTAAAAGACTAATCTTTTATATTCTTCTTCATGATCTCAGGTGATGGATAACTTTGATATTTCATATCCATGCTCCTTTGTGGAACTTAACTTGGAGAGTCTCTTATAGTGTAAGCAAGCTCTCTTTAACATGATATCCGTTATGCATTCTGATATTCTTGTCCAAGAATGATCCTTTATGTCTTAAAATGATTCCCCCCCCACCCCACCACACACACACACACACACACTTCCCCATCCGGAACCCCGAGGCCTCGTGCACGGGTAAACGGACGGATAAAGCCATGCCCCTCCTTTTATTGCAGTAGCACTAGATATGCAATTAGTACCTCATACAGGGTTATTGTTTACTTTCTATTCTCCCTTTTTTATCTTTCCCGACAGCTTCTGGAACCGGGAAAATAGTTCAAACACCCTATGACAAGAGAAGCTGTGAGGCGGAGATGTCAAGCAGAAGCTCTTGATGTGTTGTTCTACAGAAGTTGGCCTCCAGGAAACCTCATTTCACAATTTTGTGCTAGGGAAAGGAAAAAAAAAGGGAAAACAAAAGAACCTTTGAAGTCCTTTTAGTCGAGTTTGATCTTATTGAAAATCTCAGACAGACCTCACATGGACACTTGTGTGCAAATATCATTAATTATCCTAGCAGTTCAACCACTTCAATTATCGAAGTTTATGATGATAGTTTGCCAGTAGTCAGGCTTTAATGTTTATTATTATTATTATTATTATTATTATTATTATGCAAAAAGAAAGGAAGATTCATCAGTAAACAGCTCTGAATTTGATTTTTGTATAAGAAATATAACGTATCTAATTTTTTACTTTAATGGAGGGGTTTTTTTAGCCTCTCAATTTCTTTTCAAAATATATGCCATTTTTTAGCTTTTAAAGATATATTTTTACAGCTACTCATATTATAGATAGATAGATTAATAAGGGAAGCAACTATGGTTGAGAATAAATTAAATTATTTAAGAGTATAATCTCTTCATTTTTAATTTAAGCTAAGTTGCCTAGATCTTTTAATATGACGGACGGATTGTTAATTTTTGGTACATGTTATGAGGAATGTGATATTAAAGACTCCTCTTTTTCCTTCTGTCTCTGGTTAGATTTGGCCATTGGCTCCGGCCAATGGTTGAATCTTGGCCATTTAACTACTTTTATTTGATTTTTATGTTTCTATTTTGTACCACAAATCATATGAGACTTCTTTCAAAGTGTTTTTTTTTTTTCAAGATTCAAGACATGGGGGTTAGAGCTGTCTCAGATCTTCACATATCTAAACTTTTTGGTTATGTTCCTAGGAGAAATCTTCAAACCCGGACTTGATTTGGGCATTTTATCAACTTTCTACATCTTCCCGAGGCAATTTGTAGGATGATTGATACGCCCATGATCTTATAAATTGTCGATCTCTAAGGAAAATGTTGAAATTGATTTTCTCCTGACTCTGTGGTTCAAGAATTGTGATGGAGATGCTGTGAAGATGAAGATTATGTATTTGTTTATTTTAGACTTGATCTGGGCCTTTTGTATGTTATCATGGTTTTTTAAATTATTGTATAACTTTTATTTTCTTGTAATTTCTAATTTTTCTTTGATTGTAATGGCACTTCGCTATTTTGTGATTAATAAAAAATTTTAGCAAAAAAAAATGAGCGACGTCCCCCACCCCACCCCTTCCAAAAAGAAAGGAAAAAAGATAAAGAAAGGAGATTGACTAATTGCTTCCATTGGACGAATTATAATGCGGAAGAATAATGAACCGACTGTATTAGGTAGGAGGGTGAGGCATATAGCGATATACTCATAGTGTATTATTTTAAATGTTTAATTTCTATTTTAATTTGTTCTAAAAAAAAAATCAACTTATAAAGGGAAAATAATTCTTTCTGAAATCTCATACCTAATCACATGTATGTATGAGAAGTAAGCTCAACTATATATGAGTCTTATACTTAGAAATATCATGGTAATTTTGACCATTGTTAAATGTCATGGATTTACCTAAAGGTTTATCCAGACCGTTGATCAAAATAAATCCAATGACCAATAATTTTTTTTTCCTACAATGTCATCTTTTATTCTTTTTTTTTTTATTCCAAGTAATGTCAGCTTTTGTAACCTTGCTACAGTGTAGAAAAATTCTGCACCGTGCAGAATAAATTGTGGCTGTCGGGTTAAGAATCTAACGACTAAGATTATTTGGGATTGTGGGGAGTTAAAATATTTTTTAAATTATCTCACTCAAATAATCTCAACCGTTAGCTTATTGATTCGACGAGCACAATTTATTTCGCAATATTTTGCACCGTAGCCGAAGTCCAGCTTTGGTCCCTTTCTTCTGCCAGGCGCATGACAAGACTCAAAAGTTGCTAAGATCTCCAATATGGATGTTATATTTAAAAAAAAGGACTCTAGTGGCATTTTTGTTCAGCTGAATCAAAATTTGCCAACTTAGCCAATTTTTAACTAATTGGGCTTAGCCCACCATCATTTCCCATTATTAAGATCTATCAAACGGATCGACCCAGGTCAGTCTCGTCCCAAGTCCCAGAATCTGACTCACTTTAAACGGACCGGACCGGACTTAGTCCATTTTTTTGCGGACTTCAAAATGGTAAGTCCATACCCAGTCCGCTTATAGTCCACGGGTTACGGACTGGTCCGCGGACTTTCTCTTTCTTTGATAATTTTTAAAGAAAATAATATAATTTTTTTTAAGATTAATGAATCATAACACAAACCGTTTATGTTATGATAGATTAAAAAAACAAATCATGTAAACACACAAAACTAATAGATCATCCTCCACTAAAAAGAAATAATACGGATCATCCAAACTCCGAAGTCCTAACAAAACCTAAAATGTCCAAAGATCAAAGTCCAACAACAAATTAAACATTCACATAATGGAGGGAGAGCAAGGAAATCGAGAGACAAAGAAGGGAGTATGGAGAAAATAGGATTTGGTTTTTATATAGATTTTAGGGTTAGAAATGTAAAATCGTTGAGGCTTTGACATTAGTCACATAACTAATGAATATCAATGAGTCAAACTTTGATATATAAAAATTAAAACATAAATTAAACAATATATATGTATATTGCGGACTGAACCGCGAATAAGTCCGGTTTTGGTCCATAAAGTCAAGGTCCGTTTTTATATTTTAATTTCACGGACTAATCCACGGATTAATCCGGGTCCGGTCCGCGAAGTCCAAGTCCAAACGGATACGGGTACAAAATACCCGCATTTAAATGGATTTTTATTTTTGAGTCCATATCCAGTCCATTTCGTGCGGGTTACGGATAGTCCGCGGACTTTCGGTCCGTTTGACAGTACTACCCATTATGGTAATTTTGGTCATGGTTATAATACAAATTCTTGCAGAAGTCGTTTGTAGTTTGAGAGGGAGAGAGTAAAATAATATTGCAAAAATTGTAAGGCAGTGAGACCATAAATTAAAAAGTTTAGAAAAAAATAAAGAAAGAATGCATAACAAATTTTTTTTAGTTCATATAACTGACTCAGTATTGTTGGTTCATGTAACTAGTCCCAATTATTTGGGTTAAGCCTTAAAATGGCTATGAATTTACATAATGGGCTAATCATGCCATCACAAATTTGTGGAGAAACTTTTTTGGCATCCGTCCTGAATTGGGACGGATTTGGCTTGTTGGGAGTCTGACTACGCCAACCCAAATCCGTCCCCAATTCAGGACGGATTTGGCAAATCCATCCTCGCCAAAAAGGTTTCTCCCTAAAAAAATTCCTACCATAGTTGATCCATTATACAATTAGTGTCATTTTAAGGCTAATCCCCAATTACTTAGGACTACCGGTTTTAAAAAAAAATATATATATTTGGGACAATGCAGAATAACGAAGTTATGAAGAAAAAAGAACGAAGTCAGAGATAAATTAGGCATGGAGGTCAAGCTGTTCAACATAAAAAGAAGCTTTCTGAAACAAAGATATATGTATATATATATATATATATATATATATATACAGCAGCTCCATGTTTGTGCTGCACCATCCGTCAAAACTGTATATTGAACACAAAACCATAAACATGGGCGAAAAATAAAACAAAATAAAATAAACCCAATTAAAACTTAAATCCCGTTGCTTGTTGAAGTACCAAAACAACAGATACCAAAATTTTGGGCAAACTCAAAGGTGCAAACAATCTTATCCTACACAATATACAAGCCTAGGTAACGTGATCATTTCAGAGATCTAGAGATCCGAGTTTTAGCATCCCGGAAGGGATTGAGCTGAAGCAAACGGTGAAAAGCTTGCAGCTGACTCACTATAGTGTAGTGGATGTTGCTGTTGGCTAGTAGACAAACTCGTGGCAGACTCGCTATAGTGCAGCGGATGTTGCTGTCGACTAGTAGATGCTAGATAACTCGATGAGGCATTACCTGGACTGGGGTAATAGGGTGACATGTATCTTGAATTAAGAGGTGATAAAGAAGGGTAACCGATGGAGTGAGGTGAAATTAGATAAGAGCCACGGGATCTTTGAGAAGATGCATTTCTAAGGTCAACTGAGCTTCGGCTTGCACTAAGATGCGGAGATTGATTAAATGAACAGAGTGACTGCTGATTGTAAATTGTGCTAGAAATAGACTGAGGACGAGAGACTGAAGGAGACCGAGAAGATGGAGCAATGCGTATGGCTGATGATGATGCTATAGATGATCTAAAAGAAGACAATGCAGATGATGGGATAGAAGCTGCACTGGATGAGAGCAATGGTGTAGATTCTGAAGCGGGTGGTTCTCCCGTGCTAGTCCTTGCATCTCTTTTACACACGGGGCAGAAGGTTCTCCATGACGTAAGCCAAGCATCAACGCACATTGCATGGAATTCTGCAAATAACAAGAATCACTATCTCAATCATGAGCATGCACTGTCAAAATGATGATCCACCGTAGATTTTAGTAAAAAAATTCAGACAGCCAATTAAATCAATAAGAAGAGCCTTATTTTAAGCTTCCCCCTCCCCCACGCTTTTGGAACTCCGCATATAAAAAATAACAACCAGATCAAGTTCAAACAACTTCTACTGATGTGGGGCGTCCACTTAAAAGCCCTATATCCAATTTAAATAGAAAAATCAAATGTCATATTTTCTCAATTCACTCTGATGACACCAAGTGTCCCTTCTCCAAAGACACTCGTGCCAAATGCAACAGATGTCGGATAAGTTCCCCTCCATAGACTTCAACCACAGTACCCATCTAAGTCTTTAAATCATCCAATAAGAATCTTATATGTGAACACTTATATAGACAATCAATTATCTGCATCTAGCAAAACTGATTATCCAGAATAGATATGATCGGATTCAGTGATCAAACAGCATTTTTTTTTTGCGCCATAAACCACAAAGAGGGAACGCCACAACCAGTTGGAACTTCCAATACTAAAATCAAATAATTCACTGGAGAAAATAATATATGCCATTTAACAAAAATAGAAAGAAGATGACTTACTATGGCGGCATGGCAAAATCCTGAGCTTCTCTCCAACACTGTAATCTTCAAGACATATCGCACATGTTATGGAAGTGCAATTATCCTCGAGAACTGCAGTAAATATTAAGCTTGGCATAGCTTTCACCAGACGGCTACTCATACCATGGAACTCGCGAACATGAGAAGCTGTAGGGCGTTCTCTCCGGATTCGATGTCTTCGTACAAAGAAACATGTTGCCAAAACTGCAGACATGGCAAGCAGTGAGATAAAAGATATGGCCATGATTGACCATGCTGAGTTCTCATAGTTTGGGATTAGCCATATCTCAACACCAGGAGCAGCAGCATACTTTGCAAGAATTTCGCCCGAGACTTTTGAAACAAACACAGCATGTATTTTAATTCCAGCCGAGTATCCTGCCACTGCAATTTTCCATTGGTATTAAAGTCAAGCTGGAAATTCATAGACCACGTTCTTTAAAAATAAACTTGCAAATGATTAGCAAGTTTGTTCTACCCTAAAAATCGGCGTGGGAGAATTTTTTCACATTGTTATTAAAGTCAACCTAATGCTGACAAATGTACAGTCAACATATGTGATACATTGGTAAAATCCACTTTTTCAATACTATTCATTTAAAATTTATTGAAATAGCATAACAAAACAGAAAAAAACTAATTCCTTAGAGGAAAAATGCTAGTTTCCATGCAGCTCTATCTCATCCAAGGATCCAAATAATATGTCATAGAATCACATTATTCTCCAAATAGAATGCAGTGCGAAACCTGAGTCTGTTTACTTACTGTTCCGGTTTTAGATGCTAGACTTAGGTCCGTACAAAAAAGCAAAGTGAAACATCTTCATTGTCGGACAATTGTCTTTAATTTCACTGCAGGTTCCCCAAACTATTATCTCAAGGTCGAATCTTGGATCATACATAAACAGCCTAGAATTAGTTAATCACTGAGTAGACCTTCCCCTTATCTATTTCTCGTGGCAAGGCATGTTAAGCTCCTCATTGTCTTACTCCTCACTTGCACGATTTCCTTGTCATCCTTTTTTCCTCTATTTTTATTTTTGGCGGTGGGGTGGGGTGGTGGATTTCCTTGTTACACTAATAAAATGAAATATTCTCCCTTTTACGCATAAAATGATAGTTGCGCAATCTTTTCAGAAATACATTCCTGGTTTCAAGTCTAACCAAACAGACCACACTAGTAGTGAAAAGCACAAACCTAAAGTTTGCCAATAGATTTGCAAAGAGAACAAAATCAAGAACATAAAACTCAAAACCGAAGGTCAAAAGAAGATCATTACTTGCAACCAAATCACCATATTCGCTATCAAAGACAATAGCAGCTTTGAACCTTGCAGCTTGAGCTCTTCTCACTTTATCTTCAAAGCTACATCCTCCTCTAACAATCAAGACAAAAGGGGCGACTGTGTCATTCTTATCTGTATCAACTTTATTAGTCAATGCTGCGCATGCATCCAATGGCTCTGCTACATACAGTGTACCACATTTCCCGGTCCCTTTCAGATATGGAGCTGAAAATTTGTGTTGAATTCAGTCAGAGGATTCATCAATAGGGGCAAAGGGAGGGAAGAAATAATGTCCTCAAAACCTGCAATTTGATTAGTGATTCTAAAACAATTTTATCTCATCTTAAAAGGCGGAATTTTAGCTAATGTGCATATAAATCAAAATGGTTCTTGGTTCTGCCTTCTATATGCCTCTTGACTTTGATTTTAGGACGTGATTCCGTAGCAAACGGGACGCTACAGGAGGACTACTATTTTATTGGTATTTTATGAGCAATATGAGCAATCACTTTGAAGGTTAGAGGCCAATCTCCAATCCATCTGTTTCATTGGTATTCTGTGAGCAAGGTTATGTTTGTCTCCTATACATACCGCCCATACCCCAAACCTAAACCTCGTCGACAACTTCCCAAAGAAAGAATTAAATCGAACAAAAATCAAGAAGTATAAACTCACCAAAATTAGCTTCAATGTCTTCAAAAAATAGAGCGGAAATATTATTACCAGTCAAAACCACATTGCCAGAAGCTGTAAAAGCCATCAGAAATACGAACCCACAAAATATAATTGAAAAATTCATCTCCATCGCAAGACGAGACAAAAAAAAAAAAAAAATCAATTCGAAAAATCCTTCAAATTCTTGGATATCAACGAAAGATACAAATGCTATAACTTTCCTGACCTAATAGAAACATCAGCTTCCATGTTCTTATCTTCTTTTTCTCCTTCCAGAATTGGGATTACGAAAAATTTATTAAAAAAAAAGGATTGTTCGATGATTTGAGAAAATAAGAGAGAAATGAGAAGGGTTTTATGCAGATTTAAAGAAAGAGGTAGAATGAAAAATCGAAATATTTAAGGAATTTATAGGTCTTCGTCTGCTGTAATGATTATCTGTTTAGACAAAACATAAAGATAAACGAAGAAAAGAAAACAAATCAGGTTGTTGGGTTTTTTTTTGGGGGGGTCGTTTTGTGAAGCTCGTCCTGTTGAAATGACATTATTGACCTTCCCTATATTTTTATTTTTTTATTTTTCCGAATAAAAAATCTGAAATTTAAATAGTAATAACAAAAAAAAAAACTGAGGTTGGGCATTCAAGTCCATCATTAAGCTCAAGGCTTGGTCGTTTAGTGGAAACGAGTGGAGTGAATAAGCCTTTCAGAGATAGGGCGAGTAACAAATAATCTCTTATATAGAGCGTTAAACGCTTATCTTATTATGTCTATTTTATCATTTACAATTCACAATTGATCAATATATCATTCTAATATTTGAATTTTATAGGCGCAAAACTCATGCCAGAATTCTTTTTATGCAAAAAGTTCGAAAGTTCGATACCATATTCTTTTCATGGTTAACGTTGGTTAATCTTGTCTAGAAGTTTAAGATAATACATAAATTTTCATGATAACACTAATATGGCTACAAAAATTGCCACTGAGGATATTTTTGTCAATCTTGAAACTGCCTTGTGGAGGGTGGGGAAGGTAATGTATATTATTCTATCTTAATACATGGATGTCATTATGTCGACATGGAAGAGTGAGGAAGACTATAGTTTTCCCTGTTAATAGTTTTCCTAATTAAATGGTACCTCCATTCATAAATATAAAATTTTCATTATATGTCGTAAAAATTAAAATATTTTTGTAAATAAAATATTAATATTACTTTTTTAAATATTATTAATAGTATACAAGTCATATTTAAGAGAGTAATATTGATATTTTAATTATAAAAATATATTAATTTCCACAACATGTAATGAAAGTCGTATGTTTAGGAATACAGGAAGTATATGACAGAGAAATTTGATGCTTACATGGATATCCTATGTCGACATGGAAGAATACGAGTGGTCTGTTGCACTGATTTTTTTTTATATTATAATTTTGCTTAATATTTTGTATCCTTCTACCAAAAGAAAATTGTGTTAAAACTTAAATGTATTATTTATTGTAAAACACAAGAGAGAGAGAGAGAGAGAGAGAGAGGGGAGTGAATTGGGTTTTAACTAATCTTGCTAACTTTTTCGAATCTTTTCAATGCTAGTGAGAGTTTGAACAAGATGAACAAAAACTAATGCAAAACCCAATAACAAGACAAAGGATTTATAGTGATTCGACTCACTTAGAATCTACATCCACTACCTTGAGCCGCACCCAAGGATTTTAAACAACTTCACTAAGAAGAATGTTTACACTTGTGGCTAACTCACTAAGAGTTTTACAATACAACCACAACTCAAAACTCACAAAGAGCTTGCCCACACAAAGTAGGACTTTTACAACTTGCCCACACTAAGTAGGACTTTCACAATTGCCCACACTAAGTAGGACTTAAACAAATAACCCTATCACTAAGAAAGGGAATGAGATAGGTTAAGTACAAAGTTGTTCACTCTTCTAAGTGAAAGATGGATACCTTTGAAGTACATCAATTTGAAGCTCTTTGAACATATGAAGTTCACTCTTTGTCTTGCATTTGAAATAACACCTTTGAATGATTTAGATCATGAAGTGTTTTTGCTTTGAAGGTGTTTAGACTTGATAAGAAATCAATCTATATTGTATATCCAAGTCTTAGAATCGTTCTCTAGCTTTGGAGTATATATACATATCAAAATATGGCTGAAAAACGACTCTTTAACGGTCAAATAACGGCTAGTTCCCGCAGAGTTCGGTTGACCGAACAATGACCTCGGTTGAGCCTTTAGCCAAGGTCGGTCGACCGAGATCCCCTTTAGGTCGACCGAAGTAGCCTTTACCAATCTCTCTGTTTGCCTTCGGTTGATCCGAAGCAAACTCGGATGATCCGACTTTCTGAGCATTGAGAGATGTTATTTTGACCCTTGTATTGAAATCTTTTGAAGTCTAAAAGGTTTTCTCAATATGAAACAAGTAAGAGCATTTAGAAAACCATTTTAAAGACTTATACTTTGTAAACAAAAGCTTTTTGGATAAGAACACATATTTGAAGCTTTTGCCTTTTGAAAACTTGTTTATGAAAACATGCAAGACTTGAGTGTAGAGCTTATGTTCATAAGAGCATTGGTTAGAGCTTATAAGATAACGACTAAAAACGACAAAGCTAATCTAACCAAACCTAAGTCTTCAATCTTCAATCTTGAAAGATAAGCCTTGAATATAACTTTGGATCTTGATACCAATGGCTTGATTGAAGTACTTAGAGCTTCCATAATAAGTTCCGATATTCTATCACAAAGATTAAGATCATTAGACACAACATTAAAAGTTTGTCCAATATCAAAAACTGAGTTTGTTCGCCCTTAGGGCTTACAATTAAGTCAGTTAAGATTTTGGAGAAATAACAAGAAAAAGAAAAAAAACACCGATCATCTAGAACATAATTAACCTTCGTTTAAAGTTCTTATCGTATTTACTTCACGTTTCAAATGAATTGATGTTTCAATGGTAGATAAGTCGAGGATAATCTCATTTCGTTTTAGAATTTTACATAGTAAGTATGTTTATTAAGTGGTTGAGAGAATGAGAGTGATGTCAAGTTAAAAATTTATGCTTCAAGTATATAAACACGAGATATTTTGTGAGTTAACTTTAATCTTAGTTATTGAAAAAAAAAGAGTCTTGTAATTATTTTATAAATTTGGAAAAAGAGGAGGTTATATGATAATAATATTCCAGTTTTATCTACAATTATCCATCACCACCAAGATATTGCTGGATTATTCTAAGAAAATGGGGTGCTTTTGCATGATTGAGTAGCAATACATTTTTAATGAGATAGTAGGTTTTAAGAGGGTTGTGACTTGTGTTAAAATTTAGATAAGTTGAACAATAATATAGAAAATGTAATAGAATAAAAGCAAAAGAGTTCTCAGATCTTGACTGTTTTTCTCTGCTTCTTGGCTAGTTCTTTGCTTTTATTATTTTTGTTTAGGTTTTATACCTCTATTTTGTATCACAAATCATATAATCTTTTGATTTCAAAGTATTTTTTTTAAGATTCAAGAGACAGAGGTTAGATTTGTCTCAAATCTTCTCAGATCTAGACTGTTTTTCTCTACTTCTAGGAGAAGTCATTCAACCCGGACTTGATCTGGGCCCTTTATCAGCTTTCTACATCTTCCCGAGGCAATTTGTAGGTCAGTTGATACACCCATGGTCCTATAAATTGTCGATTCTAAGGATGATGTTGAAACTAATATTCTCTTATATTTGTGGTTCAAAAATCCTGATGAAAATGTTGCGAAGACGAAGATTATGTATTTGTTTTATTTTACTAGTTTTAATATTAGTATCTCATACCCATCTAAGTTTTCTTGGGTGTGGCATATCATGGTTTTTCTAAACCATTGTATAACTTTTAATTTCTGTATTTTCAAATTTTCCTTTGATTGTAATGGCCTCGGCTATTTCTGATTAATGGAAATAAAATTTATTCAACCAAAAAAAAAAAAAAAAAACCAAAACAGTACCAACTTGGTTGCATGTGGTCTACCCCTGGCCATGGATTCATGTATATGCTCTATGAGTCAACCAGACACATGTAAATATTAGTGGACCTACTTAATATCATTTTCTTTTTTGGCAACACATTACTAATCCATTATTCATGTGATTATTTGAAACTTCTAAAACTCTACACCTTTTACATTCTTTTTTCGAGACCTTTATTAAGGTGTACAAGTGATATGTTTGTTTTTTTGTTCTAGACCACTAATGTTAAGTGTGATGTCCGGGATTTTTCGCTTACGTGTTATTTGATGTGTAATTAATTTTTTCGTGATTAATTATGTATGCGTGAATTATTTCATGTGATTATGTGATTACGTGTCTATTTAATTTTATACTTGTTGCGTGTTATATCGTGTACGTTTGTTGAGGGGCACTTTGCACGAATATCGTAGTTGGGATTTAGTTGTGATTCACTCATAGGAGTAGTTAATTAGAGATGGAATTAGAATTAGAATTAGAATAAATTGATTCTAATAGTATTGGGAGAGTATCATAATTAAAATAAAATAAGAAGAAAGCAATTATATATATAGAGAGAGAAACAGTGAAAGGAAAATTAAACAAAAATAAAATAAAAATAAAAACTAAACAATAAGAAAAGGGATCGTGGGATTCAGGGGATAGAAGAAAAGGAAGAAAAAGGAGGCAGACACAGTGTGTGTGTGTGTGGGGCAAGAGAGAAGGAATTTTTGAGAGAATTCTGATCAGCCTTTTAAGAAAACAATTGAGTGGGTTAACGACGGTCGATTTCGACGCACATTATATCAAAACAATCACAGCGAGATTAATTTCGAGTGAGCACAAACGGATCATGATTCGAAGTTCGGAGTAGAAAATTATCGCACCGAGAGCAGGATTGGTAGTGCAGATTTCGGGTTTGAGTTGTTTATTACAACGATAAAACACGATTCACGAAATAACTCGTAATTCCAACAATTCACGCAATAATTCATGTAAAGTTAATCCTTAAACAATCTCAAATCAGTACATATATATATATATATATATATATATATATATATATAAACGTCTATTGATGTTGTGGATTGTGGAATTATTGTTGAACTTGTTTAGTTGGTTATCGCTTTGGTCGTCTTATTTGGGTTGTCGTTGTCTCAGTCCTATGTGATTTTGGTCGACGAGTCGTCGCCCTATTTTGAGCTCGTGTCTAGAATCTACTAAATGTCGAAGGATATAAACGTGAGCACGATAAAGTGCGGATGTGTTGATCCCGGTAGATCATGTGATATGTGTAGCATTTCATGGATCTTCACATGACGAGGAAAAATCATTGGGACTGTAACGGTTTTGTGGAGTCCAAGGTGTTGCATGATGATACAATGTATGTTGAGTCCTTAAAGTGTGAACCCGTTCGTTCAGGGGTGAAACTGAACTCATGTGTTGTACTTCTTGGGCCTTCCTAACTAGGCTGACTGTTAGGGCCGTTATAGTTATTGTCGTAGAGTCGTGACTAAATACTTGAGCTCGAATTGTGGGAAGTCGTGTCACAGCGGTAGCTATGCTCGTAGTGTCTAACTAGGCTGACTGTTAGGGCCGTTTCACTTGTAGTACATTAATTCCGCTGTTTAACTCTTATTTTAGATTATTTCATAAATGAATTCCCTTTTTAGTAACTCTGTTGTGGGCTTTGGTGTCTCATCGACCAATGGGACATTGCCATGTCATCACCCAGGTTACAGAGTGTGACATTAAGTTCGACACTAATTTTCTAATATTTGATACAAGTTAAAGTGCATTTTTTGGACATTAAAGAAAAAGAAGAATTATATTTAGCATGTATTAAAATGTCACGCATAAGAGAATTGGAAATTGATTCCAACTTGAAATAGAAGATTGAAGATGTACAATTTCACTCACCAAAAAATTGAATTGGAAAAATAATACAATTTGGAGATTACTAAAATTTAAATTATAAGAATTTGCAATCAATTATAGAAGATGGTACAATCAGACAAAGTTTGCAATTAGAAATCAAAGAATTGATCAAAGGCGTCCTAACCCAGTGGGGCAGGCACCTGCCCACGGCCTTGAGGTCGTGGGTTCGATACCCTCCGCTTGCGTACGGCAAGCTTTAGGGTTTACTTGGATTGGGTTTCAGTTTGGTTTGGCCTCAAACTCAAACCCCACAAAAGATTGACCCAGACTCTTTTTTTGACCCGCACTTTATTCGACCCGTTAAAAACCAACCTTTCGCTGGCCACCCGATTCCGTCAAATTGCTGCTTTGAAGAAACGAAAAAACAATAAAAAAACTGCTGCAGGGGTGAAACCCATGGGAGAACAACACCCTCCATCGCAGAACAACATCCTCCATCAAGTTCTCCCACCTACAAAACTGCTGCAGGGGAGAATCGAAAAACAGGAAAATTGCAGGAATTACAGGAAAATTGGTCTGCCAATCTTCCAAACCAAGATTAAAATTTGGGTTGCCTTTCTCAGAACACCACAACCAAATTAGTCTTATTTTCACTATTTTCATAACCAAAAGAGGAAGAAATAGTGGATGTAGAAGTAGTTGGGCTAGGACTCCTTGTATCTAACATAGAAACTGGCTCATTTCCAGAAAAGCTTCCATCTTTTTTTAACCCATGGCAGTGAATATTTTATTCGATTTTGGGAGTGAATATTTTCACCAACCCTTCACCGGTCTTCTGAAGAAAACTCACGGCAGAACAAGCAAATTCCGATCGCCGAAAAAGAAGTAATGGAAAAAGCAGTGAACGGAAAAGGCAGCGAAAAAAGCAGTGAACGGAAAAAACAAATGTGTTGGAAAGTGGGTTAGATCCAGATCTCGTTGAGACTCTATCCAAATGTGTTTTGGGGTTTGAGTTTGAGGCCAAACCAAACCAATCTCAAATCCAAACCCAATCCAAATAGACCCTTAATCTCCCTTTCTAGGACTATCTCCTCCTCGTCTGAGGCAGTTCTCTCGCCCCTATATGGGCAACCGCCCAATCGGGCTTCAAAAAAGAAAAAAGGAAATCAAAGAATTAAGGGAAAGTGGACTATAAATCCATTTAGGACTAGGAAATTGTGGAGGAAGACGCTGCCTATATAAATTGAAGAAAGGCAGAACTCGTCAGGCATCCCTTCTATATACACACAATTCAATTCTCTTAGTACGAAAAGCAGAGAAACATAGAGCATTCTACCTAGGACAAGGAAGAGACTTGGAGCAAAGGATTCCAATTCCGGCGATTACCAAACTCTTTCTAATTCTAATTTAATTTTATGTTAATTTATTTTATGATTTTAAAGGTATTTATGTTTAGATAAATTCTTCGTGACTAATACCTTCTGACGAATGTCAAAAATTTTATGGTTAATTTTTCATTAAAGATTATATCTTTTCTCAAATTTGGTTAATTGTTATTATCTGTTCGTAGTGCTTGTGATTTTTTGGCCAATTATTGCATGAATCTAAATTTATTCTAGATGCTGAGAAGTTCTATATTAGATTAGACAAGGATACACAACGTAAAATTGACTAGAGATAGATTCGAATTCCTTGTGTAGTTTCTAGCAATTAGGAATACGATTGATTTATTCTCTAAAGTTAGGAGTTTTTGGCCAAGAAATTGGGTATATCTTACATTAACTTTGTTGAGAATTTAAAGAGATCATCCACTAGTCCATAAAGGAGTAGACCGGATTATGGGTGTCAATCCATTCATTCCATATATTATTATCTTCATATAAATCACATCTTTAATAGCCAATTCTCATTGGGAAGACTTTTATTTTCACTTTATTACTCATTGATATTTGCGCACTTGCAAATTTCGCATAAAAAATTGACTTGAAATTTACAAGTACATAAATATCAATAAGTAATAAAGTAAGAGTAAAAACCGTCCCAACGAGGATGGTTTATATAACTGGAAAATTCTTTTACTTATAACTCAACCTAAACCAAAACAAAGATGGAATTAATTAAATAAAACTAAGAATAAATTAAAGACGTGATTTATATGAAGATACAAATATGTGGAATGAATGGAGTAAGACACCCCTAATATGATATACTCGTTTTATGGACTAATGAATGATCTCTTTAAATTCTCAATAAGGTTAATGGTATAATTCACGAACATAAGATAGACTCAATCTCTTGCCAAAAAACTCCTAACTTTATAGAATCAATATGTCGTTTCTCTACGCGATTTTAACATTTTATTGTGAATGGATTTGACTTTCTCCATGTCAAATCCATTAATGCAATAGATTTACGGTCCAAAGTAACAATTGTGCTGGCGAATGTTAAAGATTTATGCACAATTTATGTCTGGATCTTAGGGGTGTGTATTCAATTCGGATTTTAAAAGATTTTAACTGATTTTCAAAAGTCTATGGATTCTGCTGACTTTATGGATTGTTTTAACTCTATGCAGAGTGTGCGCAGATTCTATCAGATTTTATTAGATTGATTTATCAGGATTTCTTTTGATTTATAAAGTCTATAGATTATTTGAATAGCACCAACAAATAAAGAAAAGACTGATTCATTGGTGTATTATACAGATCCAAATGTGTTGAATTTCTAAAGTCAACATATGTTTATCAATCCTTTTTTTTTTTTAATTAAATCATTTTGTTAAAAAATTTAAAAAGTTTGACGATAGTCTTTGATTTTTTTTAGATAACGTAACTGCGGTTTTTTTGATTTATTTGTTCAAGGTTTGTATAATTTACTTACTGGTATTTTTTTCTTTGGCTTAATTAAGATATGTTTTGTGATAAGTTTTGTTTGAACTTTTTTTTCTCTTTGATTTTCTCTTTCAGGAAAATGAAATTCATGTTTGAAAAATAAAAATTTGTGGTTAAATAGAGAATAAATTGTTTGCTTTCTTTAATTTCTATTTGAAGATGATCAAGAAGAAAATTGTTTGGATATTATGACTTCTTTTTGGGAAATAAACATTTCATATTGAGTTTCTAACGATCTTAAACAAAAATTTCATTTTTTTTTGTAGTTTGAAATATTTCTTTGTTTTTCTTATAATTTTATAGAAATGAGATTACTAAAAAAAATTGTAATTTAAGATAAAATTATCAAAGACATTTTAATTTTAATATTAATGTGAGAAAATCAAAATCTTGAGAAAAAAGAAGAGATTTCACCATACACATTTAAACCTATGAAATCCATCAAAATCCTACCTTTAATGAAATCTATAAGAATCTATAGAGTTTTGAATACCTCTAGATTTTAATGGACTTTTTAAAATCTAAATTGAACACCTCTAGATTTTAATGGACTTTTTAAAATCTAAATTGAATACCTCTAAATTTCATTAGACTTTTTAAAATCCAAATTGAATACCTATGGACTTTAAAACTCCTAAAAAATCCTATAGAATCTATGTTGAATACACCCCCCTTCATTTTTTTTTGTAGTTTGAAATATTTCTTTGTTTTTCTTATAATTTTATAGAAATGAGATTACTAAAAAAATTGTAATTTAAGATAAAATTATCAAAGACATTTTAATTTTAATATTAATGTGAGAAAATCAAAATCTTGAGAAAAAAGAAGAGATTTCACCATACACATTTAAACCTATGAAATCCATCAAAATCCTACCTTTAATGAAATCTATAAGAATCTATAGAGTTTTGAATACCTCTAGATTTTAATGGACTTTTTAAAATCTAAATTGAATACCTCTAGATTTTAATGGACTTTTTAAAATCTAAATTGAATACCTCTAAATTTCATTAGACTTTTTAAAATCCAAATTGAATACCTATGGACTTTAAAACTCCTAAAAAATCCTATAGAATCTATGTTGAATACACCCCCCTTCATTTTTTTTGTAGTTTGAAATATTTCTTTGTTTTTCTTATAATTTTATAGAAATGAGATTACTAAAAAAATTGTAATTTAAGATAAAATTATCAAAGACATTTTAATTTTAATATTAATGTGAGAAAATTAAAATCTTGAGAAAAAAGAAGAGATTTCACCATACACATTTAAACCTATGAAATCCATCAAAATCCTACCTTTAATGAAATCTATGAGAATCTATAGAGTTTTGAATACCTCTAGATTTTAATGGACTTTTTAAAATCTAAATTGAATACCTCTAGATTTTAATGGACTTTTTAAAATCTAAATTGAATACCTCTAAATTTCATTAGACTTTTTAAAATCCAAATTGAATACCTATGGACTTTAAAACTCCTAAAAAATCCTATAGAATCTATGTTGAATACACCCCCCTTAGTCTTCTCTTTTTTTACTTTGGGTTAATTTTAAAAAGAGATACAAGTTAAATTTAATTGTCAATTGAGTCACTTATGTTTTTCAATTGACAATTGGGTGTCAGTTTTTAGCCTGACGGCCAAATTTATTGGTCTAAAGAGGTAAATAACTATTGAAAATTGCTAGGCTCCTCAAAATGATTGTATAGAAATCGGTTAAAATGGACTTTTTTACCTTATTACCCTTTTGAATAGTAAAAGACATCAATTTGTTTAAAAACAATATGAAAATTCTAGCCTATAAAGGAGTTTATCCTATGCATGTTTAATGCTTGCACATAACTTTGTCAAACCAAACTTAATGCTGTATTTGAAATCTAGCCTTCTTCTTCATATATGTCAGATGCATTATTTTGTTCATCATCATCTTCGCACTCTCTTCTTCCCTTTCACCATGAATAATTTACTGTTCATTAAAATAGAGTCCAATATATATACTAGCAAATGACCCGTGCTATGCACGGAAATACTGAATTTCAAATTATTAATTTAATGGTTGTACAATTATATTTAAAACAAAACCTAACTTTAATTTTTCAGAAAACAAATGAGAAAATTCAACATGATTAGGTAATGTGACTTTTATTGAGTAACTCACAAATGTAAGGGTGAACACCGAATGATTATTGGATCAAATAATATATATTCAAAAAAATTAAACATAGTCCAATGTTTTAATCCAATGAGTACACTACTATTAAATGTTAATCACCGAATCTTTTTACAAAACATGAAGAGACTACGTATTGTGACTTCATTTTTCTTATGGAGCCATCTAATTCATGAAGTTTTTCAACATTGTGTGATCCACGTTTTGAGATAATTAATGCATCTTTTTCTATGAGAGCGAGCAATTTTCTGCTCAAGTTTTTTTTGCCAAACTTGGATTGCTGTAAGATTTATTTTAGAAAATATTTTTATTCACTAAAAAATAAAATTCATCTATTAGTATATTGACAATCTTTTATGGAGCCATCTAATTCATGAAGTTTTTCAACATTGTGTGATCCACGTTTTGAGATAATTAATGCATCTTTTTCTATGAGAGCGAGCAATTTTCTGCTCAAGTTTTTTTCGCCAAACTTGGATTGCTGTAAGATTTATTTTAGTAAATATTTTTATTCACTAAAAAATAAAATTCATCTATTAGTATATTGGCAATCTTTTAAGAAAAATCACTTTTGTAAAAACTCTGTTGGGCCTGGCTAAAGAACTTAATTCTTGGAATCAAAATAACAAATTAAGTCTAAATTAAGTTTTTGCCTAAGAAATCAATACATATAACATAAAAGGTTAACATAAATTAGGATTCTTTGTACCTTACAATCAAATAAATTGAAACATTTAAAAGAAAAATCAAAAATTAAAAGTGGCTAGCAATGATCAATAGATTCAGCTATCATAAATTAATGTAAAAAAATGCCAAAATTTTACTAATAATATAAAAGAAAATTAAAAAAATAACACAAGGGGGATTTTTCATTTTTTTAAATTAAAAAAAGTGAATAGACGAAGTTGCCCCTGGAATTTCATGCATGTGAGCCGCACGTGTGCTACGCAACCTGCCCTCGCCGGATTCCACTCATATTGGCTATTTATAGCACTTCGTAAATTCTCAAGTGCATAAATGGCACCTAAAAACTTAAGGGTCATAACTTGCCTTTCAAAATTATTTGAGGGGCATAAATGGTGATTTTCTCTTCTTAAAATCATCGATAAGTGGTAGAGGTAAGTCGTTGATTTTCTAAAGAAAAAAAAGGAAATCAATCTAAAAATAGTGAATTAGTGAATGAAATAAACAGAAAATAAGTGGAAAAAGTAAATTGTACCTATGATTTCCAAAATCCGTACATCAGTTTGCGCTCCATCTCTTAATATGTTAAAGGAAACAAAAAACAACAGAATAAAAAACCTACTTGAATTTAAAGTTTCCATGATATTCTTGATCAAATAAAATTCAAAACACAAAATTTTAAGAGGGCTTATCTTTAGTTCTTTATATGATTAAAAAAGATGAAAAATAAAAGGAAGGAAATAAATCTGAAGATTTGACTGAGAAAGTGGTGGATTAGAAGATAAAAATTCGAGAAATTTGGGTTAGAGTTTCGAAGATTTCTAATTTGTTAAAACTTGGAAACATGTTCTGTAATATAAATATAAATTGATTATTAAAAAATATTTTAAGCCAATGAACTTTTATATAAAAGAATTTAAATTGTTAAAAATTTTATAAACTTCTAAAATATAATGATAAAAGAAGATGTTAAGGGTATGAGATGAGTTTTGAAATTTGAAATTAAGGAAGATAATATATTTAATGTAGATTATTATATCATACCAAAAATATTGTTAGTTTAGATTTGTTAAAGATCATGGAAAAGTTTACTTAAATTAACATTCCACTAAAAGAATTAAATAAAATTGTTGTCAAATACTTGACAGAGTAGCTGGTAATGTGATAAGGCATTCAACCTGAGTGGCTTGGGTTCGAATCCCCCCTCACCCAAATTGGATGAAATAGTTTATTTTTTTTGCACCAATCAAAATTTTTATAACTAATTAAAAACATAAAATCACAGAAAATGACACGTGGCACAATATATATACAAATTTGAAAAGGGCTTTTGTAATATATATATACTAGCAAAAATACCCGTGCTATGCACAGAAACGTAATGTTTAATGAAAGAAAAAATGTCAAAGTAATTTTGTATCTCAAAACATGTCAAAGTACACCATTTTATAGTATTGTCAAACTCAAAAAACAATGTAACTTTTCAATGTGGGATACTCTAATAAACAAATTAAGAATTTACAACCAAAGTAAAATTTAACCAACCAATCAAAATTTTATAAAATAATTAATTGAAAAAAAATTCATGGAAATTACACGTAGGATTTAGAAGGATGTGATTGGCTAAAACTGAAAACAGACTTTGTAATATAAATATAGATATACACTCATTCCGATTCAAAATATTAGTCTTTTTAGGAGTTTTCACACAAATTAAGATACTAATCAAAATGACTAAAATACCCCTAATTAATACTCCAAAAGAAAAAATAAATTAATGAAGAGTTGCATTAAAACTATACATTTTGACAAATATGAATATATGGAGAAAATAATGTAAGGGTAAATTAGCCAATAAATGCACCATTCTTGTAAAAAGACCTATGTTTTCCAACAAAAAATAACTCTTAAAAAAACTTCTATTTTGAATCGGAGGAAATATAAATTTTATGCACATTAATTTTCTTTTATAGTTTTGTCATTTGTCAAATTTTAAAAATAATAATAATTTTTTTATGTGGGAGTTTTTATTGTTGTTAATTCTCTTATTTGACTTTAGATTAATATTTTTAACTTTGATTATAAGTTCAATCGAAATTCAGAGGACCCGGCCATCTGAATTACCCGTTATTTGTTAAAACTTTAACTATTTATATTTATATAAATAAAAAATATAAGAAAGCAAATAACCGAGCTTCCTTTAATTTGATGGGCTAAAATGTCACCTAATTTTGTAACTCAAAACATGTCAAAGTACCATCTTTTATAGTATTGTCAAACTCAAAAAATAATGTAACTTTTCGATGTGGGATACTCTTATAAGCCAATTAAGAGTTTACAACCAAAAATAAAATTTAAATTAACATTCCATTAAAAGAATTAGAGAAAACAGATTTGTCAAATACTTGCTAGAGTAGTTGGCAATGCAACATGACAGATTCGACTCGCAGGTCGGGGGATCGAATCCTCCCTCTCCCGGATTGAATAAAATAGTTTAACGCTTTTTGCACCTATAAAAGTTGATATTTAATTTTTTATTAAGATAAGTTATTTTTCAATTAATTTAATTAACCTAAATATTCTCAACCAATTAAAAATTAGTAAATTAATTAAAAAAGTGAAAATCTAAGAAAAAAGATGGAAGAAATATATAGATACAATTATCTCAGTATGTATAAGTGCTTCAGAATATATAGATAGATAATATTGAAAAAGAAAAAATCTAAAAAATTAGAAAAGAATAAAAGAAAAATCAAAAATATATTAAAACTCATAACTATTAATTAATATTTTTTTATTATTTTTATTCTATTAAATATTAAAAAAATTACAAATTTCTAAACTCTCCAAATCGAACTTGATTTTAAGCTCAATCGAAATTCGTAGGACTCACTATCCGAATAACCCCTTATTTGTTAAAAACTTTAACTATTTAAATTTATATAAATAAAAAATGTAAGAAGCAAATAAATTTGCTTCCCCACTCTGATGGGCTAAAATGCCAACCCAATTTATCACTCAAAACATATGATTATAAGTTCAATCGGAATTCAGAGGACCCGACCATCTGAATTACCCGTTATTTGTTAAAAATTTAACTATTTATATTTATATAAATAAAAAATATAAGAAGCAAATAACCGGGCTTCCTTAATTTGATGGGCTAAAATGTCAGCCCAATTTTGTAACTCAAAACATGTCAAAGTACCATCTTTTATAGTATTGTAAAACTCAAAAAATAATGTAACTTTTCGATGTGGGATACTCTTATAAGCCAATTAAGAGTTTACAACCAAAATAAAATTTAAATTAACATTCCATTAAAAGAATTAGAGAAAACAGTTGTCAAATACTTCCTAGAGTAGTTGGCAATGCAATGCAAAGATTCGACCCTGCACGGTCTGGGGGATCGAATCCTCCCTCTCCCGGTTTGAATAAAATAGTTTAACGCTTTTTGCACCTATAAAAGTTGATATTTAATTTTTATTAAGATAAGTTATTTTTCAATTAAATTAATTAACCTAAATATTCTCAACCAATTAAAAATTAGTAAATTAATTAAAAAAGTGAAAATCTAAGAAAAAAGATGGAAGAAATATATAGATACAATTATCTGTATGTATAAGTGCTCTGTAATATATAGATAGATAATATTGAAAAAGAAAAATCTAAAAATTAGGAAAGAATAAAAGAAAAATCAAAAATATATTAAAACTCATAACTATTAATTAATATTTTATTATTACTTTTATTCTATTAAATATTAAAAAAATTACAAATTTCTAAACTCTCCAAATCGAACTTGATTTTAAGCTCAATCGAAATTCAGAGGACTCAGTCATCTGAATAACCCCTTATTTGTTAAAACTTTAACTATTTAAATTTATATAAATAAAAAATGTAAGAAGCAAATAAATTTGCTTCCCCACTCTGATGGGCTAAAATGCCAACCCAATTTATCACTCAAAACATATGATTATAAGTTCAATCGGAATTCAGAGGACCCGGCCATCTGAATTACCCGTTATTTGTTAAAACTTTAACTATTTATATTTATATAAATAAAAATATAAGAAGCAAATAACCGGGCTTCCTTAATTTGATGGGCTATAAAATGTCAGCCCAATTTTGTAACTCAAAACATGTCAAAGTACCATCTTTTATAGTATTGTCAAACTCAAAAAATAATGTAACTTTTCGATGTGGGATACTCTTATAAGCCAATTAAGAGTTTACAACCAAAATAAAATTTAAATAAACATTCTATTAAAAGAATTAGAGAAAACAGCTGTCAAATACTTGCTAGAGTAGTTGGCAATGCAGCGAAGCATTCGACCTGCAGGTCGGGGGATCGACTCCTCCCTCTCCCGGTTTAAATAAAATAGTTTAACGTTTTTGCACCTACAAAAGTTGATATTTAATTTTTATTAAGATAAGTTATTTTTCAATTAATTTAATTAACCTAAATATTCTCAACCAATTAAAAATTAGTAAATTAATTAAAAAAGTGAAAATCTAAGAAAAAAGATGGAAGAAATATATAGATACAATTATCTGTATGTATAAGTGCTCTGTAATATATATATACTAGCCTAATGACCCGTGCTATGCACGGAAACATAATGTTTAATGAAAAAAAAAAAAGGTCAAAGTAATTTTGTTATTCAAAACTTGTCAATGAAAATAAAAAATTCTCCATTTGAATAAAAAAAATGAACATTGCATAAGTCTGAGCTAAATCGAACTTGACTATAAGCTCGATCGGAATTCAGAGGACCCGGTCATCTGAATTACCCGTTATTTGTTAAAACTTTAACTATTTATATTTATATAAAAAAAAAATATAAGAAGCAAATAAGCGGGCTTTCTTAATTTGATGGGCTAAAATGTCAGCCCAAATTTGTAACTCAAAACATGTCAAAGTACCATCTTTTATAGTATTGTCAATCTCAAAAAACAATGTAACTTTTCGATGTGGGATACTCTTATAACCCAATTAAGAGTTTACAACCAAAATAAAATTTAAATTAGCATTCCATTAAAAGAATTAAAGAAAACAGTTGTCAAATACTTGCTAGAGTAGTTGGCAATGCGGCGCAGCATCCGACCTGCAGGTCGGGGGATTGAATCATGCCTCTCCCGGTTTGAATAAAATAGTTTAATATTTTTGCACCAATAAAAATTAGTAAATTTTATGTTCTTTACAATTCATATTGCTTTTAATTTTAATGTCATTTTCTATTTGATGTTTATATGTTCTTTTTCGTAAATTGGTTGCATGAAATATGAGATTCGAAATCCCCTCTCTAAAGTTTGGATTCGATATCTTAAATGAAAATATATTATGAAAATAAAAAATTCTCCATTAGGATAAAAAAAAATGATCATTGCATAAGTCTGAGCTAAATCGAACTTGATTATAAGCTCAATCGGAATTCAGAGGACCCGGTCATCTGAATTACCCGTTATTTGTTAAAACTTTAACTATTTATATTTATATATAAAAAAAATATAAGAAGCAAATAAGTGGGCTTCCTTAATTTGATGAGCTAAAATGTCAGCCCAAATTTGTAACTCAAAACATGTCAAAGTACCATCTTTTATTGTCAAACTCAAAAAACAATGTAACTTTTCGATGTGGGATACTCTTATAACCCAATTAAGAGTTTACAACCAAAATAAAATTTAAATTAGCATTCCATTAAAAGAATTAAAGAAAACAGTTGTCAAATACTTGCTAGAGTAGTTGGCAATGCGGCGCAGCATCCGACCTGCAGGTCGGGGGATTGAATCATGCCTCTCCCGGTTTGAATAAAATAGTTTAATATTTTTGCACCAATAAAAATTGATATTTAATTTTTATTAAGATAAGTTATTTTTCAATTAATTTAATTAACCTAAATATTCTCAACCAATTAAAAATTAGTAAATTAATTAAAAAAGTGAAAATCTAAGAAAAAAGATGGAAGAAATATATAGATACAATTATCTGTATGTATAAGTGCTCTGTAATATATATATACTAGCCTAATAACCCGTGCTATGCACGGGATTTCATTTTACTATACACTTAAGAGAATAAGAAAATCAAATAGCTTTGTAAGCTATTTTTTTTTTTTTTTTTTAAAGATTTGACTCTTTAAATGAAAAAATAATAATAAGTAGGTTTTCTCGCAGGTTCTACCAAAAATCAAATGGCTATGTGCGATTTTTTTTTTTTAAAAAAAAAAAGACTATTGAAATAAAAAAGTTAAAAAACAAATTGAGTTTGTCACTGAATTTAATTAGCTAAATATCAACCCACCAATTCATTCAATTGAAAAACATGCTCAAACCCCTTTATTTATAATGTTGTCAAACTCCAAAAATTTCTCGTACACTTTCAATGTGGGATCTTGAATAATATTGAAAAGGAAAAAGAAAAATCTAAAAATTAGAATAGACCATTTATTAAAACCCATAACTTTTAATTAATATTTTTTACTTATTTTTATTCTATTAAATATTAAAAAAATTAAAAATTTCTAAACTCTCCAAATCGAACTTGATTGTAAGTTCAATCGGAATTCAGAGGACTCAGTCATCTGAATAACCCGTTATTTGTTAAAACTTTAACTATTTATATTTATACAAATAAAAAATGTAAGAAGCAAATAAGTTTACTTCCCCACTTTGATGGGCTGAATTGCCAGCCCAATTTCTTACTCAAAGCATGTGATAGTACTCTTTTTTTTATAGTATTGTCAAACTAAACAAACAATGTAACTTTTCAATGTGGGATAGTTTTATGAACCAATTAAGAGGTTACAACAAAAGTAAAATTTAACCAACCAATCAAAATTTTATAAAATAATTAATTGATAAAACATTCATGGAAATTACACGTAAGATTTAGAAGAATGTGATTGGCTAAAATTGAAAACAAACTCTGTAATATAAATATAGATAGATAGTTAGATTAGATTGTTTAATAACATGTGCTATGCTCAGGATTCCATTTATCATATAATTAAGAGTATAAGAAAACAAATGGCTTAGTAAACTATATTTGTTTTGAAGTTTTGACTCTTTAAATGAAAAAAAATAATAATAAATAGGTTTTTCTCGCAGGTTGTACCAAAAATCAAATGTCTCCGTGAGCTATTTTTTTTTAAAAAAAAAATTGACTATTGGAATTAAAAAGTTGAAAAGCAAATTGAATTTGTCACAGAATTTAATGAGCTAAATATCAACCACCAATTCATTCAATTGAAAAACATGCTCAAACCCTTTTATTTATAATGTTGTCAAACTCCAAAAATTTCGTACACTTTCAATGTGGAATCTTGAATAATATTGAAAAAAAAAAAGAAAAATCTAAAAATTAGAATAGAAGAAAGAAAAACCATAAATATATTAAAACCCATAACTTTTAATTAATACTTTTTAGTTATTTTTATTCTATTAAATATTAAAAAAATAAAAAATTTCTAAATTCTCAAAATCGAACTTGATTTTAAGCTCAATCGGAATTCAGAGAACTCGGTCATTTGAATAACCTGTTATTTGTTAAAACTTTAACTATTTATATTTATATAAATAAAAAATGTAAGAAGCAAATAAATTTGCTTCCCCACTCTGATGGCTGAAATGCCAACCCAATTTCTCACTCAAAATATGTGATAATACTCTTTTTTTATAGTATTGTCAAACTAAACAAACAATGTAACTTTTCAATGTTACGAAGCGAATTGATATTTCTTCAAATTAATATTTTAGTTTTAGAGAGTTTAGAAAAAGAATCACTTGCTTTTTGCAGTATAAACGAAGCGAATTGATTTTTTTTTTAAATATCCATATTTATTTATTTTTAAAAATATATTATGAAAATAAAAATTCTCAATTAGAATAAAAATAAATGAACATTACATAAATCTGAGCTAAATCGAACTTGATTATAAGCTCAATCGGAATTCAGAGGACCCAGTCATCTGAATTACTCGTTATTTTTAAAACTTTAACTAATATTTATATAAATAAAAAATATAAGAAACAAATAAGCGGGCTTCCTTAATTTGATGGGCTAAAATGTCAGCCCAATTTTGTAACTCAAAACATGTCAAAGTACCATCTTTTATAGTATTGTCAAACTCAAAAAATAATATAACTTTTCGATGTGTGATACTCTTATAAGCCAATTAAGTGTTTACAACCAAAATAAAATTTAAATTAGCATTCCATTAATAGAATTAAAGAAAACAGTTGTCAAATACTTGCCAGAGTAGTTGGAAATGCAGTATGAAAGATCCCGACTCAGTAGGTTGGGGGATCTAATCCCCCCTCTCCCGATTTAAATAAAATAGTTTAACATTTTTGCACCAATAAAAGTTGATATTTAATTTTTATTAAGATAAGTTAATTTTCAATTAATTTAATTAACCTAAATATTCTCAACCAATAAAAATTAGTAAATTAATTAAAAAAGTGAAAATCTAAGAAAAAAGATGGAAGAAATATATAGATACAATTATCTGTATGTATAAGTGCTTCTGTAATATATAGATATATATATATATATATATATATATATATATATATATATATATATATATATATATATATATATATATATAAAGTTTTCAACCATTGCTCTCAGATTAACTTTTCTTGTCTTCTTTATATTACTTCCTCTATTTCATAATAGTCGGTAATATTTCTATATTACCGACTACTTATATTATGGAATGAGGAAGTAGTTAGATTATCTTCTCTTGTCCCACAGCTCCCTCATATAAATTGAGCGGATCTCACATCTGCAGGTATGTCCCGCCAATTCATGTGAGATGAATGATTGTGAGATCAGTCCATAAGGACGGTCATATGATTGAATTTTTTCACTAGCCCTTAACCTAATACTAACCTTTTCAGTCTGATGTTCCAGTCGGGGTCCAAAATTTTTCTATAAATTCTCGACTATTTTCCTCATTGTATTAAACCTGTCCAAAGTTTTTGTTGAAGATATGAAGAAGGTTACTATGTTCAAATGCATATATCCAGCATTTCTACAAAGGAAGAAAATAATGAATAAAGCTAAAGCAATATGTGTCTAGTGGGACTCGAACACATGCTGAGACTGATCTGAATTATGAAAACACGCGGGTCAAAAGAGTAATGGGTTGTACCTGGTTTGTACATAGTTAGTAGTATGTAGTACTCTTTTGTAATTTAATTAGATGCAGATTAGAGTTAGTTTTAGCATTAAAGTGAGTTAGTTATTTGTCCTAACAAACTCTATAAATATCTTGTAAAGGTGGTTGTTTACACAATAAGAAATATCAGAATTTTTTTCTCAGTTTTCCCTCTCATTTCTTCATGGTATCAGAGCATTGATTTCCGCAGAAATTCTCATCGTTTATGGTTTGATTTGCTTCAATATTTGATCGAAGCTTCTTCATTACACCCGATTACCTATAGTTGGTTTTGATTTTGTTTTTCTACAAATTTTGCTCCTTAATCTTCTTGTTGAAGATTCTGATTGCTTTCTTGATTTTTCTTGAATAATTAGGTTGAATTTTTTTTTTTCCATAAAAAATTCAAGTTTCATCATGAATTCTTCTGCCAATTCATCAATGGATTACTTGCATCATTTTTATATTCATCCGGATGTGAATCCAGCATTGGTACTTGTTCAGAATCCATTGTTAGGACCTAATTACCATAGCTGGAGAAGAGCTATGATGAGATCTTGGGTTATCAAGAACAAATTGTGTTTCATTGAAAAGGTAACTGGAATTGAAGTGCCACCGACTGGTGATCCACTTTATACAGCATGGAATCAGGCTGATCAGACTGTTATGAACTGGATCACTAATTCAATTACAGAGGTAATTGCTCAAAGTGTTATGTCTTGTAATAATTCCAAAGCAGTTTGGGAGAATTTGGAAAAGAGATATGCTAAATCTAATGCCTATAGACTTTCTGATTTAAATGAGGAATTTCATGCACTTAAGCAAGGAAAAATGTCTGTAGATGAATATTATGCACATTTAAAAACATTATGGGATGATTTTATCATGTTAAGGCCAGTTCCTGCTTGTATATGTGGTAATTGTACTTGTGGAATTTCTGACACTGTTCAAGAATATTATGATAGTGATTATGTCATTAAGTTTTTAAAAAGACTTAATGATAACTTCAGAAATGTGAGATCTAAAGTACTTATGAAGAAGAAAGTTCCTCTTATAGATGATGTATTGAACTTTGCTTCTCAACATGAGAGTCAGCTGGTTAATAGCATTCCTCAGAGAGAAGTACAAGTAATGGCTTATCAAGGTACTAATAACTATGTCAACACTGGACATGAGAATGACAACATAGTTAGCAGTCAGATAAATGTTGTTGGAAACAGTTTCAAGAAGTTCAACAATAAAGAATTATTTTGTTCTTTTTGTAACTTTCAAGGACATACAGTGGATAGATGTTATAAGAAACATGACTATCTACCTGGACATAGACTATACAAAGGGGGAAAACAAGGTTCAAGACAGCAAGTTGGAAATGGAATGAATAGAAAATGGAATGGTAGTTCTATGAATGTTGGAAGTGGCAATGGTATCTTGGAGGCTACAATGGAAAGCAGTATTCTGGCAATAATAACAACAATGTAGGAACATACAAGTCTATTAATCATGTTTCTAGCCAAGTTATGACAGGAAATGAATATGCTGATTCTAATGCTAAAAACAATTCTGGAGCTGATTGTGCTGCAGGTTTTACCTTTGCTCAGCAACAAGAGCTTATGCAGATGATCAAAAATATGAATCTTGTACCTGCTCAGTCTGGAAGTTCTCAACCTGAAATTCATCACATCAACTCTTTCAATGCAAATGTCAATGACTTCAATGCACCATCAGGTACAAACACTTCCTATTGGATTTTGGACTAGGAGCTACTGATCATGTAGTATATTCTTCTATGTTTCTTACCACTTCATATCATGTTCAAAATATGTTTGTTAAACTTCCTAATCATTTAGTCATTTCTGTCACACACAAGGGCACATTGGTTCTTTCTCCTCCTCTTATTCTAAAAGATGTTCGATGTGTTCCTTCCTTTCACTTGAACATCATTTATGTCTCACAATTGACTAAGCAGAACCCTTGCATAGTGGTATCTGATTCTGAGAAGTCTGTTATATAGGTCCTGCCTTCCTTGAGGAGGATTGGATCAGCTAAAAGCTGGCAATGTTTATATCTTCTCAGTCCTAAAAGTTTAGTTCAAGATTGTTTGCCTTTATCTTCTGTTCATTGTACTCAGTCTATTAGTGTTTCTAATAAAGAGATTTTAGATCTCTTGTGGCATTATAGACTAGGACATTTGTCCATTCCTAGATTGAAACTCATTAAGAGTATTTCTATTCCTAATTCTTGTAGCACTGAAAATTGTTCATGCAGTGTTTGCCCTATAGCTAAGCAACATAAGCTTAGTTTTCCTTTGAGATCTTCTAATGTGAAGACTGCTTTTGCTTTAATACATGTAGACATTTGGGGCCCTTATAAACAGTCTACCATATATGATCAAAAATATTTTCTTACCATTGTTGATGACTTTACTAGATTCACTTGGATTTATTTGCTTAAATCTAAATCTGAGGCTTCTGTTACCTTGTAATCCTTTCATTCTTTTGTCTCTACTCAATCTACTTCTTCCATTAAGATAATAAGGTCAGATAATGGACCAGAATTCTTGATGCCTTCATTCTATACCAAACATGGCATCATATATCAAACATCTTGTGTTGCAACACCACAACAAAATGGTGTGGTTGAAAGAAAACATCGACATATACTCAATATTGCCAGAACACTCAAATTACAAGCCAATATACCTTTGCAGTATTGGGGATTTTGTGTCAGTCATGTAACATATCTTATTAATCTCACTCATTCACCTCTTATTCAAAATCTTAGCCCTTATGAGAAATTACATGGTTCTGCTCATTCTTATACTAACCTAAAAGTTTTTGGATGTCTTAGCTATGCATGCACACTTGATCATGGAAGAGGGAAATTTGACCCTAGGGGCAATAAAGCTGTTTATCTAGGTCAATCTTGTACTTCAAAGGGCTACATATTATTAGATTTTGAAACTCATGAGGTATTCATTTCCAGGCATGTTATATTCTTAGAACATGTTTTTCCCTTTTCAATATCTCTATCTAGTCTATCTCAGCATTTCATTCATTCTCCTACTATGCATACTCAAATTCCTGTATCTTCTTTTCCTTCTACAACTGTATCTACCACTGTTGTCAATGAATCTGCACATGTGGATCAGGTTATTGATTCACATTTTCCCACTGTTTCACATGATCCTCCTGCTAGAAAATCCACAAGGGTATCTAGACCTCCTGGTTACTTATCAGATTATCAGTGTAAATTACCATCTAAGGATCACAATGTGACTTCACCACATTCTTTGGCAAATGTTATGTCCTATGCCACTCTTTCTGATAATCACAAGTAGTTTATCATGAACTTGGAGTTATTGCAAGAGCTTGCTAGTTACAATGAAGCTGTCAAGAAACAAGAATGGAGGGATGGCATGGAATTGGAAATAGCTTCTCTAGAGGCTAATAATACTTGGATTTTTGTTGATCTATCTCCTGGAAAGATCCGCATTGATTGCAAATGGGTATACAAGATTAAGTTTCTTTCTACTAGTGACATTGAAAGATATAAGGCAAGGCTTGTGGCAAAAGGTTTTACTCAACAACCAGGTTTGGATTTTCTGGATACCTTTTCTCCAGTTGCAAAGATGTCTACTATCAGAATCTTACTGGCAGTTGCTGTGTCAAAGTGATGGATTATACAACAGTTAGATATCAATAATACTTTCCTTCATGGAGATTTTCATGAAGAGATCTACATGAAGAGGCCACCTGGTTATGGAGATGGATCAAATGTGTGCAAATTGATTAAATCCATTTATGGCTTGAAACAAGCAAGTAGGGAATGGAATGACAAATTGACAAAATCTCTTCTTGCTCTTGGTTTTACTGAGTCATGGCATGACTACAGTATCTTCATCAAGCATAATAATGGAAATTTCATTACCTTACTAGTTTATGTGGATGACATGATATTAACTAGCAATAGCATTGATGAAATCAACACTGTGAAGACCTATTTGCACAATAAATTCAAGATCAAGGATCTTGGTGACTTGAAATATTTTCTTAGTATAGAAGTAGCAAAGAACAATACATGAATGACACTATGCCAAAGGAAATATAAATTGGACCTTTTGAAGGAAGAAGGCTTTCTAGCATGTAAACCAGCATCCACACCTATGGATTCTAAGATCAAATATGAACATAAGGATTCAGATCCTTATGGAGATGTCAGTAAATACAGAAAGGTAATAGGGAAATTGCTATATTTGACAAATACTAGACCTGACATTGCACATAGTGTGCAACAATTGAGTCAGTTTCTTGATCATCCTACTATTCTACATCAACAGGAAGTAGGCAGAATTCTTAGGTATTTGAAAGGAACTCTTGGACAAGGGCTGTATTTTCCTGTGCAGAATATATTGGAGTTGAAGGGCTATTGTAATAGTGATTGGGCTAGATGTTCTGAGACAAGGAAATCAGTCACAGGGTTTTGTATGTTTCTAGGAAACTGTTTGATTTCATGGAAATCAAAGAAGAACCAAATAGTATCCAAGAGTTCAGCAGAGGCTGAATATAGGGTCATGGCAATGGCCACTTGTGAAGTGCAATGGTTAGTATATCTACTTGGTGATCTAGGAATTACAAAGAAGAAAGCAGTACCATTGTTTTGTGATAGTGCAAGTGCTATTTACATAGCAGAAAATCCTGTTTTTCATGAAAGGACAAAGCATATTGAAATAGATTGCCATGTGGTTAGGGAGAAGTTGCAACAAGGTGTTTTAAAGCCAATGCCAATCTCAACATATAATCAATTGGCAAACATCTTTACCAAGTCTTTGGGGACTGATAGATTCAGAAGTTTGGCAAGAAGTCTAGGGTTATTCAATATGTACCAAGTGAAGGATTAAGGAAGGGTGTGTTTTGTATTTGTAGAGTTGATCATGTCTCAGCCTGAGGAAGGGTGTTGAAGATATGAAGAAGGTTACTATGTTCAAATGCATATATCCAACATTTCTACAAAGGAAGAAATTACTAACTATGTACAAACCGGGTACAACCCATTACTCTTTTGTAATTTAATTAGATGCAGATTAGAGTTAGTTTTAGCATTAAAGTGAGTTAGTTATTTGTCCTAACAAACTCTATAAATATCTTGTAAAGGTGGTTGTTTACAAAAAGAAACATCAGAAATTTTTTCTCAGTTTTCCATCTCATTTCTTTAGTTTTGAGAGAGAGAGAGAGAGAGAGAGAGAGAGAGAGAGTAAATATAGAAAATAAAAAAAAACTACTATTGTTGCTGAGAGAAACCAAAGCAAGAAATGTATTGAAAATTCCATATATATATATATATATATATATATATATATATATATATATATATATATATATATATATATATATATATATATCTATCTATCTATATATTACAGAGCACTTATACATACCGATAATTGTATCTATATATTTCTTCCATCTTTTTTCTTAGATTTTCACTTTTTTTAATTAATTTACTAATTTTTAATTGGTTGAGAATATTTAGGTTATTAAATTAATTGAAAAATAACTTACCTTAATAAAAATTAAAAATCAACTTTTATAGGTGCAAAAACGTTAAATTATTTTATTCAAACCGGGAGAGGGAGGATTCGATCCCCGGCACTGCAGAGTCGAATCGTTATACTGCATTGCCAACTACTCTAGCAAGTATTTGACAAATTTGCTTTTCTCTAATTCTTTTAATGGAATGTTAATTTAAATTTTATTTTGGTTGTAAACTCTTAATTGGCTTATAAGAGTATCCCACATCGAAAAGTTACATTATTTTTTGAGTTTGACAATACTATAAAAGATGGTACTTTGACATGTTTTGAGTTACAAAATCGAGATGACATTTTAGCCCATCAAATTAGGGAAGCTCTAGGTTATTTGCTTCTTATATTTTTTATTTATATAAATATAAATAGTTAAAGTTTTAACAAATAACTGGGTAATTCAGGATGGCCGGGTCCTCTCAATTCGATTGAACTTATAATCATATGTTTTGAGTGATAAATTGGGTTGGCATTTTAGCCCATCAGAGTGGGAAGCAAATTTATTTGCTTCTTACATTTTTTATTTATATAAATTTAAATAGTTAAAGTTTTAACAAATAAGGGGTTATTCGGATGATCGAGTCCTCTCGAATTCGATTGAGCTTAAAATCAAGTTCGATTTGGAGAGTTTAGAAATTTGTAATTTTTTTAATATTTAATAGAATAAAAATAATAAAAAAATATTAATTAATAGTTATGAGTTTTAATATATTTTTGATTTTTCTTTTATTCTTTTCTAATTTTTAGATTTTTCTTTTTCAATATTATCTATCTATATATTACAGAAAGCACTTATACATACGTGATAATTGTATCTATATATTTCTTCCATCTTTTTTCTTAGATTTTCACTTTTTTAATTAATTTACTAATTTTTATTGGTTGAGAATATTTAGGTTAATTAAATTAATTGAAAATTAACTTATCTTAATAAAAATTTAAATATCAACTTTTATTGGTGCAAAAATGTTAAACTATTTTATTTAAATCGGAAAGGGGGGATTAGATCCCCCAACCTACGAGTCGAATCGTCATGTGCATTTCCAACTACTCTGGCAAGTATTTGACAACTGTTTTCTTTAATTCTATTAATGGAATGCTAATTTAAATTTTATTTTGGTTGTAAACACTTAATTGGCTTATAAGAGTATCACACATCGAAAAGTTATATTATTTTTTGAGTTTGACAATACTATAAAAGATGGTACTTTGACATGTTTTGAGTTACAAAATTGGGCTGACATTTTAGCCCATCAAATTAAGGAAGCCCGCTTATTTGTTTCTTATATTTTTTATTTATATAAATATTAGTTAAAGTTTTAACAAATAAAGGGTAATTCAGATGACCGGGTCCTCTGAATTCCGATTGAACTTATAATCATATGTTTTGAGTGATAAATTGTGTTGGCATTTTAGCCCATCAGAGTGGGGAAGCAAATTTATTTGCTTCTTACATTTTTTATTTAAATAAATTTAAATAGTTAAAGTTTTAACAAATAAGGGGTTATTCGGATGACTGAGTCCTCCGAATTCGATTGAGCTTAAAATCAAGTTCGATTTGGAGAGTTTAGAAATTTGTAATTTTTTTAATATTTAATAGAATAAAAATAATAAAAAAATATTAATTAATAGTTATGAGTTTTAATATATTTTTGATTTTTCTTTTATTCTTTTCTAATTTTTAGATTTTTCTTTTTCAATATTATCTATCTATATATTACAGAGCACTTATACATACAGATAATTGTATCTATATATTTCTTCCATCTTTTTTCTTAGATTTTCACTTTTTTAATTAATTTACTAATTTTTAATTGGTTGAGAATATTTAGGTTAATTAAATTAATTGAAAAATAACTTATCTTAATAAAAATTAAATATCAACTTTTATAGGTGCAAAAACGTTAAACTATTTTATTCAATCCGGGAGAGGGAGGATTCGATCCCCCGACCCTGCAGTCGAATCGTCATGTACTGCATTGCCAACTACTCTAGCAAGTATTTGACAAATCTGTTTTCTCTAATTCTTTTAATGGAATGTTAATTTAAATTTTATTTTGGTTGTAAACTCTTAATTGGCTTTATAAGAGTATCCCACATCGAAAAAGTTACATTATTTTTTTGAGTTTGACAATACTATAAAAAGATGGTACTTTGACATGTTTTGAGTTACAAAATTGAGTGACATTTTAGCCCATCAAATTAAGGAAGCTCGGTTATTTGCTTCTTATATTTTTTTATTTATATAAATATAAATAGTTAAAGTTTTAACAAATAACGGGTAATTCGGATGGTCAGGGTCCTCCGAATTCGATTGAACTTATAATCAAAGTTAAAAATATTAATCTAAAGTCAAATAAGAGAATTAACAACAATAAAAACTCCCACATAAAAAAATTATTATTATTTTTAAAATTTGACAAATGACAAAACTATAAAAGAAAATTAATGTGCATAAAATTTATATTTCCTCCGATTCAAAATAGAAGTTTTTTAAGAGTTATTTTTTGTTGGAAAACATAGGTCTTTTTACAAGAATGGTGCATTTATTGGCTAATTTACCCTTACATTATTTCTCCATATATTCATATTTGTCAAAATGTATAGTTTTAATGCAACTCTTCATTAATTTATTTTTTCTTTTGGAGTATTAATTAGGGGTATTTTAGTCATTTTGATTAGTATCTTAATTTGTGTGAAAACTCCTAAAAAGACTAATATTTTGAATCGGAATGAGTGTATATCTATATTTGTATTACAAAGTCTGTTTTCAGTTTCAGCCAATCACATCCTTCTAAATCCTACGTGTAATTTCCATGAATTTTTGTTCAATTAATTATTTTATAAAATTTTGATTGGTTGGTTAAATTTTACTTTTGTTGTAAATTCTTAATTTGCTTATTAGAGTATCCCACATTGAAAAGTTACATTATTTTTTGAGTTTGACAATACTATAAAATGGTGTACTTTGACATGTTTTGAGATACAAAATTACTTTGACATTTTTTTTTTCATTAAACATTACGTTTCCGTGCATAGCACGGGTATTTTTGCTAGTATATATATATTGAACACATAAAGTCTCTGTTAGTTCGATTCAGGGCCGGTCCTGACATTTTCAGGGCCCGGGGCGAAAATTGAAAATGGGGCCCCCTAATATAAACAATAAAAATTTTATTTACGTCAACCAGCAAAGACGCCAACTCAGCAAAGGACATTGAGTAAATTCACTAAAAAACACAAACGCAAGAATTTGATCCCAGGACCTCTTGCATGTTTATTGTGCACTCTACCATTGCACTAATATATATATATATATATATATATATATATATATATATATATATATATATATATATATATATATATATATATATATATATATATAAATTAACATTTGGGGCCCCCTAAAATTCCGGAGCCCTGGGCGGTCGCCCCCCAGGGCCGGCCCTGGTTCGATTCTCTCTCTTTCAATACAAAATCAAACTTTCTGTATGTTTTTTCATTTTGGGGGTCTTCTATTTCTTCAACAAATCAAGACTTACAAAACCATTTAATTACAATAAGTAATTGCCATTAGAGTCACTGTAAGTCAAGCTATTAATCTGCTTTCCAAACTTATTTTATTATTTATAGTTCTTGTTCAGACAAAATTTCATTAATTAAATCAAATAATCAATCTTTCTATACAGATTCCATACATCATCAGCAAGCCGAGGTAATAAAAATCTCTCAGACGTTTTTTCTTTCTTTTTTGTATGTTTTTTTTTAATATCTCTTCTCTTTCTTACACACGTTGACTATAGCAAGCGAGCCAGCATCGAATGAAAAAAAATATTTTAAAAAGCATTTTTTTATTTTATTTCCGTACCAGATTTTGATTGTTTTGAATTCTTTCTGATAATGTCGTAATCTCATAAATATAATACATTTTTTTTTATAAGAGTGCATAGTACAATCGTCTTGGCCTTTGTCACATTTTTCATCTGTTAAGAGTTTAAATTTTTTGCTCAGAATAAAATGGAGAGTTTGAATCACCATAAATTCATATTATTTTATCGGGTAGAGGTCTTTGTATATATCTCACCGATTTAGTCGGATAAAAAATATGAATTGCAAAAAAAAATATATTTATAAGACATGGTGCAGATGTTTTGCCCCTTTCTTATTTTTTCTTCGGTTAAGAGTTTAAAATATGCATAGAATAAGATGAAGAGTTCGAGTTGCCATAAATTCATGTTACTTTATCGGGTAGAGGTCTTTGTATAGATCCCATCGATTTAATCGGATAAATAATCTAGATTGCAAAAAAAATAAATAACAGATTTATTCTTTCAAAGGAAAATTAGAGAAAGCAAGAAAAAAACAAGGAGGGAGGAGTCAACTAGGCCTGCAAACGGTCGGATACGGATACGGAATTGTTTATTCCGTATCCATATCCATTTTTAATTTTTCATACCATATCCGTATCCATATCCTAGCGGATCCAAAATGTGTATTACCAGATCCGCTGATTTGGATACGAATACGGATACGGTAAAACCCGTTTCAAAAAGTCTAATTATACTATAATCCACAAATAATTCTACGAAATATAATATAATACAATACATAATTATATTGTTGTTTAAAGTTCAAAATATACAACGCTTGAACAAAATGCTACTTGGACAAAATTCTACTAAACTACTTGGACAAAATCCAACAAAGTCTGCAACGGAAGAAACGCCTAGGAGAAGGGGAAATCGGAAAATGGGGACGAGAGAGAAGAAGACGAAGAAAGCAGCTGGGAGAAGGAGGAATCAAACTGAGAGAGAGAGAGAGAGAGAGAGAGAGAGAGAGAGAAGAGGCGGACGTGTTAGGGTTTATTGTCTTAAAAACCCTTAAGAATATATATATATATATATATATATATATATATATATATATATATATATATATATATATATATATAAAAAGGACTAAAATGGCAATATAAATAATTAGCATATAAATATTACAAAAAAATCTTAAATCCTATAAATTACGTAAAATATATTATATATATTGTTTTACCTAAAAGCAGATTCGGATTTAACGGATACGATTTTTTAGATTTCATATTCGTAACCATTTTATTACTCTTATACGGATTCGGATTCGAATGCGGGTATATGGATCTGAAATGCTTACCATATCCTTAAAAAAAATACGGATTCGAATCGGATACGGATAAAAATCCGCTCCGTTTGCAGGCCTAGAGTCAACTAGTATTTTATGCTGATTTTTTTAGTTGTATTCAATTCACGGTACTAAAAAAGTCAACATTTTATTTTTTTATCTTTTCCTCTGAATTTTCACTTTTCTTCTTTAATCTGACTCGGTGCGGAATACAATAAAACACGCACGGTATAAAGAAAATCTAGAGCCCTTCAGATTAAATATTTGACGACTGAGATGATTTGACTTCTAACCCTGTTGAGAACCAAATAATAGTAACCGTCAGATCTATTAATCTGATTGCTAAGACATGTTTTGCACTTACGGAATAAAAGGCGTTCCTCACGGGAGTAGTGATGCTTTCTTCTTCACAAAGTCAAACTTGTTTTTTTCAAATCGGTATTTCTTTTCTTGTCATTGGTCTTGTGGGGGAGAGACAGAAAGACCAGAACACGATGACGTCATTGTCGTGTGAGAGTAGTGTGAATTAGGTTATTGTGAATGATGTAATAAGGTTTTTGGGTTCTTTTTATACGAGTAGTTTTATCTTGGTACATTATTAAATTTAAAATTTACATCCAAGACAATTAATACAGTACTGTATTTATTGATACTGCACTCATTGATTTGGATGTAACTTATAAATTTAATAGTCTACCAACATAAAATTTTTCTTTTTATACTACCAAAAAAATCCTGTTTGGCAAACCATAAATTTTGTGGGTTATGGTTGGTGGGTTTTGAGACTTAAAGTTCATTATTTTTGCTATTCCGGAAGCGTTGTCCAAACATGGTGCAATATCTCTGAAACCATTTTCATTGAATTTGGGAGAGAGAAAGTACCTCTTTTTTAAGCTAATGAGAGAAGGTTTCTGGTCGTCGTAATGAGTTTTGGGTGTTTATGGCGGCGGTGGCTGATAGTTTATATAACAGCATCCCCACCGCTGCTATCTATGTCAATGCCTGACCCACCACATATGACTACTCCACTCATTTCCCGGTCCATTTTCAACTCCATCATTGTAAAGATCATATATTTTTGTCTTTCTATAATAGAATTTTTATTTTGTATTTATTTTATTTTAATTTTTTTGGTGGCAGAAGCCGAAAATGGGAGGACATGAGATGGGTAGGGTATGGAAGAAGAAAATGAGAGCAGGGCTGGAAGTGACAACATTGGTGGCGGTGCTTCAGGGAATGATCAAGATAGTAACCCTTCAGGTGGTGGTGGCGAATCATCCAGAAAAAAAGTGCTATCATAGACACACTCCTTATCAAATTCAAGAGCTGGAAAATAAAATCCATTTGTCTTTTTTTTATTTTTTTATTTATTAAATTAATAAATTTGGTTGCTTGTATTTTTTTGCTTTTGAATTTGTTTGATGGTTTTTTTTAAGGATAATCCACATCCTGATGAGAAGGGAAGATTGGAACTTGGAAGAAGGCTAGGCTTGGAAAACAAGCAAATCAAATTTTGGTTTCAGAATAGGACTCAAAATAAGGTAAATACTCATTTGATCTTCACACTGATTTTACATTTCTTATGTTTTATGCATAAATTTTGGAAACTGAATTTAGCTTATTTACTTAGACTCAAATTGAACGCCATGAGAATTCGATGCTGAGGCGCGAAAACGATGAGCTTCGGATGGAAAATATTGCTATACAAGAGGCTATGAGGAATTCAGTTTGCAACACCACACAGTAGTTCATCATAATCCATCTATAGAGGAACAACATCTTAGGATTGAGAATGCTAGTCTCAAGGATGAGTATTATCGAATTTCTCTCACGTCAAATAAACTTCTCGGTATGCCATTGTCACCCTTGGCCAATTCTATTGCGGCCAACAATCCGGATTTACAACTTGCTATTGGAAGAAATGGCTTTGGCAGCAGTGCGCTGCCTATTGGACTTGGACTTGGTCTTGGCAGTGGTATTCTTAGTCCTTTGTCCCCGTTTCGTTCCACCAGAGGATCTCTTGCCATGACCGCTCTTGATATGTCTATTGATAAGTCAATGGCTGCAATGGAGGAACTGGTAAAGCTGGCCCAAGTTGATAATCCTCTTTGATTTAGAAACTTGGATGGATGTGGAGAAGCATTGAATCTTGAGGAATACACCAGGACATTTCCTCCTTGTATCGGTATGAGGCCCAATAATTTTGTCACAGAAGCAACTGCAACTGTTGTCATCAACAGTTTAGCTCTTATAGACACATTAATGGACTCGGTAAGTTCTTCAATTACTCGTTAATAAGGTCAGAATTATTTGTTCAATTCTCTAAGTTTCGTTAATAAGCATTTATGGATTGCAGAAGGCGCCCTTCTGGTTGTATATATTGTGCAAGATGTGCCAAATGGTTTCTCCAAGGTAAATCATCGTTGAGAAACTTTACTTTGACATATATCTTTGCTTGAGAATTCTCCAAAGTAATCATCGTTGTTATGTGTTTTATATATTTCTATGTATGTCAAATGTAAATCTTCTCTATTTCTTTCACAAACACACACGCAATAACATGCATTAGAGGTAACTGAGAAATGACTTGTACATAAACTTATAATCTGTTCCCTTTATTAGTGGTCATCTTGATTAATGTTATTTTTTTTCCGCCTTGGTTCTTGACGATTTTGAGACCATCTTAGACGAGCTTTATCATAATGTCTATTTGGATATTTAGATGAATATAACCAAATATTGTTTAGTTATGCAATAACAAGGCATCACCTCCTATGCTGCAGAGTGTCAATATGTTGCATTATTATGCACGTCTTGGCAATATGACATCTATGCACGTATGTTGCACACGATCACATATAACACTCATTTTCTATACTTTCTATCATTTTTGAAACTTGTAACTCTGTCTTTGCGTTAGCATAGGGAATAACTTTTGTAGGTGAATTTCAGGTCACTTGGATTGAACACACGGAATATGATGAGAGTAATGTCCATCAATTCTTCCGTCCCTTGCTCCGGTCAGGAATGGGCTTTGGTGCTCAAAAGTGGGTTGCCTCTCTTCAAAGGCAATGCGAATGCTTGGCAATTCTCATGTCTTCTACCGTCCCTAGTGGAGATCATGCAGGTCGCCTTCTATCTCCCCCTTAATAATGTTTATACAACCATATGGTGACTGATCTTCTGCTAGTCATATTAGTGATTGACCCATTGAATCGTATAGTTACACGCTGAAGCATTGCTATACCATCTGATATAGTTTCCACGTGTGGACAGTAGCTGGCACAAATTGTACGAGCAGCATTGCAAGGCTAACACAACGCATGACTCGTGACTTCTGTCCTGGGGTTTGTGCAACGTTGCACAAGTGGGAAATTGTCCAAACTGGAAATGTTGAAGGCGCAAGGTTGATGATGCGGAACAGCATAGGTAACCCTGGTGAGCCTCCAGGTGTTATCTTGAGTGCCGCTACTACTATTTGGTTGCCTGTTTCACGTTATCGCCTTTTTGACTTCCTCCGAAATGAGCAGACTAGATCCCAGTGGGACGTTTTATCTCAAGGTGGTCCAGTGCAACAAATGATCAATGTACCTAAAGGCCAGGATCCTGGCAACATCATATCACTTCTTCGTGCTGTGAATAGTAAACAATTCTAAGATTAGTAAACAATTCTGGATTTATCTTTTTTTCACTAACAAATTTATCACTAATTCAGGATGTAACTTCAAATACGAGTCAAAATGGGATGTTGATCTTGCAAGATACGTGCACAGATGTGTCGGGATCAATGATAGTACACACGACAATTGATGTACCTTCAATGAGTGTTGTTCTGAGCGGGGCAGATTCTTCTTGTGTGGTTTTGCTACCCTCAGGTTTTGCTATAGTTCCAGATTGTTATCCTAATTCGAGCGCCAGCGGGCCTAGTAGCAGCTCCACTGGAGCCACATCGAAAGAAGGTAGTGCACGCAGCAGCAGCGAAGGATCTTTACTGACGGTTGGGTTCCAAATATTAGTGAATAACTCGCCCACTGGAAAGCTAGCAGTTGAGTCAGTTAACACCGTCAACACTCTCATTTCTCGTACGCTACAAGGTATCCGATCTTCCCTCCAGTGCAACTGATCATATGGCGCCGCGATGACGAAATGCAGCTGAATTTTTTAGGTTTTGTTCTTATTTATTACTTGGATAGTACTAAAGGTTGAGTTTTCACCGAATGAATGGTTTGAATCAGGAACGAACCGTAAAGGAGGATGGCGGATGGTACGGTTCGTCCTTGATTCTGACAGTCTGTGAATCAAACTCAAACTTGTTGGTGTTGTTCATTACTACTACTTCCTCTATTTTATAATAGTCGGTAATATTTTTATAGTACCGACTACTTATATTATGGAATAAGGAAGTAGTTAGATTATCATGTCTCGTCTTTGGACATTTGTTGTGAACTTTGGATTTGGATTTATTCTCTCAACTGGGATTACATGTTTTTTTTGTGGCTATTTTATAGTATAATAATACATCACATACCTTTATGTTTTGGAAGATTTGTGGGTCTTTAATGCATATGTTTTTTTTGTTTGAGAATTTATTTTTGAATTGAAAAATCGAATTTTATGCAAGAGACTAGGTTATAGACTCGTGCGTTGCACAAATTATTTTAATATATTAAAAAAAATTAAAGTTATGTCTTAGAGAGAATCAATATACTGTTAAAAAAAAAAAAAAGAGAATCAATGTACATTCTATGATTCTCTTAAATTTTCCATACATACATAATAGTTCTATTTTCGTATGACTATGGATTTTATTGAATGATATAAAATATACTAATAAAAAATCCTAACCAAAAAAGAAAAGAAAAACAATACATAAATCATGAAGCATACAATAATAATAGAAATAAATTCAATATTTTAAGTTAATTGAGTACTTTTTCCTGACTATTAAACATGTATTGATAATATTTTACATAAAAAAGTCTTACATTAAGGGGGGAAAAACACAAACGCTCCAAAACTTTCGTGTCATCTCATTTTTCTCCCTCTTTGCAACCGTAGAAGTACATGAATAGAAAAAGTAAAATGAAATAAAATTAGCAACTATTACTGCAACGGATATATATAACAATAGCCCTTATTTTAATTGGATTGGTTGCTCTCAACCTCTCATTGAGCAAACCAACCCAATTCCCTATTGTGTCAATTGAACTTAACTTTTTGATTGTGCATTAATTGTGAAACTGTTAACTTTTCAATTCCTCTTATTAAAAAGTCAATGACTTTTAAGTTAGAATATTTAGTTCTGAAACTGTTAAATCTTGGTTGTCTCTTGTTAAAAATACTAATGACTCTTAAATTATATGATTTAGTTGTGAAACGGTTAACTCCTAGGTCTAATCTAGAACTTCTCAACATCTAAAATATTACTCCTCTTATTAAAAAGTCAATGATTTTTAAGTTAGAATATTTAGTTGTGAAATTGTTAACTCTTGGTTTTCTCTTATTAAAAAAAACTAATGACTCTTAAATTATAATATTTAGTTGTAAAACTGTAAACTTTCAGGTCTAATCTAGAACTTCTCAGCCTGAATAAAAAACTAACGATTCTTAAATTATAATACGTATTATGTTTCTTTAGTGAAAATAAATCATATGCCATGGTTACAGATCTGAACAGCAGGGTTAGTGCATGGATTTGTATCTAATGGCTTTTAGGAAGACACCTTGGTTTTGATTATCATGTAATATGAGTTGGGGTTGGGTTGGTTTTTCTTTATTTATTATTATTATTACCTTTGTTGGCTTTCATCTCTGCACCCAAACATAAGTTGACAGAAATGGAGAAACCAACCCAACACTATGCAGTCAGTTACAGCCTTGCATATTATTCTTCATCCAGTATTTGATATTGATATGTGAATCTCAGGAAGATTGGCCGGTGAGCGGAGAGGGGGTGGTGTGGTGGGCGGAAGGAGAGGGGGATGGGTGGAGTGGTGGTGGTGAATGATGAAGATGGTGGTGGTGTAGAGAGAGAGAGAGAGCTGCAATGGAAGTTGATTTTTTGGGGACAAAAATACGTCTCAAGAAATTTAGCCGGAAAATACGTCGGAGTTCAAAACGCATTACCCGTAAAAAACTTATGGCCAAAAGGAAAAAACAAGAATAATTGTTTTGGTCCAACATATGAAATGTCAAAATAGGTTATGGCCATTTAGTGCATATTACCCTAAATTTTATCAAGAGAAAAGGAAAAGGAAAAGGAAAAGGGAAGGGAAGGGGGAAGAAATGATCATTTACAGTCACTCCCATCTCTGTAAATAATAGTGGTAGTAATTATAATTGCAAAACAAAAATATACGAAAAATGGAAGTAAAGTTGACAAAGATATTGTCCATTGCTAGACTAACTATGAGTACAACAGTACTGAAAGAAGCATCATCCAACTCACTGCTTTTGTAAGCCCGAGTTTCAGGCAACATGCTTTACAAGGTTGAGATTGTGTCAGTATTGGTAGACAGGATTTCATCAAAATCACTGCAAAAATGCAAGAAACGTCGGAATGTTATGAGTTCTGATCAGCACTGTAAAGGCTTGTCCCGAGTAATTGCAATTCGCTCCATGGTTTGTGTCACAAAGGTCTGAGATAACTTCAGTCCCTACAAAATTTTGAAGAATCGCCAAACTTAGAAAACTTGGAATCTCAGATTAGTTCAGATCCAGAGAACTCAAACACAACTTGAAGTATTGGTACGATAAGCAAGGGCTTTTAAGATTGTGTTCATGAGGAATTTGTAGGTACTAATATGCAAAGAGATGCCATTAAGACGTCAAAGTATACGTATCACAGTATCACTGGAATTTACCCATAGTTAGAAAGGAGACGCAAGAATTATCTTCGAGTGATGAGCTTTCTCTGCTCTTTCCCAAAATAGGACGATGTTTTCATCATTTCATGTTTTTTCACGATTGAACGAAAATACATGACTTTTAAGCATCTGGCAACTAACGTAAGCAACTGTTTTCATGTCTAGTAAGATGGTGCATTGAGATGATTGATCAGAATGTCTGCACAAAACTAATTAAACCTTAGGTTTACCTTCAAGTACGGACCCACAAAGGTTCCACAGAAAATGACTTCTCGCTCCGAATTTGAGTTGCTGCAGCCCCAAGGGGAGGAGCGTGTATAGTTATAGGCAGATGCCACTCACATTTATCTCTTCCTTCCACCAGAAGAGGATGCTCAAATCTGACAGCAAGAGAAACAAGCAAGATATAAAGATTTTCAAGAAAGGAATAGATACGAGTAGAAGAAATTTTAATATATTAATACCTATATTATCCTAAATCAACATGCAAATATAAATGCTCAGGAAACTATTGTTCAAGAAGACTAGAAGAGAGGAAAACCAAGAAAGGAATCATGGCGTTGAGGCATAAGATAACTCTCATGTATTCTGACAAATTTGGAGTTTCCAAGCAGGTAGACCGCAAAAGGTCAGTCCACTGTTTTTTTTTAGTTTATTTAACCTACTATAAGCATTTAGCAGTAAAATCTACTAATACTCCTGTAAAAAATCACCTCTTGTCATCTATAACATCAAAAGCCAGAAAAATATCAATGCAGTTATTCTCCACAATGGTTAAAATATGGGAGGTTAATGTAGGGTTTTAAACACACAACAAGGGTACCTAATACGCGTTCTATGGGAGGTTAAGGTAGGATTTTAAAAATGTGCCTAATACGCATTCTGCATATAAAAAACTTGCCACTTCATCTTAATATGATTCATATAGTTCAAAATGTTTTTTGGCTTTCTAAATCAATGTTCTGCAATCGATTGTTTTAGCATTTTAACCATACAGTTTTAATGTAATAGTACTTCTGTCCAATTATACAATTCTTAAAGCATCTTTTCAGAAACTAAACTAATCTATTTAAAAGCATAATTCCAGAGAAACTCCGATTGTGCAAATAAAATCAAACAATATATAAGAGGAGAAATGAACTCAACGCAGAGTTGCAAGCAAAATAATTACAAGTGAACGCTTTTAAATTTCTTCTCATCTCTACTGTCTCTTTACATGTATTGCAGAACATGAGTCACTAGGGTTTTGGAAAGGCATGCCAAAGAACCGTGATACCACATTTTGGGACGACAACAACCAATCACCATTGCATAGAGTGGTCAGTGTTGGCAGGTAAATATGGTCCAAATCACAGACCAGTTTGTTTCAAAATAAAAAGTAGTTACCACAACAAGCACTTATACCTGGACCAGTCCACATTCTTTGGGGTAGTAAGAAATTCAAACCGCAAAAGCCCATTGAACAGAAACATAGCGAGTAGAGAAAGACATGGGCCCATCCATTGGAATGGAGAAGAGAAAACTTGTCTGCCCCAAATCTGCAACAACCTGGTGGTGGTCACTATGGACCTGCATAGGGAATACAAGCTGTTAGAAAGTTTACGTGCACATTAAATGCCACTAAATTTTATTTTGGTACTCTGATATCTATATACATCTCAATCATTCAAATTCGCAAGGTTCTCAGACACTTCATTTCACACAACTGTCTAAAAAAAACAGGAATTTTAATAAAATCCCCAAGAAATTCTCCCTGAGAGTTGGTGCCAATGAACTGCGGAAAACCAATTAAATGTCTAAAAAACAAGTTCAAGATTCATAAGCCATTATTTTAAAATCACAAGACTCCATCTGCATTGTAGAATTTCCCTCTGTACACTCTTCTTTTCATCTAAAAATGCTAGCATACGCTTGCTCACACGAGAAGGTTAGGGATTGTGCATGGTTGGTGGTGCAGTGGGGTAGCAGGAATGAATCATGTGAGGGTATCTATGGAATACCAAAAGTAAATCTTCAAGCTGCCAACATAAGGGAGGAATCAAGGCTTTAGTTTTATAATAGTAATGGATAGAGGAAAATGCTATAAATACCATTTATCTGTTTTCGTTTTGCTAATAATACCCATCATCTTTTATTTTGATTTTTTTACAGTCATCATCTATTCTTGGGCAGCTATAAATACCCGCTGCCGCATGACTCGACAGAACTCGGTGTTTTCCAGCAATAATCAACACGCATTTGGTGTTGATTTTTGCCTGAAAACAACTAGTCATGCAGCGGCGGGGTATTTATACCTGCCCGAAAATAGATGATGTCTATAAAAAATTAAAATACAAATGGTGGATAATATTAGCAAAACGAAAATGGATAAGGGGAATTTATAGCCTTTTCCTCGAATGGATAAATTAGTTAAGTTCAATGTTGAGGATGGCAGCAGGGAGGAAAGAAGCATATCCTCCTTTTATATTAGTAGGAAGTTGCCAGAAAATTTCAACTGAGATTGATAATAAAATAGTACATGATGATTTCTGGTTGTCCTTCACAATGAAGTTCAAGATAGTAACAGCTCATCAACTGTACGCAACCAATTATCTATTGGCCTCAAGTGTTAAAAGGAACTAATTCTAAGTCATCACCTGGAATGCAATCTGTTATGTTTAATGTTGAGTCCATCTATTTTAAAGTAGATAATCAACTAATTTAAAGAGCCTAAAAACACGACCACGCTGTCATTCACAGTCTCATGCAAGATGAACACAGTCTCTTTTCTATAACATGTTTTTCTGTTTACAAATCGATGCCTAAGGAACTCAAACCACAAATCAGAATAAGCAAGTGTAAGGATCAAAATTAGATAAGGAAGTTTATTGACCTTCAAAACCAATTACCAAGTGCCCACCTTTACACCCCTTTGCATGTAGTAAGAGAGTGTAGTGGTTATGATAGCAAGACAACGACTTGCAGTATCCCATCATAGAAACTGTTGTAAAGGAAGCTTACCTTGGTAACGATTGGAGAATGTCTCCTAGAAGGATGCACAAAACGCCTACTTACGGTCTCTGTCATTTCCAGTGTTATTGCCAGCTGGAAAACACCAACAACACTGGTCAAGTCCAGGCAGTAAGTCAATGGTGTAGACAAAATGTAGTTTGAATTTTGCGCATACCTCAAGGCATCTTCTAGCTCCTCCTCCATGAAAGAATGTCAAAGTTCCACCTATCTGTTGATGATGATCAGTAAACAGGAATAAGAACTATGAAAAAATTACGAACCAAGCAGAAGGCAGTAAACAACAGCAGCAATACCATATCACTGAAGTAATATGTCGAGTCAGAGTTCTTTGGAGAAAATCTCAGCAGAACTTGGTCATCCAGCCTGATATTATAAGATCTTCCTCGAACAAACCCTTCTGCTGCAGGAAAAGTTGGCAGCTAATTAGCTTGGAGGGTTAATACCTTGAATGGAAAATAAGATGAAGGAAATAGGAGATAATTATTACATATACAAGAGTAAAAAGAACCATGAGTTTACATGCTCCAGATTCAACAGTTCCAGGGGTGGATGTCATTCTTGTCGAATCATCTGTGGAGAGGGATCTTGTGTGCGTGAGTTGTTGAATTGGAGAGGTGGGTGAAGACTGATGGGGAGACACTTTTCCTGTTAGCATAAATAAAAAATATCATAAAGGAAGCCTCTGATTACATCTCAAATAATTATATCTCAAGCCCTTTACTAGGGGACATAAAAAGAGAGGTTTGAAAGTAATGTCAGCATGACACATTCAAGACCTCACCAACTCAATTGAGGACAAAGCTTAGAGGTGCATGAAAACTACTAAAGTCAGAGAACAGCTTACCCCCACTGGAATCATGAAAGGCCTCAGCCACAGATAAGCGAGGTAATCCTAGATGTGAAGATACGCTGGCCCGCCCTTCAAGATATGTCAAATCTTTACTAGAAGACCTTGCAATAGATGATTGGAGCGATAAGGAACTTCCAAAATTCTTGTGCAGGCCTTCTTTCATTGGGTTGTAGGAAGAAACAGATAAGATTTCATCCTTTGAGCTTTCATATCCTTCCTCAACTCCATCAAAAATTTCATTTGCCTTTGTCTACAGACGTAAAAGAAATGATGATCACACGCTGATTGCAGAGTTTGCTTGTACCCTCAAAGAAATCGAACATCGAGGACTGAGCCCTCTAATAGGCCAAAAATGTGAACATATAAAGAAAGAAAAAGCAACATATAGCTATATATCAATACCCATTCAGAATCTCCATCCATCTCTCTGAAATATACTTCCAGGAGAACTGTTTCTGCAGGAACAATACCTGAAATAGGAAACCAAATAGGTTTACACATTCACATTGTAGTACCCTAAAATTCAGACTACATTCTACCAAGATGAGATTTTCCTTCAATGAACATAGAAGAGAATTGTTCGTCAGTAACTGAGTCTTTAGTAATATTAAAAAAACATCAATAATTTTTTAGTAAAAATTGAATATAATAAGTAGAGAGTAGACTAAATAACTAGAGTTGGAAAACAAAATTACCATTCTAACCCTTTTTTCCTTTTCTTTTGCAGGCGAAATCTCAAACCTAAAACAAATAGCCGGATACAAACTTTCCAGATCTGACAATATAGCTCATTTTAAAATCCATAAATGCTCCAAACAGTGGCAATTGATTCATAAATTATCCACAAACTCCTAGGCAGTGAATTGTTCCAGTGCACAATTGGTAAGACTTGAAAACTGATTTACTATATTAAACTTTGTCTTTATACTGTAAGCATAAGTTAGTAGTGCATCTAATCAGCAAAAAAATAAAAAAATAAAAAAATTTAGAAGAAAAAATATATAAGTAAAGTCGTCAAACAGAACTATTAATGCTTAATTGCTTAGATGGGAACATATAGAAAGTATACCATCACTTTGACCTTCTTCATTTAGCAAGCCATTTGTCTTCTGAGTAACCCATATTTGCAATGGTACTCGTGCTTCCTGCAGATTTCCAGGACCATACAAAATCAGCAAGAATAATGAAAGAAGAAAAGGATCATATTCAAGTCGGTTAGCAAGTTATCAAGAAATAGATCAAATACTCATAACAACATCGACCAGGCCTTATCAGTTGTTCATACCACAAGACCAAATTATCTTGAACCATTGCACCAAATCCCCTTATGTGTGATGGAGAAAAAACTTGTAAAGTATACGCCCAAAGAGGAGAGTTTGTTAGAAATTGCAAAACCAGGAAGTAAGGTCGAGGAGAAAATCCTTTACTTCATTATTTTGTTGATTAAGCATGACTTCATATGAGCAAAAATTTCTTCATTTTCTTTTACATAGATGAGGTTAAACAATCTATAGATTAAACTCTTCTTGTAAGTTCTCATTTTAGATAAGACGAGAGTAACACTGTCTGCAATTAAGCTTTTCTTCCAATAATAAGCATTATATAGCCTACATAATTTTCTCATAAACTACATTCTCAATGTACCAAATAGTAAAGGAATTCTTTATACAGCAAAAAATGAAACTACAAGGTTCCTTGCATGGAATCCAGGAAGCACGAACTAAGCTGACTTAACCAGAGATGGTGAAGAGAAGCTTATGTGCATTTCTGTTTTCTTCAATGGGGGTTGATGACTAATATTCTTTACTTGAGACTATATGCTGGTTTCAAAATCTTCATGAATTGATAATCGAAATTGATCTCAAAATTCGAAAGTCATGCATGAAAGGAGAATAGTTAGAGCCCATTCTACCGCTTTAGGAAATTGAGGGCCGACTAGAAGTTTAGCTCTCAAGATCTACCTAAAAGCTAACAAAGCAGAGGAATCTCAGTTTATTCAACCGAGATAACAAGAAGAATTTTTACAGCTCAAGAACTGCCAAAAGCTCTCATATAGTTGCCATGTAATTTTTTTGTTTAACTTCCTTATCTTTCCTTTTCAAGAAGATGGGCATCGAACACACACATGAGTATGCTGCTGCTTCGGTAAGTCAGTACATTTCTCCGGCTTGTCCTTTTAATTTTAACAGTTAAGACCACATTATGAAACTCAGAATCAAAACCATCAGTTTTTTTTTTAAAAATAAGAAGATAAAACAAATGATAAGGGAGAAGAAGAAAAAGAGCATTACCATAAAAATGAAACAAGAAAAGAGACTGTATTACCAACTAATGCTCTCTCTCTCTCTCTCTCTCTCTCTCTCTATACTGGGGGGTATAGTTGTCAGTGTGTGTTTCAAATAGATTTTAAGCGTAAAGAGGGACTAAGATGGCACCGTACCATAAACAAAAGTAACTAACAGACACATTTTGATACAAACTACTTTTATTTTGGATTTGGAGGACGGACAAGGACTAAAAAACCAGTGGCCACTTACATGGCCAATTATTAATGAGAAACTTCAACACAATCAGAAGACAACAATTAGACGATATTTAGGGAAGCCTAAATCAAATTGGAAGAGTAACACGTTTCAAGCTTATCCAAGCATAAAAAATCCATCTAAAGAAACTAGATGAATGTTAGGGGCTACCTGATTCTTTTCTTTTTTAAATATCTATCTCCTCAAAGAAAGAAACTACAAAAAAAATTCATCAAAGCAGCGAAGAACAAGAACGTAATAGCAAATACGTAGCTGACTACAAGTTACAGTTCAGATAACAAGATGAATCAAATAATTCAAGTGGAAACCAAGAATTTAAAGAAACTAACCAACTCAGGAAGGTCTAGTTTTGACTCCCTGTGAGAATGACCATTCTCCAATATTAAGTACTGCCCAGATAATATACTTCTAACATAGTATAAATAACGAATGGTTGCACCTCTGTACGATGGTGGTATAATGTTAGGCAGAAGGGTCCGAACAACATCTGCAAATACAAGGAGCGGTTCAGATCAAGCACAAGGATATTGAAAAGTAGAGAAGTAACCGCTTCCTCAAGTAGCATAAAAACCTGTAACCACATAAGCTAACCATGAAAAACAGGGAACACTTAACGTAGAGAAAATCAGGAGAGAGTACTAGGGGTAGACCACATAAGCTAACATGAAAGTAAAATATGGACATTCAAGTTCAAATGGAGGGAGCAAAAGCAACATTCAAGCAATAATCAGTTTAGATAAAAAAGGATTTATTAGCAAAATACTGGCTGACAAGTTATGACATGGAAACTGACTAAAGTTGCTAGTAAAGACAGAAAAGGATTTAGTTCATCCCGGTTTTCCCTTTGCTCCCTTTCTATGTCTATGCCTCTTTAACCACATACTTTTAGCTGTTTCCTGATCTTCAAGTTTGGCCAAAAAGTTTCAACTTAGTTCCTTTGGAAAGGAACTCAGAGTCTAAGCAATGCCAAGATATAAGCAGAACATGCCTAAACCACGCCTCCCCAACATAAAAAACCCAGCATCCACCTTAAGCACTAAGGGTCAGTTTTGGCTCCCCAAAAGTGATCACCCCATGAACTGCTTCCCAAAATCTATAAAGAACTACGTGAAGATCATCCAACCACCTTAAGATTCCAAATCAAGCTGCAATCTTTAACCCAGAAAACTTGCTTGCTTAATTAATTAAATAATTATTTAGTACTTGCTCTTGAAGTGCAGATGCAAAACCTGAAAAGTTCATCCATTGCCTGCGTTCAGTCAATTGGGAAAGTTTCTTATTGACCTTCTCTCACATAAATAATCATGAGATTATAACTAGAAAAATAAGTGGTTATAACACTTTGCGTTGCTTGGAACAAACCAGAAAAAGGGACATTTAGCTACCAAGAAAGATAAGCCTCGACGGAAGATAACAAGCATATACTTACGATGCCTAGTTTCTCACACCCTCTGGATGTAATCTCCTTCCAATGAACAGAATAATCTTCTAAACTTGTTGACTAGGAGTAACAATACTTTATCAGCAAAATCATTACTCCATAAATTGCAGGTACATTGTTGAATTATCATTTAGATTGTGTACGATCAACGTAGGAGCTCAGACATAGAAACCAGTTTATGCATTTAGGTTTGAATATACTTTTTCCAGCAGACAAGTGTGATAATCTTTCAGTAGTCCAAAAGTCGGCAAATTATACATTCAAAAGGGAATTCTAAAAAAGAAGGGGGCTTCTGTATTTAGAGAGTCAATAATCTTGAACACAATAAGCGGGAATACACGAAACATTTAGACAAGTTTCATCAATCTGAAGGAATATCACTCAAGAAGAAAAAAGGATAAAAAGTTATATACAGCTTACATCTTTTAGTGGCCCCAGACGCAAGTATTTGATTCGAAATTATTGCAGGGCATGCCCATTCCATGAACACATATTCACCTGAGAATAAAAAATAAAATAAAAATTGTCATTTAAATGCAGATAACTAAAAATTTAATTAAATACAAATACATTATTTTCTTTTTCTTTTTCTTTTGCTGAATAATACATTATTTTCTTTCCACAACCTTTATATGTTACATAAATTAGGTACAATGTATATACATAGCGACTGTTTTCTTTCTCCATTTCTTTAATTACAATACATAGTTACTTTTTTCTACATTTTCTACCATTCATTCCTTGAATTCATATCAAGTACTACCTCTATTTCATAATATAAGTCGTTTAGGACATGTAGTGAAGATTAAGGAAGAAAAAAATAAAGTACTTTGTTAGTCAAAATATCAATATTAATATCTTCAATACGACTTATATACCACTAATTTCATTAGATATAGTAATATTGATATTTTGATAATAAAAAAAAACACATTAATTTTTGTTTCCTTAATTTTACCTAGACAAGGAAGGTGTATATGACTAGAAAATATGAATTTAAACTCAAAATTACTTGAGACAAAAATTAAATAAAATAGAGAAAAAATTACCTCTGCGCTGCTTGGAATCAGAGGAGGGCTTAGGAGTGTTGAACCAATTAGTATCCAATTTCTCAATCCCTTTGATTTCAAAACTAAGTTTTTCGATCAGAAGGGAAAATGATTCCGATTGATTCTTGATTTCTACAGTTATGGTGATTGGATCACCAGGTCTACAGACTTCTCTATCCGCCTCCAATTTTAGCTGTGGCGGATCACCGGTTTTAATGGAACCTCCACCACCACTACCTCGGCCGCCGGAGAGACCGAAGAATGAGAATTTCCGGGAGGGTTTTTCCGGTGGCGGCATTGGGTTATTATCTAGTGAAGAAAATAAAATTGTAAATACAAAAATTTAACAGCATTTGACTATGGGGATTTTAGAGAGAGAAAGAGGGTAGAGAGAGCTGATTTTGATTTTGTTCATTAGATCTTAACAAAGTAGTAAAAGGTAGTTAGGACTTTACACTTTGTAACTAAGCAAGTTTCTTCTCTACTACCCAATCAACCAAAAATTAAAATTAAAATTAAAATTAAAATTTACTTTGTGGTTAAAAAATGGAAACTATTTCGAAAATGGGTTATAAATTTCAGTCCGGCTCCTATGCGGAACAAGTTTTTGTTAGTATGTGCGAAATATTTTTTGCCTTGAAAACAGGTTTTCGACGAACAAGTATTAAAAAAAAATATGTGTTTTTCAAATCAATCTCAACCGTCAAATTTTTAATATAACATATGAGAATCCGTTTCGCACTAGAGCCGTGTGAATTGAGAAACTAGAACCAAGGGAGAGAATGTCATTAGTAATACCTATATTCCTTCTTGTTTTTTTAAGGAAAATAATAATATCATTAATCGATATCAGGAGTTACAAGATGGAGGTGGAATTCCGAGGGATCCCCTACCATTTGAAATGAGGCGTCAAGCCTCAGAGGATGTCCAGCCAACAAGTGAGCCAGAACATTACTTGACTTGTGGGCATAGAAAATTACAAAGAATAGATTCCCTAAGATACGAATTACTATGCCCTTACAAACAGACTCTATAACAAAAAAAAAACAAAATTAAGGTCAAGTTCAAACCAGAAGGCTTCCACAATTGACAGAATTCTTGTTTGCAAACTTTCAAAACATTTAAAATTAGGAGGGGAGTCAGCTGAAAACCCCAATGTGTAGCTAGTCAGCAACCACGCCAGATTTGAACATAACGTCCGCCCACGATTCTCCATTCGAAGCCATGCTGCAATAAAACTTTGCCTTGAGAGATGCTTCTCCAAGTTCGAGACGGTCGCCCACTTTGTTTGCATACATAAAAACTTGAAGTAAATTCTAAATTAAAATATGAAATAAAACCTAAAACTTGCATGATATTAATCATGAAGTCTACAAAAGACTTTATTATGAAAAAGAAAGTACTAAAAGAAAAGAGAGCCATAATGAGGCGCACTAAATTTTGAATTGCCCGAAATTTGTTACGTCCCGAACAATTACAGATCAAGCAACTCATGGGCCATAGCGGGGCCAACTTGCGACCTCCGCCTTGTCATTGTCATCAAAATTTTGCTTCCCAATTGGCCCAGTCAAAAGAAACCTAAACAACCCCAGAGTTAGCCCCCATTAGACCGGTCCTGGTGAAGTCATTATTTGACTGTCGCCTAGCAGCACCCAAGCCTACCCTCATAATCTCTTGGCCCAACTTTTTTGTCCATATACAACTCATATTTCCCAGCCATAGGTCAGAGACCCGGCCCGCCCCAGACATATTTTTGCTTGCAGCTTGTCGCCCCCAAGTTGGAGACTCGCCGTCGCCAATCTTCTCCATTAATTCCAACGCCACATCCACTACCACCACCACCACCACCACCTTCTTGATCTCCAGTTCAATCCCATGACCATCTTCCCAACTTGCCATGCTTAGATGCCCAGTCAACCCACAGTCTCCAACTAGTGTGTCCACCACCACCATGACCGGCCGTATTCAACATCACCGGCGACAATTTAAAAAAAAACTTTGATTTCTCAGTACAATCGATTCAAAGAAATGATTTTTTTTTAAAGAATGAAGATGAAGTTTGGTGTTGAGCCCGTTGATTATTCAATAGTAATTACATATTAAAGAAAATTACCATCTTCTTTACCGTGGGTTTGGAAAGAGCCCAGAATTTTCAAGGCATGTTGATTGTTTTTGTACAGTGGGTTTGGAAAGACCATACCCAGAGGTCACCGGAGTAACACCAGGCCAGGGGATCATGGAAAAGAATATGATGATTTAAACCACCCCTCATTCTACCATCCCCATTTAATTTGTGTATGGATTGTCATATTCGGTATGTTTGAAGGGGATTTCATATTTAATTTATAATGGAGAAAATAAGGGGAAATCAGTTTCGGGAAATTAGGACTTTATTTATTTGGGAAAAATAGAACCCCAAAACGACGTCGTCCTACTTATAGTTATTCAACACATCAAACTGTGTCATTTTGATCTTCTCTTTCATGTCTGTCATTTCTCTAAGTGCAGAAGAAACAACTCCAAATCAACTTTATAGTTGTTACTTTCTTATTTGTTGCCTTAGAATCTCAAAGGATCACTGTTGGTTTCTTACCCATTGTCAGAAGGGCCGGGCTGGAGGGACATGATTCAATGAAGAAGCAGGCATCGAGAATTTTATACCAAACATTGGTTGCGGCCTTCTTCATCTCCTTGTAAAAATTTCCTTCATTCTAATCCTCTTCTTAACTATTATTCACCACATCACATTATTCTTCATTCTGATGGAGAACCTCAATCCATTCCCTCTCTGACTCTCTCTCTTGGTTGTTGATTTGTTGGATGCCTTGCCTTCTCAAATTATTGCTTACAACAGTCTGAAATGGAGATTGCAGCCAGTTCAAGTTTGCTTACTAATTTCCTTAATTAGTACTATTTAAGTTTATTGGTAATAATTATAATTAGTTCCTTTTAGCTGAGATGATAGTGAGTTCCAGTGGATTATTGATATAGTTATTGGGGGATTTTGCTTCCATTTCTCTTTTAGTTTATTTTTAAGTTATTGCTATTGACTTAGTATTTTGGGGACTGTTATCCTTTGCTAGTTATTGCTATTGACTTAGTATTTTGGGGACTTAGTATTCTGGGAAAGTGAACTAGATGGTGATGAACTATTTGTATTGAGCAGTTACTAAGTTTGCTTATATATACATATATTTTTAGTTTCTGCTTTTTTTGTTGATTTGTTGTGAGTGAGACTTGGGTCTCTTAGTTTATTTATGATATAGATTGAGTCTGAACTTGGTGTCAATCTTGTGGGAACATGACAAATGGTATCAAAGTATCTTTCCTCTTGACCTGTGAGTATGACTAATTATACGAATCGATCTAAGGAATTATTTGGTCATTTAGAGGCTCAAAGGAGAGCTATTGAACAACTTTCCTTAGAACAACAATATTTATTAGAAACTATGATTAAGGGCTAAGAGAGGTTACAGAAACAAGTGGAAGTGGTGATAGGGCAAATTGCATCTATAGCAGCAAGTTTAACTTCTCAGAATCATGTAATGAATGAGATGAAAATGATTGAGATAAGAGAAGGTAAGCAAGAGAGAGGACAATCGAGTGAGAACAGTGGAGTTAGAACTCATCATAACCCTCATGTCACCCTAGAAGCCGAGAACAAAATGACCACTATAGGAATCAGAAATGAGTGGCTATCAAGCTCGTAAGTTAGACTTCCCTATTTTTTAATGTACTGGTGCAAGAGAATGGATGGGAAGGTGCACATAATATTTTCAGCTATACCATGTAGATGAAACAGAAAAACTTCCCCTCACTATGTTGAATTTAAGAAACATAGCGTATACTTGGAGTAGGGGATATTTAGAAAACCATCATAATTGTACTTGGAAATAAGTAACAATTCCAGTTTGTAAAAGATTTGATGAATCGGAGGAAAGGTCGTTCATGGAAGACTTCAGTGAACTTAAACAAAAGGAAGAAATGACTAATGAATTAACTGTAGAATCAGTAGAGAAATCTATTAGTGTGGTAACTAAGTTGCTATTAATTGGGGAGAAATTAACCAATGATGAGGGAGTTAGAAAGAAGGTTGTCGACACAGAGGAGTCCTCTAATGTAGTAAAGGGACCAAAGAAAGATGAAGCTAGACATATTACATACATAAATCCTAAATCCTTAGTATTTTCAGAAAAATGTCATAAGGGAAATTGTTGTTGTGAATGAGCTAAGATTGGATAAGTATCACAAAAGGAGAGATAAAGAATATTATTATAAACATAGTGATAACTCAGCATGGTTCATGAACTTTCTAAGAGGAAATTGAACAAATTCCTGGAGGGAAAGGAATATGAGGAGCTGAGTAAGTAGTTTAGCACCAACAAACTAAAATGGAAGTATTTATTGATGCCAAAGATTCTAAGAGTCACTCTTACTGATTCTTTCCTATCAGATATTGATGAATTGTTTGATAATGAAGGTGATAACCTTGATGAAGATGTTGGGGAAGCTAAAATGATGGATGAAGATATTGACAGAGATGTGGCAGTCAAAGGGGATATATAGTCAGGGTCTGAAGGTGGCTATATTAAGATCTGACATTGGGAAGCTATAGAAAAAACGACTTATATGACATCAGAGGAAAGACATATGGCTGCTTTATTATTAGAACATTCCTATATTGATTTGAGGAGTCAAGTTGTACCAAATGGTGCCTGTAACAATATATTTAGTTAGATATCAAGTTTTTTGTGTTCTGGTCATTCTGGAGCAAGAGTGTGGAGTGCTAGCTATCTTTCATTTGATTTATGGGATGCTCGGACGAGGGGACTTCTAAAAGTGTTCAACATGGATGGAATGATTTGGACTGGATCTGTTAATGGTGTTCTTGTACAGTGGGCTGGCACATGGAATGTTGGACAAAGAAGAGCTGCTTATGAGTCATTGATGTCTTGGCTTGGTTGTGTAGCAATTGATGTTGACATTGTTATTGTTGGGTTGCAGGAGGTGGAAATGGGTCCTGGTTTTCTTGCAATGATTGTTGCTAAAGAAATTGTTGGTCTTGAGGGGAGTTCCATGGGTCAATGGTGGTTAGATATGATAGGAAAAACCTTGGATGAAGGATCAAAATATTTGTGAGTTGGCTCCAAGCAGCTTGCTGGTTTCCTTATTGCTGTGTGGATCAGAAATAACATCAAAAGTCATGTAGGGGATATTGATGTTGCGGTAGATTCTTGTGGGTTTAGTCGTGCAATTGGAAATTTCAGCAATACATTCTTGGAAGTAAGAGTTAATATAAAAACTGCAGTTGGAAAATATATATAACAAATTCTTTTAGGGAAAATCCGACTCTTGCATTCGAAAGTCAAATCCTCATTGCTGCATGTTTCTTGCTTTTATGGAGGGACGACATCATATGTGTCTTTGATCCCGGGAAGAATAAAAAGTTATAGGAGAAGCCTCGCCAACAAACTGCGTAAGGAGTGTCATTTTCAATCCAAGCCTTGAGGACAAGGCTTGTTTTCAGGAGAGGTGATTGTCATATCCGGTATGTTTGGAAGGGATTTCATCTTTAATTTATAATGGAGAAAATGAGGGAAAATCAGTTTCGGTAAATTAGGGCTTTATTTAATTTGGGGGAATTATAACCTCAAAATGACGCTGTCCTACTTATAGTTATTCAACACATCAAAATGTGTCGTTTTGATATTCTCTTTGGTTGTCCTTGCTCGAAGTGCAGAAGAAGCAACTCCAAATCAAATTTATAGTTGTTACATTCTGATTTCCTGCCTTGGAATCTCAAAGGATCGTTGTTGGTTTCTTACCTATTGTTAGAAGGGCCGAGCCGGAGGGACATGATTTAATTTAGGGAATCAAGCCCTAGATATAAATAGCAAGTAGCAATGAAGAAGAAGGCATTGTAAATTTTATACCAAACATTGGATGCGGCCTTCATCCTCTCTTTGTAAGAATTTCCTTTATTCTAATACTTTTCTTATCTATTATCCATCACATCCCATTCTTCTTCATTATGATTGAGCACCTCAATCCATTCCCTCTCTGGCTCTCTTTCTTGGTTGCTGATTTGCTGAATGCCTTGCATGTTCAGATTATAGCTTACAACAGTCTGGAATGTGAAATACCCTTTGAGGGTATAGAACCTAAGAGGGGGGAGGGGGGGGTGAATTAGGTTCTTAAAAACTTTTTAACCTTTTTCTAAAACTTCTTTTGCCTAAGTGTTCACCTTTACAACAAGTATGATGTTTAAGCACATAAGGTGATTCAATTATGATTAAAGAAACTTAGATGACTATGTGAAGCAAGTATATAAAGCTTGGAAGCATGTGATAGTTTCTATCCTAATCAAATAGTTCATGTAAGCAAGTATACAAGTTATAGCAAATCATGAACTATAAAGTAAAGGAGTAGGGATAGAGAAAACTAACAAAATGATTTATAGTGGTTTGATTCACAAAGAATCTACATCCACTACCTTAGGGCAATCCCCAAGGATTTCAACATCCACTAATGGATACCCTTCACAACTAATGCAATGTGGATTCTACCTTTTATAATTGCCTCAACAAATGAGGATTTTTGCTTCACAAAGAATACTCCACTCACTTAGAGTGTTTTGTCTAACAAAGAGGGCTTGTGCTTACTCTTAGAACTTTTTTTGCTTCACTAAGAAGATTACACTCATAAAGAATCAACTTTCAATTAAGCACAAAAGTGTAAGCTTGTGTATTTAGAAAGTGTATATGTCTATACCCTCTTATGGCTTGATTAGTTATGAAAAAAATAAGCTTTGAAAGCTTTTTATAGGGTAAGAATACACTAGCTTTGTTGGTCACAACGGTTATAATTTTGGTCTTGAATTGACAGTTCCAGTCGACCGCTACTAGACAGTAGGTCGACCGTAGTGGCTTGAATCAAAGGTTAAAGACACTCTGTCTCTATCTTGATCGACTGCAATTCCATGGTCAGGTCTGCCGAAGCAAAGGTCGGTCGACCTACCTAATATCTCGGTCGTCCGGATAGAATATAGCCGTTGGAGAATTAGAACATTCAAAACTCAAATAAGGACAAAAATACACTGGTCGATCGGTTCAACACGGGTCGGTAGACCGGACATCACTGGTCTTCCGAGGATAGGCCTAGGTCGCCCGGATGACAGTCCCAAAGTGGGTTTTACACTTAGTTAAGTTTCTAATGTTCTCATTCATATGTCTAAGTGTTTTGTAAAGATATAAAACACATTTTAAAGTACTTAGGCATTGACCAACTTGTTTTCAAAAACCTTTTTAAATAAATGAACAAAGTAAAACATGAGGTTTTGAAAACATGCAATGTTGAGCTTTAAACATTCTTATAACCTAGTATTCTCAAAGGAAGGTTAGTCACAAAGATAATACCTATGTAGACTAGACTAATCTTCTTGGAGGTCTTCAAGTCTTGTAAATGAAATCTTCTAGGAGCTTTGACTTGAAGCCTTTGATCAACATCTTCTTGAAGTGATGAAGTCCTATAGCAATCTTGAGTTGTAGTGTAATGGACTTCACACTTCTTCTTGTCAAGGAGCATACCATTTGATTCTTCACTTGGATTGAGTAGCTCTTCACTTTGTTGATCTTCCTTCTTCTTAACTTTGCAAGTACTTCTATAGCATGTGGATTGACTTCATTCTAGTGCTATGGAGTCTTGCAAAGTGTAGATTTCTTGTGTGTAATATTCATACCTTGGTTTACACAAGAAGCTAACTTACCATTTTCATCAATGTTGGTGTGAGTGCTAAGGATCCTATCATTAAGAACATGCTCACAGAAACATTAGAACTATCAATGGTTTGTTATCATCAAAACAAGATTGATCACTTTGCCCTTCGGGCTAACAATCTCCCCCTTTCTAATGATGACAAAACATTGGTGCAAATGAGAATAATATGCAAAAGATAAAGCTTTAAAGCATATAAGTATGAATGCATGAGATAAGGGTATTAAGGATCTAGGCAAGTAGATGTTTTGAAAAAAATATTATACTCCCCCTATTTTAAAGAATCCATTATCTCTCCCATTTTGCAAGTTCTAAGCTTTCCCTTTTTGAAAATTACTTTTCATGGCACATTTGCAACACTAAAACTTCTCCTCATTTTTGTCAAAATCAAGAAGGGAAATCAGAGCGCCAATATGAAAAGCATTTAGTCCTCTTTTTTATTGAAAAATATTTGAAAATACCCTTTAAAGGGAAGTTAAGGAGGAATAATGTTTAAATTGTGGAGAAGTTTGATGAAAATTAAGAATTCTCCCCCTATTGAAAAGAATTGAAATACCTTTAAAACTATGGAGAATCTTGATAGTCTATTAGATTGATAAAATAAGAACCAAATAATCAAATCTAAAGACCAAAAATCATTTGAAGAAAGGATAATTTTGAATAAGCTTGGTTGATTTCTAAATACCAAGAGTCCATAATGACACATAAATCAAAAGATGGTCATGTATGGCTCAAAAAGAATATCAACCTAAGCTAAAACAAAGGAGATAAGGATTAAATCTTTAAGCACAATCTCCCCGTTTATCAAACATACCATGTTAACTATTTAAGATGAAAAACAAGTTGAAAATATAGCTAATAAAGTATATTGGAAGTGATACCAACACATTCTCCCCAACTCCATATCCAACCACGGCCTCCAACACCAACACCGACCACCGTTCCCAACGCCATCACCGACCACCGCCCGTAAGTTTTGGCCCATATCTATTAAAGGTTCATTAAAATTGGAAATGGAAATGGGTTTCATTAATTTTTCATCAAATGAAAATGGAAATGAGTTTAAAGAATTTGTTGTTGGTGGGTTAATGCTTCTTGAATTTCTAATTTTTTGGCTTCAAGAATTGGGGTTTAAATGGGTCTAGCATTGATTTTGAGTGATTTGAGAATATGGTGGTTTTGCAATGGGGAAGATGAACATGGGGAGTGGTCTGCGGGTCGGGTCGGGTTATGGGGGTACATTAGTCTTTTTACATTTTCAGTTAAAAAATGAGAAGAAAGTGGCCGGATTTTTGGTCGAATCTATAACATTCAGCCCGTAAATTTTTTATGGCCAAAAGGCGAAGAAATAATTGTTTTCGATCGTAACCCAAAATAGTGAAAATACTACATGGTCATTTAGTGCATTTAACCCTAATAATAATAATAATAATAATAATAATAATAATAATAAGTAGGAGCCGATGATAAGTTTGGATTAGGTTCATGATGACAACAAATGCCTCACAAAATAACCAAAACATTAAATCGTATATATATACTAGTCTAATAACCCGTGCTATGTACGGGATTCCATTTTACTATATAATTAAGAGTATATGAAAATCAAATGGCTCTGTGAGCTAATTTTTTTTTTAAAAAAAAAAAAAAAAAATTTGACTATTGGAATGAAAAAGTTGAAAAGCAAATTAAGTTTGCCACTGAATTTAATGGCTAAAAACCAACCCATCAATTCATTCAATTGAAAAAGCTTGCTCAACCCCTTTATTTATAATGTTGTTAAACTCCAAAAATTTCGTACATTCCCATTGTGGGATCTTGAATAATATTGAAAAAGAAAAAAAAATCTAGAAAATTAGAATAGGAGAAAAGAAAAACCATAAAAATATTAAATTGTACAATTTAATTTGAATAAGTTAAAGATGTCAATCAATACTTTTAAAATAATTATAAAAAATTCAAAAAAATTGGAAATTAGATTGAGGACCCGAAAACTCTATACTGATGAAAAACTGGAAATTCCTTTACTGATATATATATACTAGCCTATAAACCCGTGCTATGCTTTTGTCTTGGTCTCTAAGATTAGAACAATAAATTCTTTTATTATATTAAGTTCAATGTATTGATATAGAGAATTGAAAAGTCTATTCTTATGGTTATTATTCTACTAATGTTCATTAGTTATATAAAACTATTATGCGTATTTAATTTTGAGATTAAAAAATAACTAATATACGTTATACGACACTTGAAAATGTGTCCCTTCATATTTGAAAAACATGAATTTAAAAGATATATAAGATTCATGAGTTTTAAAAAAAACAAATGTATTGTACATTGTGTATATATTAGATTTAGAAGATTCATTCATGTACATACAATATCTAGGAAATGTAAAAAAAAATGTATGTACATCATGTATGCATTTAAAATATTCACCGATGTATGTTGTATCATCGAAATGTCTTTTCGTTTTTTTTCTTTTTATTATACATATATAAATGCTAGTATAATTATAAATTTTATTATCATTTCAAATCATACATTTTCTACTTCAAGCAAGTCGTGACACCTAAAAACAAACGAACTCAAATCTTAAGTTTAAGGTAACATGGTTAAATAATTCTGAATATATTGTATAGATATGTAAATATAATTAAAATTTAATGTTAAGTAACCATCCATCATGAACTTTGGAATACTAAATAATAAATCACTATTTGATAGACACAAATATTTTTTACATAGTATATGATATCTATAACTTTTACTTCATAGTAGGAGACATAAGAATGCTTATTTGAACTTGATAAATTTCATCCAATTATCAAAAGAAAAGAAAAGAAAATCGTCTTCCTTTATTATTGTTTGCAGGAGATAGATAAGAGAGAAAGAGGAGGCTATATACATTGATAATGTAAGGATTACAGATCTCGATTGCTAAAGAAATAAAGAGAATTAGAACAATTTTTAGACTTTTTGCTTTTACTTATCTTTGGGGGGAAATTGTAATGTATTTCTAAGATCGAACATTTTATTTTAAATATCTTTAATATTGGTTGTTCATTTTCTCTTATGTGAAATAATTATATGTCTATATTTCTCTTCTATTCTCTTACAAATGGCTAACATATACACATGAACACTCATGTACACAAAAACTAAATATGTGCATCTAACACGTATGCATAAAGAATTAACTAAGATAAATTTTAAAGTTATATCCATGCAGAGCACGGGGCAGTGAACTAGTACTTATTAAAATTTACTCTAAAAAGGAAGCTGTGTATTCTTTTCACAAAAATTATAAGATTTAAGTCATGTGAAACTTGGCAATTATATAATGTTATCAAGTAAATGATTCTAATTATATAATGTTATCAAGTAAATGATTATAGAAAGAATGATTTTGACTCTTATACCTAAATAGGGTAGATAAAATTCTAGAGATGAAGAGACCTCATTTCTAACTTCCAAATCATGCAATACTTACTAAAATTACTATCAAGTTAATAAATTGTCTAAAAGACCTGCCTTAGAGGGGTCACTCTGGCATGTAGCCATCCTTAGGGGGACTGGTCCCACGATCCTCTCACATGAGTTGGGACAGGACAGGGCAGGGCCTACTTGTAAAGTAGGCCCCGCCACAACTAATGTAAGAAGAATGTGGGACCAATCTCACAAGAATTATAATTAACCCGGAAATAAATTGAGAGAACGAAGTCCAACTCCAAAATAGAAGCCCAGCTACATAATCAAGGCCCACGATACAAAAAATGGACTGCCGTGATCCGATATAGCACTGTCAATTAGAATAAAATTACCAAAATCGAATTACCGAACCTGAGCTCTGGGGCAATTGGTTGAAGCTGTTACATGCCTCACCGTTGGGGTGGAAGTGAGTTGAGACGGCTTGTGAGTAACTCACGATTCGATTCGATATTCGGCTCGACGAGCTCAGTTCATTAGCTAAATGAGCAATATATGAGCCAAGATTTTTGGCTCATCTAAAATATGAGTTACCTTACAAAAGTAGCCGCACATCTTCTTAAGGAAAATAAACAAAGACAACCCTAGAAATATCTTATAATCTTCTCAAAGTGGAAGAGTTATTGATTCATATCGAGCTTATTTGCCCGAAAACAGTTTCAGAATTGAGTTGTGAAGAAGATTGACTCGAGTCACTTATGACATTAAGAGAAACTCAAAGTATTTTACTACTTGTCGTTTATTACTGATGATAATTAATTGTTAATCTACAAAATACTCTTTTTATGACAATACTATATTTTTATCTTTTCAGGTGGAAAAACATGCCACAAAAATCAAATTGGTTATATAAGAAGGCTTTTGAGACTTTTGACATTTATTAATAAGGATTATAATATTTGGTAGCTATACTTTTGTTGGTTTACATTGGTTTAATTTTATATCTTGTTAAGTTTATTTTACTGGAGTCTTTACATAGTATAATTAGTAGAAAGATATAAACTTCTATTATATGTCATTGTTCTAATAAATCTCTTGATTTATTTTGTATAAGTTGATATTAAACTCATATTATAAGTCATCGTATTTTTTCAAAAATATTTGTAAATAAATGAGCTGAGGTGAGCTGCTCGTGAAATAATTATTGGGATGGGGACAATCTTATTCCAGTAGGTGGATTTGACAAAAAATAAATGTAGACAAGTAAGTTTAAATCAAAAAATTAATAAATTAATTTAATCTTTGACTAAATGAAATACGACCTAGTCTTGGCCTTAACAAAATAGTTGGTCTTAGTTATTTAAATTTAAGACGGGAAATTCAATTTGGCTACATGAAAATGTCATTTTAAATGAAATCCAAGCCAATTCCAAATGCCATTAATTAAATAAAGTTGGGCTAAAAATTCATTGAGCTCCAATGCACATATAGTCGAGTATGTAACTTGAATTTTACCATTCAAGAAGATTTTTTTTTTTTTTTGGATGAATGTTACAATTCAAGAAGCCTAGTTTAGAATTAAATCTCTTTAATTTTTCATTTCCCCCAATAAATATTGTTAGAAGCAAAAATAATTATCCCACTATTTAGGACATGACATTGTAAATTCTTTTTTTTTTTTTTTCAGTAAACACAAAAAATATGGAACCTTAATTGAAGGGTGATTGTTTGGAAGTGGTTAGTCACCTTAGTTGCCAGGATATAGATTATTCCCAGTTAGGCTTCTTATATGAGTTGGCGAAACTTTCGCTCCAATCTTTTGATTCAGTTCAATTGTCTTTTGTTAAGCGCTCTTATAATCAAGTAGCTCATTGTTTAGCAAGTTGTGGCTATGACTATCCCTCCATGTTATGGGATAGGTTCTTTCCTCCGTCTGATAATGACTGCGATCTCAAATGATCATATTTTAATTCCTTAATTGAAAGCGCCCATCTGGGTTTCAAAAAAAAACTCCTTTTTGTTTGTCAAAATCCGAAACCCAATATTTAAGAAAATCAATCAACAATTGTTTTACTAAATTAGCTTACTTTCGACTTTTTATTTTCTTTTGGCAAAAACTTTTTAATTTGAGAACTTTTTTTTCTTTGTTTCTTTTGAATACAACGGATGCAGAAATTATATAATCCATACAATTTTCATAAAGGTAGAGTTAGAAACAGGGGCGGATCCAGGGGGGTTTCAGGGTATTCAATGAATACCCTGACAAGAACGAAAATAGCAGAGATGGTATAGTACTTCAACTTTCATACTAGAGGTCTAGGGTTCAATTCTCTCAATGAATACCCTGAACAAGAACGAAATTTTTTTTTAGGATTAAAATGAATACCCCGTGTTTGAATCCTGGATCCGCCCCTGGTTAGAAACAACCTACCTAAAACACATGAAATAAAGTAACCCTAATAAAAAGCCTATATTTAGAAACAATCTACATCAAATAAGTAAAGGATGTAACGGTAATAACTCCAGAGCTCAAAGTTATAAACTATCTTCAAAGAGCAAAATTTTAAGAACTCTGATTGAGAGACTTTAACTCGTATTATGAGAGAAAGACCTCATTAGCAATCATTGGCGGATCCAGAACTTGGGATCAGTGGAATCATTTGCCGATTTACCGTATTTGTGTGGGGTCACTTATTAACATATTATTTAAATAGAGTAAGAATACACCATATTTAATTTTTAAAAAAAATGATTTTTTAGCGGGGGCATGTGACCCCGGTGACGAGATGCTACATCCGTCACTGTTAGCAACTTCTTCATAACCTGAAGTCTTAAATAGACTTAATTAGTACTCCCTCCATTCTCTATTAATTGTCGTTTAGGATATATCTAGGTATCCAAATTAATTGTCGTTTAAGGTTCTTTTATTAGTTGTCAACAATTTATTCCAATTATACCCTCAACATTTTCCTTTCTTTTCTTTATGACGTATAAGTGAGAGAGAGGGAGGGTTGGGTAATATTGAAAGTTTAGGTGAAAATGACAACTTCCTTAATTTTTTCAAATTATCTAAAGAGTCTTATATTTAGGAATGGAGGGAGTACTCTTTAGCGGACCAAGAGGAGCGACCACCCATCATTTTTTTAAAAACAAATCAATCTTTACATAGATAGCAGTTTTTTTTCTTTTGTTTTTACACATCTTTCACGTAACCAGTTAGTACTGTCAAACGGACCGGTCCAAATCCGCAACGGACTCACTTTAAACGGACCGGACCGGACTTAGTACATTTTTTTACGGACCTCGAAATGATAAGTCCATACCCAGTCCGCTTATAGTCCACGGGTTACGGACCGGTCCGCGGACTTCCTCTATTTTTTGACAATTTTAAAAGGGAATATAAAAAAAATCTTAAGACTCATGAATGATAACAATTAACTAGTAAACTTAACAAAACACATAATGCAAACACACAAAAAACAGATCATCCTCATTCCTCCACTCCCCAAAAAAGAAAAGAAAAGAAGAAGACATATCATATGATACTCGAAAATCCTAAAAACTAAAATGTTCAAAGAAGAAAGTCCAATAACAAATTAAACATCCAAATAAAAAAATCCAAATCAAACAACAATGTTCTTGTTTTTCTAATCTTCACATTTCCATTTCCATCTCCATCGCCATCTTCATTTTCCTCTTCATCTTCAAAAGCAACATTTGAACCAGCTCCAGACATAGTTGATTCATTTGAAATTTTAAATTGGTCGTCATCTATGAAACAAAAAGTAAAACATGGAGTTAGTATATGATAATTGCAAGAGAAAAAAAAGCTTTAAACTAAACAAATTTAGATTAATAAATGTTAACTCTTGTAGCTTACCTTCAGGAATGAAACCACGGAGCCAATTACGTGTACATATTTGAGCTTGTACATTTGTAGGAAGAAGACTACTCCTATACTTTGTAAGAACACGAGCACCTATACTAAAAGCAGACTCTGAAGCCACTGTAGTAATTGGAATGCTCAAAATAACATAAGCCATCAAAGCTAACTTAGGAAACCTATATTGATTTTCTTTCCAATGTTGTAGAATATTCAAATCCTCAAAATGATTCCAATCAAACCTTGGCTCCTCCAAGTATATCTCAAGTTGAGATTTCCCAACTTTAATAGCAGCTTGGGTCTCAAAAATTTTAAAGTCCTAATGAACCAAAAAAACAAAATAAACAAGTAAATATATGATTTAGAGATAACATTCAAGCAAAATATTTAAATTAGACAAAGCCATTAAACAAAACTCACAGCAATAGCAGATATTCTCTGAGCCTTCACATTTGTTCCAAATCCTTTTGCACTTGATTGAAAAGAAGGAATAGGCTCGCGAGATGAACTACTTGAAGCATTTGTTGATCTCATTGAATATTGTTCAAATAAAGTTTTCAAATTTTTCTCCACCTCATCAATCTTATCATTTGTGCTACTTGGATCAACGTCATCATAACATTTTTTCAACATTTTCAATTTCATGCGAGGATCTAAAACAGCCCCAAGTGCAAGAGTAATACTGTACTCATTCCAATACTTGTCAAATTTATCTTGCATGCTCTTAACCATGTCTTTTATGACAACATCCCCATTATTCGCATTCTTCACCAATAAACACTGAATTTTCCAAACTTGCGTAAAATACAAGTTTGAAGTCGGATAAGAGGACCCCGGATATCAACTCCGTAATCTCAAAAAAAGGACGAAGAAAGTAACTAATCTTTTCCCCCCTTGTCCATTCTTCTTCTGATGGAAGAATGGACAAATTATGATAATTTCTATCATTTAAAGACAAGCTAGAAAATGCACGTCGGTATCTTAAAGCACTATCAAGCATAATGTAAGTAGAATTCCACCTAGTAGTTACATCTAATTTCAAATGAACTCCCGTCTCAATTCCCATTTGCTTTACAAGTTCTTCAAAAGCATTTGATCTTGCTTCCGACCCTTTCACATACTTGATACTCTCTCTAATCTAATGTAAAGCAACACTAGCCAATTTCAAACCGTCTTGCACAATTAGATTCAAGATATGCGCGGTGCAATGTATATGAAAAAAATCACCATTACATAACAAAGAATTTTGCAAATTCAGATGCTGACACAAGATATCTTGCATGCTGTCATTTGATTTAGCATTGTCCAAGGTCATCGAAAATATTTTTCTATCTATTTTCCACTATCTTAACAATTCCAGAATTTTTCTTGCTAATTCAACTCCATTATGTGGGGGAGGAAAATCAATAAAAGATAGTATGAAGTTATTCAATTTCCAACCAGCATCAATAAAGTGAGCAGTCAGACAAATGTAACCTTCAGATGTGCAAGCTGTCCAAAGATCAGAAGTGAGACATATTCGACTAGGAGCATTGGCTAATATTCTCATTAGGTTGTCATTTTTAACCGAGTATTGTTGCCCTACATCAGATGCAGATGTATTCCTAGTAATATGTTTCACATCAGGATTCAAATAGGTAAGAAGTTCTCTAATCCCCTCATACTCAACAAATGAAAATGGAAGGTCGTGCTTAATGATTGCTGTAGCAAGTTTTTCACGAAATATTTTTTGAGAAATTTTTCGACTTCTTAACTTTCCCTCATTGTCTATCATAATTTTACCTACATCTTGAAACCGACTTCTCAAAAGTTTGCAACTTTTAACATGACGCCCAAGGGTAGATACCCCAAATTTAGGCCCCCCTCCTACTAAACTTTTTCTACAACCAAGACATTTTGCTCTTGGCTTTCCATCTATCCCTACCCATACATCCTCAAAATACTTCCACGATTCAGAGAATTTACGCTTACCAGACTTCTTTAAAGTTTGAGTTTCTGGCTCTAGTTCACTTTGCCCTATAGTTCTCTGATCTGGTAAAATACTTTCAACACCATCAAGATCGGTAACATTTTCCATGCTGCATTAATATTGGTAAATTTATCAAATTCAGAATGTAATAAAAATAATATAAAACTTAGTGCGCCTGTACAATTTATTTGTGATAAACAAAGCATATAATATAAACATCCAATTCAACAACATTTAAAGACCAATAAATAATAAGGATTATAAATATTATATTATGGTGAGGAGAAAAGTTGATACATGATCACGATTATCAATGATAGTAAGATGTAACCGCCTGCCTTTTTTTCCATACTATATGTAAGCACGATTATCAATATATTTTATCACGATTATCAATGATACTTAGTTACATCTTAATTTATCATTATTACTAATAATATATTTTTTATCAATAATTTATATCAGAAGATTCACAAAACAAATGCAAATTTGACCAATTTTTAAAAAGGGCAATGCAAAATAATAATGTAAAACAAAGCTCATTTATTGAAATAGTAGAACTACCTCATAGTCGAGACTGAGAGAGAGAGAGAGAGAGAGGGCCCGTGGAGTTGAGAGACATGAAGGAGAAAAATAATTTGGATTTATATAGATTATGGATTAGGGTTAGAAATCGTTGACAGTAGTCACAACTCACAACAAAGACTCAAAGTTTGATGTATTAAAAATAAAAGAAAGGATATTGCGGACTGATTCGCGGGTGAGTTCGGTTTTGGTCCGTAAAGTTCGGGTCCATTTTTATATTTTAATTTTGTGGACAAATCCACGGATTAGTCCGGGTCCGGTCCACAAAGTCCAAGTCCAAACGGATATGGACCCAAAATGCCCGCATTTAGACGGATTATTATTTTCAAATCCATATCCAATCCATTTAGTGCGGGTACGGACTAGTCCATGGACTTTCGATCCATTTGACAGTACTATAACCAGTCATCCATAATATCATATACATCAGTTTCGTTTTTGGTAAATTTACTCCGAGACAAGTCCTCAGGTGAACAAGATATTGCATTTTTCTAGAGTAAGGGGAAAATCCTCCCATACATCTGCAATTTTTTTTAGGTTCCTAATATGTTTTTTTCCAAACACTCCCCGAGTTTGGTCATATGAGAGTCATGAGGTCTAATTATGTCCAAATTTAATTACGAAAATGGATGGAAAGGACAACATTAGTACTCTAAAAAAGTTTATGGTCAACAAATTTGTATTTTTTGGTTCAATGTCAAAAACCAAAATTGAGAAAGGTTCAAAGAGCGTGATCATTTTTCCCCTTTTTAAAAGCTCCTATATTTTATTGTAAAAAAAGTATTTTGCTCCTTAAAAAGTTATATTTTACTCTTTCATCGTGTATATGCTGCAGGGACGAAGAGAGGGTGGCAGTTGTCCTGAAATTTTTAAAAAACCTATTAAATATAGTAAATTTTTATATGTAGTTCGAAATATTTGATCAAATTCGCCCTCAACTTTTATTTTTATAATTTTTATATGTAGTTCGATATAGTGTTGCAATTTTTTGCCCGAAATTTAAAAGTTGTATGCTCGATCCGCACCTACGTACATCTACTCCATATATACATGAAAAAGCATGGGTACCTCAGTACTTGAAATTATTTCAAGTGCCGACAAACCAAACTCTTCTCTTTCTCCTTCTTCCCAATCCCATCAAATTCTCGGCAAACTGGCGTGCAACCTTTTGACTTTGTTGGTGCCAGTGACGGATACAGGAGTACAGAATACCGGAGACACACGATACTGATAAAAGTTTTTGAAATTTTTTTATTTTATTAGTGGGTTAATAAAATTTTTTATGTATAAATCATTTATATATTTATTATTTAAATGGAGTAAAATATATCATAAATATTAAATTAAATGACCCCTATCCTAGAAGGCTACCTCCGTCACTGGTTGGTGCCATGCATTAATTGGCATTAACTATCTACTGTCTTCATGTGGCTTTTTTCCCTCTCTCGAGTCTTCACTTGCAATTGGAAATCTGATATTGGGAGCAAAACTTTTTAAAAAGTATATGTAAGTGGCATGTATAATTTACATAATTTTTAGAGGAAAAATTAAATTTTTTAATTATTATTCTTTAAGAAAATTTAATTTTAACTAAAGAAAAATAATATGAGTTTCTGAAATTCCAAGACGGGGAGATCCATTTACACTTGGAACTCTTGTTGCATATACAATATAATCTTTGTAAATTAATAATTGATAAATTAATAAATTTTTTAAAATAATATTTTTGTTCAGTCATAATTTGTGCCAGTGTAAGATTTTGTTAATTTTGATAATTTAATAAAATAATAATTTTAGAAAGATCTTTATATAAATTTATAATCATATCAATATTATAAATTAATAATTCTCTAAAATTACGAATAATTTTTTTACAAAAATTAAAATTACAAATATAACTAGGACAATTTAATCAAATATGACTATGTTATTCTTCGATTTTTCTTGAAAGTTTAATCTATGTGGATTTCATTTTTAAATTTCTCAACTACAATGAAAAATTTATGAGGTTTCCCTCAGTCCCTTGCATGACTCGGTATGTATCTTCTTTTCTCCCATTCGGTATCTCATTTCATGTCCTATTAATAAAAAATTGATATGTACTAATTTTTTGATTAAAAATTATAACCTAAAAAAATTAGTGAAACTCGTGGGGATAAAAGTGAATACTTTATACTGGTTCTATTGTAAAAGATTTAGGTGTGAATCTGGAGTGGATCCTTTGTAATATATCACGTGGCATTTCTATATAACATTTTATTTTTGTATAGGTGTTCGATACTAACCCGACTAATAAGGGGAATTCGCGCATATATTTGTCAGTTAAAACAATATAAAGTTGAATCCCTAAGTGAGAGGAATTTGTGACCTTACACTAGACATATTTTGTAGCGGCTCAAGTAAAACGAGATTCAATCAACTGCGCTGCAACTTTTTATCTAAATATATATTCTTATCATGGTATATTTGTTGCTTTAAATATAAATTTTATAATCTAATAAAGAACTAGGAATATTGTGTATAGTTGTTACACAACATGTTAAAATTGAAATATAGATGTCTATTTATGATAGAGGAGATGTCGATTCAATTAATTTTTTTAATTTGATTGAGAAGGAAACCAACTACACCGCTAGTTAGAGATGACAATCTGTCGCCCCCCCGCCCCAACGTCTTTTGAGGCGAGCCTCTACCCCCTGCCCATGGAGAAGCAGGGCGGGATCGCCCTCGCCTCGAAAGGGCAGATCGAAAGCATGTATTTGTGTCACTCTGCCTACTTTGCAGCCCATATAATAATAATATTATTTTTTGATATTATTAGGCCCAAATACTTAAAGCCCACCTAGACCTGGCCCAATTAAATGTTTGGAACTTATAGATTACCCGCCCCACCCAGCCCATTCTATGCTATATAATATTATTATACTAAATACTAACCCTAAATCCTAATTCTCTCATATTACTACCCACCCACCCAGCCCCTCCCCAGCCCCAGCCCCACCCCTCATTCTCTCATACTGGAACATTCTTCTTCTCTTTCTTTTTCCCCTCTCTTCTTCCTCTCCTCTTTTCTTTTTTTAACAGCAGGAACACCCCAATCGCCAATCGAAAAGACAAAATGGAAGAAAAATGTTTGATTTTCGTTTGAATCTTTGAAAAAAGAAGAAAAAAAATATTTGATTTTTGTTTCAATCTTTGAAAAAGAAGAAGAAAAATGGAAAAAAGTGGCAATATTAGTGATCTTTGTTTGATTTTTGTTTGAAACTTTGAAAAAGAAGAATAAAAATGGAAGGTTAAGGTTAATTTACCATGAATTTGTTATAAGAATCCACTAAAACCCAGAAAGAACAAGGCAAGAAGAGAACAAAGGCAAAAAAAAAAAAAATTGAATGGAACGGGGCGGGACGGGTCAAATCCGCCCCGCGCGAGGCGATGCGCGGATAAAAAATATCTGATACGGGACGGAGCGGGGCAGGATTTCATAGTCGCGGGACAAATATGGTATTTGCGATACCCGTTCCGATCTGCCCCATTGCCATCCCTAGCTAGTGTCTACACAGAGTATGTTGAAGTGCAAGAGATCTCACAAGATCATATCCACTGTAATTAAATTCAGAGTAGATTTCTTTCCGTGTTTGTTGCAATTTGAAAGAGACAAATTCATCGAATTCAACAACGCAATAAATGAACCAAGTACTCCATTGGTTCGTTTCTTTCTATGTATTTGGAATTACATTTTGTTTGAGAACGTTTACTTCAAGATTTGTATTGAAAATATAGTATTTTTTTGAGATAACGGAAAATTTAAAAAACACAACCTTTGGGTACTTGGTGTCCACTATTAACATAGTGACTAATTAATTGATAAAAACTTTAGTTATATATTCTAATCTCTAACAGATAAATTTTAAACATTAAAAAATTATAATTATGGATATGCCTGACTATAAGGGTGCTCAATGTACTCGACGAAACAGGGTTTTCCAAAAAATTGGTGGCCTCAATTCTTTGTGTGTATTTTTTTAAAGAATGATTAGAATTATAATCACTTGCTTTAGTATAAAAACACAATGACCGAAGCTATAGAGCAAAAACGGTGAAGGAAGAATGAGATGTTGTGGGTATAATATTTGGGTTTTATAGTAATTCAGTTGATACTTTTTATTTACAACTTTTTGGGCATTTTCAGTAACTCGTATTAGCTCATTTTTTTTTCTTTTTTGACAAAGTGTTACCCCGCTTATTTATCTATGTGATATTATTTAGTATGAATTGTAAAGAAACATACACATATTTTCATTAAAGAAAAAAAACACTAATCAAAATCGTATTTTTTTTACAACTACTTGAGCCTCATTATTTTTTATTATTTTGATAATGTTTATATTTTTAATATTTTATTTAAAATTTTTGAGAACGTTTTGGAGAACAATTATTATGTTACAATTGTAATTTTTAATTTTTTTGTTATTTTTACATGAAAGTATATATTTATGGATTATATAAGGTTTTGTTTTAAAATTTAGTACAGGGTCTCCAAAATTATTGAGACGGCTCTAATTATGGATATTACGAGGACTGTTGCTGGGAATATTACATAGGATTTGGAGTGCTCAAACTTGACTTGTTTTCGGATCTTTTATAACACTACATATAACACTCTAACAATTGAAGTTTATATTCGTATAACCAAAACTCCAACTAGTTATAAACCTTAAGAGGTAAAAAATATATAATTAAAAATATTACAGATTGAGAGAGCCCGTTTTAATCTCAACCTGTGTAAGACGGACCGGATCGAGCCAAATCAACCCGTTTGACAATACTAAGGGGGGTGTATTCAATCCGGATTTTAAAAGATTTTAACTGATTTTCGAAAGTTTATGGATTCTGCTGACTTTATGGATTGTTTTAACTCTATGCAGAGTCTGCGCAGAGTCTATCAGATTTTATTAGATGGATTTATCAGGATTTCTTTTGATTTATAAAGTCTATAGATTATTTGAATAACACCAAAAAATAAAGAAAATACTGATTCAGTGGTGTATTATACAGATCCAAAGGTGTTGAATTTCCAAAGTCAACATATGTTTATCAATCATTTTTTTTGGAATTAAATCATTTTGTTAAAAATTTAAAAAGTTTGGCAATAGTCTTTGATTTTTTTAGATTACGAATCATGCGCTTTTTTGATTTATTTGTTCAAGGTTTGTATAATTTACTTACTGGTATTTTTTTCTTTGGTTTAATTAAGATATGTTTTGTGATAAGTTTTGTTTGAACTTTCTTTTCTCTTTGATTTTCTCTTTCAGGAAAATGAAATTCATGTTTGAAAAATAGAAATTTGTGGTTAAATAGAGAAGAAATTGTTTGCTTTCTTTAATTTCTATTTGAAGATGATTAAGAAGAAAATTGTTTGCATATTATGACTTCTTTTTGGGAAATAAACATTTCATATTGAGTTTTTTAACGATGTTAAAAAAAATCTCATTTTTTTTGTAGTTTGAAATATTTCTTTGTTTTTCTTATAATTTTATAGAAATGAGATTACTAAAAAAATTGTAATCTAAGATAAAATTATCAAAGACACTTTAATTTTAATATTAATGAGAGAAAATCAAAATCTTGAGAAAAAGAAGAGATTTCACCATACACATTTAAACCTATGAAATCCATCAAAATCCTACCTTTAATGAAATCTATGAGAATCTATAGAGTTTTGAATACCTCTAAATTTTAATGGACTTTTTAAAATCTAAATTGAATACCTCTAGATTTTAATGGACTTTTTAAAATCTAAATTGAATACCTCTAGATTTCATTGAACTTTTTAAAATCCAAATTGAATACCTATGGACTTTAAAACTCCTTAAAAATCCTATAGATTCTACATTGAATACACCCCGTTAAATTTAAGTAACAAATGAGAATGGACATCCGAGTGTTATTTTCCCTTTGTTCATGTTGTGAATAAAAAAGTCAGTCCGGAGTAATAGCCTCCATTGTCCTATATATGAATTTACATATTTATCTCACGAACATATAAGACAAATTGAAACCATTATCACATAGCACCATCAACAAGAGGGACAATTTTAACCTGTTAGATGGACCTTGGCTCCTATACGGAAAGTTTTGGTGCGGACTGGTGCGGGACAAGCTGAGGGCCGTTGGATTCATCCAACGGTTGTTTTCAGTAAGAAGTATTTAAGATCTTTCTTTTTCCAAACTGCAACTTTTCTCTCTCATCGCAAATACGTGTGTTCGCGAGCGAGAACATCTGTTCACCGAACATGAACATGTGTTCACCGAACATGAACATGTGTTCACTCATCGAGAACATGTGTTCACTCATCGAGAACATGTGTTCACTCATCCAGAAAATGTGTTCACAGAACAAGAACATCTGTTCACCGAGCATGAACATGTGTTCACCGAACATGAACAGGTGTTCACCGAATGAGAATATGTGTTCACCGAACAAGAACGATTGTTCACCGAACATGAAAGCAGTGTTCTTGTAAAAAATGTACTCTTCACTGCAATTTTTCTCTCTCCTTTTTGACTTTTCAGTATGAACTTTTCTCTCTCCTCTAATAAAATTACATATGTACCCTTTTAACTTTTTTCTCTCCTCTTTTAAATCATAGTCATTGATCCATTTAAAAAATGAAATCAATGGCTCTCATTGTGTCCCGCACGTGCGGATTTTTGAGCGTTCCGGACTGTGTTAGATGAGCACAATTCACCGACAATTTACACTCTACCCCGCTCTAGGCTCAATAATTGGACCATCCATCCAGCGGTTGAAAGCTTTCAAAGGAGAATCCGTAAGTGTACTACATTAATCTCAAATTATCCGTCTACTTTATATCTTATACGAAAATTAAAATTTCATCAAATTCTATAGTATAATATGGTAAAATGTCAAATATGATCATTTTTAATTTACCTTCAATTTAATTTTATCTTATTATCTCTCTCTATTCTTCTCTCTGCAACATTTAATATAAGTGATAAAATTAAAAAAAATATCAATAATAAACCCTTTTATGTAGAAAGTGAATAAATAATTTGAAAAAGAAATGCATACAAATAAATTAGACGGAGGAGGTATTTGTTTTTAACTCTCAACTCAATTTCTTTTTAACTTTAGATCTCATCTCTCACAATTGACTTTTTATGATTTCTAACATAAAAAATTAAATCAAAATACACGTTGGCATCCTAGGGTACCGACAAACCCCAATTTTTTTTCTCAAAATACAGATCAATAGAGTCACATCAATGACATTAATTACTTCAACTGGTACGAGAGTAGGTTTGAGTGACTCAAAATGTTTCAAAGCAAGTCGTTGCAATTTCTCCATTGGCCTATTCCATGAAATTGAATTGACTCGTGTACCTGAGAACATACACCTTAACTTATACACAGAGATGGGAATCGGGTAAATTTCAGTGGTAGAAGTGCTACTCGAACAGCGGCGGAGGTCCCGTGTTCGATTCCTATATCTCCCATAATGCGCGAAATAATTTCTCCTCCTTATGAGCGCTTATCTTCCCTCCCCCAGGTCATGAGGAATGCTTCAATCTTCTCTATCTAGGTGACTCTCCGCTCTTCCCCCGAGAAGCAATCGCCTCAGCGCTCAAAAACTTATACACAGAGATTTAAGAGTATATTTAGATTCGACTCCCACCTTTTATAGCACTTTCTTTAAACATTTAAAACACACACACACACATATATATATATATATATATATATATATATTTCAATTCTTAGAGTTTGTTTTTAGAATTTAAAATGAATAAATAAATTTTTTATTACAAAAATGTTATAAGAAGTATTGCATAAAGTATTGGAGAATATTCGAACCGCAAAAAGAAGGCAAAACATCGTATGTTCCTATTCTGTTTTTCGTTCTATGTCCTATAAATAAAAAATTGTAATGTGTTAATTTTAATTAACACATAACAATTTTTTATTAATATGATGGAAAATGAGACATTGAATGGAGACAAACAATTCTCACCACAAAAAGAATCGTTGTCTTACAAAAATAAAAGGGATTTTCAATATTCACGGCAAGATTTTGGGAAACAGAGATGGGAAATGTTAGAGGTGAATTAAGAACTTAACTTATAATTTTAGGTCAATTATTGACAAATTCTATTAATAATAAATTCACAATGACAAGACTAATAACAATAATAATAATTCTCAATGACAATTAACTAAATTCTTATAATTCAATTTGGGGACGGTTTATCATTATGAATAATTAATTACCTTTGAAAATGAGAGAATTGCAAATGAAAAAATCAATATAGAAAAACAAACCAAACACATGACAAAATCATGAGACTCCCATAGAAAATAAGCATTATTGCACAAAATAATACCTGATGAATAGTTGTTCCTTTGAAATTTCCTGTATAAATCCAAGAGTTAGGTGTAGCTAATCCAGATGAGGGCAGTCGCCCTACGACCTGGCGTCGCCGCTTCGATACCCTCCGCTTGTGTGCGGCAAGCTTTAATCTCCCTTTCTAGGGCTATCTCCTCCTCGTCTGAGGTAGTTTTCTCTCCCTCATATGGGACAACCGTCCAATCAGGCTTCAAAAAAAAACATGGAGGATTTGTCGAAATTGCAATTATTGGAAACTTCGAGATATATAAATATATACATCGATTCAATGAAAAAAAAATAGTGAGTAAAGGGCTCTACAGGAACTGGTTTAATTTTTCCCTTCCAGTTACAAAATAAATATGAAATTTAAGACTGTTAAAAACGGAAGAGGGTGTAAGATCGTAGACTCGTGAATCGTAAAATAAATCATGTCAAAAAGTTAAAATATATTATACGACTAAGTTATTTAGTTTTGATAGAGTTCTCTGGTAACAAAGTTATCAATTTGTTGCATTGGTTGTTCTATAATCAAATTAAATGTCATTATTGACCTAAAAAAGGCATGTGAATGTTGAATAGAACATGTTAATAACGTCAGAGTAACCAAAAAAGTATATGCCAAATTCGTTCGCAATAAAAAAATTCACATTTGAAGCTACATAATGTTACTATCTAGAATATAATTTTCCAAGAGCAACAAGAAATATTCTAATATTACCATCCGTTGCAGGTTGAGTAACCAGAGCGAGGACTCCCAACTTGCGTTTTTCAAAAACTGGCTCAATAATCGCATTGGAGATGCATAAAATATTCTTCATAAGCGACTTTATTTTTATTGAATTTAGAAAGTCATCTAAATTACCTAGTTTTAGCGTGCAAGGGAGATGTTTGTTGTTCGATACTGTTATTTCAACAATTTAGAGGTACGATTGCAGGTGGTTTGTTCTTTCAACTGCTAAGTGCTAACGGAAATGATGGATTCTCTTCGTGATGACTATGAAATATTCTTAAGTGAAAGCACTTCAACAACAACAAAAATGAATTGGAGGAAAAAGTTATTGAATTAGGTATTCGCTCTCTCGAACTAACAATTACTCGACCCGCCATACCATTTTGTAGACTTGGTAGAAACGGTCGAGTTTACGTTTTTACGTTATAATTCAACGTTTCTACTCCGTTTTTACCAGATTCTAATTCTACCCCGATTCAACACGTTTTGGTTCAGTTGAATCGTACGATTCTACGAGTTAACTTGCGTTTTAACAACATTGATAAAATCTATTGACGAGTCAAAGGCTTTAGCGAGTTTTCAAGCATTATGCGACGTCATTTTAGTAATAATAACATTCGCAATATGTAGTGTTGTCCACGGTTCGGTTCTACCCTGGTTCTAGTTCGAGTACGATTTTACGTTTATACGGTTCAATACAGTTTTGGTTCCTAACAAGGTTCTAATCCGATTTCGAATAAGAACCGTAATTCAACAAAATTTGGTTTCGATAACTTGCAAAAAAGGTATTAATTCCCGTTCGAAAATCGGTTTCGTTTTATGAAATGCTAAATCTTTAAATTTATTGGTAGATGGTTTAACTTGAAAAAAATAAGAAATACAATTGTAAAAAAATTTAATGGAAGAAAAGAAAATAAATTCGGGTTTGTGCAAAAGAACTGCCTATGTATCCTCTCGGGGTATAGAGTAATCAAAGCCCACGTAGTTCTCTTACTTATTATAAACCTCTTACCTTGCCACTTAGTCGATGTCGAAACGATGAGGAGTTCTCACGCCAATGGTCGAAGGAGTCCTAGAGCCGACGCTGCCTAAGTCAATCTCAAACTCAATGTCTTCTTTGTCAACTGTCGGGATCTCAATATCCTATTTCCTCATCTCAGTCTTGCTCCAATCATCAATGTTGTGACTCCAAATTAGTTGGATGTATGTTGGATCGTTTCTCGGTAATACATCAACTCTGTCTGAATACTTGTTCAACGACATTGTTGATGCTGGACGTGCTAGAACCTCCCTTGCAATTGCAGTTATAGTTGGAAATCCGACTTTATTCATTTCCCACTATTTTAGGATATAAAATTTGTCCTCGGGAAAACCTACATTATTAAACTAAAAAAAAACCGTTAGATATGTATCATGTTCCAAATTTGAACTTCAAGGCACTGTTCACGCTCGTTTGCTCCGCTAGATCATTCGTAATTGGAACAATCTCCTTACTTGTATAAACGAACTGTTTGACGCTTCAGTAGTAGTAGAAGAAGAAGGTAGTGCATATTCTACACATAAATTGATTATATTTTTTTTTAACATTTTTAATTATTATCGAAACAACATCCTCTTCATTAGTAGAATGTAAACCCAAATAAAGAATGTAAGTTGATAAAAAAAATCGTTAGACAATCTATCCTTGATCGGGGGGAGGGTCTAAAACAACATCAATTAGATATAATTTAAGGATTTTCATGTAATATTTTAACCACTTTTCTTTAATAGCCCTTAAAACATGACAAAGTAATAGATCATTAACATTTTCATGAATAACTTCGGCAATATTGAAGTATTCAAGAAACATTTGGTTTGAAGTAGAATAATAAACCCCTGACATATTTACAATAGCATCATTGAAAATTTCTATAATATCCATAATATTTTCGAAAATAAACCAATGTTGAGTATTTAAGACAATTCCAAATTGGGGATTTTGGGCATAAGAAAAAAAACAAAATATCTTTGTAATCGAAACCGTTTTTAATGTTATAAGTAGAATTCCAACAATGGGGGACATCATTTGGAAATTTCTAGGATACATACAATGTCGTTTGCAAAATTCTTTCCATTATATTTTAAGTAGTTCGGAGTGCCAAATAAATTTCAAAGCAATTTTAATCGGATAAATGTAATTATTTAGAGTTTTCACACTATCTTGTACACATTGACTTATAACATGAGTCACGCATCTAATGTGAACAATTTACCACCCAAATTAGGTTGACAAACTTGAGAAATATCATGGATGGAAGCAGTATTCGAGGCAACATTTTCAAAAGAAATTGAAAACATCTTTCTTGAACCTAATCTATATTTTTCAAAAATACTAATCAAATTTGATGCAATTATTCATCAAAAACTCTAAAAGCATGTAATCGTTTTTGGATATTCCAATTCGGGTCAATCCACATGCATGTTACGAATAAATAATTACGAGCCTTATACCAATCATTCCAAATACCAGCACATACAAAACTTTACCTTTTCCGTTATCCCTAAAGACATCCATGATATAATTAAGACTAATATGATGAAATTGTTTAATCTCTCAGAGCATACTGGTAGGGGGAATCTGATTGTCCGTGGATATAAAGTTTATCTAACCGTATCTTCATATTCATCACAATCACAAAAATTAAATGCTAAACATTTCTTTCAAATAATTTATTTTTAATAAGAAAATGTCAACTACTCAAAGGAATTTTAGAACTTCATTAATCCATTATTTTATTCTCTTCTTCATCTCAACAGAAAGCGGCCCTCCCATCGTGTGTATGGCTTCCGTCGCCCTTCACTTTACCTTCATTACTCCCACCACCCCTCTCCTTCTCCCCATTCATGTAGAGTTTGCCCAAAGCTTTCCTCCCCAAATCAAGTAATACCCCTCCCAACCGTCTCCTCGACCATTTATTCTATATATTCTATAAAGTTTTTAAATTCTACTTTTGTCACACCCCGGAACCTGGAGGTGATCGGGCAGTGCCTCATCTACCAATGAGACACCGAACCCTCAAACAGATATACTAAATTCCCAAAATAAACTTTATTAAACTTAACGGTAACATAAGGTTTACATCATAACTTAACAGAGTACTATAAAATATCTTATGTATTCTTACAATCCAAAAGATATAACAAAGGTCCAAAAGATAAAACATAAACTATCTATTACATCAAAGTTCAACTAAGTCTTTCCTCAACCCATGGTTCACCAACCAGATCATCTACCTGTTTACTTGCAAAATGTTAAGTAAGGGTTGAGCCACTACACTGGCTCAGTAAGGTCCCAACATGGGATGAAGCACCGTTAGACTCTAAAAACATATTATTGTTAGCCCAAATCATGTGAAAACAATGCATACTTTTCTTTACTTAAATACACTTTAAAATACTTGGAATAACTTGCAAAATTCTTTACATAAACATAAATTTACTATACTTGAAAACATCACTGACCAAAAATAAGAGTTGACTTGAATGAACACTCCGGCCGACCTAAATGAAAATTCGGTCGACCGATATCGAGATAGAAATATTTACAAAAGGTTCGGAGAGGTACAGAGCACTTCGGTCGACCTAAGGTCATTCGAAGAAGCTCCGGTCGAGTGGAAGATGACCCCGGTAGACCGACATCGACCATCCATCATCCGCAATAGCCTAGTACTTTACTTCGGACGATCAGTTTAGTCTTCCGGTCGACTAAACCGATCTTCCGAGGTACTGAACAAAGCATAAACAATATATTTTGACAGTGAAAACACATTTCTGAAATCCCCACAAAGGTTTCAACCCCAAAATGCTAACTTCACATATCAGATAAACACCTATAACACATACAAATAACTCACCTACTGCACTACTACTTCTATACTTGCCATTTTTTAACTTTATGCTATTCTTCACATAAGGCCTCGACCTTCTGAGCTTGCCATCTCAGTCCACTTCTAAAGGATATATCCCTCACCGGTTGATCGGGGCCGGTGGATTCTAATCTCACGAGGTACTACCTCATGAGAAATCTATATTCTTCTAGTCCAGTTCGCATGACCTTCCGTTAGTGGTTCCCACGAGTTTCTACCTCACGATAATTGTGGCGGGTACACATGAATCTATACTACCTTAGAGATTGGCACCAGACCTGGTTGTAGTAGGATCTCAAAGTCAATTTCCTGGGCAGGTGGAACACCTGGAAAATCTTCGGGAAAGATATCCTCGTACTCCCTCACTACAGGAACGTCCTCAAGTCGGACTTCCTTCTTATCCTCCTTCAGCACCGCGTAAGACAGAAAAGCTTCGCAGCCCTTTTGGATAAACTTCATCGACTTCCTCGCCTAGATTATAGGCGTGCTACAACAACTCTTCTTTTTATCATAACCCAAAAATCTACCACTTATTGTTCCTCAACTGTAAACTGTATATTCCTCTCCAGGAAATTCACTGAGGCATGATGAGCGTACAACCAGTCCATACTCAGTATTACATCAAAATTTACCATCGGTAACTGTATAAGGTCTGCTTCTAGTACATTAGAATATATTTCTACCGGCACCCCTTATGTATCAAACAACAACTAGGGGATGTCTTAAGTACTTTAACAAATCTATGTGACAAAAAAGAATGGGTAGCACCACAATCAAAGAGTACAAATGCAGGTACTGAATTGATTAGAAGCGTAAATGTGACCACATCAGAAGCATCCCCTGCTTCTTGTTGAATTAGAGGGAATACCCGAGCATTAGGTTTTTGTCTTGTATCACCCACCATTGGTGCCACTGTTAAAGTATGTCCTGTAGTTGGAATAGGCATGGTGCACTGACTGACAAGATGTCTTGTCTTCCCTGCTGACCTAACAATATTCTCCTAGATGTCTTCTACCACACTGAATGCATACCGGTATAGTCCGAAACTCGCTTGATTCTCCTGCAGCTTCTCCAATGCTAACCAGATTGGTTCCAATCCTTACCTTTGGCATAAAAGTGTTGGTAGGTCCCGATGTGGGAACAACACTCTTTCAAGCCAAAGGTGAATTGGTGTTAGAACATGAGCTTTGACATTGAGACATAGTAGCAAGGTTCCTCATCCATGTCCTCTTTAAATCTGACCTCTTGAACTCCGTCTCAATGCTCAAACTTCTCTGATAAGCATCTCTAAAAGTGGTAGGAGGATTACCAGAAAGCCTACCTCTAATCTTGGACAACAGCCCCATCATAAACCGTTGAGTTCTCACCATCCGGTCTTGGATTATTGTAGCAGCATACTTCCCTAAGGCATTGAACTTTCCCGCACATTCAGACACAGCCATATTCTCACCCTGTTTCAACTCGAAGAACTGATTTTGCACCTCCATTATGAATGTGTGAGGAAAGTATTGATCCAGAAATGCATTCTTGAACTGTACCTAAGTGATGTCCCATCTTGTTGATAGATAAGGGTAACACCCCTCCACCATTCTGTTGTCCTGCCAGTGAGGGATGCCACTACCCCATCTGCCTTTGCACCCTCGGGGTACTCTCATGACTCTCAAGTTATATTCTATTTCCTTTAACCATTCCTTAGTCTGATCCGCTGTCATGGTACCATCAAATGATACCATCCTCATCTTCATTAACCGTTCATAATAACTTCCCGGGTCTGCCTCCATTCTCGGTTCCCTTACTTGCCCCAGACTCGGATTAATCTGATTATGTTGATTATGTAGTACTTCTGTTAGGTTGTGCTAGTTTTGCATCAGTTGGATTTAACGAGTACGGTTTATATCTTACTTGTTTTTGTGTTTATATTTGTCATTCATATGTCTTACTTGTTTTTGTGTTGCTCATCCCAACATACAAAATACACAACATTGGATCCTTTGAATATGACTCATGCTATGACACAACAATTCACAAGGTAGATCTCAATTGTCTATTCACAATCTTAAAGCAATTACTACAACGGTCCCCAACTTTTAAGCCTAGAAGGAAAGGCTTTCACATGCATACATGGGTTCAGTTTCTCTTCGAATGAAGGGCTCAATCTTTCCCCAACTTTTAAGCCTAGAAGGGAAGGCTTTCACATCCATGCATGGGTTCAGTTTCTTTACGAACGAAGGGCTCAATCTTTAAGGATTCCTTCGTATTGGGTCGTTGCCCACCAATGTGCACTCCACAAAGACCTTTGTAATCCCTAACATCTTTCCCGGTTAGTAACGGGCTCACTTATTACACAACGTCGAGAACTCCTGGGTTCAACGACAATCACTCTCTCACAATGCACTTGAAAGAATCCTGCAATGGGATTGGTCCTAAACAATAGCTCAACCAGTGACGACTTTATAGAACATGTATCATTTAAGACTCCAAAAGCAGTAAAAATTTGACACTAATGATAATGAATGAAGATGACAATCAACATGCACAAACAGTTCAATGATCTACATACAAGTATGACAATTTAACGTTTCATCCTATGCAGTAAATCATGACTTTTAAATACTTCCAACAAGCAATTTCGTAAGTATAAAACTACACATTTCATGAGTTTTAGAACAGAAATTACAAGGGTGGAGAGTCTTACTTTGAATTAGAGCAAGTTTGTTTGCAGGGACGAATCTAATAATTTGGCGTTGGGGACGAAAACTGCAATAGTATATCTAACTAAATATAAAAATTATAAAAAAAAAAATGCTGGGAGGGGAGAAAATTTGATAAAACATTCCGAACTACATATAAAATTTACTATATCTAATAATATTTTTAAAAATTTCGGGGGCGACTGCCACCCTGCCCCGCCCCTGTCTTCGTCCCTGTTTGTTTGGCCCGAAGGGAAAAATCCCCAAATAATGTGTTCTTTATTTTCCTGATTAGAATTTAGACATCAAATATTCGGAACATTAACACTGTCTAAAAGATTCCAGACCATACCGACAGCCATATTGAATGATTTATTTTGATTTTATATAAAATTTGTAAAATAACATTTAACCATAAATTAGTGATTAATTATATGTAAATCATGATCCAATGAATCATGTGGTTTAAATTTATCCACACAAAAAATTCTGCTTATTTGATAGATTTAGAAATTTTTTAATTAGTTATCGGTACCATTAGGAAAAGCTGATTTGGGGTATTGAGAAACTCGTGGCTTACTACAGTCGCTACTAAGCTAGACATTATTTTGTTGCATAATAAATTTAGTTTCTAAGTATGTAATTGTAAGTGCTAAAAGACCCATGTATCATGTTTCATACCCGCGAGAACGAGACGTGACAATCTTCCGTTCCAATACGTCTAATTGGGACAGTTCCTGATATACTTAATTCTTTAGTTTCTGATGATGCTCAATGAAATTTCTCACTTTTTTCATAAAAAATTAAAAGTTATTGTCTACCTTTATTAATTTGAAATACTTAATAATAAGACTTACCTTTATTCCTTGAGCGAAATTAACAGGTCAATTGTAAAATTTGTACGAAAAATATTTTACTTTTTTTTATAAAGAAAATGAATAATTAATTATGATATTCTAATGAAAAAAATAAAAATATTTATTTTCAGACCCAAAAATGTAGTGTAATCGATCACCTTTACTCATGAGTCAAAGTCAAATTCCCATGCTTCTTGAAAAATTGTTCAACAATATAATAGAGAAAGAAGGATATTAAGGAAATGCAAAAATAATGTGAAAATAATTGAATATATTTTATTATTTGTAATATTAATTAGATAGAGAGGCCAGCTTAATTATATGGTTCACGTGATAGACAAGGAAGCAAAGATTAGCTGCCAAGCATGAATCAAGTCATTGGCGGACCTTGCCAGCCTTTCCCCCCAATTTGTTTTCTTCCTGTAACACTCGTGCCGTGAGCATTTTTAGTGTACCCATTTTGAATCAATTTTCGATTTGAAACTAGATTTTGTGGTTCGTGAATTATAGGAATAACACAACTTATATCACAAAAAGTTTGATTAAAATTTTAACAAACTTAAATGTGTAATGAGACTATGATGTTTATTAAATTTGTTTTTAACAAACTTAAGTGAAAAAATTTAAAATTTTGTGAAATTTTTACTATATGGTGATTATCAAAGATATTAATGATAGCTTGTTTTTTATTCTTGTTGATAAATCCCGTGATATAACAATGAAGGAGCAAATGTCGGTAGTATTTCGTTATGTGAAGAATGGGTACTATTTCGTTATGTGAAGAATGTGTCAGTCATGTATCAAGTATTATTGAGAATGATGTAATTATAGAATATTATCAAAGTATGAAAACTGCGTATATACTTTTATAAATTTATTTTGTCAATATTAATTGTGTCTCTCTTACCTTTAAAGTCTGCGTCCGCCACTGAATCAAGTATATCCTAATCAACTCTGTAGAATTTTTAATTTAATGCGGACACACATATATTTAAATAAATATATTTTGGTGGTGAGTGGGTGGAGTACAAACACAGAGATAAAATCTCACAACAATACTATGGAACTCGCAAATTCATAAGGATCAATATTCCTAACCACACCACAATGCGGCTAAGAATCCTTTATCCCCAACTTGTGTACCCATGCATGTGACATCAATAAGAAATTGACACGTGTCAATTTTTTAAATTAAGAAATCTATAACCTAAAAGAAATAGTGGAACCCGTAAGGAAAATATTTTTTTTTTGTCCACGTGACGGATTTTGAGTGGTGGGTACATGCATGAGTACACAAGTTGAGTACAAACGATTTTTTGCCCCTACAATGCTACTCCAGACCACACTCAAAGCCACACAAAATACGTAGACAACTCTCCAATTATACAGGAGTCAAGACTAATAGAATCTCTAAGATATATAGGAAATATAAACTAACTTGGATACTACTAAAGCAAACCTAATACAATATAACTAGTAATTACCAAAACTAAATATTCTCCGAAATATTATCCTAAATAATAAGCTTGATTTAATAATTCCAACATAACCTCCCTTAAATCAAGCTTGGCAATAAATCCGGTTCAATCTAATCACAAGTAAGAATCTCCATTGCAATTTCTTTCATTGTAAACAATCTGTGCAATAACAATTTATAATTAACATTCTTCTTCACACGAGGAGACGACCAAATTTTGTACGTTGCAAACAACTTCATTTCTAACTCCTCTCCAACAAAATCTATAAAATATTCATCTTTTCCATTAAAAAAAAATTTCAATTTCACTACTATCAAAAGTATTCACCAAACCATTATGTTTCAGAGGATCTGAGCACCGAATTCAAAGAAATAAAATTTCTCTTGATTTTCAATAGCTTGCAAACCCATCATGTTCATCTCATCATCTCTTTCCATCTGAATTACGTGTTCTTGACAATCGTCACATTCAACAAAAAATATTTCTATTTCCTCATCCGAACATAATGGACTTAGGGAATTAAAAATTCTACAACCACTTAAATCAATATTTTCTTTCGACACAATTGGAGAAATTTTTGATAAATCAATATTTTCCAAATCAATCAAACCAGAGTTCTCAAAATATATATAATCAAATTCCTCTTGAATATTTTTCTCGAAATAGTTTTTCTTCAAACAACTTTTCAACTCTAAGAGTATCAAAATTATATAATGAATCAATCATTTCTGTAGAATCTTGAATCAACGATTCATCATCAATTGTAGCACTCAACAAATAAGCTATATTAATATTATCTTGAGAGGAATCTATCGAATTATTATTTCCACAATCATCCAAATCAATATTTTCTTCCAACTCAACGAAAGGATTACATATCAAATCCGAGACATCCAAATTCAAATATTTAAAATATTTTTCTTAATCTCGAGAAGACAAACTCTTAATCTTCTCCTCATTAATAATAATTTTTCATCAACTATTTCACATCCAAACAATTCATCTTTTTTTTAACTTTTTCTTTTCCAACAATATTTTTAAAAGAAATATTTCCTCCATAACGAGTAATCAAATTAGTCAAAATCTCCTTTGCCAATTCAACATAGACAAATTGTCTTGCAACATCTAATGCTACATTAGTACTGAGGTGGTCTCTTACAAAGACATTTTCCCACCTCTTCTTCTTCTCTTCATCAGTCAATTTTTTGTTGGCAGGAGGTTCTTCAAAACCTTCTTCTATAATATTCCAAAGCTGAAGACTTTGAAAATAAATTTTCATACGTTTTCGCCAAATATCAAAATCAGTTTTGCCATCAAAGACAAAAACTGGACAAACACTCAAAGCTCGAGGATCCATCACGTAACACTAGCTCTGATAACAATTGTAGAATTTTTAATTTAATGCGGAAACACATATATTTAAATAAACATATTTTGGTGGTGAGTGAGTGGAGTACAAACAAATGATCAAATCTCACAACAATACCACGGAGAGGAGCATACAATATTCTAAGTATCAACTCTCAAATTTATAAAGATCAATAATCATCCTAACCACACTACAATGCTACTCTAGACCACACTCAAAGTCACACAAAATACGTAGACAACTCTCCTATTTATATAGGAGTCAAGCCTAATAGAATCTCTAAGATATTTAGGAAATATAAACTAACTAGGATACTACTAAAGCAAACCTAATACAATAAAACTAGTAATTACCAAAATAAATATTCTCCAAAATATTATCCTAAATAATAAGTTTGATTTAATAATTCCAACACACTCTTTCACATTATGCAATTATTCAAATATTTATGTTCTTGTTTTTATTTTCATGTGAAATCTTACAAGTAGGAAATTATTAACTAGAAAAAAATAAAATAAAAAAAATTCTTACAAGTAGGCCAAGAACCTACTTGTCAACGTTGTTCATAATAGGAGTACTATTATATATGAAATTCTCACTATTATTGGGCAAAGAATCGTCTTTCACCATTATGTGTCATGTTTTCTGTCTCACGAATATATAATTTTTTTCACGTGTTCAATTTTCATTGACGGGTTCTACTATTTCTTTTAAGTTATAAATTTTTAATTAAAAAATTAACACGTGTCAATTTTTTTTATTAATGAGACATGTAATAAAACACCGGATGGAATAAAAGATTCCTTTGTTCAATTATCAACACAACTCCTGTAATAATTTTAAATGAATATGCTGGAGTTATTTATTTAATTAATGCTCTCCCTTTGACTTAAAAATCTTTGCTATTATTTCAATGTATTTAGACTCCCCAGTGCTAATGTAGACGATACAAAAACATGAGTTGAATCTAGATGAAGAAGTTTGGTGTCTTTTAAATAGGATTTCAAAATCAAACTTTTTGAATGGATACAATTTTGTACAATTCTGCATCTGACAGAGTTTTGAACATAGGACGAATCAGATTAATATTGAACTGTAAAATAAACACGAATACATATTAGATCTCAATACAAAAGTGGGAAAAAAAGGAGAAAAAACTAATGTAAATGATATATTACATAAATATTCATTATCATTATCATTAATCAATATTATATATATATATATATATATATATATTTGTGGGGTATATGCTAGAAAAAGTTAAATCTATGTGCTCATTTTCAAAATCTTTTTGCCGACAATGATAAGAGATTAATAATATCAATTTTAATTCATGAGTACTTGCTATGATGCCCACAAGAAGTTGCATGCTGAAAAAAAAAATGAAGTGGTGCGGTATGAATTGCGATAACAATAAGTCTTAAGAGGACCTCTTGTTTCATCGTGACACACCACCTTTCGGCACTCAATGGAGCAAAATTTGAAAAAATAAAATAAGAAAACCACTAAAACTTTCATTATAGGTAGCACAAAAAAAAAGTAGTAGAAAAGCTTCTTATAAGTGAGCACCAACACTAGGCATGGATCTATGTTTTAAAGAGTATGAAATGCGTTTTTTTATTACATAAGAAATAAATTGGCCGTTCCGTGTCTTTGAATAAAAAATTAATAGTCCAAATTTTTTTTGGAACATCTATTGTGATTTTCAAAAACTTTTACGTAAGACAAATGTTACACATGTTGCAATTTTAAGACATATGTCTCTGTAACGATGAGATTTATCACATGTTCAAATGCATACAACATTTTTCCAAAACGCGTTTTATATATACTGAGAAAAAACGTTCAACGCTATACATGTGAGTATTTTAAAGTTCTATGAAGCTCTTTTTAGATGTTAACAATGATGGTTCTATGTTTATAATTTATTTCCATTTTGTCTCTTATTATGGTTCTACTTTTTTTCATCTTCATTTTAATTTAATTCATTTTTTCATGGGAGAGGAGCCTTTATTTCTTGAAAAATGTAGATACCTAACAAAATCAATGGAAGTGGACGAAGTAAATGGCTGTGGAATTCTGTATTTCGAATCAAGTTGACTATTATAATATCTTTAATTTGAGGAAAACATATCAAAATTATATATATATAAAAACATAACCACTCGATGTGATAGCTAGACAATTATTTTTCTGTTCCCATGAAGTTATTCATTCACTAATTTATGTACAGAACCTTTTTAAGATAATAAACTTTGAAAGCTAATAATTAGTACTTTTGCTCGTGTTGTAGGTAGGAGCAAATTCGTTTTTTACCGAATTATCGACCGAATTTGAATTCAATTTGATAATTTGAATTTGATAATTCAGTTTAAATTGGACTAATTCGTTTGAGATCTACAACCTATTGTGGTATCCTGGTAAAAAATCCGCAAATTTGCAACATTGGGCTCCTAAAATATCTTGGACCCGCGAGCTTACTTGGACAAGTATGTGAGGGTCAGGTGTGACATTCTTATTTCTTTTTTTCTTTTCCTTAAAAAAATATGAAGATTAATTTCATGAATTAAGATTAATATTGAACGGAAAAAAATATTAAGATTAATGTGTGTAAGAAAGTGGATAAATATGGCAAAAAAATCGTCTGTCCCCGTTCTGTGTTCCCACGAATAAATATTTATCACGTGTATATTTTTTCCCTGTGGGTTTCACTATTTCTTTTAGACTATAATTTTTTAATTAAAAATTTAATACATGTCATTTTCTTATTGGTGAGACAAGGAAAGGGACACCGAATGAGAATAGAGGATTCCTAGCCGATAAATATCATGATCGAAGATTAATATTGAATGGACAAATGTTAATTTCCCTCTTAATAGACAAGTGAAACAGATAAAAAAAAAAATTAGGTTAAGTTTTTTTCCACTCATTCTCTTGTCTTTATTAGCTAATGTTTTTCACTTGGAGTTCACATGAAAACAATTTTGATTCCAAGATCCAAAAGTTCACACAAACCTCATAATAAAACTTCACTACTTCTAAAACTTGACCAAATCCTAACCCTATCAAAAAAGATTGCAATATTTAAATAAACTAATGTGGCTGTCCTTTAGATATGTGGTCCAATTCTTTCAATACTTGACCTCACATGGGAGTTGTGTAATTTATACTCAAAACAGCCATAAAATGTCACATGTAATACAGAAAGGAACCAACTCTCAACATTGTTTTGACTTTTGAGATAATACATGTTGTACAAATAATAAGACAACATTTTCACTTAAAAATAGAAGAAAATTGACACTTGTTCCTAGTAAATATTACTACCTCAATTCCTAAATATAATATTTTCATTACATGTTGCGAAAATTAAGGATGCAGAAATTAAGACATTTTTTTATAATTAAAATACCAATATTACTCTCTTAAATATGACTTGTATACCACTAATTCTATTTAAGAGAGTAATATTGATATTTTTTATTACAAAAACATCTTAATTTTCGCAACATGTAATGAAAGTCTTATATTTAGGAATTGAGGTACGTAGTAATATATAATAATATTTCTTCAAATATTATAACATTTTGACATTTTGAATTGTCCTTACATTCCATGATATTCACTTTCCAACACTTTAATCCCAAGGTAACCAAAAGAAGAAAAAAAAAGATAAAGAAAAAACATAGCCAAATTCAAGAAATTAAAATTAAACATTAACAATACTTATCTAAGGAAGATTCCGGCGGCCGGACGGTGACCGGAACTTAGCTCGATCGACGGTTTAGCATATTATATGGTCTTGATCTTGGAAGATAAACAATGGATTCTGAAATTGTACAAGTTTTTTTGCAAGATGTATAAATGTTTATGAATCCAAACCGGTCACTTAAAGTCTTTGTTGTTGTTACTCCAATTGAATGATCATCCTTAGAACATTCCACTAATGCTGCAAAAAATGGATCTTTCCTAAAGCTTTGATCAATAGTAGTACTAGTATTTTTCCTGAAGGAATTTGAATAATTCCCTGCAGGAAGAGGTAGTGGAAATAGATTCTCGGTAGATTCTGGAGTTTTATTCTTGGGAATTCCAGGAATTTGTTCCCAAGAGAATGGGATTCCCCTAGAGGAGAATCTTAAAGGGCTACTTGGACAAAATATTGGAGAAGAATCATCATATGAATCATGGAAAGGCAATGAGCTTGATGATGAGTTTGATGGTGATGAAGAGAAAGATGAAGTTCTACCGGACGATGGCCGGAAAACCGGTGTCGAAAATCCGGTGTCTCTCTCATTTGCTGCTGATATAGATTCCATTGCTTTAGAAGGTCTGAGGGACTAGTGAAGTTCTTTGTTGTTTTTAAGCTTTGTATCTTGCTTCTTATGTGGCTTATTTATATATAGAGGTTTTTTTTTTTTTTTTTTTTTTTAAGCCCAACTGGGCGTACACCACAAGAGGGGAGAGCGCAGTACCTCATAAGTAGAGCTGTCAAAATGGGCATATGCCCACGGGCATGCCCGCCCCGTGAGCTTAATGGGCGGGTATGGACCTATGAATGCAATACCCATTTAAATGCGGGTATTAATGGGCATACCCGCTCAGGTAATGGGCAATGCGGGTATGGGCGGGTTGCAACCGGGCATGCCCGCTTTGTTTTTTTTTTTTTTTTTTTAAATTTTGGATATGGATTATTTTTCACAGTTGAGACTTCATAGCCAAAAGAAGAAAAAAAACCTAAAAGCCCAATATAAAAGTTGAACCGTGTTATATATCTTGGGCAAAGACCCTTGAAGCCGTTTCTATACTTCTATTACCCAAATATTAACGGTTTCATCTCTGAAGGTAACTAAATTATGTTCTAACTTATTATTTATCATTTATCATTTACCATTTATAATGTTTTAAGTTATAACTTCTCAAGTTGTGTGTGTTTTATAGGTGGAGATGATGAGAAGGAATCAAAATTATATAAGGTGGATTCAAATAATACTTCTAGTGTTCAAGATCTAAATCAATAGATAGAGGATATTAAAAAAAACGTATCTATTTTTTGTTGCTTTGACTTCAGCAATATGTTTGTTAATTTTGGATAGTTGATCTTGAATTATTTTGAAATTATGGACTTTGATTGTTTTTTATAACTATTTTCGATATTGTGGACTTGTATTTGATTGTTCTTGAACTATTTTGGATATTTATTTACCATTTACAGGACTATAAACTGCAAGTGAATGAGAAATAAATAATTTTTGTTGAATTTTTCGGATTTAATCTATTTTTTTTTTTAAAAAACAAAATTAATAATAAGGGTTGCGGGCATGCCCATTTGCCCACAGGCATTCGGCGGGCAGATACGGGCATCCCTTTTGATAGCCCGTGAAAAAAGCGGGCATGCCCACCCAACCCCATTTAAGACATGCCCATGACGGGGCGGGGCGGTGGCGGGCGGGCATACCCATTTTGACAGTACTACTCATAAGAGAAGGAAGAGATAACCCTAGAAAGGGAGCATACCTCATACGCGGAGAGAGTATCGAACTCATAACTTCAAAATCATGGGCAGACCGTCACCCCACTGGGCTAAGGACCTTGTGATATTCTTAGGGAAGACAAAAAAATATAAGAAGAAAATTAAGGGAGAAATAAAAAAGAAGATATTTTTAACTGACAAAAGGACCCCATATGACATTATGGCAAGGATATAGAGAAGGGACAAAATTGGGAAATCAATTGCGGGGATTAGTGGGCCTAAATGTTGTTCTTGAACTATTTGAGGATGAATAACTATGGTGTGTACTCAACTTACCTAAATTGATTATTTGATATTTCAGTTTGATTTATTCGGTTCGAATTTGAAAAAGTTAGAACAATTCAATTTGGTATTTGGTTTAGTATTTTCAGAAATGAAAATACCGAATAGACCCATTTCTAATTATTATTCAAAAATATTTGTATTATACTTATAAGTATTATTAATAGTACTTAGAGTTGTCTTCAATTCCTGTTTCAGTGACATTTTGGGAGCAACCAAATGTTAGATCTGTCTTCTATTCATCTCCGCACATACCCCGAATTATTGAGATTTAATGAGTTATGTTATTGTTGTGTAGAATTGTATTTTTATTCTTAATTTTTAGTTTATTGTTTTTATTTTAATTGTGTATTATAATTTTATCTTTTTTGTCTAATTTTTATTAAGTTGAACTCCATAAGAAAAAAAATGAAATTTCGGTACAAATCGAAACGAACCGAACCATACCAAAATAATTTAGGTATTCAATATTCGATTACCATAAAATTTTAGTTCAGCTCAGTTTTCAGAAAACGTTAAAAATCCAAAACGAATACAGTATTCACACCCCTCTAAATAACTGGTGATAATCATAGGAGGAGAAAGTAAAAGAAAAATGAGTTCTGCATTTTGGTTTAAAGAAGAAGATAATTGAAGGAAAATAGATTAATGTGAAATTACTATTAATGGTAAGCTATGTTGACCTAGTTAGTAATGAGTGTAAGAATAAAATCATTGAAGGAAAATAGATCAAGTGCGGAATTAAGGGTAAGATGAGTTGACCTAGTGATAAGATTAAAAAAAATATTTTTTGAAAATGGTAAGATTAAGATATACCTATACTTCCAACCGGCAAATAATTGTCTATATCGGTGTATGTATTTATTTATGTGTCAAATTACTCACAATCCATAATGTATATATATAATTAGAAGAAACGTTCACATAGCAAATTATGAGTAGTTGACACATAAATAAATATATACACGGGTATAGACGATTTTCACCCCTTCCAACCAGAGTTCAAACATTATCATGATAGGCAGTGGTGGAGCCCCCAAGAATTTTCAATTTTTTTTATATACTAGGTATATATATTCAACGGTTCAGAATAAAAGGGATGTTTTTGGCCTCCCATGAATTTTCAATTTTTTCTACTACGCACTCCCCCCCCCCCCCAAACTTAAATTGTGGCTCCGCCTATGATGATAGGTAAATATTATGGTGCATGCTTTTGTGTAGCAGTGATGAATTTAAAAAGAATTAAAGAGTGTGGAGTTTTTTTTTGGCTAAATAAGAAATTATCCATTAATCATAAAATAACTGAAGCCATTACAATCAAAAGATAAAAAGAAAATACAAGAAAATATAAGTTATACAATGGTGGCATGATAACAGATAAAAGTCCACATCCCGGATTAGGTAAACACTACAAACAGTAGAAAAAATAAATACATAATAAAATTTCTTCGCAACATCTTCTCCAAAATCCTTGAACAGCAGTAGCAAGCTCAGTTTCAACACCTTTCTTAGAAATCAACAATCTACGAGACCATAGGCTTATCAACCGTCACATAGATTATCTCGAAAAGATAAAGAAAACTGAGTATGGAGTTACTAATTCTTTCAAGGGAATAAAAACAGTAAATCTGCAAAACCCCCCCAACCAAAACACACACACACACACACACACTAACTTGATAGGTCTCGGAATGCCTCATTTTGACGATGTTTGTGTGTTCGATATCCTCCCTATACATGGGGCATACTTTAAATTTCCCTTTCTAAGATTCTCTTCTTTTCTTGTGAGGCATTTTTATCTCCCCTTCATGGGACAACCGCTCAACCAGGCTTAAAAAAAAAAAGGTAAAATAAGCTTTTTCCTTTTCCTTCTTTTTAATTTGTTTTCTTTTCGACCTTTACATTAATACTGGACCAAGAAACAAAGAAAATAAAAGAGTAATGATTTCCATCTTAGTTTGTCACCATATATTCTTTCTCTTTTGGTAAACATAGGGAAAATATCAGAAGATACATTGGTAAAAACTAGATAGATGTATGAGTTTTTGGATCATCACAAACATAACCAAGACGAGTCTCCTTAGTTCACATTCAAGAAGCGGTAAGAGGGAGGAAGTCAGGACTTTTAGGTTGGAGGCAAAAAATTGCAACAGTATGTCGAATTACACATAAAAACTGAAAAAAAAATTGTTTGAGGCGAATTTGATCAAATATTCTGAACTACATATAAAATTTACTAGATCTAGTAGGATTTTTAAAAATCTCGGGGGCGACTGCCCTCACCCGCCCCTCTTTTCGTCCCTGGCGGTAGGAATCTTTTATTCTCGTTCAGTGTCTATTTCCTCTGCCACAAATAAGAAATTGACATTTGTTAATTTTTTAATTAAAAATTTATAACCTAAAAAAATAGTGGAAAATAAAAGAGAGAAAATGTAAAAACGTATCAATCATCTATTCGTAGGGACATGAAACGGGACATTAATAGGGACAAAGATTTTTTTCCTTCAAGTAGTAGTAATTTTGGGGTTCCACCATATAAAAAAAAAAAAACTTTGTTTTGAATAGTACTCATTCCGCTGGGAACTAATTGAATGTCTAATTTTTTATTTATTTTGTATATAAATTAGGATATTCAATTTTATTCAGGAGTGAAAAATTGCAATAATGGAGGCGAGTTGTACCTCTGAATATTTTATATGTGCCTAATATTTGAACAATTTTTATATTTAGGAGTAGTTGAAATGTGTCGCATATGACGGTGACCTGGTATACGAGTACCACCAAAGGGTCAAAATGTGTAATTGGTTTCATAGCTAATCCTAATTAAATATGTTTAGGCAACACATCCAGGTCTCAGTTACCCCCTCCATAAAAAAGTTTAGATCAATGTTGTTAAAATTTTCATTATTCTCATTAAGAACTTTAGAATGGTCCATAGTAAATAGTAAAATATGTGATTCACGTCCAATTCATTTCGATGTTCTTGAAATGATTTTCCCCATCTAAAACTAGATAGTAGGAATGGCAATGGGGCCGGTTAAATTGGGGATTCGGATCGGCCTGACCTAGTTGGGCCAGGGATTTTTCGGTTTAAGTTGGGGCTAAGGGTGGGGATGGGGATAAATTTGACCCCGCTAACGGGGGAGGGGCTGGAGGCGGGAGGAGTAGTATCTCCGGCCCAATTCGGCCCGGACCGGTCCACATGTCTTGACTAAAACAATACATAGAAAGATAATAAAATATCTATACAAAAAGAAAAATACACCCAAAATATTGGAGAAGATTATGAAAAATCTCAAATTATCTCCATAGATTCCTCCATCTCCTAAAATATATTGTAAGTTGTAATCATATCCTATCCTCTTTTCAATTATACTGCTACATCAGGTACGAATCGTTCTCTTTATTTTTTGTTTTTTTTATGAATAATCATTATCTTTGTTTTTGTAAGCTTATAAGGATATGCTTAATTTTTTTTGGAGATTAACGATATTATATTTTCAACTTTGTATTGGGAGATTTTTGTTGAAATTCTCTAATTTTTCTAATCGAGATTGGGAGAAAAAAATCCCCGCTTTCCTCCCGGTTGGGGTTGGGCCTCCACTTGAACTGGGGATGGGATCACAATTCATCCCCAGTGACGGGACTGGGCCGGGGATGGAGATCTGATGGAAGAGGCGGGACCGAGACTGGAGATCGTAGACTCCGCCCCCACCTGACCCCATTACCATCCCTACTAGATAGTCACCTTTTTATTTGGAATTAGCGCAAGATTTGTAATCTTAGGTTATAGCATACCAATTCAACATTTGTATATCTTTATCAAAATATTTTTAAAAGAAAATTTATGGGAAGCTTCACATTAATCTTGCTTGGTAGCCATTCTAATGCAACAATTATTAAATCTGCAAATAAGACACAATAAAAATACAACAATTGATTTTAGATAATATCTGGAGTGATAACAAAATTTCTGTAAGAATTTCAAGTTTGTAGAAAGATTCTATGATTTTACTCTCTAGGAAAATGTTGATTCGAGAGCTTCGTAATATGATCCCATATCGAATGGATTTTAATGACGAACACTTGATAGTGGTAGCTTCGAAGCTTCTTGTGATCATTCGAATGAGAACATGAAAAACGTCTTTGAAGACCGTGAAGAACGCATTGAATTTTGAGAGTTTTGGATTCTTCAATTGACTTCTAGTGTGTCTTTAAGTCTTTGATGAAAACCCTTATTTATAGGCGAAGATGGAGCGTTAAGTTGCTTGTTCGCTAAAAAACTCACATTTGTATTTGATTTGCTAAATCTTGGTTATTGGCGACCCAATTGATATGCCATTGTTTGATGGATTTTATTTTATTTAACTATTGGGCTTGAAACGTTTTAGCCCAACTTCTTTAATTCATCATATTTGTACAAATGGACTTGAAATTTAAATGGACTTTTTAATATAACACAATTTTAACGGTACAATCTGTCAATTAAATTTAAGGTAGATTGGTGAATTTCATCATTTAACAATATGCGATTGGTGATTTTGGTTACTGTTCTATTTTTTTGTTTTGTTTTTAGAACCTTAAACAATTTTCGTTTGGTGACAACGGTCCTTCCATCCACAACTGTGACGGAAATAATTAATTTTGTTTTTTTAAAAAAAACTCTTCAAGACACCGGGGGTTAGTTTGGGTAATTCACACAAAAAATATAGATCAAGGACGAAAACCATCAATCGCAAATTGTTAAGGGACGAAATTCACCAATTTGTCTAAAAATACTCCAAATCTCCTTCCCCACCCACTTGCCCAACTCTCTCCCTTTTCTTTTCACCCTTACCGGTCACTACCGTCTTTCTCTCTCCAGATGCCGGAATCTTCAAGCACCCAATCCAAAACTCCGCAAAATTTTCTCTTATATAATTGAAGAATTGAGGTTTAGCAGAGACTATAGATTGACTTTGATTGGATATGGTATCTGCATCTTTGTTGAGTAAATTGTTTAAGGTTCTAAAAACAAAAAACATATAGATTAGGGACCAAAACCACCAATCGCAAATTGTTAAATGACGAAATTTACCAATTTGCCAAGATTTCCCCCCCAAAATACCCTTCAATTTTGGTGTTTTTCATTTAAATATTTATTGACTGACAGTTGACTACAACAGTTGTGGACAGAAGGACAGTTATCACCAAACAAAAATTGTTTAAGGTTCTGAAAACAAAAAAAAATATAGATCAGGGACCAAAACCACCAATCGCAAATTGTTAAAGAACGAAATTCACTAATTTGCCTAAATTTAAATAACCAAGACTAATTCTTTTATTTTTTCTATAGTAAATAAATTTAATTAAATTTACTTGTCTATAAATGTCCCTCTCATAACTTGGATAAAGTGTTTGAAGAAAAACTCGAAGACAAAGCTTGAAGTGCCTTGCAACAATTTTCCACGTTGATTTGGAAATTTGATCATGGTACAACTGTAATCTCCCATCTTTATTTGAGAGCTCATAAGAATTCTAGAAAGGCAATCATCCAGGTCGATTTAGGAATTACTAAAAGGAATTCCTTAATTGTTGGAAAAGAAACGGGAAGCCTTAAGCAATTTGATGCTAGTTCCTAACTAATATGTTAAGTTCTCTCTAGTATCTAACTGAAACGAGTTGTTTGCAAATGAGCCAAGGGATCTTGCCAAGCTATAAGCAAAAGGGGAGGGACTGGGGGGACGAAGCCAGGATTATTGGGTTGGGGGGCGAAAAACTAAAAGTCCTGGTGTTATCCCTACCACATAAAAAACGTAAAATTTAATGATAAAAAAACTTAAACAAAATAAGACAAATAAATTATAATACTAAACAAAATGGTTCATAATCTATTCACATTGCACTGAATTTGGGATTTCTAAGTTGGATCCTTCGCTTTTTCTTATGATCAAAATCATCTATGAATGAATCCGTTTCAAAGCTGTTTACAATATCCTTCTCAATATAACAAACTAAACAACTAGATAGAAAATTATCTCCTATTTTATTTCTCATTTTACTCTTGACAATTTTCATAGCAGAAAATGAGCGCTCTCCAGATGCAGTAGATACCGGTAAAGTAAGCACAAGCCGAATCAACCTGTCAACAAGAGGATAAATTGCTCTCTTTCTTGTTTCTGCCAAATGCTGACATAATTCGAAGATGGTGGAGAACTGTTGAATGGTATTTTGATCCACCTCACCTTTAAAAAGTTCCAATTGAACTTTTAAATGTAACGTCTCCTATTCAGTAAAATCCATAGAATAGAATTTGCTAGCAAGAGAGCAAATATCTTCAACATTGAAGGCCTTGTAATTATCTCTAGGATCTAAAGCACAGCTGAGAATAAGTAGCTCAACAACATTTTCCTTAAATCTATTTTCTAACTCTTGAAATTGAGTGTCAATAACAGTTAAAAAAAATCAACCCGGTAATGATGCTCAATAGTGACTGCATTATTCCTTATACGAGAGGATACTTTTCCAATTTTGAAATTTGCACTCATATCAGGTATATCTATCCCATGTTTATGGCAAAATGATAGCACCTTAACAAACAAATAATCCCATCATTCCTCCCGCATTTGTTGAAGTCTTGCTTAGGTTGTTGAGACCAAATGCATTGCATTTAAAATATCTTGAGACTTCAGTTGGAGAGCTTGACAAAGTATATTAGAAATTTCAAAAACATCTCTCAAAAGATGTAAATGAAATATGAAGTCAAAGCAAGTAACCACATTAAAAATCCCATCCGCTTCTGCCCTCAAATTAGAAGAAGCAAACACATTTATACAACTCCAATAAATTAGAATGGGAACTAAAGTGGGAACTCCATCTTGTATCTCTAGGTCTACGTAAAGTGCGTACCTGATTTTTCCCGGTGCCAGTATCAAGAAAACCATTAAAAATTAATTCTTGAAGTTCAGCTATCCTTGCATTTGTTAATTGTGAAGTGCGCTTTGTAGAGGAAGATTCAACAATAACAAGCTTGTGGAGATACTGAAAAAATTTATACACAGATGTAACCCCTTGAGATGCAGACACTAGAGTCAATTGGAGACGATTAGCAAAAGAATGAACATAGTATGCAGAAGGACACTCATTTGCTATCAAAGCTTGCACACCATTGAATGCTCCCCGCATATTACTTGCACCATCATATCCTTGGCCTCTTATATTTTGAATACTTAGTTCATGTTGAGAAAGAACACCACATATTGCTGTTTTTAAGTTCAAAGATGTAGTATCAATGACATGCACTATCTCAAAAAATCTTTCTTGTAAAAATCCTTCATTGTCAACGAATCTTAAAATAATACACATTTGCTCTTTTTTTGATTCATCTTGAGCTTCATCCACAATTATGCAAAATTTGGAATCACCTATATCTTCACAAATCCTCTTTTGCACTCTTTTAGCAATTATAGATAATATCTCCTTTTGAATATCAGATGAGCAATAATTAGCATTTCCAGGAGCATTTTCTAATATAACTGAATCAACCTCTTTGTTGTAGGAACCCAAAAGTTTCAGTAATTCAATGAAGTTACCTCGATTTTTAGAGCCAATACTTTCATCCCTTCCTCTAAAGGCAAGACCTTGAAGTATGAGATATCAGACAATATCAATTGAAGCTTTAAGTTTGCTTTTCAATAACGGTCTCAATATGTTGAAGAGAATTTAGTAGATCATTGCAACATTGAACAGCCTTCCTATGCGGAGAACTAGGATACTTTCCTACATGATTAAGAAAACTATAATTTTCACCATTTATCTTCTTCCAATTTCTGAAGCCATTCACAGTGAAAGCATTTTGTCCATCACTATTAAACGGTTTGGTAAAAATGAAGCATGTAAGGCAATAAGCACCATTATTGAATGTAGAAAACTCCAACCAATCAGGAAATAATTTGTACCAAGATGGGAGAAATTTACGACCTTTCATATCATTATATGCTTTTGTATTTAGAGGATTGGGTTGATATGGCCCTTCCATGAGATAAGCACGTCGAATCTCATCCATTTGTCCAACAGGATGGCTCCATATTGATTTGCGTTTTCCAGGATCACGAACTATCGATAATGTTTTACATTCTTGTGATTCCAATCTCGGAGCTTTTGGAATAGGTTGATCATTACCAATATTGGAGTGACTTGTTTCCGATACATCTTTAATGGGTCTCTTCTTGAAGAATGAGTGGAGAGTTCTAGATTCCATGATTATATGATAGTTACATATACAACCTGAAAATAAAATAAACATTCTTTATGATTACATGATTATAATTTATATGATAGTGATAAACTGATAAAAAAACCATTCTTTATGATTACATTCTTTATTTTTCAAATAATCTAAACATAAAACATCATTACATCACCATTAACAATATCATCAGCCAGACAATATCAAACCAATGTTATTGACTAAAAGTATGAAAAGCTATCAACCTGAAAGTCTGAAAGTATGAAATCAAAACAAAATAGAAAAGCTATTGACTAAAATTTAAAAACAATATCAAACATTGATGAATGTGAGATGAGGTGCAGGGTGATGATGATCAGGGAAGGACCGCCGGCGCTGGGGACGGGAGTCGAGAGGAAGAGAATTGGGGGATTAGCCGATTGGGGTTTGGGGATAGATATTTTGAATAAACAAACAATATGTATGCAAGACTCTGTGAGGCGAGCCGTGGAAATCTAGAATATGAATATAATAATAGAAAAAGGTATTCTCTGTTTTTTCCCCCTTTTTTGATTATTTTTAGAAGGTTTTCTTTGTTTATTTTTTCTTTTTCTTTTTTTTTGTTTTATGTTTAGTTTATACAAAAAATATATAACTAACAATGACTTATATTTTTTTACAAATTTTGGGACGCCTCTACCAAAAAAAAAAAAATCTTGGGGGAGGGGAGGGAGAATTTGATCACATATTTCGAATTACATATAAAATTTAGTAGGATTTTTAAAAATCACGGCCCCCCCCCCCCCCCTCCGTGTTCGTCACTGGGGGTAGGGGAGGGAAATAGTTCGAGTTTGAATTCAAATCTAAAAATGAGGGTTTTTTTATTGGTTTGGACAACATTTTGTATCAATGTACTGAAATAGACACATTTTTTTTTTGAGATTTCTGAAACTAAGCACAACGCATGGTGTGCATGCGTAATTTAAAGCATAACGCATGGTCTTCATGCGTTGTAGACAATAACGCATGACCATCATGCGTAGTCACTTAATAACGCATGGACAAAATGCGTTGTTGTCCAATACCTTTTCCCTTGCGGTTTTTCCCCACCATTCTTACTTCACTTGTACCAATTCTATATTTACACAAACATTTTTCTCCATTCATACAAACAAATTATATTTTATCACCACTTTAAAACCCTAAGCAACTCTAAGCCATAAAGATTTTGCAATAAACTAAATTAACCAAAATTTATTAGTCGAATGTTTGGTGAAATATATTTATATTAAGAATATTGTAAGTGAAAAAGACAAAACTGGATAAAATAGTAAAAAGTTCATATAATTGCAAAAATTAAGAATAACATTACTCGCTAAAAAAATATTACAAAGTAATATTACTTAACAGAATCTAAGAGTGACTAGGTTCAATATTGTTATGGAAATTTCTTGATGTATGATCAGGCATATTACAATTGCTACATAGGCTAATAGCTTCCGGTTCACAATAATCCATATCGCAATGTATCCTCATGGTTTGAACGCGACCCCGTTTATTTTTCATATTCGGACCGTAATACTCATATAAAACGGTGCATCTATCCATAAACTTTGGTCTGCAATAGGATTAAACGAAGTCTCATATGTTTTTTTTGTAATTTTCGTTGGTGTAGATATCCAACACCAATTCCGCCGAGTTCCATCCCTTATTGTTACAAATTTCCATTGCATGAGAACAAGGGTACCCATAAATGTTTCACTTCCCACAAGTGCAGGATTTTTCGACCATTTGAAGTGCATACTTTGTATTTCCTCTCCATCCACGAATACAAGATCTGACAATGTATAATCCCGTCTGGTTATTGTACTGGACAACTCGGTGGCGCTGAAACTTCTGCTGGTTTTGAACAAATTTATCCCAAATCCTCGTAGGCAATGGGTGTATGCTTTTGTGTGCTTCTTCCCAATGTTCATCGAAATACTGGATCATCTTACTAAAAAGCCATCTCCAAAAGAGCATTTAAGGGAAGAGCCCTTGCTTTCTTCAACACACTATTTAGTGACTCATAAAGGTTAATCGTCATTATTCCATGTTTGTAACCACCATCATGCACAAGTGTCCATTGGTCATACCTGATTTGATTTAGCCAATTGTAAGTTTCGACATTCCTGCTTTGAATTTCTTCCATAAACCGGTTGAACTTCTGTAGTTTAGTTATGGTTCCCGTTGTTAGTAGTGCCCTAGGACCATTAGCATATGTTGTACGTTTTATATCTTTTTGAGCATTTCATCTGAATAGTTAATTTTGCTTATGAACATCAAATGTGTGATTTGATAGTAAAACTCATTTGCTTATGTAATTACTATTCTACTTGTCCCTAGTTTTATGTAATCTACTTTACAATGAAATAAAACTAGTATGATGTTTGATTGATGATTATATTTTACTAATCATGTGTAATGAGTACAAATCATATCATAGATGCAATATATTGAGATATATTGTATCGGACGTGATCCGTTAGAGAAGTAATACTTCATGGTCCTTAGTCATAAGTATTACTTCCTCAATACTATTTTAGAATCCTTAGACCTTATGTCTCCATTGATTCTAGCATGAATGGAGCCACGTTTTGACTCAGTCGTACGTTGCTTTTAATCGAGTAATCAATACGACAGATGATCGGATGTAGTGTCCTATCATGGCTTGAATGTGAGGCATTGTAAGGAATTTGTCCCTCTCTTATTAGAGAGAGATATCCATAGGCCCCTCGATAGGGAAAAACTATTTAAATGCATGGTCGTGCTCAAATATATTTGATAAAGTGGTTATCAAATACTATTTGTTGTAACAGTTTACCCGGAGATCGAGCATAAATACAATTAAGCTTAATAAGGGTGACGACTACCATGCCTTATGCTTAATTAGGATATCGCGAGACAAAGGGATTAAATAGTGGATTGATATTAGGTTCCGTTGTATATTCATTCACTTTGGGTAGACCCAATGTCCTGCTAGGGACTGCTTGTGATTTATGAACTCACACAACTACTAAGTGTGTTTTCATTGCCATTGTGATATGAACCTACAAGGTCACACGCATAGACGAGCTAACGAGCTTCATGTCCAGATACAATGAACCTAGACACAGATTCAATGAATCTAGAATGTGTCTAGGTTCATTGTATCTGACATTCATTTTTCTGAGAATAATTAAGCGTTATTATTCGAATTAGAGATAAGGGGCATTTTCGGTATAGCTGGGATTACGTGGGAGTTATTATCCGATAAAGACTCCCACTACTAGTAAAAGTCTAGAGGACGTGGGAGTTATAGACTCCCACTGCCAAAAGAGGTGGATAAGACGTGGGAGTTGTGCTTGAAACAACCTCTCACTCCCTATATAAACTTCTCTTGGCCGAAACCGTAGTGGTTAATGCTTTTCAGCCGAAATACCAAAAGACCTAGAAAATCAAATTTTCTATTATGCCTCTCCCTTTTCTCTCTAATTCCCGAAACTCAGAAAAACGAAGAGCTAGCAATCACTGTTCGTTTCGTCGCGTGGATACCGGTAGAGGGACATTTCGCAAAGGGAAATCCATTGGTGGCAGCAACGTATCCAAGAAACAGCAAATTCCATTCAAGAATCAGATTCTTGAACCCGAAAAGTAAGTTTCTATCTAGATTTTTTTTCCGATTCCTATGGTATGAGCGGATCCTTCGGGGGAGGACTCATGGGTGTTTAGAACGAGTTTCTGCCCATGAATCCCTTCACCCGTTAGCCGCATCAAAGACTTCAACTCTCTATTTTTGAATATCTTATTGAAATTTGCTCTTATATGTCTTATACAGAATCTATGATGGGCAAAAGGTGGCTGCCAGAGTCTTTGTTCAGTGACTGCACTAAGGATCCCGTTGTGACGTGACAATCTGAAATGACACAAACATGTCTTTGTTTCACAGCATATTCTTGAAGGTTTTGAAGAAACCAATTCCAACTCTCCGAAGACTCTTTATTAACAATTACAAATGTTAGGGGAAAACGTGGTTGTTTGCATCCCACGTGCACTCCCTTGTAAACCCCCCGTAAATGAGTCCCGCCAATTGATATATAACGGGATGACAATTTGTAAAACCGGTCATGGAAGCTTCAAACGTCCAGAACATAAATTTGAAGACTTTGATAGCTCGGCTGCTAGTTTCATGGTGCATCCATCGAACAATTGTGTCATTATTTTCATCCTCTATTGCTCGAGTGTACTGAGGATTGAGGGTAAATATGGATTCTCAATTACCGAATAACAACTCAATGGCACCCTTCCTAGCATACGACCCTTTCTTGTAGGAGCAACCGACTCTAAAAATTTCACTTACCTCATTTATAATGGGTTTGATCGGTGACTCTGGATCTACTTGCACAATATGGGTGACACGTTGGGCAATAATTTTTTATGAGAGGTTACGGTGATAGTTGTTAGGTCTTGAAACAATGCAAGTGTGCGTTGATTTGTAAATAGTTGTCTGCCATTTGCCACGTGTGACCTTTTTTCTTATGTTTATGTACCAAGGACACTTATTAGCCGCGGTTGAATTTGCACACTTTGTTGACCACACCGTTGTATTGCTCATTGTCACCATAAACTTCGACTTTATTCTGAATACACCAATTTTTAACTGCCAACAAAGCTTCATTTTTGTCACGAGAACCTCATATTGCGTTTAAGGTGCCTTGTCTCTGGAGTCCAGTCATTTATGGTGACGTCTTCATCTTCTTGTAAGTCATCAATTGGGGCACCCGAACCCATAACTGACGGACCTTCTCCACTTATGGGGTACTGTGTAGTCGTCGCCTCTTCGTGTTCATTCGAGTCAACTCCATTTGGACTATCAAATTCGGGATCACCATCCACATATGAAGTCGAACCTAGAGAGTTCGCTACAGCAACTCCATTTAGCATTGGTTCAGAAGATGCAACTATATGTGTAACCGGGGTTACATGTAGTGGTGGGTGAGAGTGTTGCACTGGTTCAACCTTACGATCGGACATACTTGCATTTGCTAAATATTGCAAGTTAGATAATGAGCTTGAACCAAAGAAACGTTGACTATTCAGATCAGTGTTTAAGTCAAAATCGTCATTGGCTGTTGTTTGGAAAGATATTTGCACAAATCCGATATGAATGTGTACACCTGAGGTACCAAATTGTGAATTAATTTCTTCGTCACTGTTCATATCAACAGCTGAGTAAAAGAAGTGTTGCCACTCTGGTGAGTAAAATGGCCACCTAAGGGTCATTCGAAGTTGATACTCCATTGGGTTTAACACTTTAAGGGCTAATATTCTTTGTACCATCTCTGCATAGGCTACCTTGCGCCTTAGTGTCCAAGTGTGCTTTAAATGGCCAGTAAAGTAGTGGTCTTCTTGATCTCGTTCAATTTCACTATCCCAGTAGAGAAAAATTCTAATGGGGTTGCAAATTAGTGGCCATATTATGAGTAAAGGTGTTAAACGATGGGAGTGAATATAGAATTTTAGGGTTATTTTATGATTTTAGATGATGAACGATAGTTGATATATATAGGCTAGAGAACAAACAATATTATTTCGAAACATCTTATCATCTTTGAGAAAACGGATGATGGTAATGCGTTGTATACTAGAGGACATCCAAGTATTATTTCGAAACATCTTATCATTTACATATTTTTTCACGTGAAGCAATGTCAGAAATCTTATCATCTTTGAGAATAACGCATGATGGCAATGCGTTGTACACTAGAGGACATCCATATTATTTCGAAACATCTTATCATTTACAGTTTTTTTCACGTGAAGTAAGGTCAGATATCTTATCATCTTTGAGAATAACGCATGATGACAATGCGTTGTACACTAGAGGACATCCAGTATTATTTCGAAACATATTATCATTTACAGAAAACTAGTGGTTGGAAATGAATAGCAATATGGATCCACCACTTCGTGAGTATTTGAAACAATCGTTTACAATTGTTGTCGGATGCCAAAGACATGGAAGAATGGTGACATCTTAGGTCTAATATGTGTTTTTTATATTTGTTATTTTTGATCATTTAACTAACACAAATTACATTATGTACTGTATACCATCATCGTACACAACCTGGTTGGAGGTAAATGGTGTCGGGATACAACATAATTTCTATCTCCATGACTACATTAGTAATGAGTGGTGTGTTTTTGTAACCAATATTAATGGCAAATACTACTTCAAATCTGGTTTAGAAGAGTTTGTGCGTGAAAACAATCTTGGGTTGGAGGATAGGATAATTTTTACACTTTCGCCGAATAACATAATAGATGTATATTTTACGGGAAGAAATACAACATATGAAAACATACTGTTTAAAAAAAATACAATGTATCCAAAATAATAATGTATACTAAGAATAATCAGAAGGTGTGAACCGATTTGGCCCGAATCATGACCGGTCAGACCTTCACAAAATCCTCTCCTCAAGAGTGAGACCATCATCATCAAAATCATCTGAGATCTGAGAAGTTCCGGCTAATAAATGGTCCATAAAACTATCACCGCTCCCAGGATCCAAATATCTAGTCGGCCTAGCTCCTGAACTACTACAACCAACACCAAGTTAACTGGGTGTTCAAGAGTCAGGTGTGTGTCCAAACTGGGAATCCGACGGAACCTCTGGAAATGAATCGAGCTCCGCCTCTGGCTCTTGTACTGGTGCTGACGGTGGCTAACCTCGGCGTCGCCCTGGACGGTCAATGCCTCGCCTATCAGGATGTCTCCTAGCCCCTCCTCCTTACTCATGCCGCTCCCCGCTCCCTATATATTGGTTTTCAAGACTACCTATATAGAAAAAAAAAAAAAATATAAGAATTTTGTGTTTGTCTCTGTGTGTGTGTATATATATATATATATCAAAAAAGTTTCAGGCAAGAGAATAATATTCTTTCAATGATTCCTCCAAGTCGGTGTTGTAAGTTTTACTGAAAACATTAATGGTTTAAATGAACTTTCCAAAAACAAATATTAAAAAAAATAGAAGAGGGAAAAGATGAAAATTATACAAAAATTAAATTATATTTATCTAAATCAATTTATTTGAAAAAATGACAAATATATCAAGCTATATATTTAATTTAATAGATAAATAATTGTCTACACCAATCAAAGCTTTTTAAACTATTTAAATATTTCAAAGTCGTGAAGAAATAATTTGTTATTTGAATTTTGTTAAGATAAGAATTAGCTTCAATCTATTTAATTAATCTAAATTCTACTCCACCAATGTTTTTTATTCTTTGAAAAAAAATTAATGAACAGGTTTGCCTGCACATTCAACCAAGAACAAAATGGTTTGGTAAATCAAATTTCTTTTATAAGACTTTAGACTATTGGAATCATAAATTGGGTTTATTACTCAATTTATGTAAATAGCTAAATACAAACTCATCAAGTCTTTCACTTAAAAATCATGTTTAATGTTTAACCTCTACTATTATATTGTTGTGTAGCTTCAAAAATTTTCATACACTTTTCATGTGAGATCTTGAATAATATTAAAAAGAAATAAAAGAGGAAAAACATAAAAACTATACAAAAATATTAAATTATTTTTATCTAAATAAATTTAGTTTGAAAAGGTCAAATATGTCAAGCTATTTAATTGATTTAATGGATAAAAAATTGTGTCAACAAATCAAAGTTTTTTAAAAAAAATTCAAAATTTGTGAGGAAGTAGTTTGTTTTTTTGAATTTCATTAAGATAATAGTTAGTTTTTATTTTATTTAATTAATCAAAATTTTCTCAACCAATTAAAATTAGTAAACTAATTAAAAACGTAAAACTCCCGAAGATTATATTAGAGTTTTGAAGGCTTGTGATTGGTTGAAACTGAAAACAGATTCTGGTAATATAAAGATAGATAGATAGTATGATGATTAGTAGAGAAAATTTGGGATTATAGAGATAATTGAGAAAGTAGTTTGCTATTTGAATTTTATTAATATAAGAGTTAGTTTTTAATTAATTTAACAAATCTAAATTTTCGCAACCAATAAAAATTAGGCTTGTGATTGGTTGAAACGGAAAAGGCATATTGTAATATAAATATAGATAGATGAATTGACTTTCACATCCATAAGCATAAAATCAACATGAAAGAAATGCATCACATTCTTTCAAAAAATTTGCACCCAAAGAAATATTTTTCTTTAGAGTTTCAGCTCATTAATTCAGAGTTTTTAAGTACATTTTCTCTTTATTTTTCTTCTCTTTTTAAGGACTGTAGCATGTACTTGGTCTTGACTCTTTTTTTTCTTCTTTTCTTTTTGAGTAGGGGTGGGGGATTACATAACTACGCTGGGCTGGTGTCGATCTCAGGTAACTCTCAAAAGGTAAACTATTTCTACTACTAGGACTAGGCCTGTCAATTAGACTCAATAGCTCAGATTCAAATCCACACTCATAAGACTCAATTTGGGTCTAGATAGACTTTTCAATGCTCAGATTTAGATTGAATCTGGACTCATATGGGTAGGATCCAAGCTAAGTATGAGACCCAAAAGTTGTGGGTCTAAATTATAAACTATATAGACCCAAGGACTCAAATACCCAGTTAAGATTATTACTTTATTTTGTTTTATATGAACCCAATGATATGATGCTAATGTTAATGAACGGTGCATATTATTTTTCACAAAGTATTTTCGCTAATAATCGTTATTTATTTTATTTAAATGAATATTCACGTTTCGGTCGATAAAATGAGTATCAATAAAATTATAAGTAAAATTAGTGAGCGGCCCAAATTATATCCAAACCCCAATGTTGTTGAGTTCGGACTCTAGTTGAAAAGATCTAGACCCAATCCAATAGAAATCCAACTTGGGTCTCAATTTAGTGGGTCTAAGTCCAATATTTTAGACTCAATAGGCTCAATTAACAAGCCTAACTAGGAAAAACTTCTTGGACTACTTGGTCTTGATTGATTTATATAATTTATACAAGGATTTTGATATATGGCAGAATTTATTCAATTAATTAGCTAAAATTGGGGTAAACGGTAAATAAATCATTAAATCTCTCATGCAAACAGAGATGAATAGTGTTTAATTTGAATTGTAACCAATTTTTCTGAGCCATTAATCACTTCCCTTTATACTAATAGTGTTATACCTATTAAAACCCCTTTTTCTTTAGGCTAATTAGTGGATTATGTCCCTAAACTATCTCTTTTTAGTGACTCACGTTCCAATTCATTATTTCTGTATATTATCATCCCTAAATAATTTTCATTTTGTATATAACGTCCTTTCGTCCAAAAATGACGGTCAACTAAAATTGGGGTGCAAATTTGAGTCAACTCACATAAATTAAGGGGCATTTATGGTAAATTATATTAAAAATACTCACCCACCATCTCTTCTTCTTCAACCACCCCACCCCACCCCACCTCTCCACCCTCTCATATTTACCACCACCACCACCCAAAGTTGTTTCTTCTGATCTTGGTCGCGGAATCCATGGACATCCTTCTTTTCAGAGAGATTCATCTAAATTCATAAATATACTATGGCGACAGAAGTAGTCCACACTTAACCACGCTCGTATCGTGGTTTCAGATTGAGGATCATTAATTTCCTCAACAGGTTTATCCTCAATGATAAATCGAATAAGATGTTGAGTAGTAAGAAAAAATATATTTTTTTCTTTCCACAACTTTAAGTTGTTTACCACCCTTATATATCTCGGGTTTGTCAAACTGACCAAAATGAATTGGCCGATTTGGCATGGCAGCCATAAACAGTGGGAAGACGGTCTCAATACAGCCAGATTGATTCCCGAAAGGGGGAACCACAGTAGTTGGAACAGAACTGGAAATGTTACCAGAATCAGTGTCAATTACAGTTGCAGCAGAATGCTCAGTGTTTGCCATTTTTCTATAATAAAAAACAGAAACAAAGTCAGTAATTAATTAATAGAAACAGCACTGGAAAATAACAACAAATTGAACTTAAGACTATTATAAATTATATACGGTTCCTTTGTAAAAATATACACTCACGGTTTCTTGTTTACTTCAGAATAGATTAATTAAAACAGTGCAGAAAAATAAACTGAGATAGCAGGGTTATAACTGAATTAGTGAAAAAATATAAGCGCCCACTTTGCTATCTCTGTGAAATCGAAAGCAGGGGACAGTAAAAATAAACTGAGACAGCATACAACTACAAATTTATATCAGAAGAAATCTCAGAATTAATCAGAAACAGAAAAAACCAAACTGCAGTAAAACAATTAAGAAATGTTACTAATTTTTGGATTTATATCCTGGACGAGACAGCAGTATTCCGCTTCCCCTTAAGTTCAATTTGTCCTGCCTTTATCAGCTTCAAGCCCCTCTTGAATAATGAACTCCCAAGGCACAACGCGCAAACTCTTTCTGTTTTTCTGAAGCAAAAGAAGCAGAACCTGATTTTTGGATTTATATCCTGGACCAGACAGTAGTATTCCGTTTCCCCTTAAGTTCAATTTTTCCGGCCTTTATCAGCTTCAGGCCCCTCTTGAACAATGAACTCCCATGGTACAACGCCTAAACACTTTCTGTTTCTCTAAAGCAAAAGAAGCAGAACCTTCGAACTGAACTGGTAACAGCAGAACTCTTGAACAATATGATATGTGTATGCAGAAATATATGCAGAATGCAGAAGAGAGATTTTCGGATACCCTTCTTGGCAGCTCTGGCTTGCCTTTTATAGGCACTGAAATGAGTTCAGTAGAATCCGAATACCAAAATTCAAACCAGTAGCAAAAACGTGGCTGATCAGGCCCGCGAGTTTTTTTCCGGCATTCGTGTACGCATGTCGCACCTGCACACAAGTTAAAGCTATTTTGCTATCGACGAGTAGGGGTGTCAATCGAGCTATGTGAGCTGAGCTTGGCATAGCTCACGCTCAGCTCATATTAAAATTCAAAAGCTCACGCTCACGCTCAGCTCACATTTTAACACGAGCTCGAGCTTAGCTCACGAGCTTCCCAAGCTCACTTATATTAGCGGAGAAAACGAAAATCCTGTCTCAAGAATAGTATAATACAATGAGCCTTAAAACTAAATTTGGACAAGAATACACAAAAAGAAGCAAAAGTTTCAGAATTGTTTGATATTCTAATAAAAAGAGTCTTATATAAAAAAAAACAAAAAAACAAAAAACAAGAGAATCCATGCACTTAAAATTTTAACAAATGATAAATTTGCTAATTCCAAAAGATTGATTTAATTCCATTGTCGGTGGCAATTCCAATTTTGACAATCCCATTGAATTCTTCTACACCATCTCACTTTTTGTTGTGATTCATCCCAATGTATTTTGTACCGTGTTTTCCCACGCTGTATTTTCCTGTTTTCTCTCTTCCTTTAACTTTTGTACATGTCTCTCTCCTGTTTTAAGACTCCTTCTTTAATATAATCTCCTTTCTACCCAAAAAAAAGATTATTGAGTTAATCCACACATTATAATTATAATGTATATAAGTTTTTTTAAAATTATTATTATTATTATTATTATTATTATTATTATTATTATATAAATAATATTTTAATTATATTAATCTTATTCGGGTTCGAGCTTTTTTCGGGCTGAGCGGGGTCAAGCTCACGCTCAGCTCACATAAGAAGCGAGCTTGAATATTAAGCTCAAGCTCAGCTCACACTCACATTACCTCAGCTCACGCTCACATTTTTTCGAGCTATGTGAGCCGGGTTCGGGCCCGTTGACACGACGACGAGCCATCCATTTGCACCCTTGCGCACACGAGGTTCTCACATGGGGCATAATATAAATAAGACCATTTAAACCCATGTTAACCACTTTTACATATAAAGGGTTTTCCTCTTTCATGAGTTTCCCATGTGGGATGTGAATTTAAAACCCAATTCCCACATTTCAATCACCCGACTTTGTACCAATTTATCATTTACACCAAGAATTGGTTTTCTCACATGTTATATATCATCATAAAGTTTGTGCAACCCACTTCGTGATAATCTCAATAACATTCAAAACCGAACTGTGTAACATATAAATATATTGGCTCAAAAATGTCCTCACGACACTTTAATTACATTTTAATACTTAGAGAAAAACCAATTTTTCCAACAATAACCCTAACCCTCTTTCGTATACTCAACCCCAACAGAGCTAGCAACCTCAAACAAGGCGGCTTCCCCGTCACCATGGCCACTACCACCACCAGCAGTAGAACTATTCCTTCCACCCCCACCTAAGGTAAGTGGGCAATAAAAAGAAGATGCATGTTTAAAACCAAAACTTGACATTACAGTCTCGAATACAAAATTAAAGGAAACATAAATACCTTTGATACCCCCATTCTCTCTCCGTTTGTCAGGGAAACAGAAATCCCTTTGAAATTTTGTTGCAAGAAACTGGAGCCGAAGCCGAAGCCGCTGGAGATTATGGGTGGTGATGGAAAGCAGGGTGTGTTGGTGATGGACGTAGCTGCTATGACAAAAGGCTTAGTGGAGGGAGGAAACCTAATTGCTTAGTTGTCTGCTAAGTACAAAGAACTGGAGAATGGGTTCAAGGTTTGGCTTGAAAAGTAGACCTTGCCGATGGAATTTGGTAGCGGAGAAAGCCGTGGGGGAAGGGGTTGGGGTGAGTGTGCTGTGGGTGGATGGAGCTGAAAGGAAATTCCCCTCATGGGCTGATCCCAATCGGACATCTCTCACCTGCACGGTGGGTCCTGCCTCAATGTATGTGAGAGGGGTGTGGGGTCTGTCCCATTGGGATTGGCCAATGCCAGACATTCCCGAGATGAAGGGAGGCTTGGGGTGGGTGAGAGGGTTAATTTAAATGTAAATGTACATAAATACCCCTTAAGGTTTTTCTTTTACCGACTAATTTTTTTTAAATTAACAGTTGACTAACTAATTTTTGGAAGGAATGATGATACATACAAAATGTATATTGTTTGGGGATTGCAATGTACATAAACAGTGATTTGGGATGTTAGTCACCAAAAGAAAATAGTTTAAGGACATAATCAACTAGTTAACCTTTTCTTTAATACCTATAATTTAATAGGCTCGTCTTTTGTAACAAGTTTTTTTAAAACTTAATGAATGGAAGAAAACAACTTTAAAAATTAGAGGCCTAGTATGTGATGGGCCTATTAAAATTAATAGACAACTTTTGTTTATAATTTTGGTATTATGACTCGAGCTGGCCCAAAATTAGTCTTGCTGAGTTATTTCAGGTTTCATTGGTTCAATCTTGGGTCTAACTGGGCACAACCCCTAGGAAAGATAAGTTTGGTTTAAATTGTACAAACCATTGGTAAAAATAGCATAATTAATATGATTAAATAGAATAGAGTTCGATAAGGATTGAACCGAATAACATTATAAATACATTATGTATCTAACTCTAAGAGTGTAGTATTTTTTTAAGGGAGGAATGTAGTATTTAATTGACCCAAATTGATATTTAATTCAAAAAATTCACTAAAAAAAATCGTATAATAGAAATGTTATATCCAAATTAATCTAAAATCGTATGCAAATATAAATTTATTTCTAGTATCTAGATTGATGTTGTAAGAACGTGCACGTGATTGATTTTCTTCTTGAATTTTTAATTTCAATAATTCTTTATATGAGACGGAACTAACAAAATAATAGGGATGGCAATGGGACAGATCGGGGCGGATATCTGAAATACCGATCTGCTCTGCGAATGAAAATGGCCGCTCTGATCCGATCCGTGATCCGTCCCGGATCAGAATTTTTTGGTCCGTGGACAGAGCGGATCCGATCCGCCCCATGCAATTTTTTTTTCACTTTCCAGAATCCTCAGACTTCTGCAGTTTATCGTTACAAGTCTCAAGTTTGCTCTCGGTGAGGGATTTCCGTCCATCATAGATTTGTATGGTTTTGTCAGTTCCTAACAGAAAATAACACCAAGACATAAACATTGTAATCCAGTATGATATTCAACAATAAACAACAAATTCATCTCAAAATACACATAATTTTTTTAAAAATAAAAAGTGAAAATCATAAAATAAAAAAAATAAAAACTCAATCTTCTCTTTTCTCAACTAATTACCTCAGAAGTTTCCCTCAGAGATTCTGAGGAAACACAAAAATCACAACTTTATCAGATCTAACTTACCGGTGGAGGCGACGAGCAACGGTGGAGTCAACTGCCGGTATAGGGAAAAAAATAGGAGCAGCGGACCTAGGAAGAAGAAGAGGAAAGGGAGCCGCGGCTGAAGAGAAGCAAGGAGAGAAGGCGAAGAGAAGGAAAAAAAAATAGGGGAAGAAAAGGGAAGAGGCGGCGGTGGTTGAGCGCCAGAGATGGAGAAGGAGAAGAGGAGGAGATCGCGGGTGAGGAGGAAGAAAAGGAAAATAATTTTAAGAATTTACTTCTAGGGTTCTCTTCACTATTTATAATCTGGACTAAAAACACAATTAAACTATTAGCACATAACATCCTCTTATTATTCTATATGTGCGGGGCGGATCGGAGCAGATCGGGTCAGTAGTGCATACCGAATTTGTTTTGCTCCGTTCGCGGAGCGAATTTGATCTGCTCTATTTTCTATACGGGGCAGATCTGATTTGCCCCAAAAGCTGTCGGAGCGGAGCGGATGAACGGATCACGGGTCAAATTGCCATCCCTACAAAATAGGTTAAATAATTTAGCAAAAAAAAAAAAGGAGAAAAAAACAAAATAGATCAAATAACTCGTAAAAAAAAGGAAAAAGCTAAATTCCCACATGTACTAAAAATGAATCTGATAAGGCTGGTATCCTTTATAAAAGGAGGGGCGAAAATCGTTGTAACAGTGTATATTCTCATTCTTGTGTCTAGCCACTCAAAATTTGTAATGTGAACATTTGTTCTGATTATATATACACATGATAAACTGTGAGTGATTGGTACAAAAATAAATACATATACGGATACAGAGTTACAAATGATTATTTGCCTAAGTCCAAAAGTTAATGCTTCCCTTTCACTAACAACACGTTTGGTACACTGGAATGAAATGGAATGTAATCCCTTTCCAAGCAGAATCGCTTTCCACCTAGAATGACTTCGGAATCCTCTTTTCATTCCAGTGTTTGGAAGGTAAAGACAGAATGGAATGTCAATTCCTTTTCTGTGTTTGGTAAAACTTTATTTTAATGTCAGAATGGAATGGAATTAAACACAATATGACCTAATGCCCTTTTAGCATATACTAGTCATAAAACCTAATTAAATATTCATTACAAAATCTTACTTGAATAACATTGATATTATATATAAAAAATATTTATTTATATATATATATTGTTGAAACATAATTTTTATTAAAACGTCAACATAGTAATAAAAATATCTTTACTTTTAAATTTAAAAATAGATTAAAAATACTACCAAGAAAAAGAAATATTTATAAAATTATCATCTATGAAATTATACTAAGTGAAATAGAATATTTATGACTAAATATGAATATGTTGCTATGTAAAATGAACGTAATAATTAATTAAAAGAGGGGTATAAATGTAAGTTACTATTTATTGATGATTCCATATTCTCCTGGAAAGGTCATTCCATAGGTTTTGGTGTGGAATGCCTTTTCCCACGTCTTCCAAGAATTGTCATTCCTGTGGAATGATGATTCCCACTTCAAATTGTCCAACCAAACACCGGAATGGAAAGAGAAGTGGGAAAGACCTTTCCATTCCCACGTACCAAACACGCACTAAGTCTTTGAGTGGCTAGAATACTAATTCGACCCATAAACTTGAGGAGTTTTCATATTTTAACTCACAATAATTAGGAACATGCAAATTGGTCCAAAAGTTAGACCAACAAATTATTCAAAAAAATTAAGTAATAAATTGGAAACTGCTTCTGAGACACCCGTTTTTGTTCAAACCACCGGTTTAACCCAATATTTGATCCGGTTTGACTGAGTTTTTGGCCTTTTGATCCAATCGGAAGTCTGGACGAGTCGTGGTCGGACCGATCCGTTTCGGTTTTCAAAACATAACTTTAAAGTTTACTTCATTTAACTCATTGTTACTTCATTGAATATGATATCTTAATGCCATTTACGTGACCCCAACTCTTTGTATCAAAACCAGATAAAAATTACTTTCTGATTCAAAATATAAATATTTTTAGTTATTTTTACTCAAATTAAAGTATTAATCAGAATGACTAAAATACTCTTAATTAATAATCTAAAGAACAAAGAAATTAATAGAGAGTTGAATGAGAACTACACATTTTGACCAAAATGAATATGAAGAGAAAATGATTTTGAGTAAATCAGTTAATAAACGCAAATTATTTTTTGTAAAAAAACTTATATTTTACAACAAATAAAAATTTTTAAAATAACTTATATTTTAAATCGGAGAGAGGGACAATTTATACATAATTTCAATTTTCCTTCCTACAGATCTTGCAGATTTGAGTGTTTTGGCCTTCGAATATTAATATTTTTAGGGTAAAAAGCGCTCACGCCCCCTAAACTATTCCGTTTTTTAGTTTTTGACCCTCAACTAAAAAGGGGTCAATTTTTACCCCCTAAACTATTTCGGTTTTTGGTTTTTGACCTTCCATCCATATTCTCCGTTACATCATAACGGAAGTCCAAAAAATGAGGGCATTTTTAGGCAATCTGTATAAGATCCTAAAATTTTTGTTTTTATAAAAAAAAAAAACCTATTATTCTGACGAGAAAGAAGAAGTCGCAGGTGAGAACAGCGACAGAAGAAGCCGGAAACCGGATACCACTCCTCTTCTCCAACCACCAACTGTAAATTCCAACCTCTAAAAAAAAAAATCTTAAAAGGCCCTTTTTTCCCTTAAATTTAATTCTATTTGTTATGAATGATATGATTTTTCCAAAATACCCCCATTTTTTGAACTTCCGTTATGATGTAAAGGAGAATATGGATGGAAGGCCAAAAATAAAAAATCGAAATAGTTTAGGGGGTAAAACTTGACCCTTTTTAGTTGAAGGTCAAAAAAAAAAAAAAAAAAAGGAATAATTTAGGGGGCGTCAACGCTTTTAACCATATTTTTATTATAAAAAGAAAATAACAGTACAAACAAAATCAAAGTGGTTAAAGATTTTGGAGATGGGAAGCACGTTCCCTGCTCACGAAACCAGCCGTCGTTTAGTTGACACGTATTTAAAGTATTGTCAGTGCTTCGTTGGGCCATTACTTCCAAACACTGAAAATTATTCATCTTTGTGGGAACATGACACATCTCGCAACACCTTTGCATCAAGCCGTAACGGCATAGCATCATAATTGCCAAAAATGAAAAAAAAAAAAGAAAAGAAAAAAAAAAGAACTTTCTTTTTTGTTAAAAGAGAATAAAGGAATTTCATTCAAGAAAAAAAAAGAAGGAAAAATAATTTGATTTACTTTTCTTTAATTAATACTCATCTCATAAGAATTAATTTTATTTTTTTTTAAGTAAAATGAGTGCTCTTCTTTTTATTAATTTTATTTTAAAGGGCAACATATGAACTTTATATTAAGTAGAAAATAGATCAAAATAGACTGCTAATCGGATACAAGTGGGAAATTCACCTCTCCAGTACATTCTCTTGTGAGAGGCTATTTTATCTGCACCGGGTTCGGGTGTCAAGTAAGGGTATGTAGTTAGATGTGGGGTCTTTAACCAAATTCGGTAAATATCTCATATGCATATTCATATCATGTCGTGTCGTGTCGTATCGATATGAGTATGACATGCATAAACGAATGGTTCGAATAACTTACATAAGAGGTACAACATACATCATACCTTGCAAAAGTATGAGCTACAAAAATCAGATAAAAATTTCGTAAGTAATATGCAAAAAATAGTTTAAAAATTATTGTATTTGTCACGTCGTTACAACGAAATCACTAATGAAACATTTTTTTTTTTATGGGGGCAGGGGGGGAATATGGAAATCGATCCCAGTGTCTTACTCCTAAGATGTGGTGCCTTTTCCATTGGGGCAACCGTTTCCCATAGTGAAACATAAATCATGTGTACCACGTAACTTTTGCCTTGAAATTACTGTTGGCACTGATATAAATTTATACCCAAAATTATATTGACTATTATTAGTATAAAATTTCATAATATAATTTTATGAAATTCATCAGTTCGGTTCCTATATATGGAACACATGATTTTCAGTATATACGGAACAACGATCTAGTCTAGGGTGACAATTTGATTTATGACCCGGCGACCCGCCCTACCCCAACGTCTTTTGGGGCAGACCCGCTCCGTCCCGTGAAGAGAACGGGGCAGATCTGCCCCCGCCCCACGAACAGGGCAGATCGGGCATGGTATTTGTGCATGTCCTGCCCCGCACTACTCCGCCCCGGCCCGCCTAGCCCATCCCAGCCCAGCCCACGCATCCATGTAATATTATATAGGACACTTGGCCCATGTTTTGAGTATTAAGTTAGCCCACATTTTGAGTATATTAAGTTAGCCCATGTTTTGAGCCCATGTTTTGCTATTCTATAACGTTAGCCAATTCCTCAATTTTTATAGAAATGAAAATCTAATCTTCTCCTCTCTTCTTTTAGATTCTTTTTATCCTCTCTTCTTCTTCTTCTCCTTTTTTCTTCTAGATTCTTCAAATATTTAATTTTTTTAACAGCAGGAACACCCCAATCGCCAATCGAAAAGAAAAAATGGAAGAAAAATATTTGATTTTTGTTTCAATCTTTGAAAAAGAAGAAGAAAAATGGAAGGTTAAGGTTAATTTACCATGAATTTGTTATGAGAATTCCACTAAAACCCAGAAAGAACAAAGGCAGAAGAGAACAAAGGCAAAAAAAATTGAATGGGGCAGCGCGGATAAAAAAATATCTGCATATTAAATTCAATATGAGCATTTTTTTAAGAAACAATTCACTCTCGCAAAAAGAAAAAAAAAATTCAATATAAACATAAAATTAATATGGTGCTCATCCAGTATATATATATATATATATATATATATATATATATATATATATATATATATATATATATATATAGAGAGAGAGAGCTTTTTTTATGAACTTTGTTAAAGTTACTAAAATTATTGGATAGAAATTGACTAAAAATTCAAATTGGGGGTGAATCCCAGTATACCAATAGGGGAGTGAATAGTGTTAATTTAAATTTTATTTAATTCCTATCCAAAATTTCTAGTAGCTAATCATTTTCTGTTTTTTATATATAGTTAATAGTAGTAATATATGGGTTAAAGTCACATTTCCCATCCCTAAAATGAATAAATTCTCAGGTGTTTATTCAGGTTGCTAAATAAATTATATTTCCATTAATCACAAATAGCTGAGGCCATTACTAATCAAAGGAAAATCAGAAATACGAAAAATAACAGGTTATACAATGATTTAAAAAATCACGATAATGAGACAAAGACACCCTAAAGAAAACTTGGATGGTTAGGAAAAACAACTAATAAAACTAGCAAACTAAACAAATACATAATCTTATCTTCAAAGCATTTTCATTGCAATCCCTCGAAACACAGGGGACGGGAGAATATCACTTTCAACATCTTCCTTAGGGGTCGACAATTTATATGACCATGGGCGTATCAACCGTCCTATAAATTGTCTCGGGAAGATGTAAAAAGATGATAAAGGGCCCAGATCAAGTCCGGGTTGAACACATCCTCCTAGAAAAATAGAAAAAAAAAATCTAGATCTGAGACTCATCTAACCACTGCGTCTTGAATCTTGAAGAAAAAACTCTAAAAAAGGTTTCATATGATTCGTAGTACAAAATAGAGTAAGATTAACGGAACAAAAGGACCGGCCAATGGCCAAATCTGGCCAGCAGAAGAGCAGGAGAAAGACAGAGAAGAGAGAAAAGGGAAAAAGGGGGGCTTCAAGAATTTTTCAACACTTTTAAGAAATGCATTCAGGTTGGAATGGTCAATATGATATAATTTCTGTGCTTCCCGAGAATAGGAGAAAGGATTAACAAAAAGAAAAAAGAAAAATCCAGCGTATTAAATAATAAAAGAAATGCATAGCTGGCCTGTTCATTTTAAAAATCTGCATATTAAATTCTTGGGATGCATCATATAATCTCACTTGCTGCGATCTGTCATTCTGTAGACTGGTGCATTGGATCTCTTAGGGTTAATTCACTGCAACAAAAAAGGTCTATTATGACGTTTGTCATATATTGAAATAAGTCAAAAAAATGTCGATGTAAGTCTATACCAACAATTATTACAAATGTCACTTAAACGTCGCATTTGCATGTGTCGTTATGGTTTTTTACGACATTTGTTACAAGCGCTGGTTCCTATCTATTACGACGTTTGTTGCGTCATTTTAAAGTGTTTCAAACGGTATTTTTTCCAACATTTGTAAATAATCGCAACAAGTCAAATATTTCGACGTTTGTAAATACCGTGAATAAGTAGTTATTCTGACATTTGTTACGTCATTTTATTGTGTATCAAAAGATTTTTTCCCTGCATTTTTAAATAGACGCAACTAGATATCTATTCCGACATTCGTAAATTTTGAAACTAGGTTGGCCGTGCCTAGTCGGATCCGGAGCCTATACAAGCCGAGTCTAGCCACCTTTGAATAATCAGAGCCGGATCCGGATCCTATACAAGCCGAGTCGTTGAGTCTAGCCATCTTTGAATAATCAGAGCCGGATCCGGATCCGGAGCCGAGCCTTCGAGTCTAGTAACCTTTGAATAATTGAAGACTTATCGAACCCGCGACCTCCTGCATGTATTTCATGCAATCGACTGCTGAGCTAATTGATGATTTGTTATTTGTTGCTCCTCATATTATATTTATTATAATGTAATTTGTATATTGTATCTTTACTTATTTTAATTTCTTTTTGTGTTTTAATTTATTTTTATGAATCGGGTTAAAATTAATACACTCTCATTAAATTTTTAATAATTAATATCTTTAATTTTTTTTAAAAAAAATATATTTCAGAAACTTAATCTCAGTATTTGTGTTTGTCTGAAAATGTCACAAGATCTAACGGCATAGTATATAAATGTCGCAATATGAATAAAAAAAAAAAACAATTTATAACAATATGTAATGTAAATGTCACTAACTAACATCAAATTGTCGGTAAGAATAAGAATTACTTTAATTGTCGTTATGAAACGTCGTATAAAATCGAAATGTAACGACGTTTGTTCGAAATGTCACATGATTTAACGATTTTGTATATAAATGTCGCTATATGAGTCGCAAAAAATAACAATTTATAAAAACATTTAATGTACACGTCGCTAACTACCATCAAAATGTTGATTTTATCAACAAATATTATAACCGACGCTACAAAACGTCGTATAAAATTCAAATATAGTAACGTTTATCTGAAAAATCACAAGATCTAACGACATATTATATAAATGTCGCTATATGAGTCACAAAAAAGTAACAATTTATAATAACATTTACTGTAAATGTCGCTAACCAACATCAAAACGTCGGTATGAACGACAATTACTATAACCGTCATTATGAAACGTCGTATAAAATTCAAATGTAGCGACGTTTGCAAAAAGTGTTGCTTTAGCTTACTTTTTTATTTTATTTTAAGCGACGTTTGAAAAAAACGTCGCAAAAGACATATTTTGTTGTAGTGATTCTGTTATGGACCTGGTCTAATAGATCATGTGGTTCAGAATTGGTCACATCACTACAAAATTGTCTCTCTTCTCATTCTTCAGTGATGTGGCCAATTATGGACCAGGTCTATAATCAGAAAAAATCATCTCTTAGTCATACTATATACAGTGCAAAGTTTTTTTTTTTTAAAGATTAATAGTGTAAAGAATCCGTTTGGTACGGTGAAATAGAATGAAATGGAATGTTATTTTCAATTTCTCTTTCCATTCCGATATTTGATTGGTCAAATTGAAGTTGTAAATGTCTTTCCACATGAATGCGTATTCCAAAAAAGTGGAAAATGTCATTACACAAAAAACTTACGGAATGATCTTTCTAGAAAAAGTTGGAATCGTCCGTCAATATTAATTGACTATTATATCTTTTATTTTGTTAATTATAATATTTAAGTTACACCGCAACTTATTCGTACTTCATTACAAAAAAAGTTATTCTTCTTGGTAAAATTTCATAGTATATAATTTCATAATTCATTTAGGCAGTAGTTTTCTATTTAGAGAAAACTTTAGAAATTTAGAAATTTATAATGAAAGAGTTGGAGGTATATATTATAATGAGTATAATTGCCCTAGATCTGTAATCTTTTAATGTGTACTTAAGATTTCCTTATATAATTTTCATTAATTACGATGTCTCAAATTCGAATATGCCAAGAAGGCCGTGGCCAGTGGGGCAAGCCTTGACCTGCGACTTGGAGGTCCCAGGTTCGACACCCGCCTCCTACGTGAGGCAAATAAAATTCCTATGAATTAAGGTCTGACAAAAAAGAATTCGAATATGAAAGTTTACATGACTCTTTGATTTGTTTCTTTAAAAGTGTCGATTAGAACATAATATGAAACTCCATCCAAATATGTCACTACTACAAATAAAAACTACATCAAATATTATCTTGACGTGTTTAACTAAACAAGTACGATGAACATCTTTCTTAAAGTAGAAATTGGTGCTTTGAGAACAAATTGGCCTTATCAGGAATTCAAACATTCTTAAATATTTATAATTTAGCTTGTTATACCTGCAATCCCTCAATACTTATTTAGAATAAGATCGGGCGTTTGAGATAGTCTGAGCGACTATTGTTGCATATTAGCAGAATTTTGTACTAGTGGTAGTGGACCAGCAAAAAAAGCTGATCCTAGAATTAAAATTTCATAAGCTAACTTTTTTAAGATATGAAACTAAAATATTTCTCTTCCTTTTTAATTGTTTAATTAATCTTTTGATTTCTGTTACCATTTCTCGAAACTGCAAAAATAAAATAAGATTTGCTCCCAAAAAGATTATCCATATTCTGCTGATTAATCTTTGTTTTCTTTGATAGAAAAGACAAAATTTTGTCAATTGTTAAACTCAAAAGATCCTAAAATTTGATTAGCTTAGCACAAAAAAAACATCCAACCAACCAAAAATACCATTAGTGTCCACATAAAATGTACATTCGTTGCGTCACATAAAGAACCCATAGTCTGACCCGCCACTAGAGTTTGCGTCCCCCATTCCATTTAAGTTTTAGAAAGTTATATTATTTTTACGTGTTAAATATATATATTATATAACAGCGGAGATTATGATTCGAACCGTAATAGTATAAAAAAAATGTTATATTAAATAATAAATAATTTTGCGAATTTTACGTTTTTATCTTTCCACAATTTGATTTCGAAATAAGTAAATCAATACTTACATTTATTTTATTTTATTTAGAGTTGGACGTTTCATATCTGTCAAAATATGAATTGAATCACACATTTTTATTTATTTAATTTCTTTTATTATCAAAGTTTGTTATAGTAGTATTAATGTTTTTGGACCGAATTGTTTCAAAACAAAATGAAGAGAAAAGGAAGAAGATAAAGTAGGAGAAGACAATAATGAATGAACATATATTTGCCTAACATATTCAATTAAGATGAGAACAAGAGGAAGCAATAAAGTATATCCGTTTCATAATTTATATCGTTTATTATATATAACGAAAATTAAAGAAAATAATTTATTATTCAAAATATAAATAATATTCTCTTAAATAAAATTAGTGGTATACAAGTTGTATTTGTATTTAAGATAGTAATATAGATATTTTGATTAACAAAGTATATTGTGTTTTATCGCAAAGTCCATAGCCCAGTGGGGAGATGACCTGCCCACAACTTCGATACCCAATTCACACAAAGGAAGGATTTAATTTTCTATTATTGGTTCCTCTTGTGTGGGTTCTTATACTCCCCTTCTTGGGGCACCCGCTAGTCGGGCTTCTTACTCCCCTCACAGGGCACCCGCTCAACCGGGCTTCTACTACTCCCTTCACAGGGGCTTCTACTACTTTCCTCACGGGCACCCGCTCAGCCAGGCTTCTACTACTCCCCTCACGGGACACCTACTACTACTCCCCTCATGGGGCACCCGCTCAGCAGTGCTTCTATCCGCCCTACATGGGCTCCTCCTTTGGTGAGGTCGACCTCCTCTGGCGAGGTCCAATAATAAATAATAATAATAAAAAAAAGTGTATTGTGTTTTGCTTCATTCATTTTATTAAATGTTCTAAACTACTTATATTATGGTGTGGCTCTAGTGCAGAACGAGGTAAGTTGCAAAACTTATTTTCGTCTGTCGGATTAATTTTTTAACTGTCAAGATTGATTTAAAACTGGACACATGTCCAAATTAAATACCTGTCGTGTAGGACACCTGTCCTCATCCGATCCGTATGTGCGAATTTTTTTTGATGTTCCACATAAGTTTCGGCTACTTATACTCCCTCCGTCCCAAATTATCTGTCAACATTTCCTTTTTAATTTGTCCTAAATTATTTGTCTGCTTTCTAAATAAAGAGTTCATTAATGATGTATTTTTCAATACTACTCTTTACATTAAATGTTAGAGAAAAAAGAAGATAGAATTAAATTGAGAGTAAAATTAAATAGGGTCATATTAAACATTTTATCATATTTCACTATAGAATTTGATAAAACATTAATTTTCTTTCAAAACATAAAGTAAACGGATAATAAGAGATTTACTCGTGGACGCGTGTCCTCTGGAAGGTACGTAGCTGACCTCCCAATCCCATGAATAAAGGCTTACATTATGGTGAACTCTTTTAGATTTTCTCGCACTTTTCCATCTTTCAGCTCTTCACTTTATATCCAAATACTGAAAACAATGCATCCATCCATCAATCCCAACCCACATCTACGCATATTAACCTTACACTTCTCAATGGTGCTCAGCAGTAATTACTCTCTCTTCTCCCATAGTAGCATATAAACTTTAGTCTAACCACACCGACCTAAAAATACAAACTAGTTGAGCCGAGTCGAATTCTAGACAAGCTTTTAAGTTGTATTTCGATGTTGATCAGAGTTTTTATCAGTATCGTACTTGCATAACCTAAATCGACCATTTTTTATTCAAAAATTGAAAATTAAGTCGATTGTTAATTGTTATATAGAACTTATTTTAGTTGTCAAAACTTAAATGGTTGATCAAACTTATTAATTATTAAGATTATGGACAAAAACCTGTAAATATTTAAACTAAATTGCTTAAGGTGCAGAATATGGCGAATTTTAGTATGGCACCAAACTGTCTAAATTAATGGCCCAACTACGGTGTTGAACGCCTCCGGGTTCAACACCTGCTAAACAGAAATTTAGCCACTGGATTAAATTGGCGCGGATCCAAAGGCAAGGAAAGAGGCGCTGGCCATCTGTTGTTACTAAAATGCGTCACACTGGATCCATAACTATTAAACAAAACCTTGTTTTCATCGTCATTCCAACAGACGATTTTTTCAGAAATTCTCTCCCAAAATTGAAATCCTAAATCGCGATAATCCCTTCCACCATATATGTAAACAAGATCTCCAGCATGATTTCATCAATTGCTTCAAAATCGGACGAATTTTATGATTTCAGAAACCCAGATAGTTGATTTCAAGAATTTCTTCAGAGATTAATCTCCAAAACAAGTATTTGGAGATTGATTGATTTTGTAGAATTTGATCAATCCCAAATGCGATTTGAGGATTTGATTTTCGTCAGAAATTATTTTTATATTTCCTTAATTTCATCTCAGATTGAGATTTTCCTTTATTTTCTCCATCATTAAGTTCACCTCAGATTGAGATTTCCCTCAATTTTCTCCATCACAATCGTGATTTTTGTCCGAAATTATCATTATATTTCCTTTATTTCATCTTAGATTGAGATTTTTTTTTTCAGATCCTTAATTTTCACTATGGAAATAACTATTAACACTAGTTGATATATTAATTTTGGAAATCTGTCTTTTACATACGTAATCATTTGTAACAAAATTTAGTTCTATATTATATTAGATATTGATGCTGCAGTTGAGGAAGGTGAACCCATAAAAGAGGTAAAAAACATAAGGGAATTCCCGTAAGTCATGTTCGTAATAGCTATAAAATATATACACAATAGCTATAATAAATGTGCACAATAGCTATTATCTAAAATCGAAAACTAATTACAATTGTTACAATTATAATTCAAAAATACTTATTAAACCTATAAACTGAAAAGAATGTCACTGTTAATTTTTTTTTACATTAGAGAAAAAGCAATCAACTATGAAACATCTTCGAATAATATTGGACTTCGCCATCTGAGTCTATTCAGATAGGGTATCTTACAATAGAGAAATTCAGCTTCTTATAAAAAATATTATCCCCAGAATGGTAACATTTCTGACATTTATTAACATCTAAATAACTCCTAAAACAGTTGTTATGTTCAGCCCACAAGCCGGATCCGCCTGTCTCACCATAAAATCCTTCAAAATCTGTTCAAAAAATAAAATATCATATATAATCTCCCAAAACTCTTATAAATAGCTATTAGATAAAAACTTAATAGCTATGTTACACATACATAATAACAGTAAACAATCTGACAGATATCCATAACCAACAAAATATACAGTTCACCAAAAAATAACTATATACTTAACATGGAACATAGATATGATGTACTTCATCACTATGTTCTACCTAAAATTAAAAAGACAAACACAAAATCAAAAAAACATATTAAAAATGTATAAACAATTTAATACAATTAAAAGCGCAATAGTTATTATACCGCGAAAAAATTAACATCGTCATTAAAGTTTGGAATTGAATCAAAACCACCGTGATTTGCCAACGAAATAACTATGTAACCAGAAACAAGAATCGATTGAGTAACAAGCAATTCGGTGAAGGAAATTGGTAGTTTCAAACAATCGATAATGGAATTATCAATTGAAGCAATCAGGAAAAAAACACAGAGAAGAAAAGGAATGAACAAGAGGAATTAATACACTCACAATTATCATGATTGTGATGATAAGAATGAATGTTTATGAAATTAATCCAATATTCCATGATTGTAGGAAGAGAAATGCGTGAAAATCATGATCAAATCGCGCTGAAATTGCGATATAAAAAAACAGAGAGTTTCCCAAATTAATCCCATCTCCCGTGATTGTAGGCAATAAATGCGTGAAGAAATAATGATAAGATCGTGAGGAAATCGCGATCTCAGCCAACAGGCGCTGAAAATGCGCGCAACAGCAGGAAACTCAAAATAATCCAATGTGAAGCGCAACTTGGACCGCAGAAACAACACAGACCGCTGGATGAAGAAGGAGACAATCCAAGGGCTTCACCGGCGTGCTGAATGTGCTGGAAACAACCCTGCATCAGCACTGTAGCCGCGGACCTAAATTAATCGTGTAAAAACTGGATGAATTGTACAAGGAGAAATTATCGGAAGTTATTATTTAGGATTTACCTAAATAATTAGGAAGTGTCTAATCTAAGTTTAATTAATTAGGACATATGCTATATTAGTTTCTTCCTAATATATATTAGTTGCCTAAATATTGTGTAGTTTGAAGTATTTAGTATTTTACTAATATAGTGTAGGTGCACATGTATAAATACTCATGTACTAGTTCTTTATTTTGTAAGAGTGAAATACATGTTTTCTCTTCAATGCTTTTATAGTATCAGAGAAAAAATGATCCTGAAAAAAAGGAGCAAGTTTAAAAAAAAAAAAAAAAAAAAAAAAACCTAGCCCCATATAGTGCAGAAAACCATTAACAACGGATCATCTCCATTGCAGTGAATTCCTTCTGCATTTTTCTAAATTTCAAAAAAAAAATAAATCAAATTTTATCTCCTAGACCAATATGTCGGAGACAAGAAGTGTCATGGACACCACCGCACATTGCGCTAGCTACTCAGGACCAGCGCAAGACGCGACCTATTCGGTGCAACAAACATCTACCACCTCTTTGGATAAAGTGCAATTGAGGCAATTGACTCAGGAAATAGCTGGAATACTCTACGAAAATAAAGTTGCGGCCTTCCACACCACTAGTAAAAGCATCGCTTTTTATTCTTTTCCCATGGATTCTTGATAGCGGTGCCTCTCATCATATTACTTGCGAGAAAAATAAATTGGAGAACTTGCAAAATCTGGTAATTCCTATTAGCATGAGTTTGCCTAATGAGATGCGTATTTGGGCACAACAGTATGGTAGAGTGACTCTAAACTCCAATACTTATCTCGCTAAAGTCTTGTATATGCCACAATTCTCGTGAAATTTGATTTCTATCTCTCAATTAACATGAAAATTACAATGTTGCATGTGTCACCTACTTTGATGAGTATTGCATTGTGTGCGACCTAATCCGGAAGACAATGATTGGGGAAGGTGAGTTAAGTGGGGGTATCTTAAAGGCGTGACTCACCAAAGTGGAGTAATAGCGGCTGCCCGTTAAGAGGAAAACTGTAAGTTGTGGCACCAAAGACTCGGGCACCCATATTTTAGTAATTTATCTCATATTCCTATTTTGTTAAAACCCTCAAACTATAAATTCCTACCTTGTGATTTTTATTTTTCATCTTGAGAAAGATTCCAAATTACCTTTTCCTCTTAGTCAAAATAAGGTATAGCGTCCTTTTGAATTAATACATTGTGATTTATGGGGAAAATATCAAACGCCCTCTTTAACATAGACGCATTATTATTTTTGTTTGGTGGATGATTTTTTAGGTGTGTTTTGTGTTTATCTCCTTAAGGAAAAAAGTGAAATAAAAAATGTCTTTATTAATTTTCACAACATGGTCTCCACACAATTTAAATGAGATCAAAAGAGTTAGGAGTGATAATGGAACCGAATTTTTAAGTCTTAGAGATTATTTTTCCCAAACTAGAATCATTCACGAAGCATCTCGTGTCTACACTCCTCAACAAAACGGGCGGGTAGAAAGGAAAAAATAGGCACATTTTAAATGTCGCACAAGCCCTTCGTTTTGAGACCCATCTACCAATTCGTTTTTGGGGGAGTGCATTTTAACCGCGGGATATCTTGTCAATCACACTCCTAGTAAAATCCTAAATAATAAAACTCCTTATGAAATTCTCTTTGACGACCACCTTAGAGTTTTTGGTTCACATTGTTTTACTCATAACACAAATTCCGCTAGAGATAAATTCACCGAACGATCTACCAAGTGTATTCTTGTTGGATATCCAATGGGTCAAAAGGGTTGAAAAGTTTATGATCTTCACTCTAGGAAATTATTTGTCTCCCGAGATGTTGACTTTTATTAGGACTTTTTTCCATTTGCACCATTGTCAAAAAATCTTTCACCAACTTCACAAAATATCTCAGACAAAAATCCACTAGATGAGTCACAATGCACTGGACCATCTGAATTAATCCATTCAGACCAGTCAAGCCAAGAATGCACCAGCCAAGACAACATAAGTCTAGACCAAACCAGTCCACCAGCTTCAGACCAGCCCAATCGCACAGCTCCTGGTCCAGCCACACCTGTTGGCCATCGACCCAGTTCCTCCAGCCCAGACAACAATCCAGGCGACCCAAACAACCAAGTCTGCTCACCCCGCACAACTTCAGACTGACCCGCACGATGACCCGCGATCAGCCCCGCCATCTGGCCCCGACGAACTTTCCCCTTTTAGGCCACCTTTAATTCCCCTTCCTGACTCGCGGGCCGCTAACAAAACAAGCCCCCATGCCCTTTTCCAATTCTTTAAATCTTTCCAGTGGACATCCTAGAAGCGTTTCCCAATTTCATTTGGTACTTTGTAAAATTCAAGGAGAGCTTCTACAACTAGCTCATCTATTTTAAATATGGATGTCCCGCTTCGACGGTCCACAGGAACCACTCAACCCTCTGTTCGGCTTCGCGATTATGTTTGCAGCACTGTTGCCCCCTCTGTTCACCCTTCTCAAATGGCCTTTTCAGGTATGGTCTATCCACTACATAATTATTTATCTTATGAGAATTTTTCTGTTTCCCATAAATGTTATTTGGCTTCTCTTTTCCGTTATACTGAGCCTCGCAGCTATGCAGAAACAGTTCTTTTCCCTATGTGGCGGGACTCTATGGCAGCCGAAATACGTTCCCTTGAACAACACTTGGGTCTATGCCCCATTACCTCCTGGAAAGAAGCCCGTTTCCAACAGTTGGGGTCTATAAATTGAAGTTTCGAGCTGATGCTTCTCTAAAACATCCTAAATCTCGCTTGGTGGCTAAAGGTTACTCTCAGGTTGAGGGGGAGGATTTCACTGAGACTTTTGATCCAGTAGCCAAAAGGACCACATTTCGATGTCTTTTGACTTTAGCAGTATCCAAAAATTGGTGCATCTTCTAATTAGATGTCAATAATGCATTCCTTCATGGTGATCTTGCAAATGATATTTACATGGAACCACCACCTGGATTTCCGCCACCTAGGACAAATCTTTATGGCAAGCTCATAAAGTCCATCTATGGGTTGAAACAAGCGGGAAGGCACTGGTTTGGTAAGCTAACCAGAGAGCTTTCCAAATTTGGCTTTAGGCAGATTGTAACAGAACCTACCTTATTCATTTATCGGAGAGGTAATATTTTTATTGTGATCCTAGTTTATGTTGATGACATCATTCTCACAGGAAACGACCTCAAAACATGCCACGAAGTAAAAGGGTACTTGGACTTTAAATTTACATTCAAAGACCTTGGAGTTCTCAAGTAATTCTTGGGTATAGAAGCAGCACATTCACCCAAAGGTTTGTTTCTGTGTCAAAGAAAGTATGTTGTTGACATTCTAATATAATGTGGTTTATCTGGTTCACGACCATGTTCTACACCAATGGATACACAATTCAAGTTGACAACCGAGGATAATAGTGGAAAATTAATCAGAGATTCAAGACAATATGGGCGATTAGTGGGGCGATTACTTTATCTCACCATAACGAGGTCCGACATCACTTATGCAGTCCATAATCTTAGTTAGTTCATGCAAAATCCCAGGGAAAGACATTGGGATGCTGCAATTCGAGTTGTTTATTATATTAAGGGCAATCCGGGAAGAGGAATTTTTATGCCTAGAAACAATCCCAATGCTAGACTAGTGGCTTATTGTGATTCTGATTAGGTCGTTTGTCCAACAACTACGAGGTCCGTTACAATGTACTTTATTCAATTAGGAAACACTCATATTTCTTGGCGTTCCAAGAAGCAACAAGTGATCTCTCAATCTTCAGCAGAAGCCGAATACAGAGCTATGGCCAATGCAACAAGTGAGCTAGTTTGGTTAAGATAGTTGCTCAAATCTCTTGGAGTCACTTTAGGACCCGCTAAATTATATTGTGACAGTCAGTCGCACTCCACATTGCGGCCAATTAAGTCTTTCATGAAAGAACTAAGCATATCGAGATCAGTTGTCATTTCGTTCAAGAATAGGTCCAAGATGGAACACTTGAACAAAGGAGCAACTCGCAGATGTATTAACAAGGGAAATTTAATTATCTGATTAGTAAGTTGGGTGTTCTCGATATTCACACTCCAACTTGAGGGGGAGTATTGAAAGTTATTATTTAGGAATTACCTATTTAATTAGGAAGTGCCTAATCTAAGTTTAATTAATTAGGACATATGTTATATTATTTTCTTTCTAATGTATATTAGTTGCCAAAATAATGTGTAGTGTTGAGTATTTAGTAGTTTACTAATATAGTGTAAGAGCACATGTATAAACACTTATATACTAATTATTTATTTTGTAAGAGTGAAATACATATTTTTCCTTCAATTCTTTTATGCACTATCTTCATAAAAAAGTTTTACGTAAATTTTGTTTATGAATAAGAATTCATATACTTCTCTAAAAAAAATTGTTTCGAGTTTTATAAAAAAATAAATTATCAATTTGTCAAATGGCAAGTGAAAAAAGTTTCATCATGTTTAAATAGAAACTATGTTCCAAATATATTAGGGGTATGATTGAATTTGGTTTAATCTAAATTTTTTTCCTCGGTATTAAACTAGTCTCAATTCAAATTACATTAAAGATAACCTAGTTTTTTAGGGGAGAAAATCGTCTGTCGCAAAACCATGTCCCTTCCTTGTCCCATTATTAGAAATGTGCCACATGTCCCATTTAGAGAATAAGAGGTAAGATGAAAGAGAAATTAGAAGCATGTTGCAATAATAAGATGGTTGTGTTATGAATGATTAGACATATGTCACATTTCTAGTGGTGGAAAAGGGAAATGAATTGAATTTCGGGACAAATAATTTTATTCCCTTTTTGAGGTATCATATCCACATGTTTAAAGTACGATATGAGTTGTAAATCAAATCAAATCTAATTTTTACCCTAAAAGTAATATAGTGTAGCTTTATGAATTAAATGCATATATAAACAAAAAAAAAAAAAAATCCTTAAAATTGTACTAGGAAGCAATTCAATTGGAGACGTCATGGATATAGTCATTTCTGCTGGGTTCATATATAAAATAGTTGCTGTTTTTATTGCATTCTTCCCTCTTAATATGGGTTTTTTCTGTTACCTTCATCATCACTATTGTCTTCTCTTTTTCTTATAATAGAAAGAGAGGAAATTAAAATAATGAAAAATGAAAAACAAAAAAGAAAAAGATGGCAAAAAAATCGTTTGTTCTCATTTTGCATCTCGTTTTCTACTATATCAATGAAAAAAATCATATGTTATTTTTTTCTTGAGGATTCCAATTTCTATTATGTTGTATTTTTTTTAATTAAAAAAAATTAAAACATAACAATTTTTTTTATTAGTGAGATAAAAATGTGAACAGACGATTCTTAACGGAAAAAAAGATAGTTTCAGTGGGTGTTTCCATCAGCCAAAAAGATTTTTTTGATAAAAAAGAAAACCATGATCTGGCAATGTTAACTAGTGCCACGTATAAAGAGGGGGGTATCAGTTGGAAGTAGCATACAACTGGGGTTCAAAAAATCTTAATAAATAGGGGGTGTAAGTTGTAACTTACCACACCCTTCATTCATACTTTTCTTCACAACACCATTTTCTCTCTTCTTTTTCTCTTTCTACTTCAAACAAGAAAAGAAAAAGAAAAAGAACAATGCCAGAAACTTCAAACTTAGGTTCAGCCAAGAAAGACTCTCCTTATCAACAAGATCACAATAATATTCATCATTTGCATCCCATTATGTCCTCTTCTTATCCCATCACTCTCAAGGTAATTCTAATTTCTCTTCTTTTTTTTTTTTCTCATTTTTTTGAAGCCCGATTGGGCGATTGCCCCATATAAGGGAGAAAGAACTGTCTCAAACGAGGAGGAGATAACCTCAAAAAGAGAGATTAAAATTTACCTCACGCAGGCAGAGGTATCGAACCACGACATCAAGGTCGTGGGCTGCCTGCCTGCCGCACTGGGCTAGGACTTGTCAAGATTTACTCGTCTCTCTTAGACTGTTACTTAATAATGAGTTCGTACCCCGGAATATTAAGTTAAGTTATCAGATTTTGCTATATGTCTTATGAACTACGAATCACATAATCTAAAAGTATTGATCTCGTCAATTATAAGTCCTCTTTCATGGCCACATATCTTTTCGGTAAGGAATATGAAATCTTTCTCCATTACCTGAATTCAATTTTCATTTCATCCGCAAAAAGACATATTTTTCTCGATCAAGTCACATGCCTGAAAAAGAAAATTGGCCCATTACTACTGAAGTGAAAGAACATGTCCGTCCACCTTTCTTCTATTCATCCTCTTATATTAGTAAAAGAGAGAAGCACCCTGAAATTTACATCCTTATTCTTACCGAATCCGGTATCATAAGTCATATCGTTTAATGCTTAGATAATATTTGGAACTATAAATTTATCAAAAAAATAATAATCATTGGAACTATAAGTCAAGTGTGAGTCAACTTATTAGTTAGATATTCGACCACTGGCCCTAGAAGTAGTAGTAAAAATATTGTACTCTCTCGGTGCAAAATGTTTCATTTTTTTATGTATTTTGTAAAAAAAAATGAGACATTAAATTTCGTTGAAAGGGAGTACATTTGTTGTGATATTTATGTTGAAAATTTTGATCAATAATTTGGGGGATTGGACTATTGCTTGACGATAAGTTTTATCTTAATAGGTGAATAAGTTTAAAATTTACATTTAAACCAATAAATACAATACACATAAATTAAAAGTGCAAATTATAGAAAATATAATTGATTTTTTGTCTACGTAAATTATATTTATTGGTTCGGATATAAATTTAAATTTACTCACGTATCAAAAATAAAATTTTGTTATTGGTTGACATGAAATTCGTAGTATTATTGACTTGGATAACATTGCCTGATTATTTGGGTTTTTGTGCAGTTCATTGACGTTTGCTATAGATTGAAATTGGAGACAAACGAGTCAAGCAAAAGCAAGTGGATGAAGAAAATGTTGAAGGATTCGGGTCCCACTTCACCTGATGTTGAAAGTTCACCAGCTGTAGCAGAACGTACAATCTTAAACGGGATCACGGGAACCGTATCTCCCGGTGAAATCCTAGCCGTTCTTGGTCCATCAGGAAGTGGAAAATCGACTCTCTTAAATGCACTCGCTGGTAGGCTCCACGGTCACGGACTCACCGGAACAGTACTCGCAAACAATCGAAAACTCAGTAAACAAATCCTCAGAAGAACCGGGTTCGTGACGCAGGATGACGTCATCTACCCCCAGCTAACGGTTCGGGAAACGCTGGTATTCTGTTCGCTTTTAAGACTCCCCAACTCGCTCTCGAAACAGGAAAAGATCTCAATCGCCGACTCAGTGATTTCCGAGTTGGGTTTGGTTAAATGCGAAAATACTATAATTGGAAATAGTTTTATTCGCGGGGTTTCTGGTGGCGAAAGAAAAAGAGTTAATATAGCACACGAAATGCTTATAAATCCAAGTCTATTGATTTTGGATGAACCGACGTCGGGTTTGGATTCGACGGCGGCGTTTAGGTTGATTTCGACATTGGGTTCATTGGCTAAGAAAGGGAAGACCATAGTGACGTCAGTGCACCAACCTTCGAGTCGAGTCTACCAAATGTTTGACTCGGTTCTGGTGTTGTCGGAAGGGAGAAGTTTGTATTTTGGCAAAGGAAATGAAGCCATGACTTATTTTTGATTCTATTGGATTTTCGCCATCTTTTCCCATGAATCCTGCTGATTTCCTGCTTGATCTCGCTAATGGTACGTACACACCTTTTGTATCCATCTATCTGGTACGAGTCATCTGTCTTAATTACGTGTCTCGTAACTTGTCTCATCAATACGAAATTAACATATTTTAATTTTTTAATTAAAAAACCAAAAAGTAAAAGAAATAGTAAGGATAAAAAATTAACTAACGGCAATTTTATTTTCTTACTGATGAGACATGGAATGATGAACAGAATGAGGATATAATTTTTTTTTGCCCTATCTATCTACTATTTTCACCTGTTATTTTTTGAGTTTTTTTGATTAAATTGTGTTTTGTTTTGAAAAACAATTGCCTAAACTATTAGTAAAAGTTGTTTTATTTGCGATTGAGATATGTGGGCTCGGGACAATTTCTGTTTTGAAATGAAATACTGACCACATATATTTCGTTTTGTCTTAATTGGTTATTACGGTTAAGGTTATTACTTTTGGTTTTGTATCTAAGGTATTACTAGAAGGTGAATTTTTTGTACATAAAAAGGCGATACCCACGCCTCTAGGGCCCCACTAGAAGGTGAATTCTTTATGATTAGGATATGTGGGTTCTAGATAATTTATGTTCTGAAACGAAATACTGTACAAATTATATACTTTGCATTGCCTTATTTGGTTATTGAGGTTATTTTTGTCTTAATCCTTTTGAAAGTGGAAGGGATTTGGAATTGGGAAGGGGATGTGAATGGGATTCAGCTAAAAAAATGGACTATCAAATCCTGTTTTGATCAAAGGTGTCCTAGCGGGTGAGGCGAGCGCACTGCTACTGCAGCCGTGAGGTCGTGGGTTCGATCACTCTCTCAGTACGTAGAGCGGCGCTTAATCTCCCTTTTCTAGGGTTACTTCCTCCTCTTATGAGAGCCTCTTTTCACTTCGTAGAGCGATCGTTCAAATGGGACTTAATCATGTTTTGATATGTTTTATTTTGACCTGGATCAAAATGGACGAGTCCAAGACCTTTTTAGATTTTATTTTAAGGATACTAGAATTATGGCATTTAACATATATACGTACTATGTTTTTTGTCAAGTTGCTTAAACTAATAATGGCAAAATTAGAATGGTCAAGAACGAAGACTAATTGCTTGTTTAGTCACTGTTGTGGGGCATTTGTATAGGAGCAGAATTGTTGTTTTTTCCACTTAAGCTTGATTTAAAGTTGGACCACTTGCCAACTCTAGTCGGATTAGCTGGCTACGTAGTGTGACTAGGGACGAAGACAGGGGAAGGGAGCAGTCACCCCTCCAAGATTTTTAAAAATATTAATAAGTATAATAAATTTTATATGTAATTCGCAATATTTTATCAGTTTCGCCCCCAAATTTTGTTTTTGCCTTTTTTATGTGTAGTTCGACATACTGTTGCAGTTTCGCCCTCTAACGCCAAATTTCTGACTTCGTTCCTGAGTATGATATTTAACTCGCATGTTGCGTAATCGAATCCCACTCCCTCCAATTTATTTTTTTTTTAAAAAAAAATTGGACCACTTCATTTGATGACTTTTTGGTGGTGTACTACTAGTGATTGTACAAGTGTCATTTAAAGCAAGTTAAACCTTTAAATCTACCAAATTGTGTATTTGAACCATTTAAGGCTTTTTTTTTCTTTTCTTTCGGAGTTAGATAATTGATAGTAGAATAAACGTTTAATCATTAGATTATCATAACGGGATAGTAAGATAGTATGTACAATCAATTTAGGTTAATTCTGATATGAAAATTATCGACAATGTGATTCAAATTAATCCAAATGAGAAAAGAGAATTTTTATCTTGATGGATAAATCTTAATTATGATACAAATCATAATTTCCATCAATTTAACGTCAAAATGGATAGCGAGTGTTATTACTAACATATATGTGTGGGGCCACGAAGAAAGTGAAACCCCTGGAAGACCTTTGAGAGATTTCTTATTATTTTTTTTTATAAACATAGCAATTGAATATATGACAATTCGAGGAAGGTTAGATTAGCAACCAGTGGCAAAGCCCCACCCCCACCCCCCACTCCCAATTTTTTTTTAAGAAACGACAAATTTTCTATAAAAAAAATTATTTTTGTGATATTTTCATATAAATATTGTATTTCACCTCCCTACAAAATTTCAGTAAAAAATCCGTCTCCTATAACAAATTACTAGCTCCGTCACTACGGTAACAAAATAAACGTTTATTTACTAGACCTAGTTATGTGGATTTTCAAGCTTGGTTTAGGTAGAATACATATACTTGAGTGATTATTTTGATTGGTGGTGTTGGTTGGCGCCAGGACGGATCTACTACACCTATGCTCGGGGACCAAGGTCCCCCAAATGTTGAAATATATGAATTATTACTTGCAAGGACCCCAAATTCCTTATTAAAATTTTGTTTCGGCTACTTCAAAATATAATGGCCTTCCTAACTTCATATCTTAAGTCCTTCCTTATCGGAGCATCGAGGATGGTGAGGTAGTAATGAATGATGTTAAATAATACTGGTGGTGGTGGTGGTCGAAGGTGATTATTGACTTAGGCATTCACTGTCACCTGGTGATCATGGATCTTATTCAGCCTATTTGTTGTATTTTAAATCCACGAGCACGAGATGTGACATGTAATGTTGGTTTTGGATCATCTAGTGTCTTTGAAAAAAGATCTTGATGAACTTTACTATGATGGTGATGGAACCAAGAATTATTTGAAATGGCCATAGCAACTTAGGCATGTAAAAATTATAAGTAGCAGAATATTGAGTTGACTTTAAGTAGAAGGATATGATGAGAGCGACATATTATAGGTCACCATGAGAATAGTTCCTTCATCAAAAACATTATCTTGGTAAGACCTGCAGTTTGTTGTGGTCGCCCCTTCTCATCTCCATATTGTATAAACTTTTTTTTTTTATTCGGGAAGGGGAGGGGAAGGGGGGTGTCGAACTTGGGACCTCACAGTCACAGGCAGAGTGCTCCTCCCATTGGGGCTGCCAATCTCTTGACCATATTGTATAATTTAATTTGACATGTCTACGAATAAATTCCAAGACCATAGTATATATATATTAACTTATTAAGAGGTCTGTAAATCCTAGGCATCATTATTGAATTTCAACCTTACCTAGACAGCTCCGAAGCCTAAATAAAAGTTTTAGACTAGGGAAAAAAAGTCATTTAACCAGATGAGCTCGCCTAGATTTTCAAAGATTAGGAGCTATTATACTCGTTTGATGATGTTTATTTATACTCTCTCCATTACATTAATATAATATAAGTCGTTTAGTACATTTATTAGTGAAAATTAAGAAAGAAAAAAACAATGTACTTTTTTAGTCAAAATATCAATATTACTCTATATTTTGACTAACAAACTATCTTATTTTTTGCTTTATTAATTTTCGCTACATATTCTAATCGATTTATATTATTTACGACTTATATTATGCAATGTAGGTAGTTCAAAAGAATGAGTGATTAGCGATCCCAATCATCATAAAAAGGTGTTAACAAGGGCTCTCCATATTTCACGGTTCTATCTTTTGATATGCTAGAGTGGTAGGGCATTTTTTTTTTGTGTGTGTGGGGTGATTGGGGTTGGAGGGGGGGAGTTTGGTGGTGCCAAGAATTGATTGAATAAAGTTTAAACAGGAATTGGTGGAGTACATTTTAGTGTGGTTTTATTATATATTTCTTTATCATATTTGATTAGTTGGAGCTACAATACTTGTCATCCATTGATGGATTTCTTTTTTGTTTTATTATTATTTTTTTCTTTTTAAGGGTTTTTATTTTATTTTAATGTTGATGCATCTATAGATGATTGAGTAAATTGTTTGTGCGCTTTTTATTCTTAATTTTTCATTGGATCAAATGATTATGATAAGAAAGTAAAAAAGATGGTGACAGCATTGCTTGCGTATTTTAGCATCTATCTTTCATTATATTGCACCAAAGAAGCTATAGTACACAAATGAGCACTCACTCAAGGAACATTAATGTTGCATTCTTGGTCATGGTCCTAATTAGGCTTTAATCTTAGTTTAATCCAAGGTAAATATCTTCTACCATGTATATCTATCTCAATTCCACTCTCACGTGACGAATTATGAGTGGTTGAGACAGTTATATAGACACCAGTTGGGGATAAACGATTTTTTGCCGAGGGAAATTGATGTTTCTCTATGTTTGATTGGTTGGGACTTGGGACTTATTTGGTGGCTATAATTAAGCTAATGGCTTCATGCCACATGGCGAGTTTTATTTATTTATCTACTTTTTCTTTGTGATATATGGGGGGGCTACTAATTACTATTTTTGCAATAGATTCTAAGTGATTTAAAATATATTCTACCTTTTTTTCACATGGACTTGTGGGAAAGTGCTTTGAATATTTTATAAATATCAGGGAAATAATAAGTCCATACTTTGTGTGGTGCATATGGTTATGTTTTTTGGTTATTCATGATTCATACACACTTTTATTGACCTACTTTTTATGTATGGAGAACTTTACTTTATGTGATCAAAGATAAAGTTTAGTCAAATTTATCTGTTCATTGATCTTTAATTGGTTGATGAAATATTTTTTTTTTGTTTCTTTATTAAGCCAAAATTTTTACCTTTTGAAAGTTTGTTAAAGTTACTATTTTCACTTATTAACTTACCTTTTCAATTTAGCAATGATTTCTTTTGAGTGATATGGTAAACAAACAATTTTCAAACACTGATTTTACCTGATTACCTTTTTGGTGCTTTGCATATATATATATATATATATATGGTTGACCTCTTTCTGGGTGAAAATCGTCTGTCCCGTGTATATCCCTATTCCTGTACTCTATTAATCAGAATTCGCTATGTATATATTTCTTCCAATTATATATACACATGGCGAATTGTGATTGGTTGGGTACAGGAATGAGGACATACACAGGAACAAATGCTTTTTTTGCCTCTTTTTCTTATGCATAGACACTTGTTTCTTTAAAAATCTACTGTAGGTTTCACTTTTATTAACTAAAGTTTTTTTTTATGCCTCAAGTCACTAAAGATAAGCTTTGTAGTATTTTTTTTCGTCGCTAATCTTTAATTAGTTGATGAAATGCTTTTAAATTCTCTCTATTAACCTATAATTTTTATCTTTTGTAAGGTCATTAAAAGATTAAGTCCAAAAAGTTTAATTGTTTGGCCTAACTTTCAATAAAATCTCCTTTGAGACTATATTTCAATAAGTAATTATTTCTTCAAGCAAAATCTTCGAACTTTTTTTTTGAAGCCCGATTGGGCGGTTGCCCCATATAGGAGAGAGATAACTGTCTCAAACGAGGAGGAGATAGCCCTAGAAAGGGAGATTAAAGCTTGCCGCACGCAGGCGGGGATATCGAACCCACAACCTCAAGGTCGGCGCTTGCCCCACTGGGCTATGACACCTTTGATAAAATCTTCAAACCTTGATTTCATTTAATTGCTAAAATTTTCTTTAGCCACTAAATAGTTATATGGAGGGGTGTCCTACTATAGTGATTGCTTTTGTCTGCCTTTAGAAGAGTTTATATTGTTCTTTAACAAACAATTTTCAAGAAGAAAAATTTAGGGATTGACAATTCTTGAGGAAATGGCAACCAAATTTGGACCAAATCTTTTTATTCCATCATGCATTGTTATTTTTGTTACATTTAGTTATGGTAGTAGAGTAAAGATTTGAACTTCTATTTTTTTTTGGCACATCCTTTAGAACACTTGTCATTGTTTCACTTGTTTCTCCAAAGTGTTTTGTTTATATCCCACCAATTATGCTTTTTTTGGGGGGTTTGAATATTTTAATAAAAGTAAGTGGAAATTAATGGTGGCACTTTTTTCCATCAGCACTAGTATCTTTCTAGTGGACTCCCACCTTATACCACCAACATTGGTCTTCTCCAAATTTGCTGCTTAGAACTTAGAGAAATGTTTTTTGTTTAAACAAAGATCTGAATATAACTGGAAGTTTGTTGCTTTGTACATGAGTCCATAAATATAATGCTAGTACAGTTGATACAACACTTCTGCTCGAGACTTAATACTTTGGGTTCACACTTAAGAGGGAAAGGGTGGGGGTGAGGGTGAGGGGTGGGGAACGGTATATGGATCATGACTCATGAGAAACGTTTCTTGCATTCGTTATACCGAATGACATGGTATTACGAATGTTAATAATTTTCCGTCCTAGATTATAGAATTCGTGTCCGGGTTTCTTCATCTAGAAAGAACTATATTATTTATAATTTAACTGCGAAACAGGGGATATAATTAGATCTTGGAATTTTGTTTAGAAAGTTTATTATTAAGCTGTAGATTGGTTTGAAGATGTGAACTTTAATTAGCCCCATCTATAGATATAGAAATGTCTAAATCTAGTCTTTATCAATACTATTTCTCTGGTCATAGTTGCTTAACTTCATTTTTACTTACATTGTTCATACTATATATTATGTGTTCACACAAAGAAGCATTTTAAAATCTTGGGAAAGATTTGACCTTTGTTCAAAAGCATAGGTTGTGGAACCTCTCAAATAGTAATTGGAGAACAATAGGTGCTGATAATCAATGTGTAATGACAACAACAACACAACAACAATAGCATAACCCATTAAGTCCCCAATAATTGGGGGTATGGGCGGGGATTGACGAGATACAGACCTAACCTTTGTCAAACAAAGTGGCTGATCCCAGGATACCACTGAAACAGATGTATTGGAGACTAACCTAACCTTTGGCAACAAGTGCACAAAGTGGTTGCCCATATAATACACATGTAACAATGGTCCCCTATGCCGTCGCGTTTGCTGCTGAATCATGCCCTCAAATCAAAGCCAAAAGGCATCGAGAAAGCGGGACTCAAGAACCATTTTAATTTATGTGCACATCACCATGCTTCTTTCATTCAGCATCCAGAGCATCAGTGGTGCACAAATCAATGTGTAATGAATATCTCTAAAATCCCCCTTCTTCTTATACATTGTTGATATTAACTTTTTTTACTCTGAAGACTTTTTCTGAACAAATAAATTTTCTTATCAACGTTCTACGATACTAATCATCGGTTGCAATTTCTCGAATGCAGGTGTTTGTCAACTAGGGAATAATGAGAAAGAGAAACCTAATGTGAAGCAATCCCTTGTATCATCTTACAACAGATTACTAGCTCCAAAAGTAAGAGCTACATGTATGGAAATTACAACCACAACTCCTCGAGAAACGATGATTGCAATTCACACTTCTAAAGATCGCTACAAGACCAGATGCATAAGCAGTATCTTCTCTTGGTTAAATCAATTCAGCATTCTACTCGAGAGAAGCCTCAAAGTAAGAAAGCACGAGTGTTTTGATACGTTAAGAGTCTTCCAAGTTGTCGCAGCCTCATTACTAGCCGGTAGCATGTGGTGGCACTCTAATTTTCGAGATATTCAGGACCGATTAGGCCTTCTCTTCTTCATTTCCATCTTTTGGGGAGTTCTTCCGTCTTTTAGTGCCACGTTCGCCTTCCCTCAAGAAAGAGCCATTTTCATGAAAGAACGTGCATCAGGAATGTACACGCTCTCGTCCTATTTTATGGCTCGAATCATTGGTGACATGCCTATGGAGCTTATTCTCCCCACCATATTCCTTACCATAACCTATTGGATGACGGGGCTAAAACCGGAACTTGGGGCATTTGTTTTGACACTAATGGTGATTCTTGGTTACGTGCTCGTGTCCCAAGGCCTCGGACTTGCTCTTGGAGCCCTAATCATGGATGCTAAGCAGGCTTCAACTCTTGTTACCGTCACAATGCTAGCGTTTGTCCTAACCGGAGGATTTTACGTGCACAAAGTGCCGTCTTGTATGGCTTGGATCAAGTACATTTCTTCCACGTTTTACACTTATAGACTACTAATCAATGTTCAATATGGACAAGGCAAGGAAATTTCATCTTTGATGGGATGCATGAGCCGGGGAACAGATCTGGCAAGTTGTAGATTCATCGATGAAGATATCGAAGGGCAAATGCATCCAGTTTTTAGTGCTGGGATTATGCTCTTAATGTTTATTGGATACAGATTAATAGCTTATCTTGCACTTAGGTGCAAACGATCTTGAAAACGAGGTATTTTAACGTGAATATTTAGATTGGTTGGGGGGTTTAATTGAGCTGGTTCTGCTAGATGATCTGAAGCTAATTCTGGAGGTGTGTTTTGGTAGATGGAATAGAGGGCCTAATGGATTTTTACTGACTGTAATTTTCAGTGTCAGAGAAAGAAGAGATTAGTCTCTCGGAACTAAATGTAAATAATTGTAAGCAGCAAAAATAACTGAATGTGATTCATTGACCAAATCATGAAATCATATATATTTATTTTTCATTATTTCTTTTGATCAACTTTGAGTGTGGCTCCTTTTTGTGTCTTACTTATCCATTTTTTGTTAGCAGTATTCAGGTATTAGATGTAATTCTATGGTATGAGATATTTTTAACTCAGCAATCTAATCCTTAAGTTATTCATCCAAAAAAAAAAAAAAACCTTATCCTTAAGTCGGTCGGATGCATGACCAACTAAGTTAGGATTATTTCATGTGTTAATTATCCTTAAAGAAACTGTTATCTGTTTCCAAAATATGAGGAGAGTCAGCAATTGCCGACCTGCTTGAATTTGGGGCTCTTTAAGGTCTTTAATCTGCTAAAGATCTTTGCGTTTGGGGCAATGACGCAGCTAATAAGGTACTAACCGAAGCGCGACTATTACTGGTTGAAAATTATTTCTAAACCCCCTCTTTGACTTGGGCTTGTCTCGGTGCTTTTGAGAATTTTTGGAATGGCTCCCTTTTGGGGTAAAGCCCTATAAATAATAATAAAAAAAGATTAAAGCACACACTTTTTTTTTTTTTTGCTAAGTATTAAAGCACACACTTGAGATTCAAATACCATTCTATCTTTTCATTTATTTGATCTTTCTGAAAGATTTTTAATTTCTTTTTTACGTAAGTTTTCTTTAATTTGCAGGCCGTTTCACAAAATCAAATGTGTACCCGTGCTACTCCGACATAGACAGTTTGGATTGAAGAAAATGAGAGGAGAAGAAAGAGATAGATTTGTTTTTTTGAATTGATTTTTTATATTGGAAAGAAAAGGAATAAGAGAGAAAGAGACGGAATAACTCTAGTTATAAAATGAGAGTCTCATTTCCGTCCAAGAGTAAACGGAAACTGAAGGAAAAGAAATCAACTTAAATAAATAAAAATTATACAGACTAAATTATTTATATTTTAAAAATATTTATATTTAAATATTAACAATTATGACAGTTTGGATTGAAGAAAATGAGAGGAGAAGAAAGAGATAGATTTGTTTTTTTTTTTTTTTGAATTGATTTTTTTATATTGGAAAGAAAAGGAATAAGAGAGAAAGAGATGGAATAACTCTAGTTATAAAATGAGAGTCTCATTTCCGTCCAAGAGTAAACGGAAACTGAAGGAAAAGAAATCAACTTAAATAAATAAAAATTATACAGACTAAATTATTTATATTTTAAAATATTTATATTTAAATATTAACAATTATGACAGTTTGGATTGAAGAAAATGAGAGGAGAAGAAAGAGATAGATTTGTTTTTTTTTGAATTGATTTTTTATATTGGAAAGAAAAGGAATAAGAGAGAAAGAGACGGAATAACTCTAGTTATAAAATGAGAGTCTCATTTCCGTCCAAGAGTAAACGGAAACTGAAGGAAAAGAAATCAACTTAAATAAATAAAAAATTATACAGACTAAATTATTTATATTTTAAAATATTTATATTTAAATATTAACAATTATGACAGTTTGGATTGAAGAAAATGAGAGGAGAAGAAAGAGATAGATTTGTGAATTGATTTTTTATATTGGAAAGAAAAGGAATAAGAGAGAAAGAGACGGAATAACTCTAGTTATAAAATGAGAGTCTCATTTCCGTCCAAGAGTAAACGGAAACTGAAGGAAAAGAAATCAACTTAAATAAATAAAAATTATACAGACTAAATTATTTATATTTTAAAATATTTATATTTAAATATTAACAATTATGACAGTTTGGATTGAAGAAAATGAGAGGAGAAGAAAGAGATAGATTTGTGAATTGATTTTTTATATTGGAAAGAAAAGGAATAAGAGAGAAAGAGACGGAATAACTCTAGTTATAAAATGAGAGTCTCATTTCCGTCCAAGAGTAAACGGAAACTGAAGGAAAAGAAATCAACTTAAATAAATAAAAATTATACAGACTAAATTATTTATATTTTAAAATATTTATATTTAAATATTAACAATTATGACAGATTGGATTGAAGAAAATGAGAGGAGAAGAAAGAGATAGATTTGTTGAATTGATTTTTTATATTGGAAAGAAAAGGAATAAGAGAGAAAGAGACGGAATAACTCTAGTTATAAAATGAGAGTCTCATTTCCGTCCAAGAGTAAACGGAAACTGAAGGAAAAGAAATCAACTTAAATAAATAAAAATTATACAGACTAAATTATTTATATTTTAAAATATTTATATTTAAATATTAACAATTATGACAGTTTGGATTGAAGAAAATGAGAGGAGAAGAAAGAGATAGATTTGTGAATTGATTTTTTATATTGGAAAGAAAAGGAATAAGAGAGAAAGAGACGGAATAACTCTAGTTATAAAATGAGAGTCTCATTTCCGTCCAAGAGTAAACGGAAAACTGAAGGAAAAGAAATCAACTTAAATAAATAAAAATTATACAGACTAAATTATTTATATTTTAAAATATTTATATTTAAATATTAACAATTATGACAGTTTGGATTGAAGAAAATGAGAGGAGAAGAAAGAGATAGATTTGTGAATTGATTTTTTATATTGGAAAGAAAAGGAATAAGAGAGAAAGAGACGGAATAACTCTTGTTATAAAATGAGAGTCTCATTTCCGTCCAAGAGTAAACGGAAACTGAAGGAAAAGAAATCAACTTAAATAAATAAAAATTATACAGACTAAATTATTTATATTTTAAAATATTTATATTTAAATATTAACAATTATGACAGTTTGGATTGAAGAAAATGAGAGGAGAAGAAAGAGATAGATTTGTTTTTTTTTGAATTGATTTTTTATATTGGAAAGAAAAGGAATAAGAGAGAAAGAGACGGAATAACTCTAGTTATAAAATGAGAGTCTCATTTCCGTCCAAGAGTAAACGGAAACTGAAGGAAAAGAAATCAACTTAAATAAATAAAAATTATACAGACTAAATTATTTATATTTTAAAATATTTATATTTAAATATTAACAATTATGACAGTTTGGATTGAAGAAAATGAGAGGAGAAGAAAGAGATAGATTTGTTTTTTTTTTTTTTGAATTGATTTTTTATATTGGAAAGAAAAGGAATAAGAGAGAAAGAGACGGAATAACTCTAGTTATTAAATGAGAGTCTCATTTCCGTCCAAGAGTAAACGGAAACTGAAGGAAAAGAAATCAACTTAAATAAATAAAAATTATACAGACTAAATTATTTATATTTTAAAATATTTATATTTAAATATTAACAATTATGTAAATTAATAGTTTCCTCTCCTTTTCCTCCCAATATCGATTCAAACGACAAATTGACGAATTAATTGCCATTTTGGTCATCAACATAGTTTCGGACTGTCAATTTCATCCTTTAACTTTTCACATCCTTTTTAAAGTGGCTGTTTGAAAATATATTGGGGATGTGAAAAGTTAAAAAAAAGGATGAAATTGGCAGCCCGAAACTATGTTGATGACCAAAATGGCAATTAATTCACAAATTGACAGATTCATTTCTTTTTACCTCTCCTTCACTCTCCTCTCATTTCCCTCGATCTAAACGGCGATTTTGAACTTTTGCGGCGCACGTGAATTTGGTTTTAGAGTGCGAATCATGAGATTAGTAGTAGTATAGTGTAACTACTCATTCATTCTCCTAACGCCAAAAAGGATTTTGAAGTTGACAACGGATAGTTAAGCATGTGGAGTTCCAAGTTGACAATACTATATCTGTCTCAAATTATTTGGAACATTTCATCTTTTCACCAAAATTAAAGAAATAATTGAACAGCAATTAATATGAGAAAAAAGTTCAAAATACCCCTCAATTAATAACTGAAAACTTATTATTAGTGGTTAGTTGAATAATAAATTATGGGTAAGACTGGAAAAATAATAGTAAAGATGCATTGATTTTTTAAACTTTGGGATTTTTCAAAAGGTGAAACGTTGTAAATAATTTGGGACGGAGGTAGTGGGTTTTTTTTATTATTATTTATTGGGGGGGAGGGCCCTATCTATTTAAAGAAATATAGTGATTTAAGAAGCGGGGAGGGGATTTGAACTCATGACCTCTACGTCATGAGGCCTCAGCCTTGGCCACTAGACCAATGCCTCGTTGGCGAGGTAGTAGGTATGTGTTAACATTCATAACATATGCTCACTCCATTCCTCAAATATAGGACGTTTAGGACATTTTAAAAAAATTAAGGAACTCACACAAATAGTAATATTTCCACCACAATTCCAATAATACCCCTTCCTTCCCCTCTCTCTTTCAATTTTCCAATAAAAATAAGTTGAGGGTATAATCAGAATAAATTATTGATACCTAATAAAAGACATGTAAACGACAGTTAATTTAGATACATATATATCTCCTAAACGACAATTAAATGGGAATGGAGAGAGTATCATTCTATACCATATATCATGTTTTCCCACTTGATGATCCATTAGCCACAGCCCAAGAAGCTAGAAAAGCAACGGGTCTGAATCTTAATAGTTCAGGAGAATTTCAATCAGTAACCAGAAAGAAAGGATGGGCTTGTATTAGTAGTGCCCTAGAACCATTAGCATATGTTGTATGTTTTATATCTTTTTGACCATTTCATTTGAATAGTTAATTTTGCTTATGAACATCAAATGCGTGATTGGATAGTAAAACTCATTTCCTTATGTAATTACTATTCTAGTTGTCCCTAGTTTTATGTAATCTACTTTACAATGAAATAAAACTAGTATGATGTTTGATTAATGATTATGTTTTACTAATCATGTGTAATGAGTACAAATCATAGCATAGATGAAATATATTGAGATATATCGTATCGGACGTGATCCGTTAGAGAAGTAATACTTAATGGTCCTTAGTCATAAGTATTACTTCCTCAATACTATTTTAGAATCCTTAGACCTTGCGTCTCCATTGATTCTAGCATGAATGGAGCCACGTTTTGACTCAGTCGGACGTTACTTTTAATCGAGTATTCAATACGACTGATGATCGGATGTAGCGTCCTATCATGGCTTGAATGTGAGAGGCATTGTAAGGAATTTGTCCCTCTCTATTATTAGAGAGATATCCATAGGCCCCTCGATAGGGAAAAACTGTTTAAATGCATGGCCGTGCTCAAATGTATTTGATAAAGTGGTTATCAAATACTATTTGTTGGAACAGTTTACCCGGAGATCGAGCATAAATACAATTAAGCTTAATAAGGGTGACGACTACCATGCCTTATGCTTAATTAGGATATCGCGAGACAAAGGGATTAAATAGTGGATTGATATTAGGTTCCGTTGTATATTCATTCACTTTGGGTAGACCCAATGTCCTGCTAGGGACTGCTTGTGATTTATGAACTCACACAACTACTAAGTGTGTTTTCATTGCCATTGTGATATGAACCTACAAGGTCACACGCATAGACGAGCTAACGTAGCTGTCATGTACCCAGCATTCAATGAATCTAGAATGTGTCTAGGTTCATTGTATCTGACATTCATTTTTCTGAGAATAATTAAGCGTTATTATTCGAATTAGAGATAAGGGGCATTTTCGGTATAGCTGGGATTACGTGGGAGTTATTATCCGATAAAGACTCCCACTACTAGTAAAAGTCTAGAGGACGTGGGAGTTATAGACTCCCACTGCCAAAAGAGGTGGATAAGACGTGGGAGTTGTGCTTGAAACAACCTCTCACTCCCTATATAAACTTCTCTTGGCCGAAACCGTAGTGGTTAATGCTTTTCAGCCGAAATACCAAAAGACCTAGAAAATCAAATTTTCTATTATGCCTCTCCCTTTTCTCTCTAATTCCCGAAACTCAGAAAAACGAAGAGCTAGCAATCACTGTTCGTTTCGTCGCGTGGATACCGGTAGAGGGACATTTCGCAAAGGGAAATCCATTGGTGGCAGCAACGTATCCAAGAAACAGCAAATTCCATTCAAGAATCAGATTCTTAAACCCGAAAAGTAAGTTTCTGTCTAGATTTATTTTTTCGATTCCTATGGTATGAGCGGATCCTTCGGGGGAGGACTCATGCGTGTTTAGAAAGAGTTTCTGCCCATGAATCTCTTCAGCTTGCAATGAACTTGGTCGATGCCGGCTGGAAAGAAAGGATTTAGATGAAGCTGAAGCTGCCTTTTCAATATGCAATAAATACATTGAAAGATGTATCTGATTACACTAACATTATCCTGATAAAATGTAATTTTGGGCCTGGAAGATGAGTTTGTGTAGAAGTGTCACACTTCGTGCTCGGGGTCATAATATGGTAGTGCCTCCATCCATCTACCAATTAGACACAGAACCCAAAGCATAAATTTCTAAATCCAAAACAACTTTATTACAATACTTAAATATCTAAGAATCTTACACAAATTTAAAGGAAATATATACACAAAAGTGTTCCATATAAACATAACTGAACTAACTATTACATAAACTTTTAAATCGCTCCACGAACCAGATATCATCCTCAACAACATCTGCAAAAAAAGAAGAAGATAAAAATGACTTAACTACTTAACTAGCCCAGTAAGGATCAACAACCATTGGGATTAAGTATCAAATAGGACACAAAACCGTTTCCAATCTTTTCAAAAAATCATTGAAAACATAACATAACTTTATATAGCTTGAAATAACATTTAAAACACTTAAAACACACCTCACATAACTTATAAAAATCTTAGCTTTGAAAATGGATCAAACGGAAGTCAAAACAGAGACATGTCAAAATTGAACTGAGGAGGTCATCCGAACCACTCTTCCGAGACTTGGTCTAGTCGACCGGAGAGGGGTCTGGTAAACCGAAGCTCAGGTCCGGTCGACCGGAGCCCTTTCGAACCCCTTCCGATATCCGGGCAAAAGCCCTAGTAATTGGTCTGGACGATGTAAAAACACTTTCGGTCGACCGGACTTCAGAACATGTCATTTTTAGTGCAAAATACCAAAGAAAACTGCATTTTTTGGAATCCCCAAAGGTCCCAACCTAAAAAGACACATTTTGACACAATTCCACGTACCAAATATGACCAAAACAAGAACAACAAATGCAAGTGAACCATATTATTTATGTCTATGCATTTATACATCGGAAATGTGCTACGAGCACCATAAACTACTCATAACGGATCAGACGAACATATAGAATGTTAGATACTACGGATATGGTCAATGCTAGCTAGACACATACAATTCTACGCAATCGAGCTCAATTATCTAATCCCGGCTCTAAAACAACTACTAACAGCTTCCAACTCTTAGCCCAATTGAGCGGGCCCATCAATAAAGTCATGGGTCCAGATTCCCCCTGGACAACCGGGGTCAGCATTTAAGGATACACCTATTTTCAATTGTTATTACCTCTAACGCTTCACCAAGTTCGATACGGGTCCAGTGTGACAACGTTGATCACTACGAAAATACGAGTTCGATAGTGTATATATATATATATATATATATCCCTGCCATAAAATCATTCATAGACAAGAGCTCTAGATTGGAGAGAATCTCAAATAACAAGTATAGCCAAAACAACGCAGCAACGACAACAAGTATATACAAATATCATACGCAATTAGACTCGACGATCAACCACACAAAATGCAAATAGAATCGACGCTTCATCCATTTTCAATGCAATAAAACATGTATAAACCCATTTCACCACATTTAGTAACTTTAAAATACTTAGTTCATTCTTTTTATGACAGAAATACAAATGTGAGGATCATTACCTTAAAAGCTTTCAAATTCTCTAGGAAGGCAAGAACACCAAAAATCCCAGAAATTGGTCTGGTTCCCGAAGCGGTAACTTTTTGAAAAAACCTCGGAATTCTAATCCGTCACATATCTGTCGTAGCTCTTTCAACCCTCTTCGAAACGCACTAAAGAACACTCAAATCCGATACCGTTTACTATCTCAAAAGTGAAATCTCTCACAACCTCTCAGTTTTTTCTAGATTTTCATTTTCTTCCTTTTCTCTCTTCTTTTTTTTTCTTTTTCCAGCAAAACCACTCCCTAAAAATTGAGCAATAAATCCCTTAACCAACCCTCTAAACTTCCTTACAAATTAGCCCCTTAAGTTTTTAACTTCAACACTTAGGTCCCTCAACTAACCGATCACCTCAAAACGCCTCTCAAACTCGTAAACACTTACAAACAACACATAAAAACATCTAATTACACCAAAGTAAACACAATGAATGGAAGTCACATGGTCAAAAAGTTCCGGATATAACATCTTTCCCCCTTAACCTAAGTTTCGTCCTCGAAACTTGCACGCCATCTAAAACATAGATACTAGTACTCTCCTGCTACATGTAAATGCACTATAAGCATACAAAAGACAAATATGATACTATATGGTAACCTACGAAGTACACAATAAAAGATGGCACCATATTCAACTAACACACAAACGGATATACATATTACACAAGCGTACTTGTTACCACCACACTTCTGTTGTGCTACTCTGATAAAACAGTAATAACCAACTAGCATGTTAATACAATACTATATGCATCATATCTCAATTAAACATGTAGCACAGAGGTAACTACATGTATACACAAAGCATTATAAGACATACGCACAACTAACATACTTAAAGCCACAATTAATTAACATGGTAACTACGTACTTAAAGATACCATTTGGTTCGAAGGCATGGTAACCCAGTGGGTAACATCCACTGCCTGAGACCGAGAGGTCCAGGTTCGATACCCACCTCACACAAGGGGAATGATTTAATTGTCATTTCTTTGGGTTCCCTTGTGTGGGTCTTATACTCCCCTCACGGGGCACCCGCTCAACGGGCCTTCTACTACACCCGCTCAACGGGACTTCTACGACACCCGCTCAACGGGACATCTACTACTCCCCTCACGGGCCCCCCGCTCAACGTGCTTCTACTACTCCCCACACGGGGCACCTGCTCAACGGGCTTCTACTACTCCCCACACGGGGCACCTGCTCAACGGGCTCCTACTACTCCTCCTCTGGTGAGGTCTAATAATATATAATTGTAATAAATTGGACCATACTTATAAATGGTCAAAAAAAAAAAAATTACCATTTGGTTTCTATTTTTTAATCTTATGCAAAAAGGACCAAAAGGGCTCATATCTTAGAACGGTGTATTTGGTGACAACAATTTTTTTTTTTTTAAAAAAAAAAAAAAAACTTGGGAGAATAACGGCAAAACAAGTTCTTATTCATAAACTCGAACAACAGAAACGCAATGAAGAAGCAATAAAAAGCTATAAATCTCTCAAATAAATGTGTTTTAAAGTCTTTAACTTACCAACCTTAATTCTCTAATTCAAAGAAAAGCATTTCTTTGAACTCACGTAACTGAAAAAAACTATACAAATCACATCAGATCCGTTTTATTTTTTTTTTCCCTTTCCATTTCCAACATTTGAAGAAAAATGCAAATGCAAATGCAAAAGGGGTCTTCTTCAACAATTGTATGGTTCTTGCTTCTCACTTTGTCTTTGTCCTCAATTTCAACAATGGGGTATTTGAGATCTCTACCAAGTCCCAACAAAAAGAGTTACATTGTCTTTGTTGTCAAACCTCAAGGTCAAGATATCAAAGATTTTGCTATTAAAACTCTAGCAAGCATTTTGTATAGGTAATATTTCATTTTTAACTTTTTAAACAACCATACTATTTATAGGCAACGAAACACAATTGAAACAAAATATTCCCTCCATTCCATAATATAAGTCGTTTAGGAAATGTAACGAAAAATATGACAGAAAAAAAAAGTATTTTGTTAGTCAAAATATCAATATTACCCTCTTAAATAGAATTAGTGGTATATAAGTCATATTTAATACTCCCTCCATTCACATTTAATTGTCGTTTAGGAGATTTATAGGTATCCAAATTAATTGGTGTTTAAGGCTCTTTTATTAGTTGTCAATAATTTATTCCAATTATACCCTCGACATTTTTTTTATTTTCCTTTCCTATTTTTTCCTTTCTTTTCTTATGCCGTAGAAGAGAGAGAGAGAGGGGGTAATATTGAAACTTTCGGTGAAAATGATAAATTCCTTAATTTTTTAAATTTTTTAAAGAGTCATATATTTAGGAATGGAGGGAGCAATTAATATTGATATTTTGACTAATAAAGTACCTTATTTTTTACTTTAAAATTTTTTTGATATATTTACTAAACGGCTTGTATTATGAAATGGAGGTAGTATGATTTTCTAAATGCAAATCTAGTTTGCTTCTTTCTTTTTCTTCTCTTTCCCTCTTTGTGTTTGTTTTTCTCTTATCGAAAATGAAGAAATTTTGATTTATGGTTTTAATTTCTTGGTGGGATCAAAGCCGAATGGCTGCAAAGGAGTCATTAGGTTATGTCTATAGAAATGTTGGTTCAGGCTTCTCAGCTGCTTTAACTCCCCATCAGGCTTCCCTTCTCAAAAGTAAGTGTTTTTTTTTAATATATAATATTTTTCCTGTTTCCTTTGGCTATTTCTTTTTTTATTTATTATTATTTGCTTAAATTTTCATTTTGCTTTTATTTATTTATTTTCCATTTTATCTTGTGGTCTATTTCCCTGAGCTATTATTTATTTACTCCGTATGATAAATCATTGTCGATATATTCTCTTGTTATACACTTTTCTCCCTATTTACGCAATTAATATTTGAGGAAAATTATAATGCTTTATATGCAATGTTTCTCCCTAATACGAAATAATATATATATATATATATATATATATATATATATATATATATATATATATGCATTTATATAACAAATTATTTTATGCCATTTAAAAAAAATTAAGAATCTAATCTAAATATAATACCCTATCAAAAGAGTAGTTTTATCTTAGGTAAAGAGTAAGTTTAAAACTTATATTCAAACCAATAACAGTAATACACGTATGTCAAAAGTGTCAAATCATAGGAAATAAAATTAACTTTTTATGTAACGCGTATTATATTTATTGGTTTGAATATAAGTTTTAAACTTAATCGTTTACTCCCTAAAACAAAAAAAATTACTCCTTTCAAAATGCATGTATTTGGGTTGAGCGGCTATTTGCAGGGAAATATGTAAGGAGATATAAGACATGACTAATAAAGCAAATCTATAAAAGAAAGGAATCAAGAGTAGTCCAATTGTTGATGTTGCTCTTTCCCTGAACGAGATTATAGGATCAATTCCTATTTTCCCCTACCCAAAAAAAAAAAAAAAAAGTCTATAAAAGAATTTTTCCCTATTTTAATAATAAATAATTGATTTTTCATTTTTTTATTTTACAGAAGAACCCGGTATTGTAAATGTTATAGAAAGCAAAACTCACCGTATCGATCCCCCCGGACCTGGACTTCGGTGAAGGCTACAAGGTGGAAGCCATACAAAGCAGAGGGAGTTATCGAGTTTTTATTCAATGAAAGCAGCCAAAAAGCTAGGGCTACAAGATATTGATATAAAAAATATATTCCAAATTTTCTCATAAGAGAATGAACTTTTCTTTCACAAAAAAAAAATAAAAAAAATAAAAAAAATTGAACTTGTCAATGATAATTAAGAAGAGTTCTTATACTTTGATTTGAAAGAGATTGAATTACTTTCACAGAAGAATTTGTAATGTTCATTTCGAGGCGGAACAAAGCTATAAACTTCCTCCAGGGGTGATGGATAAACTTCCTCTCTCTTTTCTCAAATCTCTTTATATAGTGATTTCTAACTTCTTAACTATTCAGCTACATCGTAAGCAATGACGATTTATTATATTATTGGACATCGTCAGCAATGACGATTTACATTATTGTACTACAGTTAATTTACATTATTGGAGGCTCCTTTATCTTAATTTTGGTCATTCTGCTGCTATTTTTCAGACCTTATCCTAATTTGATGGCCAGACTTTGTTTTCTACTTCTTTAAGCTTTTTTATTTTGTCGAAAACTTTTGTCATGCGTATAATCTTGTTAAATGTTTGATTATACAAATTCATTTTCAAATATAAATTATTTCGGAATTTTTCTTTCGACATATTTGAAATCCTAGAATGGAATGAGATGAAATAACTTATCTAATTTTTATTTCCATTTCAATGTTTGACAAATTCTAGACTCATATATTTGTTCTTTTTTTCCCTTTTGATTTTCTCGAAAACGTTTGACCATATGTATAATCTTCTTGTTAAATGTTTGATTACACAAATTCATTTTTAAATATAAATTATCTCGGAATTTCTCTTCCGGCATATTTAAAATCCTGAAATGGAATTAGATAAAATAACTTTCTAATTTCCATTTCAATGTTTGATTTGTCAAACTAAAATAGAAAACCCCTTTTCAGTAAGAAACGAGAAGTATTTCGAGTCACATTTTGGCAATAAATGATCTTTCACTAGAGACTCGTCATTTGCTTAACAAAGTTAACATCATCATTTTTATACATTCAAATAAAATGACTATGAACTTACCGAAACCAATACACATAATCACTATGTTAAAAATGGGTTTTGGTGGCATTTAACTTGTGACACTTATGATATATGTTATTTATTTACGGCATTTATGTAAAAATGTCATATTTTTGTGGCGATTTTTACAAAATTTATGGCATTTTTTTAATTACCTCATGAAGTGCCACAAAATTATGGCAATTTGAGAAAATGTCACATTTTCGTGGCACTTTTTAACAAGTGCCACAAAATTGTGGCATTTGTTCAATTGCCACATAAAGTGCCACGAAATTTATGACAATTATATCAAAATGTCATATTTTAGTGGCATTTTTAAACTACTGCCTTAAAATTTGTACAGTAAAAGTTCTACATAATATTCAATTAGATATTTAACCAGTTAATTTCACAAATTAAAATGAAATATTATAAATAAAATTTATATTAAAATTAATTTAAAGAAAAATATTTTGAGTATTTCAATTTTCAAAGTTAATAAGACATATGTTTATTAATGATAATAAATAATTATAATTAATTGACAATGAAATTAATTAGTTTTTCCAATTTAAAATTATTAAAAAAATACAAAAACAAAACTCACATTGCAATAAATTTTATATAGGGTAAAAAGTGTCCATGCCCCCTAAACTATATCAGATTTTGGTTTTTGCCCTCAACTAAAAAACGGCAAGTGCTTGACCCTAAACTTTTTTGAAGTATCAATGGTGCCCCTTCCATCCAATTTCTCCATTAAATAATAACGGAATGTGTACATGTGACACTCACACGATAAAAAATGGGGGCAAATTTGGAAAAAATAAATTAATCTTTAAAAAGATAAATTAGTAAATAGTATTTTCAATTTATGGCAAAAAAATTTATGGAAGGCATGCTTAGGTTATTATGGGATATGATGAAGACATTGAATATCTTCTTTGCTCAAAATTAAGTTAAAAAACCTCGGTATAATTAGTTACAACTTTCATGGAGTTTAACATAATTTCATGGAAGTCACGTTTAAGTTATTTAGCAAAAAAAAAAAATTCTTAAGTTGTTCCTGGGAATTTGCAAGATTTTCATTTCAGAAAGAAGTGAAATTTCACTAGACATTAAATAAAGAAGAAATTAGGGAAAGATTTATGGTGAACCTCGATTTTCTAATTCATTTTTTTTAAGGTTAATTTATTTTTTTCCCAATTTGCCCCCATTTTTTATCATGTGAGTGTCACATGGACACATTCTGTTATTATTTAACAGAGAAATTGGATGGAAGGGGCACCATTGATACTTCAAAAAAGTTTAAGGTCAAGCACTTGTCGTTTTTTAGTTGAGGGTCAAAAACCAAAATCTGAGATAGTTTAGGGGGCGTGAGCACTTCTTACCCTTTCATATATTATATATTCTACATTTCTTATATCAATTTTATAACATTTTTAAGTTTTTCATAAAAAGGAAAATAATTAGCAATTTAATTTCATGTTAAAAAGGAAATATATATAAAACTAGAAAATATAGTAAATAAGGCTATTAGTTTGTAACTTATTCTATAATTTGTATGATGTTAATATTAAAATTTGTATATAGTTTTCATTTAGTAATAGTCCTACTCGGTTTTTTTTATATAAAAAAAAAGAGTTTTATTTATAATTGGTTGTTAATATACATTAATAAATATAAATATCAAACTTAAAAGTAATTAAATAAAATTTATTGTTATGTTTATATAAAAAAATTGGTTAAAATTTGAGCAAAAGTTATTGTGGTGCATTGGTTAGAGCGTCAGTGTTTGTAACGGGAGGTCAAGTGTTTAATTCTCACCAAACACAAATATTAAATTGTAAATAATGTGTGACTATACGATGGATAATGCTCAAGGATCCCTCCATTGGTTATTAATTTTTTTAAAATAATTTTTTTTTATTTAAAAACATTTAATTATTTTCGCGGCAATTACCAAAAACTGCCGCAAAATATGTCATATTTTCAATGTGTTTATGACATTTAAAAAGTGTCACAAGTTGTGTCGCCAATTTATTTATGACACTTCATTAGTGCCACGAAAAAAACACCACCACTCGTGGGGGCACTTTCATAAAGTGTCGCACAAGTGCCACAAAACCACTTTTATGACACTTAAACAAATTTTCGTGGAATTATTAGCCACTTTGATCATCAACGTTTTTTCGTCTAGCCACTTTGGTCAAAATTCAAGTTTTTTAACTTATTTCATCATTAAACATTTTTCGGCCTGCCATTTTGGTCATAAATGATTTTTTTAACTTTTTTCATCACTAAAATTTTTTCTATCTGCCATTTTGATCAATAAAGTTTTTTCATTTTGCCATTTTGATCAATAAAGTATTTTCATTCTGCCATTTTGCTCACTAAAGTATTTTCATTCTGCCATTTAGGTCACTAAAAATTTTGACCAAAATGGCAGACCGAAAAAACTTTAGTGACCAAAATGGCAGAATGAAAAAACTTTAGTGATGAAAAAAGTTAAAAAAATTATTTTTGACAAAAATGGCAGGCCGAAAAATGTTTAATGATGAAATAAGTTAAAAAACTTGAATTTTGACCAAAGTGGCTAGACGAAAAAACGTTGATGATCAAAGTGGCTAATTATTCAATTTTCGTGGCATTTATGCAATGCCACAAAAAACCAAATATGTCATAGTGCATTAGCATACTTAGCTTTTGGTAGCATTAAATAAATACCACGAAAGTTGTTTAAGTGCCCAAAAAGTAGTTTTGTGGCACTTGTGCGGCACTTTTTGGTGTGCCCTACAAATTGGCAAAAAATCGTTTGTACCCAACTGTGTACTCATGCATGTACCCACCACTAAAAAATGGACACGTGGACATAGAAAAATATATTTTCTTTACGGTTCCACTATTTTTCTTATGTTATAGATTTCTTAATTAAAATTTTGACACATGTCAATTTCTTATTGATGATACATTTATGGGTACACAAGTTGGGTACAGACGATTCTTAGCCCACAAATTGTGTCGCTTTTTTTTTTTTGTGATACTAACGAAGTGCCATAAATATATTGGCGGCACAACTTCTGACACTTTTTAAATGTCACAAACACATTGAAAATATGACATATTTTGCACACTTTGGTAATGTCATGAAAATAATTTAATGTTTTAAATAAAAAATATTTTATTTAAAAAGAAATTTAATAGTTGTAGGAGGATCCTTAAACATTATTCATAGCCACATATTATCTACAATTTAATATTTACGTTTAGTGAGATTTAAACACTTGAACCTCTCGTTGCAAACACTGACATTCTAATCAATTCACTACAAGGACTTTTGCTCTAATTTTAACTAAAATTATTTATATAACATAACAATAAATTTTTATTTAATTACTTTTAAATTTTAAATTTATATTTATTAACGTATATTAACAATAACTAATTTTGAAATAAAACTATTTTAAAACAAAAACTGGTTAGAAATAATACTAGAAAATTGAAACATTCAAGTAGTAATATCAATATTTCTTTTCTTTAAATTAAATGGAACATTATGTGGCACTTCTACGTACATGCCATAAATTTTAAGGTATTAGTTTAAAAATGTCATTAAAATGTGACATTTTGATATATTGTCATAAATTTTGTGGCACTTTATATGGCAATTGAACAAATGCCACAAGTTTTGGTGGCACTTGTTAAAAAGTACCACGAAAATGACATATTCTCAAATTGCCATAATTTTATGGCACTTCATGAGGTAATTAAAAAATGCCATAAATAATAAGAAGTGCCACAAAAATATGGCATTTCCAAATAATGCCGTAAATAAATAACATATATCCTAAGAGGCACAAACTAAATGTCACCAAAGGCCAATTTTTTCATAGTGAACTCTAAGTTTATTATAGTGCAAGTTCCAATTCCCTTTAACACGGGTGCATGTGCTTAATGGCTGGTTGTGTTAACCTTAAAGAGCAAAGGGCATTTCAGATTGCACTGAGGTAGTGCTAAATTTTGTTTTCAAGGCAGTAGTTCCATCTGCGGCACATATATTTTTTTTATTCTCTACTATTATTTGTTACATTAAGTATAGTAAGAGATGAGGACAGGAGCCGGGGCGGCCGCCCTCAAAGTTTTTAATTTGCACTATTTTCTTTTATAAAATTTTAAAAGATTACTAAGACAAATGCTCTTCGCCACCAAAAATTTTGTAAAAATTTACCCTTCGTCCATCCAACCAAATCTTTTTGGCTTCATCCTTGAGTACATGGAGGCGGTGGTCGGTGATAGAGTCGGAATATTTTTTAAGGTTCCGTCAACACGTACAAAGTACGTAATTTCCAACACTTAATCGCGCCTTAAAATTGACCTTTAATGAAACTAGATGTTCGTAATATCTTGATGGGATAAATAAATAAATAAAATATGTTTACTAAAAATGAAATTGTTCATACTCCTTCAGTTTCCATTTATCTGTCGATTTAGACAATGCACTCGAATTCATAAATTCATTGTGATACATTAATTTAAAGATAGATGACTTTTACCCTTCAATTAATACATTTATGTTGGGACAATTAAAATTAGTTGTTGACTGAATTAATTATAGATAAGGGTGAGTTTGGAAAAAATATATTTAATACTCTCTTGGTTTCTTAAAGTGACATATAATAAAAAGCTGATAAAGTATGTGTAGATGACGATAATTGGGAACAGAGTGAGTAACTAAAAGAGTGGGTTTCCTTTATGGAAGATTGGTGAATTTTGTCTTTAAATAATTTGCGATTGGTGGTTTTGGTCCCTGATCTATTTTTTTTTTAAACCTTATACAACTTGCGTTTGGTGACAAAGGTCCTTCCGTCCACAATAGTTAGTCAGCAAAAAATTAAATGAAAAATGCCAAAATTGAAAGGGTAAGATGGGAATAAAATTATCAACGTCCTTATTACACCATTTTCTCATCCGTAAATAATCCCAAATCTCTTCTTCTTCCCCTTTTCTCATGACCAATTTCTGAAAAATCAGACCCATTCCAATAAGGCAAAATGAGAAAATCATCAATGAATGGAAAGACCCCCAAGAATTTTGGTGAAGCGAAGTTCTCTAATCGGAGCTCCATGTTCATAGGTGATTCGAATTTACCTCATGTAATGCCCACCCATAATGAATGCCCAATTCCAGTACCGACAAAAATCCGAACTGCATTGATTGATTGAAATCCAAGTAGAAGATTCATGACATGTGAGAACAAGAGGGTAAGTTCAAGTTCATCTTGTTTAGCCAGCTATAATTTTCGAATTTTCAAATTTTCAAATTTCATTTATTTATGCTGAAATGTAATTGATTGAACTACAGGCAAAAAAGAAGTGCAATTTCTTCTATTGGGTAAATCCTCCTTTGTGTTCGAGAGGTAGATTAGTGATGTATGGTTTGATGAGAAGAATAAGGAAGATGGATGGAGAATTGGCTAAAGTTGAAAGAAAGGTCAATGCAATGTCTATGCCGTAATTTGTTCATGGTTGTTTGCAATATTCATTTGCATTTGGTTATACATTAAGATCAAGAAGTAGTGGAAATGGTTCAAACTTCTCTAAAATGGTTAATGTTTTAGGTGTGTAGTTAGGGGAGTAACATTGATGTACTACCCAAAGCACTAGTACTTTGTTATGGTGTAATAAAATCCTAGTGTGTTTTTGTTACATTTTTGTCTTGATATTTAAACCAACTACATGACATTTGAGTAACAAAATTGAAAGAAAAAATGGAATGAAATTCTGGGCAAAAGCTGCTCCAAGTAGTATACTTAGTAAATAGATGTTTTACAGTTGCAATTGGGCAAAAAAATTGAATAAAAACCACCAATATTAGTATCCAAGTATTACTAAAATCAACCAAAAGCCTAGTTATATACTTCCATTTACTAATAATATCAACAAAAAAACACCCACAACTTCCAGCAGTCAATATCCATCATTCAATCCAGCTTTCTGTTCAGCTTGTCAAACATGCTAATATTTCTGTCCACATATGCCCTGGTACAAGGCAGGTTAACCTATTGTGTCCATGGTTTAGACACACTTGACATGCTTCCTCTTCTTCTTGACCATCTACAAGACATATAAATATAACCAATCAATTATAGCTACTGAAAAAGATTAAAAGAAATGAAAAATTATTTTACCTTTTCACTATTAACCATTCCAGCAGTCTCCTCAACATCAGTTTGTGCAAATCCAACAGTCCCTCAACTTCAGTTTGGGCCAACCCAGCAGCCCCTCCAGCATCAATGATTCCCTGTAATTCAGTGAAAGCAATATTATTAAATCAATGAAAAAATAGACTTTAAGTTCAACAATCATCACATTTTTCCTGTCACTAATTATGCACCATTCCAAAGGGTTATTAATTTCCAAATCCCCCTTCATTTTCCTGATAAACCAGTCCCATCAGACATGTTCTCATTATCTGCAACAACATATATAATGGGATAGAAAAAAACCTAATTCAACACAGTTACACTAATTCAATTAAATACTTACAAAGTATGTATAACCACTCTTTGGGCAGAAAATGAGAGGAGCACCTTCCATAAACCGATATGCATAGAATAGTATAAATGCTCCACATTCTTCCCCATTACTCTGTTGGGGAACCTTTGGAGTCAATAGAGGTATATCATTAATTATCCCTTGGTTAACTAGAACACCCTCAGACTTAAGGACATCATACACAAATCTGGTTTAAAGAAAACATATTAAGATAATTAGTATGTCCCATAGTAACTCAACAATTACATAATGGGATACAAATACTTACTTTCTTATTAAAGGCTCAATAGGATTTGCAACAACTTGAAAGGAATCCAACAATAATAAGCATTGAGTTCCATTTCCAGATTCTCATTGAAATTACAGAGGATTACCAGATATCAATGTCCCATAATAGAGGTTAAATACAAGAAATTAACGATTACTTGAAGGGGATGCAAATTAATAAACATGAAATTAATAAAATAGAAATACCGCTTTACGATTGGGACCAAAACATATTGTTTTCTCAAAATGTTCTTCTTTTTTATCCAATTAACAACCTTAGACTCAAATTTCCCTCCTGGATTAGCTTAGACATTAAACCATATAGCATCCAACTTTTCAAACAATGCTCTCTTCTCTTCGACGACCTCTTTCCAGATTATACTATAAAAACACAAAAATAAAATTGCATTTAGGAAACATACAAGTTCGGGCAAAGATGTATTCAATTCAAATTTAACTTAAATAAGTTTTCAATGCATCTGAGTTTACCACTCAATATTGAAAATTCTTCTTTGTCGGCGCCATTACGCCGGCCAAAGAACCTTCGAACCATCTCCGATTTTGGATTGAAATCGCGGTTCCTCAATGTTCTTCCTAAAACCCTAGGTTTATTCTCAATTTGGGGGAAATGGGGAAGAGGGGGAGGTAAAACAAAGTATAAAAGGGTAAAACGTTTCTGGTGTTAATTTTGGGTGAACTCCCCAAATGAGCCCCAATATATTTAAGGGATTTAAAAAAATCAAAATTTATTATTACTGTAACTGTTGTGGACGGAAGTGGACCGTTGTCACCAAAAGCAAATTGTTTAAAGTTCTAAAAACAAAAACAAAAACAAAAACAAAAACAGGACAATGACTAAAACACAAATTGTAAATTATTAAGGGACGAAATCCACCAATATGCCTTCTTTTATTACCAATAAACATTGTTCGAGGACAGATTTTGTAATTTATTCGGGGCAACCATTCCACGAAGAAACCCAAAACGTCCTCCTTAAGGGTGCCCCCACTCATTGATAATAACGCGGTCCTCATCATTTTATTCTTGAACCCTTCATTTTATCCGCCATTATAATTGAGATGCTGAAAATTCGTAATTTTTCTTCATCAATTCTCCCATTAGCAGTGTTTCTTATCTTCATTTTCTCAATCTCCATGGCTGATTCCAAAACCCCTTCAGCATCTGAGACCAAAGTCCATATAGTTTACACCGAGACACCTCAAGATCAGGAACCCCAAGATTACCATATCAAGACCCTTTCCTCTGTATTGGGCAGGTTTGGGTTCTTTTCCTTCTTTTTTTGGATGATTCTTGGGAATTTTACTTGTTTAATTTGTTCATTTTCAGTTTTGGGGACATGGGTTTTGATTATTTGGTGTTGATTTGTTGAAATTGTAGCGAGGATGCTGCAAAAGAGGCGTTGCTTTATAGTTACAAGCATGCTGCTAGTGGATTTTCGGCTAAGCTGACTGATGAGCAGGTTGCTGAGATCCAAAGTAAGGGCCTTTTTACCCTCTTTTCCCATTTTGGCTCTTGTTCTGTTTTTATGTTTACCAAATTTCTTTGAAGGTGTTGTGTGATCTGTATTTTGAAATTTCTTGAAAGCCTATTATGCGTCTGTGAGGACAAAGGGAGTTTTCTGAAATATTCTTTAGGTTTTTGAAGAGTTGTTTCATTTCTGGTTGATTCCTTGTTGAAATTGATTGTCTAATTAGTGGCTTGATTTAAACAACAAATGTCGTACCCGGTGCACAACGATACCGCATCAACGGGGTGGGAGGTGGGAGGGTTCCGATGTACGCAGGTGTACACTTATCTTTTTAGGCTATTTCCGGGGTTAGAACTCTAGTAGATAGCAAGTAAACACTTGACCTTCGCACCAAACACAACCTTCCTGATTTAAACAACAAAAAGAAAAAAGAAAAAGAAGGAAATCCTTTTGGAGGAGCATTGCTTTAAATGGCATCCCTAATTCTTCTTTTTGTTGCAAGACTTCTGCAAGCAAGGATTGACATTAGAATCTCTAATTGAATACAACAACAACAACCAATCCTTAATCCCAAAAGATTGGGGTCTGCTACATGAACCGAATCAAGAATCACGTAAGGTCATCCACATGGATGCATTATCTCCATCTCTTTCGATTCCAAACAAAACTCTCATCTGATTCTAGCAACTTCATATCCCTTTTTATCACTTCCGTCCAAGTCTTCCTCGATCTCTCTCTACCTCTTACGCCCTCAATATTACATAATCCTTCAATTCTCCTAACTGGAGCATCACTTGGCCTTCTAGAATCTCTAATTGAATAATTCTAAAAAATTGAAGGAAGGAATTTGTATTGTGTTAAATATATCCGTTTCTTTATGAAACTATTATACATTCTGAATTTAATTCGTTTGGTTTGTATTGAAGTGTAAATTTGATTAGTTTGTGAATGATGTAGTCCTGCTTCTTTCTGAGAGGGATCTTGATTCCTTTTAATTGTAGTTGTCAAGGAGGCTAGAATTATCTAAACCTTCTTGTAGACGTGGCTTCTTTTTTGGCTATGCTACCTGTTACCATATTGTTAAGACTGATCTATAGGTATGCGCATGTAGTGGAGGGCACACATGCATAAAGTTTTGTACACTTTAGACTGTACACATATTTCATTTGATAAATTAATATGCTTAACTCTCCCGGCCTTGATGCTCGCATCTTATTTTTCGGAAGGGACAAGGAGATGATAGCGGGAAATGTTTGTCTTTGTATTTTTTGGCCTAGAGAAATGGAACTATACATATTTTGTGTGGATATATGCTCTCCTTTTGCAATATTTTTTTTATTAAACTTTGAAATGAAGTATACATCTTCCTCTTATGTCATTTTTAGATTCATTTATCGCTTTGTGATATTGTTTCTTGTTTTTTTATAATTACAGCTTTAGTTGTAAGAGCAACATGAATTCAATTGTGATACTTCTTTATTAGCTAACTGTTAACTTAGACAGCTATTGAGTTTTTTCGTTTAGCTGTTCCTTGTTTAAAGATGAAAATTGAAAAGGGTTTTTCAAGATATATGATCCTCAAACGAGTTGTTCGCATTGCATATCTGCTTCTTGTAATGATAGCTCTTATCTCTGTGATGGGAAATTTGAAACCGTCATTGTTTTGCGATTAAACTTAGATGCATTTCTGGCGCTGTTTCAACTTCAAAGATGCTTCGATCTTTTATCTAATTAGGTGATAGACGAGGAGACTGAATGAAATATTCCATGAAATAATGCATCAAGCATTTATTGTTTTTGGGTTTAAAACCTTCTTCTTCCACCTTCCCTGAGTTAACATTGTACGAGATTTGTAGTCTCAGCTCTGGTTTTTTCGTACTAACTTATCATCTATCCTGCAATAATAACTGCTAACGGAACTCAGCTTAGGTCCATTTTCCAAACAAATCATTATTAATGTGTTTGCTTGTTGCTTAGTTTCTCCACATTCTTCTGATCCTTTCTGGAGTTGTAGGTATTTCATTCCATTTTTTGCATGCTTCTATTACGAATTATTTTGCTTTTTGAATAAATATACTGCAAGGCACGCATTTTATTGTCTGCTAAAGAGACTGATCGGTGAATTATTTGACAGAACAACCTGGTGTGCTACAAGTTGTCCCTAGCCAAACTATCCAGCTTCATTCCGGACCTGCGAGGATGAATGTATGAAAGACTTAACTCTGGATTTGTAACTCGAACTTCTATTTTCGCTATGTTTTGGAAGGAATAAATTGTAACATCAACATTGTCCTTGTTTAAATGTAATAATAAGATTGCTGATATAACCTACCTAATGCAGCTATAGATATTATTACGTACCGTCATATTTGCAACCATTTTTCTCAGTTCCCCTTGTTTAGTAGAAAGAGATTTTTGGTAGTTTTTACTTGAACCATCTTCTATTTGCTTGAAGATGAAATTTATCGGTATTGGTCGAGCTAGCAGTAGAAAAAGATGCAGTGGATTTCTGTTGAATGTGAAATTTGATTGCTATAGATAAGGGGATTTGCATATGTGATACTGAGTATTCTGCAGCACATAGGATCTATATTAACCTTTGTCTCCATAAACCGCCATTAGAGGTCCGGCTAATCAGACACATAAAAAAAGTGGTGCAGTTCATTTGGGTTCTTCAGCTACTATGTTCATTTTCTCATCTTTTTTGGCAATATTAATGTGAATTTGATCCAGAACTAGGTTTCATTATTGTTTGAATTGTTAGAGAAATAGTTTTTTTTTTTTTAAAGGTTAGATCATGTTGGAGTTGTTATGTAGTAGCGTCTTTTATGCATTGATATATTTTTTTTCCATTCCAAGATTGTTTATTTTATCATTGAAATTTCCTTCCTTAAAAACTGCCATCTTTAGGTAGACGATAAGCAATGGGTAGGGACGAGGGGCAGGTGGGGCAGTCGCCCACGAGATTTTTAAAAATCTTAATAGATATAGTAAATTTTATATGTAGTTCAGAATATTTGATTAAATTTGCTTCCCCACTATCTTTTTGTTGCAGTTTTTATATATAGTTTGTCATACTATTGCAGTTTTTACACACCCCCATCTACAAATTCTGGCTTCGTCCCTAGCAAGGGGTGTTAATGCCATTGCCATTTCTAGAATTAATAGCAAAATAAATATTCAATCCTAAATAAAAGCAATAAAGATATTATAAAAGGAAGTGTTAAGCCCGGTGGTAGTTGAGAAAGAGGACTCATCATTGTTGGGGGAATTTTGTGGCTGATCTTCGTGAACCCTTTGCTTCCCATAGTCTTTTTGTTAGGCCATCATTTGGCAAGAGAGAGAGGGAAACTTGTCTTGCTTGGTAGAATTGACATGTGTAATTGTTTAATGACTTGGTGGATTTAGCTTTAGGGAAATGATTAAGAGCTAAGGAGATATTGGCTATAATTGGTTATAACTGGTTAAGTTAAATTGAAATGACCCTTGTACCGTTTTTATGAAAAAAAGTATTCAAATTAAATGTTGAGTTGAAAATTGTTGTTGACATGACAATAGAGATGGCCAATGATGCAGTCCGGCTCAGGTGCAGAATAGGCAAAATTTCGCACCTGCGAAACACTCCTAGTCGTAGGATGAGATTTTAAACGGCCCAGATTTGAAGAGAAAAAAGTTACGGCTGGATTTAAAATATTAAAAAAAACTTTTTTCTCTAAATCTGAGCTGTTAAAAAATTTTATCTGACAGTTGAGAGTGTATCCCGCATGTGTGGAACAAAAGGACGTTCCGCATAGGATCCGGGAGCCCAATGATGTATATGTGGGCATCGATTTACGCGGAAAGAAATGAAAATAAATAAATAAATAAAAAATTGACTGTCGTCTATGGAAAAGCAAAAAGCTGCCAAGAAGTTTTGAAGTCAAAATCAAATAACTCAAGTGTCGGAATGATGTGAGGGTATGACATGTGCATGTCCACTTTGGTTCTAGTGCGTAACATCAACTTTTTTGCACAGTGCAAAACAAATAAATACTTGTCGGATATAAATTAGACGGTTGAGATCATTTTATTTATCACCTTATTCATAATAGTTATGAAGATTTAAAATATCTCAGCCATTTTATGTTTGATCCGACAACACTTAATTCTTCCTCACCAAACCCGGTCATGTATAGTGGGTCCAGTTGTTGATCTTTAATATGTTGCAAAAATTACTAGTACATTCCTCCAATTGACATAACCCACTCCGAGCAATATATCCCTCCCTTGGTGGAATTTTCATCCGAAAAGAATAAAATCATGTCTAGACAAAATTGAGTGATTTTACTGAGTGATAATGAACAAACTCCTCTTCAAGTGGAATATTCTGAAGCTTATTATGGGGTGGAGAAAATACGGTGGTTTCCGGACACATGGGGGAAATTCAAAATCAGGTATTCTTAGATTTAAGAGTTGGATCTATTTTTAATACTATGGATGAGTTATATGAATGCTATCTTCAATATGCTAAGGAAAGAGGATATGGTGTGACCAAAAAATGTGGTTCCAAATGTTCTAATAGTAATGTTAGAAAATACACATGCATTACTTGTGATAGAGGTAGAAGTGGATCTCACAATAAGCGCACAAAAAGAATTAATTGTTTTGCAAAATTGAATGCAATATTAAGGAATAACGGAATGTGGGAGGTATCCAAAATTAATGAAATTCACAACCATGAGTTGGTGCCGAAAATGTTGATGTTTATGAGAAGCCACCAAAAATTACCTCAGACAGTAAAGAGAAAGTTGGAAGCTAACGACAGGACATGTATTAGACCATGTAAAAGCACTAGAATGTTAGAAGTTGAAGCTGGTTGACTTGAAAATTTAAGTTTTATTAGCAAGGATTGTCGAAATTATATTGATATATTTAGAAAAGATGGATTGGGTCAAGGAGATGCGCATTGCATTTATAACATGTTCAATAGAATGCAATTGAAAAATCCAAACTTTGTATACACAATTCGGATTGACTGGGAGGGTAGGCTTGACAATGTTTTTTGGGTGCACCCTCATGGTAGAGCAGCGTATCAGCAGTTCTCAGATGTAGTGAGTGTTGACTCAACATATTTGGTAAACAAATACCAGATGCCGTTTGTTTGCATTGTTGGCATTAATCATCACGGTCGGTCAATTTTGTTGGGGTCAGCTCTTATATGTCACGAGGATATTGCTACATACAGATGTTTTTTAGAACATGGTTGGATACAATGGGCGGACACGCTTCTATTTCTATTATGAGTGATCAATGTGAAAGTATTGGAAATGCCATTAAAATGGAGATGACAGGAACAATTCGGAGGTATTGCATTTGGCACATACTTACTAAAATTCCAAAAAAGTTTAAAGGAATTGAAGAATATGTCCTGGCAAAGAAAGAATTCAGGAACATTGTGCATGAAAGCTTGAGTAAGGATATGTTTGTGTGAAACTGGAATATATTTATTGAAAAATATAATCTGAACGATAATGTATGGCTGCTAAAGTTGTTTGCAGAGATAAATGTGGGTTCCTGTGTATGTCAATCACATTTTATGGGCAGGTATGCTGTCTACCCAAAGGAGTGAGGAATTATTAGCCAAATTTGTCCCCAAAGAAGTTGCGCTTAGCCAGTTTCATCATTTTTCTTTTTCTTTTTTAACTTTTCACATCCCCAATGTATTTTCAAACAGCCATTTTCATCCCCAATGTATTTTCAAACAGCTGTTTGAAAATACATTGGGGATGAAAATGACTGCTTGAAAATACATTAGGGATGTGAAAAGTGAAAAAGGATGAAAGTGGCTGTTTGAAAATACATTGGGGATGTGAAAAGTTAAAAAAAAAAGAAAAAGGATGAAACTGGCTAAGCGCAACTTCTTTGGGGACAAAAATGGCTAATAATTCAAGGAGTGAGGGAATGCATGCATTCTTTGATGGATATTTACCTTCCACAAGTACTTTGAAACAATTTGCTGAGCAATTTGAAATCGCTTTGAAAAAAATAAAATCAAGAAAGAAGTTGCAGTTGAGTTCAAGACAAAGAATTTGTTGGTGAATTGCATAACAAATTACAGGTGGGAGAGAAAATTCTAGCAGTGTTACACAAATGAATTATTTGAGGAGTTTCAGGGTCAAATTAGACGAATGTTATACTGTCATTTGGTAACGGATCAGAAGGAACTTGAGGATGATGTTGATGATGAAGAAGAATTTAACTTAGATGAAGAGAATTATGAGAAGATAAAAATCATTGAAAAATCAATAACTACCCATGGGTTTGTCAGTGAATATGTGTACACAGCGATGTATAAGGCCGATGGTTGTATTTTGAAGTGCAACTGCAGGAAATTTGATTCAAATGGTATTATGTGTGCACATATTTTAGCAGTTCTGAGGCATAAAAGAGGTGTCAACATTCTAGAAAAATACATTTTTGGAAAGATGGAGAAAAAATGTTTTTCGGATGCATATATTGATGTATAATGATGACGGATATTCTCAGATGACTCCGGAATACAAGCGATTTAAGTACTTAAAATCCATTTTCAATCAGTATGTAGAGCTCGCGTTGTCTACCGGTTCGAGGTATGAGATGACAAAAGTGTATTTGGAATACACTTTGGAAGAGCTTAAGAAATTCACTCCTCCCGCAGATGATCAATTAATTGAGTGTAGTGAATCAAGTATGGAAATTGGACACTCAATCATTCAAAATCCGCGAGTCACAAGAACACGTGGTTGGCCCACGTGGTTAGAAGGTGAATTGAAAATTTAGGTCGTGCGCGGGGTCGCGGTGGCCGTGGTAACCGCGGGATTACAGTGACAAATTCAGATGAAGTGAGTGCAGGAATACCAACAACATAGGTACGGAACTTTGTAGTTATTATCATTGTTTATGTGACAAATTCGGGAATCACAGTCAGAAAGAATGATCAATTTAAATGGACATCCGGAAGACTGAATTTGTAGTGGAAGACATGAGTATTTGGCAGGGGGTTGGTTTGATGGGATTCAGAAAAGGTTGAGTACAAGACATTTTTATGCATTGGGTTTCCATGTACTAGGCTATTAGGTGGGTGGTGGATAGGACGTGACCCGAAAGGTGTCATTTGATGTGATGGAACAATAATTGTTTTTTTTCCTTTCTTATGTTGTCCATCAGGTTTATTTGAAATTAGAAGTAATCTATTTGTTTTCTAGTACCGTGTAAACTTAACATTGAACTTGGAAGTAATTTATTTGTTCTTTCGCCTAAAAATGTACTACAGTGTGTACTTAACTGTTTACATATATCACAAGGTCCTTAGCCCAGTGGGGCAACGGCCTGCCCACGACCTTGGGGTCGTGAATTCGATACCCTCCCCGCGCATGGGGCGTGTTTTAAATTGTCTCCCTTTCTAGGGTTATATCATCCTCCTCTTGTGAGGTGCTACTCTCCCCTTTGGGAAAAAAACTGTTTACACATAAAATAAAATAAAACACACACACAAGTGATTAATTTACTTGCAACAATTTACTGAAAATAACATAATTAAACTAAATTTTAACATTCATTAAAATACAATCACAGAGAAAAGAAACATTATTTTTAATACAACCGAATTCACAGAAGTTAAGTAAAAGACCATTCACCGTTCACACACATAATCGTGGTGAACTCTTAATTCATATATATGAAAATTTTCATCTTTGACTGGATAGATCGGGAAGGTGACGGTGTAAATATCTCTCGATTTACCCTTGCAAATAGACCTGGACCACCAACCACCACATGTGTTTGTGTCCACCAAATCACCTCTCCTGAATTTGTCGACGGGAACGGTGGAGGACGTGGATGGATCCAATTGAAAGTTATGGTCTCATGAAGGTAGTCCGTCTCTTCGTCGTTTATCAATGTGGAGTATTTAACAATGTATTTATGGCATCCAAATTTCTCCACAATGGTTCCGCAGAAGAAGGTTCCATAAAGACCTTGTTCATGCTCAATTATCTCAATCCCCCCCAATAATCGTAATGTGGATAGGGAATTGAAATTGTTCTACTAGAACTCGCCATAGAAACTGTTGAGAAACAAACTAATTACACTTGATTAACAAACATATGAACATAAGTCAGGAATCATAAGTAGAGATTCTTAAGACAAAAGATTAGAGTACAATTGACGAATTTACACTTGAATATGTTAATCAAATTAGCAGATTAACAGAGTAGATTAACATATAAGAAAATATTTAGTAAAAATTATTCTCTGTTATAGTAAAAACTACACTGAATAAACTTGCATAATAGAGCATATTTCTCCCAAAAAATAATTAATAAACATAAGTCAGGAATCATAAGTAGAGATTCTTAAGACAAAAGATAAACTTCAATTGACGAATTTACACTTGAATATATTAATCAAATTAGCAGAGTAACATATAAGAAAATATTTAGTAAAAATTATTCTCTGTTATAGTTAAAAACCTACACTGAATAAACTGGCATAGAAGAGCATATTTCTCCCAAACAAAAACATGATGTTAAAAAAAATAGTCAGAAAACATAAATTTAATTTATACAATATTATTAACGATGAAAGATTATCAGAGAAACATACAAGATTAATACATAAACAGAGAAGATTGCGGTGAATATTACATAGATCAACAGAAATTAAAAATCAACATGAAAATTGTTTTCCGGAGAATATGAAGAACAAGGGAATTCCGGTGAGGATATTTGAGCAGAAAGTATTGGGATGAAAAATGGCATTCAGTTCCTTATTTATAAAAGAGAACCGTTCATATCCCATGGTTTGCAATAAGTGCTATCCCAACCATTCGCTGACACCCCTTGGAATTCTAACCCTCAATTTATTTCTTCCTTTCCCACCTAACTCACGTAAACCTAATTTACCCTACTTTAGACTAACAATACTTAATAATTCCGGCCCATTCTCCAGAAAAAACTAAATACTATTTCTCTTTAAATAAAATGGAAAATAAACTAATAAAGAAAATAAAATGATAAACTTAAAACATTTTATTTCAATAAAATCAAGAGGTTACATTACATTAAAATTTCTTTATTTTAAAACAAAGAAAATATTCAATATTAAAGTTATCAATAAACACCTGTTTGTGGTAATTTGCATCACACAAGTCTGTACTTGCTCGATGTTAGTAAGTTTATCTAAAATGCTTTGCACATCAGTCTTTAAATGTGCAAACTTTTGTTCTAAAACTTTGAATGGAAGAGAAATGGTAAGGAAGATGGTAATTTTGGTGGTTGGTATTGGGAAGCTAACAAATATTCATATAAAGTGGGATACAATGTTTGTTTGTAATCCAACACATATATGTTCGGACCGTTGGATCAATATTCCAACAGCTCTGGTCATGGGAAACGTAATGATCTTAACCGTCCACATAAAGAACCATCGACCACAATGAGTTCAACATTTTGTGTAATAACTTCGGGTCGTACTTTAGACATGTTTGTAAAAAGTCATAAATTGATAAATTTGAATTAGTTTCATTTTAAACCGTTAGATTTGGTTAACCGAAGGTTTAGATTTACAACTAGGGTATATCAAGATCGGTAATGTGGCAAAAATAACTTTTTTTAAATTGTTACCCTAAGTCCTCCTACTTTACAAAATTTGCAAACCCTCGGTCCCTATATAATTCGAAATTGCAACGTATACTACTACAAATAATTAAACATTTGGTACCCCAATGTATTTAATATACGAAATTAAGTTCGTCTTTTGTATTATATTAATGTGCATATAGACCCTTATATTGTTTTGTAGTTTTCAATTTGACCACAAAAATTATTAAGTACGTAGAAATTTACCAAAATTGACAATAATATAATAGAAACTATAATACTATTACAAATAATATGTTTAATCAATATTATCCGTTATAATTTAAGATAAGATGATCATTCATCTAACTTAAATTTAAAGACACTGAATATTAGTTAAGGTTTTTTATGTATTTCCTTGAACTACTAGTTATACTTGTTATACAGACATATTCGTTATAAGTCGACGATCGATCTAATAAGTAATCGTCTTATACGCGGGAACACAAACTTATATAATAGCAGAAAGTAAATTAGTGTATATTACATTAACAGTGTGTAATAGATTGCTTATTATACAACCACATAACTTATAAGTGTTGATCGCTTTAATACGTAAACGTCGTATACGTGGAAAAACAACTTATATAATATACGATAGTATATTAGTGTATATTACAATAACAGCGTGTTCTTATAATTGTTGATTGCTCTAATAAAGAATATCGTCTTATACGTGGGAAAATAATTTCTATACAAAATACCTACATATGATTTTGAGATTACAATATCTCAGTTTAAAGAATTTTTTTATTAAAATATCTCAGTTTATAGACAATTTTTTCCTTCCTAAATTAGGAATACTAGCAGTATGTAATATTTATTAAAATGTATAATTAATAAAAACAAATATTGCATTAAGTTAAAGATTAATTTTTTTCAAAATTAAATTAAGTATCAGAAATGTGATAAAAAATAAAAATGTAAACAAACAGATAAAATGAATTAAACCCTATACCTATTCAGAATTTAAATATCTAAACAAATTCACCAAGCCAGACTATCCAACTGCATTTGTTTGAAGATAAAACGGTGGAAATTGTATATGCAGCATGTTATAGACAGAGGTTCCAAGAAAAAATAACGGAACTCGAGATGTTGACCTCTAACGTTGTGAGTTTCAAGGCAATGATGTTGCCTCCTCCGTAATCATGCCTAGCCTAGGGTCTATCTCATGGGGTAATTATGCAAGTGTCAAATCCTTCCCCAATTTTCTCTCTTGACAACCTAACCTCAAATCACATCACATCTCTGAGAGATATCTTCCCCCCAAATCATATCCTCTCTCTTCCAATATTTCTACTGTTTAAAAAAAAACATTTTTTTTACTAGAACCCAATACCAAACAATAGAACAGTAACACTATATCATTAACACTACTTCATCTTCTTCCCCACACACACATATTTTTTTCCCTTCACTGACAGTGAGTCCCGACCAGCGCCCAAGAATAGATTTGTAATCATTTAAAAAATCATTTTTAAACCCTTCTACCTTCTAAATCAAATCAATACACACATCACAACATTTTTATTTGAATTTGTTGAGTATAATTTTACACTATAAATATGAATTCATCTTCTGTGTCTAAAAGAAGAGAGCTAAATCACTGCCGAACAAGAAACAAAAATTAGTGTCTAAGAAGAAAAGAAAAATATCTTCATCTGGAAAGACATCCAGGTCTTCGGCGACTGAACAACCACTTCCGACTTTAGCGGTCACTGAACCATACAGCCCAAATAGCACAACCATTGCTATGGTTGAAGAATCCTTATGCAAACGAGAGTTGCATTCGAGTTTAGGTCTCCTCGCTACACAATTTGGTATTGAAAACATCCGATTTTGCTTGAATAGAGACCCTACACTGGTTATGGTCCACACCATCCTTAACAGAATTGAAAGGCAACCAAGGTTGGTTGTGCCACAACAACTCCCAAGCCGGTTAGATAAAAGGGCCTTACCGGGAAGATTTGTGCAAGTTGGAGAGCCGGCCAGAAGGGGTCAACCAAGGACCTCTTCAATGCCTTTTTCGGTCACATCTTCAACAGTCACCCCACATCAGGACTCCTTCACCACTCATCCCCATTCCCGAGCAGTTGGCCTTTTGGCCAATAGTCTCTCTGTATGGTATCTCCCTCACACGGTTCGTCCACAAATCCCAACCCCCAGCGGTTCGAAGTCGTGTCTTAAATCCACGTACACAAACCACAAATTTGGCTGAGGGTCGCGTTTTAACCCGATTTCTTGTAATTCGGACTTGGGGTCAGACAATATGGGTACTGTGTTATCACTTAGGAGGCCATCATCCTCGTCCTCGGGCTATGATACCGGGGACGATGACCACTGGTAAGGTGAAAAGGGGAGTGCTTCTGCCGGCGGTGCGGTGAAGGTGTGCTAAAAATTCTAAATATATTAATTGTGGGTGGGGATTTGAAGCCGGCTATGGATGGTGTTGGATGTTTGCGGCTTGGTTGTTGTTTTTTTTATTGGGAAGAATGTTGAATTGTTTTGGGGATGATTTCCTGCCTTTTGCTGCTTGGCATCAGCGAAGAACCGGGTGTAGATTTTGGATACTGGGTTCTTTGAAGATGTCGAGTCCTTTTGGTTTGTTTAACGAATATTTTGTATGTCCAGTTAGTTACTAGCTCCCGTTTAACAGTCCAAAAAGTAGTTAAAAAACTTTTTTTTTGGTTTAGTTTGCTTAATGTGGTGTAGTTTTCAGTTGAATGTACTAATGTTATGTTTAGTTTGGTTAATGTGGTTTAGTAATCTTGTAAAAATGTACTAAGTTTATGCCAAGTAATATATTATCCTTGTTGTGTTAATTATGTTGTTAATGATTTAAATTGTTGAGCTATTAATCTTTTCGCTTCAGCAAATTGCAATGAACAATTGATCCATCACTTGCATTGGCAATATTTTTTCATTAAGTTAAACAAAAAATTTCAAGTGTCAACAAAAATACAATCAACAAAATGCTAAAGAGTGGCGAAATTTTTTACTGTAAAAAAATAGATGATTAAGTGGAAGATCCATTTTCAAATTTTTTGTGGAAGATCCGTTTTCAATTTTTTGCGAAATATCTTCATCAGAATTATTTCTGGGCATTATCAATGGAGGGAAGGGAATTGAGAGGAAACGCAATGATCATGGAGAGGGATGGCGATGATTACAGAGTAAAGGGAAAGGGAAATGGGGAATGATGATGATGTTTGACTGTCAAAAAATGAGAGAGAAGGAAAGGGAAATGATAAAGTGAAAAAAAAAACTGAAAATGTATTAAAATTCCATGTTGGATTCATAAGTGGAGTTTTTTCTTTTCAGCATAATAGGAAATATAATAAATAAATTCCATGTTGGATTCATAGGTGGAATTTTTCTTTTCAAAATAATAGGAAATATAATAAATAACTTAATAAACCTTTAAGGGCAAAGTGGTCATTTTGCGTGGCCAATTTGGGAATATAGCCAATCTAGCTCCCTTGAAATTTCCTTAGTTTTAATGCCTAATGAGTAATAGATTCTTTCTTTTAATAATATTTCTATTTTCTCCTAAAAAAATTAAAAGAAATTTTGTACATTTAATATAAGTTATTTAGGACATTTAGCAAAAATTAAGGAAGAAATAAACAAGATACTTTTCTAGCCAAAATATCAATATTACGCTCTTAAATAGAACTTATATACCACTAATTCTACTTAAAAGAGTAATATTGATTAGAAAAACAGTGCAGCTTGAGATTCAAGGACTGGAGATTTTTAAAAATTCTACTAGATATAGTAAATTTTATATGTAGTTCGTAAATATTTGATCAAATTCGCCCCAAATATATTTATATATATATATATATATATATGCAGTTTTTATATGTAGTTCGATATAATGTTATAGTTTTTTTCCCTAAACCTAAAGGTTATGGTTTTGTTCCTGTTAAGATTAGTAGCAAAAACATGTTAGACTCTAAGGCTTCTACATATCCCAGAAGCCACAATGATTTTGGTAATGTTTCTCACAACAACTCTTTTTAACATTTCTTCATGAATGTCAAAAAACTTTTTAACTTGTCAGACAAAATTCAGCATCAGAGGAAATACTCAGGAAAAGGCTGCGATGGAAGCAAGGGAAAAGGAAGCAAAGGAGTTTGACCTTTTTCTCGATAATATGTATGAATTGTACTAAAGAAGTTGTAAAAGTTTGTTGTTTTTTACTGAGTACATTGAATATTTTAAAAGCCACAGTTTGTTTTCTATTTTGTGTGTTCGTAAACAAATTTTCTTAGCCCTCTATTAATAAATGACAGGTCTACTACTAGTGTCTTCATTATGTTTCGAATCAATCTTTCTTTTTGTTGTTGTTTGATTTCTCTTCTATTGACCAACAACAATAGTCTTAATCCAAAATAATTGGTATAAGCTAAGGGTGTGTTTGTTTCTTGCAATTGATTTTTTACTGAGTACATTAAATCTTTTAAAAGGCACATTTTTTTCTTTCTATTTTGTGTGTTCTTAAACAAATGCTCGTAGCCCTCTATTTCCTAATGACAGGTCTACTACTAGTGTCTTTATTATGTTGGGACATTGAGAAATTCCTAGAAAGAGATTTTGGAATTTTTTTTTGTAAACCTTAGATAGACACCTAAATATACAAATCATATATGTATATGCATATGTCCCAAATTGAGTACTAAATATATTTTTCTTATTTAGGCCTTTAACAAAGTTTTAGGAGAGAAAACAGCTGAAGAAATTGTGGAGGCATTGCGGGACTTTGAAAATCCCTACCGAAACAGACTTGATTTATATATTTATCTGTGTAGTGAAGATGTGCTTTTCTCAGTTGCCTACAAGATTAACAAATGCTTTGATCCTAGCAATGAAAAGAAAATATTGGATGGTAAGAAGATATTAAAGAGACTCGACTTTGTGGATGACTTCTTAGTTGCTCCGGCACATCCCACCTACAAGAGTGCTATATGATACTTTTATGATTTCCAAGAAAAGCAATGACTTCTAGGGAAAAGGTTATGATTGAGGAGGGAAAAAATGAAGCAAACGAGCTTGACATTTTGCTGGATAATATGTATGAAATGTATTTGTGAAATTGTTAAAGTCTGTTGGTTTTTTACTGAGTAAATTGAATATTTTAAAAGCCACAATTTGTTTGAATATTTTAAAAGCAATAATTTGTTTTCTATTTTGTGTGTTCTTAAACAAATGCTCTTAACCCTCTATTTCCGAATGAAAGGTCTACTAGTAGTATTATGTTGGGACATTGAGAAATTTCTAGAAAGACATTTTTGAAAATATTTTGAAAACCTTAGAAAGCCCTACCGAAACAATCTTGATTTATATGTTTATCTGTGTAGTTATGAGTGTGGTTTCTCAGTTTCCTATAAGATTTACAAATAATTTGATCTTAGCGATAAAAAGAAGATATTGGATTGTAAGAAAATATTGGATGATGACATATCGTCTCTTCCAAAGGGACTCGACTTTATGGAAGACTTCTTAGTTGCTCCTGCACATCCAACCTACAAGAGTGATGATATACAATACTTTTATGATTACAAAGGCAACGACAATGACTGCTAGGGAAAAAGGTTGTGATGGAGGAGAGAAAGAATGAAGCTAAGGATTTTGACATTTTGCTGGATAATATGTATGAAATGTATTTGTGAATTTGTTAAATTCTGTGGGTTTTTTTTACTGAGTACATTGAATATTTTAAAAGTCACAATTTGTTTGAATATTTTGAAAGCCACAATTTGTTTTCTATTTTGTGTGTTCTTAAACAAATACTCTTAGCCCTCTATTTCCGAATGACATGTCTACTATTAGTTCCTTCATTAAGTTGGTACATTGAGAAATTTCTAAGACATTTTTGAAAATATTTTGAAAACCTTAGAAAGTCTTACCGAAACAGGCTTGATGTATATGTTTATCTGTGTAGTGATGTGTGTGGTCTCTCGGTTGCCTACAAGATTTACAAATATTTTGATCCTAGCGATGAAAAGAAGATATTGGATGGTAGGAAGATATCGGATGATAAGAATATATTGGATGGTAACATATTGTCTCTTCCAAATAGACTCGACTTTGTGGATGACTTCTTAGTTGCTCCTGCACATCCCACATACAAGAGTGGATTGCTAAGGGATAGGCAATGACTGCTAGGGAAAAAGTGTGTGATGGAGGGGGAAAAAGAATGAAGCAAATGAGCTTGACTTTTTGCTGGATAATATGTATGAAATGTATTTATGAATTTGTTAAAGTCTGTAGGTTTTTTACTGAGTACATTGAATATTTTAAAAGTCACAATTTGTTTTCAATTTTGTGTGTTTTTAAACAAATGCTATTAGCCCTCTATTTCCGAATGACAGATGTACTACTAGTGTCTTCATTATGTTGGGACATTGAAAAATTTCAAGAAACACGTTTTAAAAAAAAAAATTGAAAACCTTGGAAAGCCCTATCGAAACTGGCTTGATTTATATGTTTATTTGTGTAGTGATGGTGTGGTTTCTCGGTTGCTTACAAGATTTACAAATACTTTGATCCTAGCAATGAAAATAATCTATTGAATGATAAGAAGATATTGGATGGTAAGAAGATATCGGATGATAGATATTGGGTGGTAACATATCGTCTCTTTCAAAGAGACTCGACTTTGTGGATGACTTCTTAGTTGCTCCTGCACATTCCACCTACAAGAGTGATATATGATACTTTTATGATTTCCATGTCAAAGGCAATGATTGCTAGGGAAAAGGGCTTTGATGGTGGAGAGAAAGAAGGAAGCAAAGGATCTTGATCCTTTTGCTGGAAAATATGTATGAATGTATTTGTGAATTTGGTAAAGTCTGTTTGTTTTTTACTGAGTACATTGAATATTTTAAAAGCCACAATATGTTTTATATTTTAAAAGCTACAAATACTCTTAGCCCTGTATTTCCGAATGACAGGTTTACTACTAGTGCCTTCATTATGTTAGGACATTGAGAAATTTGTAGAAAGACATTTTTGAAAATCTTAGAAAGCCACCTAAATATACAAATCATATATGTATAATCCTTTCAACATAAGGAGGAGCATCATTATCATAAATTGCATTATAGAAAAACCTCACCAAAGACATCTTATATCTAGGATCAAGCACCACTGCAATCCCCAACACCAGACTACATTCCTCCCAATATTTCACAAACTTGTCCTTCATAGGACTAGCCATGGCCTTAAGAAAAGCAATATCACTTTTTTTTCCACTCCATCAACTTAAGTTGAATTCTACACATATCACGAAAGAATATATTTGAAGTTGGAAAAATAACCCCACTAAAATGCACAGTAGAATCGGAAAATGTCTTCAAACACTTATGAATTATACTAGCCTCTATCCATTCATTCTCACTAGGATAATACTTGTAACTTTTATCAAATTGATCAAGACGGTTAAATGCATCTTTGAGAGGTAATGCAGTCTCATGCATCAAGAAAGAAGAATTTCATCTACTTTGAACATCTAAAGCCAATTTCTTCTTATATTTTAGCTTACATTGCTGCAAAGCACTCTCAAACTTGTGGTTGCCAAAAGTATATTTTTTCAAATACTTGCATGTTTACCGAATCTTTACAAGTATATCACTAATAACTGCCAAACCATCATGCACAATCAAATTTAGAACATGTGCACTACAACGAACATGGAACAAATCACCACCTAAGGGAAGCCATGACTTTTCAAACAACCAAGATTTCAAATATCTAACCATAGAATTAGCAGATGCATTATCCACTACCATGGAAAACAGTTTCTTATCCAAGTTCCATTCCAGAATGTGTTCCTCTATGAATCTAAATAAAGTCTCGCCATCATGAGGATAAGGAATATACCTACATGCAATAATTTTCTTTTTTAACTCCTAATTGTCATCGATATAGTGAGCAGTCAAACAAATAAATGCAATAATTGCATATTCTGAAGTCCAAATACCAGTAGTGACTGAGATTTTACAAGATATATTATCTAAGAATTTGAACATATTTTTTCCTTTTCTTCCTTATGCACCATAATAACATTTGATCTAATTGTATTTCGAGAGACAAGCTTGAAATTGGGATTTAAACTATTGCAAAATATCTCAAAGAATTCATGCTCACACATATTAAGAGGATAAATGTTCTTGATAATCATTATTCCAAAGCCCTCCTACTCTTCTCTTGATCAAATTTGTAAATTTCTGCAATTTTTTCTACTTGTTCCTTCGCCTTTTTTTCGTGTCGCAAGTTCTCAAATATTTTGCTAAGTAAGTAGTCCCTTTACTAGAAATTTTCTTTTTACACCTCTTACACTGAGCTTCAATTGCTCTATTAGGACGAACAATTCAAAGCATTTCTTTTCATACCTCAGAAGTCAATTTGTTTGTAGAATTTGATGCAGTGAGAGAGACCTCATCTTCACCTCCTCCATCATCAAATCCCCCGCCATCAACATTAATTGATGCTTTGGAACTTGACACTGGTAATGGTGGTATAATCGACATTCTAACGAGTAAAAAGAATAACAATATATTAAGAGTGCATTTCCAAGAGAGAGTTCCAATAAAAAGAACAGGGGCGTCTCAATCATTGGAGAATAGTGACTTTTAGGTAAATATAACAAAAAAATCATTACAATTGTATCATAATTTTTGTTCTCCAAAATGTACTAAAGCATTTTGAACAAAATTTTAAAAATATAAATACTGACAAACTTTCTTCATTTGAAAATAACGATCATTCTAGATTTCTTTGAAGCAAAATAATCAATTAAATCTTCATATTTGATTTGCTCCAAAAGACCATTTTCAATTGCTATCGTCGCTAATCCATTGAGTCTTTCCTAAGACATTGTAAAACGCATGTATGACTTCAACAACTTCAATTTTGAAAAACTCATTTTCGCAACAGTAACCAAAAAAGTCAACAAAATTTTGTATGCAATTATTGCGTTAGGAAAACAATTTACACGCTTCAAGAACTATCAAAAGAAGGATAACAATATTTAATGGTACTTATAAACATAAAACAACCAACTAATTAGAATTTTTATTATTCTTCAACAAAATACAAATATACACCACACACATATATAAAACTAACATAAAATTGGGGCCCCCAATTTTTTGGAGGCCCTGTGCGGTCGATCACCTCGAACACCCTCTTAGCCGCCCCTGAAAAAGAATAATGAATCTACTGAACTATCAAATACAACAATAAAGCCATGATCAATTTTGCACAAATATAAAAGCAAAAAATCAAATACAAGGAAGAATAAGCAAAAAATACATCTCAGAACATCAAATTGTGACATCTAATATTGGTCCAAATAATCAATTAAGCACTGTAATTAAATTTGTAAATAGTTCCCATTTTAGAACTTCTAAAAAAATTCCATATTTAAAAATTATTAGTTATAACTCTCACCTGATAAGAATCAAACAGACATGTAGATATTTGTCTCTCACGGCCCAACTCACAAATTCGAAATTCTTGTCTTTGAAAATGAGCCCTAAAACTCCCAAAATGAGAGACAACAGAAAGAATAATGGGAGCAAATAAAAAAAAAATTCGAGAAAGAAGAAGAGAAGGAAATGCTGCTGCGGTGTGTCTCCGATGAGGATGACGGCGCCGTCAAAATTTCAAAGATGACTGAGAGTCTCTCAGGGAGAGTAATACAGTATATCAGAAAATCATATAATACAAAGCTGGGAGAGGGGAAGGTCAGAGGTACTGTAGGCATGTGTGGGTTTGGTTGGTCTCTTTGAGTCTATTGGGTCCAAATGGATCTTATTAGATTCATATTAGTTTTTTATTTTTGTTTTGGGCCTGGGCCTAGTTGGGTCTAGACACAAAAATATTATCTCATATTTGATTTGAGTCTAGTAAATGTCAATCTATATTTAGATTCTTGTATCCCATTTACAGCCCTAATTAGAACTTCGTATCAATGGTGACTATTTTGTGTGATGTCGACTTAGGTCTAATTATAAGGATGGAGAGATATTTATGTTCGAAAATGCTTGTAGGAGCAAGTTGTTCCAATTAACTTGAGAAAAAGTCATGTACAATTATTTAAAAAACGAAAGAAGTCGTGTTCTTTTATTTATAGGAAGACCAGTTGAAGTATTTGATGCTTCTGCTCTTTTTGCTTCAATTGAAGCAATTTGCTCTAACTAGCACAATTTACCAATGTTAAATGAAATGTTAGCATTTGGTGGAATGATGTTTCTTATTATGCATCCTCAGCTTCTAGAGCTGATTTGGTCACTAAATAAACTATTTTTCCCCGTTTGGACTTGAAAAGAAAAAGAAAAAACCAGAATGTTAAATAGACTGAGCTCTTGGAACTTCTAACGAGTGAGAAACTACTTCAGAAAGACAAGGACCGTGCCCATGTCCTAGAGGAAGGGAGCGCCAGTACAACGTTTTTTATTTATCTAATATTATTCGTAGGTGTTCAAATTGGATTGAGCATGTTCAAAATGAGGATAATTCTCGAGAACATATTGAAACGGTATTGAGAACCTATTTTCCCAATACTATTCTAATATGTTTTCATCCTCTAACCCATGGGTTTCCTTCTCATTTTAATAATTTGATTTCACCCACTATTACCGATTTTGAGAATGCTATTATTTGCTATATTACTGCTGATATGGAGATCAAAGATATTATGTTTAGTATGGATTTCTCAAAGAGTCCAGGTACTAATGACATGTCTTCCACCTTTTATAAATCTTATTGGAATATTATTAAAGATGATGTGATAGTATCTGTTTAGAATTTTTTTTTCTCTTTCAAACTAGCGTTTTTTATCACATACTTAATAATACTTTTCTCGCTCTTATTCCTAAGAAAGATAATGCGTCCAAGGTTGATTACTTTACACATATACCTCTCTGCAATGTATGTTATAAAATCATCTCTAAAATTATTGCTAGTTGGCTGAACTTTTCCTGGATAAACTTATCTCTCCCACCCAGTCTGATTTTGTTCCTGACAGGTTGAGTACTGAGAATTTGATAATTAACCAAGAAAATGGATGACATGTCCTTCCAAGAGATCAATGCATTAAATGATTGAAAAACAGAGGAAGCTGGGTTATATGGCCTTAAAGATTGACATGGCTAAAGGCTTATGACAGGGTGAAATGGAATGTTCTTGGACAAAATCTTAAGCTGCATGGTTTTCCTGCTAAAGTGGTGGATCTGTCTATTTTTTGTAACATATAAACAACTAGAGGGATTAGACAAGCCCTTTATTTGCCGCCTTTTTTGTAATCTTCTTTTACTCACTATCTAGGATGCTCAGTCTTGCTGAAAAGGAGAGTCTTATACATGGGGTTAAATTTAAAGGACTGGTCTGGTGGTGCCTCACTTGATGTATACTGATGACTTAATTATCTATTGTCAAACAACTGTTACGGAAGCTGATAATGTTATGAAATGTCTGAGTCAAAATCGTCTATGGTCTGGGCAACAAATAAATGAGGAAATCGATCTTTATTTGTAGCAGATTGAGGATGAGAACTTGTAACCACCAACTTAAGCATCTTGGCCTCCCGTTCTGTAATTCTGCTTCAAAGAAAAAAAAGTATAAGAAGATATTATGCAAAAGATCTCAAGGAAACTTAGTGGATGGAAGATGAATTGCCTATCTGAAGTTGGTATGTTCTTCAAGCTCTCCCAGCTTACGTTATGCAAATTGTATCTTTACCTAAATCCATTTGTGAAGATATTGACAAGATCAGGAATTTCTGGTGCGGTTTTAAGAATAGAGAATCTAGACATCTCTTTTTTGAAAGCTTGGGATTCTGTGTCTTTACCAAAAGAATCAGGCGGTCTCGGTTTCAAAAGATCAGAGCATGTTACTCATGCTTTCAATACCAAACTTGCTTTGTAAATGTGTGTTAACTACGACAAATTATGTGTGCAGATGCTTCAGGCTATTATGTAGGGCTTCAAAATTTACTTCAAGTGGAAGAGTTTAGGAAAGAAAGATAATGTATTCTCTTTGGAGGTGTCCCGAAATCCTGGGAAGAAATCAGCAATGCCATCAATCATCTGGTTGTTGATTACTGCAAAGCAACGATCCAAAGGAAATCAAAGAGAAATTCATCTCCAACCCAACTATCTTGTAATCGCCCATCCAGGCTGGTGTAAAATAAACTTGTTGGAATTTACATTTGATATAGGTGCTCAAATTGGATTGGGCAGTTAATTGGATTGAGCCGACCAATACCCGATTGGTCAAACCGATCCAGTTGCACCGATCTGTTGAACCGAAAAACCGGTCCAAGAATCGGTTTGTTAAAGTCAAAACCGGAAATGTGCTAGGCATGTGAGGGGTAACGTGTAAGGGAGTTGTGAGAGCCTTTTGAGGGGGGAAATGGAAGTAGTGGGTGAATGGATATTTACCCCACAATTTCATTCTCTCATTAATTCAATAGTTGAATTAATTCATTCTCTCCCACACACAAGGCTGTCGAAAATTATAGAGAGAATTTCAACCCTAAAAACGCAACTCCAAGAACATTAACGTTAGAAGAAAAACCAGTTATTCGTTCTTCTTTTTCCGATTTTATATTTAAACCTACATACCGAAATTCTTGAAGATTGTTTTCTACTTCGGAACTTTCTGACTAGCATTAGAGACATGAATGACAAGTTCAAATTGATCGTGTGTATATCCCTAGAGACAGGAGTCGATGAAGATCGGTTGATATTGGTGATTCCATAATATAATCAAAACAGAAATCGTTTATGTAATCCCGTAAAACAAAAGGTAATTATCCAAATCAAATATCATTGGTTCTTACTCGTCAATTATCCTGTTAGAAACGGATTCCGCTGCGTTTGTTTAGGAATCCGAATTTATTTCTTTTAAAACTTTGATATTTCTTTCTATTAAGGTGATTTTATTGTTGCTGCAATTCTTAGGGATGAACTTGGAGCTATTAAGGCTGCCTGGACTGATAAAAGCCTTGTCCAAAATTCCTTTACAGATGAAGCTAAAAGGACTCTCTTAGCAATAAATTTAGCTACATGGTATAAGTCTTAAGAAAATGATCTTCAAGGAGATACGAATAATGTGAATTTCTCTGTTCGGAGACAGCAAGAGTGTAAAGATTGGAGGGAAAAATCTATCACAGATGAATGCAAGAGGAGAGTGCTAGATAGACCTCTTTGGAAGTTTTTTTTCCTTTCTATACCTAGGAATTTAAACATGGCAGCCCACAATTTGGCTGAATGGGCAAAGACCTCTATTAGGTCAGGAAAAATCCCTTCTAGCTTGCTCCCCCTGATGTTTTCTATGATCCTCATACTGATGCTACCTGATGATCTTATGGGTGGTTGTAATTTGGGAGGTTTTAATGATTAATATTTTTTCATAAAAAAAAAGAAGAAAAAGAAATTACAATGGACTACTTTCACCAGGTCGGGTCAACTATATTTAAAAAAGTCTTGTACACTAAATTCCAGTACAAACGTAGCCACGTAGGCTTTGTTTGTTTCAGAAACAGTGAAAGGGTGAGTAGTGACATCATTTACTTAATTAAAATGGGTCAATTAAAGGGGGTGAGTGATATCATTTACTTCCATCTTATTTGGGATTAGTGGAAGTGAAATATTTTATTTGTAATGAAAAGTGGTATTTCAATCTCATTTACACTCCAACCTCTCCAAAATCGGAAGGCTAAACACCGGCATTAGTAGTGTCAACGGATTCGGACGGCCCAAACCCGACTCACACAACTCGAAAAATGTGGGCGTAAGCTTAGATGAGCCGAGCGTGTGCTTAATATTCAAGCTCGATGCTTATGTGATTTGAGCGTGAACTTGACTCCCGCCCAACCCATTCAAAGCTCACAATCGAATAAGAATAATATAATTATATATTTAAAAATTGTAATTGTAATGCAATGCATTTAACTTGCTCTATATTTATCTTTGCTTAGCTTTTTATTTGTTTATCTTGCTAAGGAATTAAGTATTCCGATTTTTGTCTAGTCACAATTTTTTTTGTGGCTAACATAATGATCGTCTTTTTATTTCTTTATCTTACTACAGGAATTAAGTATCCCGATTTTTGTCTAGTCAAGATTTTTTGGCTAATATCAATTTAGCTCGAGGTTCGAGCGACCCGTGCTCACAATAGAATGTGAGTTGAGCGTGAGCTCGGCTCACATAACTCGATTGACACCCTAACTGATGTGGATGAGGAGAGATCCCTATACATTTACTTCTCTTTCCAACCAAACGAAGTAAATAACTCATTTAACTCCATATTTACTTTCACTCCCCATTTACTCCCTCTTCCCACCCCAACCAAACTAGGTCTTAAGTCCAAGCCCATGACTCTGTCCCAAGTCCTTTAATACTTCAACAACTGTTGTTCATGTATTCTTGGCTAGTAAGGATCTGATGCGGAAACAAGTTTTTCCCCCCATTGAACACGTCTTAACCGTCGAATTACTTGGTATGACGATTGTGGTTTCAAGTAAAAAAAACATTTATTCTTTGAATAGTTGAATATGTGTTCATTCAAGTGATCTAATAGTTGACACATGTTCCGCAAGTGCGTAACGTAATACTTAACAATTCTAGGCAAATTTCACTACATCATACTTATATACCTATGTTGATAGACTATTTAATTCAACGTGCTAGATGTCAATGAAGCATTGGTCTAGTGGTTAAGCGAGAGACCTTATGACGTAGAGATCAAGAGTTCGAATCCTCTCCCCTCTTCTTAAATCCCCTATTTATTGTAATAGATAGGTCACTCTCTCCCCAATAAAAAAATAAAAAAATCAACGTACTAGATTAAAAGTAATATCGCACAACTTTTAAAAATATAACTACTTTTTCATAAGTAGTTTTTGTGGTTTCACTTTAATTTGAATCAACAAAAAAATTGATTCAACTGCCACTTATATGTACGAGAGAATATAACAACAGAAGAAAATTATAGTTAGGGCTTGAAATGACAGATCCCTTTTCTTTCTCTAGAGTAGAAATCCTCCTCTTTCTCTCTAAAACTTTTCTCACTTCAGTTTCATACTGATTTCTTTATTTTGCAAATTCTTTAGATACAAAACCTTTTCCCTCTTTCCAACCTGTACCTTTACCCTATCCCCTTCCTGCATATGGCATGCCTTTAATGCCTCAATTCACACAGTCACCACCATTTTAATTTCTTACCCCACCACTAGCTTAGCCTTTACTACTGCTCGACTCACTATGTCATCCCAAACCCCATTACTCACTAAATTTACCAACTCATATCAGACCAATGTGTTATGTCTGTAGAACTTAGCTCAGATTTGAGCTAGAATCAGTAAGGATCAATAGCAGAAAGAGAGACAAGGAGAAAAACTAGAAATATTATTGAGGAAAGGAGATTACAGAGAGAATTTGGGGAAGAAGAGGATAACTGCCTATAACAAAAATCTCACTAATATCAAGATAACCTTTCCCAAAATATCTATTGTCCTATTTATAGGCATACGAGTCAGACAACCAACGAAGCCAATGACCTGACCTGCGCTCTATTTAAAAGCCACAACCCACAGACTCAGGTTCCAACCCTGACTCAATCTTATTAACAACTAAAATGACATTTCAAAAAGTAGATATAACGATCCTCTCTCCTTACAAACAGCTTGTCCTTAAGCTGATTTCAACACAAATCACCAACTGAAATTAGGTCATTTCTTCAAGAATTCTTCAGCAGTCTCCCAGATGGCATGTTCCTTTGGAAGATTGCTCCAATAAATAAGCCATTGTACCACTGGCTTGTTATTTTTATTCATTAATCTCCTATCCAGCACAGCTTCTGGTTCCACCATTAGCTGACCATTGTGGACCATTGTTTTTTAGCTCTGGAAAATCCTGCTGAACCACTTGCTCCTCTCCAAGACTCAGTTTGAGCTGACTTACATGGAAGACAGGATGTAGCTTGGAGTGACTTGGCAGCTCCAACTCATAAGCCACTATCCCAATCTTCTTGACACATTGTAGGGACCAAAGAACTTAGGTGACAATTTCTGGTTCTTCCTCGGCACCAAAGATTGTTGCCTATAAGGCTGCAGTTTGATAAACGCATAGTCTCCAGCAGCAGTGTGAAAATGATCCTTCAAAATAGCATTGAGATTCTTCATTTCTTCCAACATTTATGAGACTTCTCTATGCCTCACTTCATCCAGTAGAAGACCTTCCCCAAGACCATGAGGTTTGAACATTTGAGTTGTACCACCAAGAAGCCATGGAAATAAACACGGGCCAGTTGTGAGGCCTTAAGTACATCTCTAAGCATTGATTCACCCTCTCTGTTTGTCCATCAGATTGAGGGTGATATGCTGAGCTGAGCCTCAACTTGACTCGCAAGTTTTAAACAAGTATTGCCAAAACAGACTTGTAAACACCTTGTACCTATCACTTACAATACAACCTGGTAAACCATGCATTTTAAAGAACTTATCCATGAATTCTTCAACCATTTTTTTAGCTGTGAATGAGTGAGTCAACCCAATGAAGTGGTTGAACTTAATAAATCTGTCCACAATAACCAGCACAACATCCTTACCTTCAAACTTAGGCAATCATTCCACAAAGTCTATTGTAATGTTAGTAAATGGAGTGTGAGGAATAGCCAATGGTTGAAGCAAGCCTGTATATGAAACCAGCTCATGCTTGCATCTTTGGCAAGTCTCACAAATTTTAAGTCTGTTCTGTACTTGCTCTTGCATATGAGGCCAGTAAAAAATCTTCTTGAGTCTGTTATAGGTAGCCTGAACTCCAGAGTGTCCCCCAATTGTTGAAGAATGGATTGCATCAATCAAATTACTTTTACAATTCCCAGCCTCTCCAATAACAATCCTTCCATGATTCCTCAAAATATCATGTGCAAAGGTATAATCCTTCACTGGCTTCCCAAGCAGAAATTGAGTTATCATATCCTGCACCACATCATCACCTTCATAGCTAGGCTTCACATCCTCCAACCATTCATGAACCACCATAGATAAAACATTGCACTCAAATTTTCTGGATAGGGCATCAACTACCTTATTCTCCACTCATTTCTTGTATTAAACTTCAAAGTCAAAGCCCATCACCTTAGCAATCCATTTCTGCTGGACTGCAGTACTGATTTTCTGCTCTACTAAGTATTTCAGACTTTGGTGATCTGTTTTGATCACAAAAGAATGTCCTTTAAGGTAATGCTTCCACTTAAGAACTATTGTGGATAAGGTCATCGGTTCTTTTTTATAAGTGGACATTCTTTTGCTCTTCACTCCCAAGGCCTTGCTGTAATAGGCCAAAGGCATTCCCTCCTACATCAACATTGCTCCCATGCTAGTGTCACATACATCAGTTTTCACAATGATTTTTTTTGAAAAATCTGGAAGTGCCAACACGTGTGGTACACTGAGTGCTGTTTTCAATCTTGTGAAGGCATGATCAGCTTCATCATTCCACTCAAATTTATTCTTCTTAAGAAGATTAGTCATAGGCTTACTGATAGTTCCATAGCCTTTAATGAACCTCGTGTAGTATCCAAACAATCCAAGTAATCCTCTTAACTGTTTGACAGTTGTGGGCTTAGGCCAATTGATCATGTCTTGTATTTTTTTGGGATCATCCTTCACTCCTTCCCTGGATATCAAATGGCCAAGGTATTCTACCTCTATTTGAGCAAATGAGCACTTGCTCATTTGGCCATAAAGTTGGTTTACTCTCAGCACTCCTAAAAATATCTTTAAATGCTCCACATGACTAAGCAAATCTAGACTATAGATGAGGATATCATTAAAAAAAAAACCCAGAACAAACCTTCTCAAGTAGGGTAAAAAAATCTTATTCATGAGAGCTTGAAATGTTGTTGGAGCATTTGTAAGCCCAAATGGCATGACTTTAAACTCAAACAGCCCAAAATGAGTGCTAAAGGCTGTTTTCTGCATTCCCCCTCTTTCATCCTTATCTGGAAATAACCAGATCTTAAATCAATTTTGGAGAAGTACATGGCACCATGAAGCTCATCTATCAATGCATCCACCATTGGGATTGAAAACTTGTCTTTGATTGTCAAGTTATTGGGCTGCCTGAAATCCACACAAAACCTCCAACTACCATATTTCTTTTTAACTAATATGATTGGAGAAGAAAATGGGTTGTTGGTTGTATGATTCCTTCCCTAAGCATATCTTGAACTTGCTTCTCCATTTCAGACTTTTAGTAGTGAGGGACCCTATATGATCTTAGTTTAACATGTTGTGCTCCCTCATTCAATGTAATTGAATGCTCATGGTCTCTGATGGGGGGTAAGCCCTAGGGTATGTCAAAAACATCCTAAAACTCTTCTAGCAACTCTTTGATGCAGCCAGGATATGGTTCAGTTGCGCCAACTTCCTCCACACATTGAATAGAGCAAAAAATGCCCTATCCATATTTCATCTGCCCCTTCTAACCTTTTAGCAAGTGACTTAGCAGATATAGCACTTAACTGCATTATTTCCTCCCCACTCCTGACCTCAAACTTCACCCCATCCTTCATGAACATCATAGTCAAGCATAATAGGGCTATGCTGATCCATCTAGACTCATCCCAAGATCAAGTCACTTCCTCCCAATGTCAGGACATGGAAGTCATGTATAAACTCCTTACCAGCAATCTTCCATCTCACTTTCCTACACCATTCACCTTGCCTCATTTATTATCCATTTCCTAAGGTGATTAATAAAGGCCTAGTTGATTCCACTTTCAATCCAAGTTGCTTGACCAAATATGGATCAATGAAGCTAAGAGTACTTCCTGGATCAATCAACATAGAAACTGATTTATTCCTTGCCATCTCCCAGAAATTCTGAAAAATTTGTCACTGGTAATGCCTGCCAAAATATTCATGGGGATGTGTGACAATTCAAAAACTTCTTAACCAAAACACACCTCCTCATCCTCTTAGCATGACTGCAACACTTGCAGCTCATGTCCTTCAGATTCTGTGCTTTCCTCATCACACAAATATATCATGTTGACTTGAGCTAAAGCACATTTATGTTGTAATGAATATTTTTCACCACATTTGAAACAAAGATTCTGTTCTCTCCTCCTTTTCATCTCATCATTGCTGATTTTCTTGAATTTTATAGGTTCTTTATAAGGAATCTTGAAGTTGTATGTTGAGGTAGATGTAGGTTTAGTGACTGTTGAAGAGGACAGTGAAGTATTCTGAGTAGTCTTTTGGCCAAAACCTGAGTACTGTGACTTTTTAGGTCCCTTGGAAATGCACAACAAGTTAAGCTCTTGCTCTACTGCCAATCTGAAGACCTCCAACGAGGTCATAGGCCTATGCATACTCACTGCACACCTTATTTCATCATTTAAACCACTAAGGAAGAGGTCAATGAAATAGTCTGGAGTTGCTCTGGTCCCCGTGGTCACAAAAAACTAACTTGAGTGCCTCAAATTTCCTCATGTAAGCATGGACATCACTTGTTTGTTTAATCTTTGAGAATTCACCAACTATGCACGAGACAAATTTAGCATCAAATATGTTGTACAAAGCTTTGCTAAACCATGCCAATCCTGTGATCCATTCTCCATGACATAGCTATGCCCCCACAAGCAAGCCTCCTCTCTAAAATAAGTCATGGCTATATCCAGCTTTGGTGCATCTGGAATTCTACGCATTTTGAAGTAAAACTCAGCCTGTATAACCCATTCCCTAGGCAATGTTCCCTCAAATTTAGGAAAATCCAATTTTGGTAGTTTTACCTCACCTCTATTTCCCATACCTAGGTTAAATCTAGGTTCATTAGGCATCACCACCCTAGGATTAGGTATATTCTCACAGCCTACTCCAAAACCAGTCTTTAATTGTCTCACATGTGGAGACTGGCTATGAGTTCCACTAGTTTCTTCCATATGAGCCTTATCACCAAAGTTTTGATTCAATTTAATCACATGCTCAAGCAATTGTTTGAATTTATCATCACTATCTTTCTTAAATTTAGATTTTTCAGAACTCATAGACTTTAATTCAGTAATATCAGCACTCATCGAAGCTAAAACATGTCAAAATTCATCAAGTTGTGTATCAATTCGAATGACAGAGGTTTCAATATCTACTAACCTCCGCGATTGATGTTCTACCGGTATTCGATAGCATGCACCTTCCGGCAGCGGTAAGAGCGGCGACGCTGTGTTCGAATGAGTCTTTCCTAGTTGATTTCGTGTAGTCACCATTGTTGTCCGAGAATCTGAAGCTCTAATACCAAAATCTGTTGTGTCTGTAGAACTTAGCTTAGATTTGAGATAGAATCAGTGAGGATCAAGAATAGAAGGAGAGAAGAGAAGAAGAAGAACTAGAATTATTATTGAGGAAGGGAGATTACAGAGAGAATTTGGGGAAGAAGAGGATAACTGCCTCTAACAGAAATCTCACTAATATCAAGATAACCTTTCTCAAAATATCTATTGTCCTGTTTATAGGCATACGGGTCAGCCAACCCGCGAAGCCAATGATCCGACTCGCGCTCTATTTAAAAGCCACAACCCATAGACTTAGGTTCCAACCCTGACTCAAGCTTATTAACAACTAAAATGACATTTCAAAGAGCAAATATACCACAATGAAGAAAACAACCTGGTCATTAAGATATTCTCTGACAAGAAACAAATTTTCAAAGCGTTTATGACTACTATGATTGTGGCATTGGACTTATCAAATAGTCAATTTTTCATCTTTGGAAAACAATCTCATTTAGTGTGCCTTTAAAAAGGATATGGAGTGGATACTACTTCTGGGTCTGTGGACATTCAGGGGATGTCACTTGATTATCAAAAAATGGTCAAATAATATCACCCCAAAAGAAATTGATTTCTCTAGGTCCCCGTTTTTTATTCAAGTTCACAATTTGCCCCCCGAACAGGATGAATAGGGATAATGCTATCAGTATCGAAAACTTTGCCTAAATATACCTTCAATCTGATTTTGACGAGCCTTTTATGAGGATGAGGAAAAAATTCATAAGGGTCAAAACGGATATCACGCTTGAGAGGCCGCTAAGAACATGATTCTCAATGGAAAGGGAATGCCAAGAGAACAAATGGGTAATTTGTATACGAAATTATGGGAGACCTCTGTTACAAATGTGGAAGGATAGATCATACTAAGTGTTGGAATTATTAAATCAAGCTTATTATTATTTAGGAGAATATTTAGTTTTGGTAATTACTAGTTTTATTGTATTAGGTTTGGTTTGATAATTTCCTAGTCAGATTATATTTCCTAGATATCTTAGAGATTCTATTAGGTTTTACTCCTATATAAATAGGGGAGTTGTCTACGTATTCTGTGTGGCTTTGAGTGCGGTCTGGAGTAGAATGGTGGTGTGGTTAGGATTATTGTTCCTTGTGAATTTGAGAGTTGATGAATTTAATATTGTTTGCTCCTCTCCGTAGTATTGTTGTGAGATTTGATCTCTGTTTTTTGTACTCCACCACTCACCACCAAATTCTTTATTTCAATATATATGTTTCCGCGCATTTGGTATAAGATCTAATGTTATGTGATGGATCCCTATGCAATGGATCCTCGAGCTTTGAGTGTTTGTCCAGTTTTTTCTTTGATGGAAAAATTGATTTTGATATTTGGCGAAAACATATGAAAATTTATTTTGAAAGTATTCAGCTTTGGAATATTATAGAAGAAGGTTTTGAAAACCTCCTTCCAACAAACAATTGACTGATGAAGAGAAGAAGAAGAGATGAGAAAATGTCTTTGTAAGGCACCAACTCGGTACTAATATATCTTTAGATGTTGCAAGAGAATATGTGCATGTCCATTCGGCAAAGGAGATTTGGACTCATTTGATTACTCGTTATGGAGATAATATTTCTTTTTAAAATATTGTTGGAAAAGAAAAGTTAAAAAATATGAATTGTTTGGATGTGAAATAGTTCATGCGAAAATTATTAGTAATGAGGAGAAGATTAAGAGTTTATCTCCTCAAGATAAAGAAAAATATTTTGAAAAAATTGAAGATAAAATTGAATATTTAGATTTGGATTTCTCGGATTTGATATGTAATTCTTTCGTTGAGTTGGAAGAAAATATTGATTTGGATGATTGTGGAAATAATAATTCGATAGATTCCTCTCAAGGTAATATTGATGTAGTTTATTTGTTGAGTGCTATAATTGACGATGAATTGTTGATTAAACATTCTACTGAAATTATTGATTGTTTAGATAATTGTGATACTCTTGGAGTTGAAAATTTGTTAGAAATAAAAGAAGATGAACTAAAAGATTCCGAGAAAAAAAAATTCAAGAGGGAGTTGGGTATATATATTTGGAGAACTCTGATTCGATTGATGTTCGGATGAGGAAAGAGAAATATTTTTGTTGTTGAATGTGACGATTGCCAGGTACACGTAAATCAGATGGAAAGAGATGACGAGATGAACATAGAAGATTTACAAGTTATTGAAAATTAAGAGAAAAATTATTTCTTTGAATTTGATGATCAATACCATCTCAACAAAGGAATATTTTATGATACTTTAAAGTATGATGATGATTCATGTGTTGGTCAACGGAATGGAAAAAATGAATATTTTATAGATTTTGTTGGTGTCGAAAATTTATTCTTAAAGAGTGATCCAATCAAAGGTGTCCTAGCCCAGTGGGGCAGGCGCCTGCCCACGACCTTCGTGGGTTCGATACCCTCCGTATGCGTGCGACAAGCTTTAATCTCCCTTTCTAGGGCTATCTCCTCATCGTCTGAGGCAGTTCTGCCCCATATAGAACCTGAATTTTGAAAAAAATAAGAGTTATTCTAAAATAGAACCTGAATGAGTAAACATGACTGATTTCTTTGATAAAGAGGAGTTAGTAACAAAGTTGTTTGGGAAGTACAAGGTTTTTTCGTCTCCTATTTTGAAGAAGGAAGTTACTCCTAAATTGTTGTTGCATAGATTGTTCACGTCAAAAGAAGTTGCAATGGAGATTTTTACTCGTGATAGAATCGTGCCATATTTATTGTCGAGCTTGATTTAAGGGAGTCAATGTTGGAATTATTAAATTAAACTTATTATTATTTAGTAGAATATTTAGTTTTGGTACTTACTAGTTTTATTGAATATCTTAGAGATTATATTATATTTGACTCCTATATAAATAGGAGAGTTGTCTACTTATTATGTGTAGCTTTGAGTGTGGTCTGGAGTAAAATTGTGGTGTGATAGATCTTTATCCTTATGAATTCGAGAGTTGATGCATAGAATATTGTCTACTACTCTCCGTATTATCGTCGTGAGATTTCATCTCATGTGTTTTGTACTACACCCACTCACCAGCAAATTATTTATTTAAATATATGTGTTTCCGCATTAAAAAATTCTACACTGACGGAATATGCAAAGCTGAAAGGAGAAATAAAGATGATTTGTTTGACCCGACTATGGATTTTGCCCTTCCATGAGACCATACAAATCGGAAAACTTGATGAAACCATGGAAACCATATTTGAATCAGGAGGACTAAGATCCTACTCATAATTCCGGTCTAAGGAACAAGGAAGGTTCCCCGGTCCAGGTAGCTATACGGCAGCAGGAAGAGGAACAGACTTTGCCGGGGGAGGAAAGAGGGATACCTATTGAAACGGCGCTTGTACGAAGAAGGGACAGGTGACCTGCTGAAGGCGGCGATTGGACCATGATGGAGACTGACCAGTCATTTCAAAAACTAACGGTAACCCTCGAGTACCACCCTTAATTTTAAACGTTGAATCTGCTGTCCTAAATGACTCGTTTGAACCGTGTTCCCAGTCTGGGCCTGAACTAAACACCAAATATAGCCCCATAAACACAAACCAAACAAGCCCAAACCTATCATACATACCGATATCAAGGATGTCCCAGGCCCAAAAAATAATGATGCATAGGATATTATTTATATTTTTAGTGGTAGATTTTTGTTTTATTTTAAAACCGAACAACCATAGAAATTTAATAACATGAGGTGTGGCGTGATGGTAACTCATCTCTTTCCTTAACTCTGAAATCAGAAGTTCGATTTCTCTCCATGAGAATAGAGCGCGTTTCACGATCAACCATTTAGGTCTTCGAAGAGTCCTATGATGAGGAGGATTTAGTCACTGCTATCGGCGGTGGACACCTTGATCTACAAAAATAGAAATTGAATGCGTTGGTTTTGAATTTTGAATGTTCTTTCAAAATTTTAAAATCATATATTTGTTTGATTTGAAAAAATATATAAAATCAAATGTTTGCATCTATTCAATCCAAACCACGTAGTATGAAATCACAACCTTCGTCCTTAATCCTTATGCACAAGTAACAATCTACCAGAACGTGGATGCCATCTTTTTTTTATCCTTAATTATGAAGCTAAAACATCCTATATATTCTTCTTCCCAATTGCAAATTTTTCCATCCCATTTCACTTGGAACACCCAAAAATCCTTTTTCTTATCAAGTAGTAACTTCTCTATTTATCAGTTATTTTTGCTGTCTTTTTTCTTGAAATTCAATCAATGGCTGATGAATCAAAAACCCAATCATCCTCAGATGGTAAAATTCAATTAAACATAGTTTACACAGAGCCCAAACTTCACATAGTCTATACTGAGAAGCCTGAAGGTCAAATTCCTGAAGAATACAATATCAAAACCCTTGCTGCTGTTATGGGCAGGTTTGATTTTTTGAACATTTGTTGTATTTATGTATGGAAATATTATTTGGTTTTTTGTTTGCTTGATTTTTTTATTCCTGGGAAAGTGTATTCATTGATTAGATTTTTTTTATTTGTTGTTGAAATTTTGCACATAAATGCCGAATGAAAGAAGAATTCAATGTGCATATAAATCAAAACAGTTCTTGAGTGTGTCTTCTATATGTCCTTTGACTTTGATTTGAGAGCATGATTGCGTAGGAGATGTTATGGTACATGGAATTACTGTTTTAATGGTATTCTCTTCTCTGTCTTTTAGCTTTGAATTGAGGACATGATTGCGTAGCAGATGTGATTGTATAGGAGATTTCTGTTTTAGTGATATTATGTGAGCAGTCACTTTGTGCATTTATTGTTAAAGTTTAGGTATGTCTGCAATCCATTTGTTTCAGTACTATTTTGGATCAGTCATTTTGTGCATTTATTGTCAAATGTTAGGTTCCTATCCATCCCCGCCAGTGTCGTTAAGGCTCACGCCTCAGACTCCAGGCCAAATTAGTGAGGCGCGCCGAAGAAAAGGCTCCAAGCTCCAGACGCGCCTTGTAATTAACCTTATTCTAATGAATGGTTGTTTGGAGAGTTAGAAAATGATGAGCGAGTATTTGAAGATTCTGATTTATTAAACCTGCTCTCCAATCCACATTGACCAGAAAACACTTAACGACTTACTCTTTGTTAAGTACAATGGAGCTTTACTTCGTCGATACACATTGAAGGATGAGATAAACCCTATCTCGATGAACAATATGGATGATTGTAATGAGTGGTTGGTTAGAGAGTTAGAAAATGAGGATTTGGTGTTTGATGATTCAGATTTTCTTTGGTCCGAGGTTTCTGGGGCAGCTGGAGTAAATGAACCTGCTCTCCAATCCACATTGACCAGAAAACACTTAACGACTTAATCTTTGTTAAGTACAATGGAGCTTTACTTCGTTGATACACATTGAAGGATGAGATAAACCCTATCTCGATGAACAATATGGATGATTGTAATGAGTGGTTGGTTAGAGAGTTAGAAAATGAGGATTTGGTGTTTGATGATTCAGATTTTCTTTGGTCCGAGGTTTCTGGGGCAGCTGGAGTAAATGAACCATGCTACCAATCTAGGTCAAGAGGAGCTAGTACTTCTCATTCTCAATCTTCACCTCCTAATTTAAAGCCATCATTTGTTTCATTGGTCTATAGCTTTGATGAGAATAATGAAGATGAGGAAGAAGAAGATTCTCCCTTAGATAAAGAGAATCAAATCGAAGACATTGATCTTGAAGATGATTATGATGATTAGGGGCATTAGCTTTTTATTTGTTTTGCTTTATCTAATAATCTTTTTTGTTTTGAAGGGAATTATATTATTATGTTTTGGTTAAATTTGTATACTACTAATATATCTATAATAATATTTATTTAAGGTGCGTCTTTTTTCGAAAGGTGTTCGCCTTTTTTGCGCCTCAAGACTCCAAGCCCCCTTTGTGCTTTGGCGTGCCTCAAAGCCTTGACAACACTGATCCCCACTTATTATTGGGGACTTAATGAATAATGAGTTATGTTATATGTTATTTTTGTTGAAATTTTGCAGTGAGGAGGCTGCAAAGGAGTCGTTGGTGACGCATTACCAGCATGCTATTTATGGGTTCTCTGCTAAGCTGACTCCTGAGCAAGTTGAGGAGCTTCCAAGTAAGGGGCTTTCTTAGTTTCTTTTACCATATTAATTTTCTGTTATTGTTTTGGCATATGTGCTGCTAATTTTGGACATGATTGTATGATTGGTTAATTAGGTTTCTTTATTTTTGGCAATAGTGAATAATTTGAGTGAGTAATAATTTGCAAATGTATGCTTTCTTTTGGGAAAGAAAAGAAAAAAAAAATTGTGGATAAATTTGTGTGAGATTTGACCAGTGTTGTCAAATGGCGCTCATGGCGCTCATGGCGCCGCCATGGCGCTATGGCGTGGCGGTTTTTGCAGCCACCGGTACATACGCAATGGCGCCGTCATGGCGCTATAACTTTTGAGTTATTTGTTTCATTCATGTTGTTTTTTGCTTTTTATTACATTATGCAGTGTTTTATACATATTTTGCATATTTTATTGTGTCCGCTATAAGCCGTTATAGCGTCCGCTATAAACTTATGGCATTTTTTTGGCTTGCCGCCATGATCCGCCATCCGCTATTGACAACACTGGATTTGACAAGCAGAATTGGCATAAGGATGTGGCAAGCTGAGTATGATATACACTAATGTTGTAACTGTTGAATTTATCCCACCTCATTGTGAGGGGAGTGTTAAAATATAAAGTCTCATATCGCTTGCCTAAGGAAGATCCAAGTCAGTTATAAGCTAATGGTTAACGCCCCTCGTTGCCAATTGATTTTTAGAGGACATGGAGCCCCATGAGTTATTTTCACAGTAACATGAAAATTTTATTAGGTATTTTGGGTATTTTAGCATAGATTAAGAAGGGAAAAACAAAGGGTATTTTTCCTATTTTATCCTATATTAAGTCCACTAATATAATATAGAAGGAAATAATTGTATGTATTGGTGGGGTACTTTTTGAAATATATTCCTAAAAAGTTGGAAAATGCTAAATATTTTGGAAAGAAAGGGAAAGACTAAGAAGCCTTATATTATTAAACAGAGGGAGTAAATGCATTGATCATATATTAAGAATCCAGTCTATGTACTAGTAGTAGAGATTTCGTCTGGAAACTCAAGATTTGATCTTATCAAGTCTTGAGGAAGTTTCCCAAGTGATTTTTTTTTTCCTTTCATGAGAATAAAAGTCTAGCAGCTTCGGTAAGTTTTACCGTAGCTGCTGGGGTAGTGATAAGATGTGCAGATCTCTCGTTGTTGAATCTGTAGAATCTCTTACAAAGCATGGAATTATGAGCTGGTATCTCATGTAATACGTGAATGTCTCATCGTTATTCAGGAAAAAAAAGGCAGAAGAAAAATTTTTTATCATTATTTATTTCTGAAGTATTCTGCTTCAAATTCTTGAAGAGATTGGATTGGCGGAGTTCGTTTTAAAAGGGTTGCAGTTCACTTCTTTAAATTGTTTTGAAGTAACCATTTCTTACTTGCTATTTTAAAAAATTTCTTGATCCTGAGATATATATAGATCTGATTGAGCAAAACTAATATCAATTGTTGCTTATGTCCTGTTTTTAGCATATTGTTTTTGCTACTGTCTAATTCATATGGCATAATAAAAGACATTCCTTTTGTTGTTGTTTTTCTTTTAAAACGAAAACATATTTTATGGAGAAAGGGTATAGGTGTCAAACCCAGAACTTATGGTCTCGGGGTAGAAGTGCGCTAAATAAGCTATCCGTTCTTGACATGCATTTTGTTGCTTTTGTAAAATATTTGACTGGTTAAACTTTTGACAGAACAACCTGGTGTGATAGAAGTTGTTGCTCCACTAAGCGCCCAGAATCGTTGAGGTTAAGAAGATGAACGATAAAAAGACCGTCAGTCAGTATACTACATTTCGCTTTCAGCATTTTGGATCCGTTACATATGAAACTCTCGATCAATGCATATGCTTTGTATTAACTGCAGAATTATAACTTCTCTTCTGTATATAGTCTTATGAAATCATGTGATGTACTGATATGAATGAATATTGAATTTGTAATGAATTAAAAGGGTGACTACATTTCCCAGTTTTGAAGAGTTTTAATGTGTCCAAGAACTTGAAGTGATGACAGATTGAATTTTTTTTTATTTTTTTTATTTTTTTTATTTTTTATCCATCAAAAAAAAAAAAAAGATGACAGATTGAAATTTTCTTGGTGGCACAGAAAATTGATTAAAAATGTTATCTATGAATTTCAAGTTGGTTTCTTGTCCTCTGCTGCTGATAAGGGGGCAATAGAATCAGTTGGATGTTCATCAAATAAACTCCTTGAATATCCACTTTCATATGCAAAACGAAAGACCCTTTAAAAATGTACCTCACACGTGAGGAACATGACTAGGTTGACTGAAAAATTGACGAATGTCCTTAATTGGCAGGTCGTAAAAACATTATGGATATTAAATGAAGTAAATTAAACGAAAGGGACTTTAACTTCAAACTCGAAATACGTAAATGACCAATTTGAGATGAAAGATCCAATTTCATATACAAAACGAATGGAAAATTGGACATTCAATTTGAGACGAAATATATACTTTCATATGCAAAATGAATTGGACATTTAATTTGAGACGGAAGATCCACTTTCATATGCAAAACGGATATGAATGTGTACATTCAATTTGAGATAGAAAAGTAGTCATCAGTCGTCATTATCCACTCTGGCTCCTATGCGGAACAGGAAAAGTTCCGCACCGTGCGTAACAATCTGGGCCGTCGGATGATAGCTTTGAACGGTGCAGATTTGGAGAGAGAAAATTTTTTATTTTTTATTTTTTAAGTCCAGTCACAACTTTTCTCTCTCCAAATCTGGGTCGTTAAAACTATCATCCGAAGGCTCAGATTGTTTCACACGGTGTAGAATTTTCCCTGTTCCGCATTAGAGCCGGACTGTTCATTATCTATTTAGTTGTCTCGGAATTTTATTTTGATCTGCTCATTGGGGGAAAGGGAACTTTGTGTGATATTTATTAGGCTTTCATTGAACAAGGACTAATCATCAAATCAAACCGGAAATTCCACATGTGGGATTAAGATGGCCTTCATCAACAATGATAATTCGACAAAAAATTCCATATGCAACTTAAGACGATCTTTTTTTTAAGATCAGCTCTCCTTGTATATAAGAGGATGTATTGAAACGGTTTACACATGGAATCTTCTTCGAAACTTTCTGTAATATTTTTAATTCTAATTTTGTTTACACTTAAATTTAGTTTTGTTTAATTAAGCCTTTGCACTGAGACGTTGATTTTAGAACAAATGACTTCAGAAAAAAGAAAATGATCATAAAAAAGTAATAAACTAATTCATCTTTTTCTATTATCAAATCTAAGGTCCACTTACTCATCACAAGGTTCATAGCTCAGTGGGGCTATGGTATGTCCACGACCATGAGGTTTTGGGTTCGATACCCTCCCCATGCATGGGGCAAGCTTTAATTGTCTCCTTTTGTAGGACTTTCTCCTTCTCTTGTGAGGCTGTTCTCTCTCTTTTTATAGAGCAATCGCCCAACCGGGCTTAAAAAAAAAAAAAAAAAAAAAAGTCCACTTAATGGTCCTGAATTGGACTGGGCAAGCCTAGCCTAATTTCCATCTACATAACGTCGGAAAAACGTTTGCAGTGATCTATAATTGACATCTTAATTTTTTCTATTTTCTGTTGTGGATCATATTTCTTGTCTCACAAAATTTAATGTACACTCACATCAAAATTCAAAAAAAAATTGAGTTTTCCCTTGAATAAAGTCTAAATCCAATCCAAAAGAATTATGCAGACCATATGTTGTGTTCGCATGTATAGAATACTTATTAATTGTTTGATGAGTTGATCAGATGATTAATTTTTTTGGGAAACAGTTATGTATAAAATTGTTTTCTAAAAAACTCGGTCGCCGATCAACTCATCCAATAATTAACATGTCATCAAAGATATCGATGACTTTTAATTTTTTTTATGGCGAATAAAAGGATTTTTTTTTGTTGACATCTAAATATTGACTACCTGGAGCTAGGGGCGGAGTCAAAATATGCACTTTGGAGGGCAAATTCTGATTCTTTAGAGGTGAAATGTTTTTTACACTACAAATATGACATTCTTAAAAAATATTTTTGGGACGGCCAGCTGCCCCTTGACCCTCCCTTAGTTCCTCCACTATCTGCAGTACTGGCTGATCCCCTCGATGTCGTCACGAAAATTCTCAAAAAATGTAAACAATTGAGTATGAAATGTATTTCATGAGCTCAGGATTTCAATAGAATTAGGGACCGAGTCAGCTTATGCATTTTGGGAGGACAATATATTTTTGGGGTAAATTCTAATTATCACTATCTGCAGTAGTGGATGATCCCCTCGTTGTCGTCACGAAAAATGTAATTAGAATTTACCCGAAAAATATATTGTCCTCCCAAAATGCATAAGCAAACTCGGTCCCTAATTCTATTGAAATCCTGAGCTCATGAAATAAAAGGATTTCATTATTAGATGGTGCAGAAACCGAAAGTGTGAAAAGTGAAGTACAATGTAATCACATGATTTAGGAAATAAAACGTGGGATCAGTGTTCTTCCCTTGTCTGTTCATCAAAAAAAAAAAAAAAAAGTGTTCTTCCCTTGTCCGAAAGCCAGACATCCACAGCAAAATTGAATATAGTGCAAGCAGAGGTGGAGTCAGGAATTTTTCTTTGGGGGCACAATTAACATTGACAAAATAAATTTATAAAAACATATAAACATTGGCGGAGCCAAAAATTTTTTTTTGATGAAATCTTATAGACCTTTATACACATTTTGTTCACCCTTTTCACTCTACTGATCATTGCTTCATAAACCTCCAAGTCCTCTGGCTTAAAAAAAAATGGCAAAACTACAAAGTATTCATTGTCATTAACGTGCATGGCACATCAAAGAGAAGGACTCTCGAGAAGAAAAAATAAATATTTACTATGAAAATTAAAATATATATCATGTTTGATTGTTGAATCCAAAAAGAACAAGCTTAAATAAAAAGGCCTCAAAGACCTTTTTTTGTATGATTAGACCCAGGGACGAAGCCAGGAATTTGATATTGGGGGGCGAAACTGGTAAAAAAATTCCAAAATTCTTGGGGGGCGATAAAAAAGGCAAAAAAAAATTCTTGGGGGGCGAAATTGATAAAATTTTCCAAAATTTTCCAAAATACACATAAAATTTTGATAAATAGTAGTATTTTTAAAAATCTCGAGGGGCCGATCGTCCCTGATTAGACCAAAATAAAAGGCCATTTAGAAGGAGGGAGTACATTTCTTTCCACTCCCTCCCAATTAACCAAAAAAAAATTACATCAAGAAAAAAAAATGTAAATAACACATCAAAAGTTATATTATAATCTATTAGTAATTATGAACTTTTTGATGAAATCTTATAAATATTGTAGTCTCTTACACTTTTAACAAAAATTGTTAAGATATAAGTGGTGTCATTCCTATAATTCACGAACTAAAAAATAATTTTAAATTGTAAAGTGATTCAAAATGTTCATGGGACGAGGTGTTACAGAAACAAAACTAAAATTATAAATTTTTTTTTGGAAAAAACTGGCAATGAGTGCAAGTTCCACCGCTCTGACCAAGTCCATTCTTTGACTTTTACAACTTCTACATGTGTTCCATAAAAAAAAACAGTTTTTATACTCTAATCAATATTTAGTTTAATATAGTAAATTTATAAATTTGGTCCCTACTCTAATTGCTAATTGCAATCGGCCGGTTAAGTTCTAAGTCTTTAATTCTTGAAAATTAGCGGTCAATTTAGTGTCAGAATTAACATTTTGGCACTATAATCCTTAGCCTCACCAGAGGAGGAGAATTATTGCCCCATGTACGGGGGAGATACAGGAATCGAACCCTGGACCTATGGCCCAAGGAAGAATAGTCTTACCCACTTGGCTATTTGATTCCTATTGTTGATGTATGAGTTTTGCATCAACAATAGGCCAGCTATTGTTGATGTTTGAGTTTTGCTCATTATCTTTGTTTATATTCTGATTTTTTTTTTTTTTTGTGTGTGTGTGGATTATCAACACCAAATCCTTAATCTTAGTTGAGAATATAGAATAAGGATGAGTTTTTGAGATTTTAAACAGTAAAGTGTTAAATGCCTAGAATAGATTGATAAATTCTTGGCATTTTTGTAATGGAAGCGGTTGGAGATGGCAGTTGGGAAGAGGAAGAAGAAGCAGATGGCAGTGGCAAAGACGGTGGCGCGGTTGTTGTAAGGGAAGAAGAAAGAGAATTTTTTTTAAATATTTTTATGAACTTCCCAAAATAACCCTAAGAGATTTAAAACAAATTCAAAATTTAAAGTTTACTAACGTTTGATTTTTGACGGAATGGAAGGAAGTACCAATTCTTCTATCCAAATAGTGTAGGGATCATATTTTTAAGAATTAAAGATTTAGGATCGAGCCGGTCAATTGCAATTAGAGTAGGGACCAAACTTGCCAATTGTTTTTAATATATGTAATTAGTCCAAATATATAAACTTAGTGCACTTCGATAATAAATTTTTATCTGGAATATTTTGCTGTATTAGAAAATTCAAAGTCACTAATTAATTGCATGTGACAGTTTAGGCTATGTAATGTATTCCCACCAAGGCTTTGTCAATAAAGTAGTGCCCCAAGTATTTGTTCTTTACTATTTAGGAAAAAAAAAGTATTTGTTCTTTACAGCTATTTACCACCTGGTGTACATATACTATCCCGGTGATGTAATTGACAAAGATATCCTCAAATCCACTTGCACTTGGATAATAAAGCTCACCAATTAAGGGTTTTTGACATTGTTATTCAGATTTGGCCACGTCATCACAAAATTGTCTCTCTCTTAAGTATGCAGTGATGTGGCCAGTTCTGAAGCACATGATCCAATGAACCTGGTGCATATCAGAACTATCCACCAATTAATGAGACAATACTTGGATTAACAAATAATTCCTGACTTCCAATTTGTTAGGCTACTATTTTTTTTTTTATTTTTTTTTTTGTCATTGATCATATGTATATCAAAGGTCTAAGGACTTGGTAAACGTTCAATTAAGTTACTAGTATTTGTTAATAAGACGTGGGCTCCAAACTTTGGGTATAATTGGAGTGAGTTTAGGTTTGAGATTTCGGTTCTTACTTTAAATCAGTTCAAACTCAAATTAAATTTTGAATGATTTAATATTTTATGTTTCCTTTACAGATTCAATTCAAAATTGGCCTGGGTTTGAGTTTGAGTCTCAAGGCCAACCAAACTAAAGTTAGACTCAATTCAATCAGACATTTTATATTTCGTGTTATGCATGCAACAAAACACTATTCAATTAGATTCTATTTTTAAAGCTCTTTTTAATTCAGGAAGACTATTTCTAATAAAAATCTCATCTATTAATTTGAAGTAATAATATAAGCCTAATTTTTTAAGTTACAAGTGCTAAATTAATTTTTTCTCTCTTTTTTTTTCAAAGGAGGATCAATAGTGATTCATCACTTTCTCTTCGGCATGACTTGAACTCCCGACCTACCGGTTGGAAGTGAAACGTCTTAACGCATGAGTTACGCTTCGTTGTTACAAGTACTAAATTATTGACAAGGTCTTAACTAACTAGTAATAGGCCTTTCAAATAACGATTGTGAGCGAGGCAGTCAAACTCGCGAGTTGACTCGTAGGATCGTACGATTTTACGAGTTTTAAGGAACCTTACGTGTTAGATCCTACATACGATCGGTAATCAGGTAGGAAAGAACTCACGAACGTAGGATCGTACGATCCTACGAGTCAACTCCGAGTTAGCTATTTTCTCTTCCGGTCGGATTTTAGCTCAACCCGACCCGAATGTTTTTTAATTTTTTTTTGATTTTAGATTAAAAAAAAATATATTTATTCAACTCCGTTGATTATTCAATCTTCTCCAATCTTCAACTGCTAACCAATTTCTTCTATTACTCGATTGATACCAATTTCCTTTTTTTTTTCTCTATTTTTTTTGTCTCCGACCTCTTCATATGTCATCGCCTAGAACAACGAAAAAGTAATTATAAACCCTAAACTCTAATTTGATAGTAAATTAAGTTATTTAGTCAAATAATCAATGTTACCATCAATTTTATTAATTTAGAATGCTCAAATTGGCCGATGCCCGAGTAGATTTTTTCTCTCTATTTTTTCAGGTAAAATTTTTTATAGTAGAAATTAAGTTTCATAATTTTGAGGCATGAAACATAATATCATTTTCCTATGGGTATTTCATGTGATGAATATTTGTTTAATATTGGAAAATATCATAAGATTTTGGAAAATTTCAAATTTTATCTAGAAGAATTAGGAAAGTAATGAATTAATTAATATTTTTTAAATCAAGTAGGATCTACGATCCGAATTACGATTCTACGATCATACGATCTTTCTACACCCTTCCGATCCTACATAGAAACTCGAGTTTTACTGTCTTGATTGTGAGAGTTCGAATTAAGGGTTCGACACCTCTCCCCTACATAGGGCAAATAAATATTACCTTTCTAGGGCTATCCTCCTCCTCTGGTAAGGCTATATATATATATATATATGTGTGTGTGTGTGTGTGAGAGAGAGAGAGAGAGAGAGAGAGAGAGAGAGAGAGAGAGAGAATACGTTGTATATTTGTAAGTATTTTTACTAAATCGACCAAACTTTAATTCAAACTTCAAATGCCAATCACATTTGTCGAGATAAACATTTAAATATCAATTTTATAAAAAAGCAATGGAGTTTGAAAATAGAAAAGTTTGATGGAAAAATAGAAAAGTTTTTGAGTCAAATAATGATATTCTAATCCAAAATTTTTTCCATCATGCACTTCATGACTATATCTTATAGTAGACGCCGACTTTGGTGCTGTGAGTTAATTCTGCAAGTACGAAATTTTCATCGTCTTTTAAATTAATTTTTTTACAGTTAAAATTAATTTAAATCAAACACTTATTCTATTTTAACCGCACAAAATACCTATTTTGAATTTTAAAACATTTGTTTTGAAGTATTCTGTATATATTAAAAAAAGATGTTTTGTATAAGATCCGGACTGCTTATAGTAATATCAATTTGCATTTCCATGACTCGGCAAAATAATAATAATAATAATAATAATAATTTGCATTTCCATTACTGCTTAGCACGCTCCCCCCGTCCGCATTCCCCGCCAAATGATATTACCCACAACAATCCCTCTGTTTCTGATTCAACATTTCCGACAAAAACAGAGAAAAGGGATCATATTTTTTCTCATAATTTCTCTCCCAATCTCAAGATCACAAGGAAAAAAAATTGCAATCTTTTATTAAAACAGAGAAATTAAAAGAAAGCCAAGAAACCCAGGATGTGAAGAAAATTAAGAACCCATCTCAGATCCATGAAGAAACAATCCACAGCTGTTCTTCCATATCAAACACCAAGACTGAGAGATCATTACAATCTTGGAAGGAAATTAGGACAAGGTCAATTTGGTACAACCTATCAATGCACAGAAAAGGCAACTGGGATTGAATATGCTTGTAAATCAATCCCAAAAAGGAAACTTTTATGTAAAGAGGATTACGATGATGTATGGAGAGAGATTCAGATTATGCATCATTTGTCGGAGCATCCTTATGTTGTTAGAATCAAAGGGACCTACGAAGACAACATTTTTGTTCATATTGTAATGGAACTATGTCGTGGTGGAGAATTGTTTGATAGAATTGTTCAAAAGGGTCATTATAGTGAAAGAAAAGCTGCCCAATTGATGAAGACTATTATTAGTGTTGTTGAGGCTTGCCATTCTCTTGGTGTTATGCATAGAGATCTCAAACCTGAGAATTTCTTGTTTGATAGTGATGATGAGGATGCTAAGCTTAAAGCCACTGATTTTGGATTATCTGTCTTCTATAAGCCTGGTTTGTCCTCCTTCATTAATTTATTGTTTATGGAATTTGTTAAATTGTTCTGTTTCTGATCTTATGCTGATTGGGGTTGTTAATACAGGCATTGATTCATTGATTTGATCTTTCTGTGGATATTTTTGTTTTAAATTAATATGGGGTCCATGACGGTTTTTGAGTATTGCGTCAATTGTGCTACTGACAATCTTTCTGTCGATATTTGTATGTTGACCTCGACCCGACCTGATTATTAACATGATACTTGTATGTCGGGTTGGGGAATTGGTTAGAATTAGATGATTTGCCAATTTTGATTAGAATACAATGGAGAATAGACTGTCGGGGTTAATGGTCAACATAACACCGGAAAATTATTTGTGGCAGAAATAGCATACAAAACTACTTTTGTGGCAGAGAAGAGAAGACACTGAAAAACTATTTGTAGCAGAAATCATACACGAAATTACTTTTGTGTCAGAAATAGCTATTTGTTCTTTGCAAATAGGCATTGATTCATTGATTTGATCTTTCTGCGGATATATTTGTTTTTAAAGTTTTATGGGGTCCAGTGATGGTTTCTGAGTGCTGCGTCAATTGTGCTAGTGACCATCTTTTTGTGGATATGATATATGGTTTGATATTTCTTTTTCCGGAGATTTGAAGTTTCTTTCCTGGTTGAGATTGTTGATTCTAGTTTCTTGATTCAGAAATTTACTTGATCCAAGCTGGATAGACTTTTGCCTTCTTTATGATATCTAAAGATCCATTCTGCAATTGGAAGTGAATTCTGATGGCAAAGGAATCTAGATTTGAATGACTGGAAAGTGGTGACAAGTGGAAAGATTTAGATTGAATTGGTATAATCTAAAACAAAGAGGAAATTCATCCGTGATATTGAAGGAAAAGAAAAAGTTTGATTTTTTGAGGAACATTAGCTGTTTTTTAATTTACAATTTCAGTACTGCACTAAGCATATATCTCATCTTTGATATTTATTCAATCAATGTCCTCTATCAAACTTCTTGAAGAATTTCTTTTATTCGAGGATAACGACTCATCATTATTAGAATTAAATCTATACAAGTTTCTTACTATGATAAGATAATTTTGGAACTTTGAGTAGCTTAGGCCACAACATGGTATCAAATCTACCTCTATCTTTAGATCTCGTACTTGGTTAAAGACTTGTATTTTCAGTCCGTTAATTGTCAGGTTCTTCAATTGTGCTAATAGCTTATTATATACCTTTTAGGGCAATATCTTTCTGATGTCGTTGGAAGTCCCTATTACGTTGCACCTGAAGTATTGCATAAATACTACGGACCTGAAACCGATGTCTGGAGTGCTGGTGTTATTCTATACATCCTGCTATGCGGCGTTCCACCATTTTGGGCAGGTAATATTTGACTAGAGATTACATTATAGATTATTTTCTCGGTACCTTGTATGATGGAGATTTGCTTTATTTTCCGTTTGGATTACTATTTTGTAGAAACGGACGCTGGAATCTTCAAGCAAATATTGAAAGGGAAAATAGATTTTGAATCTGATCCGTGGCCTCAGATATCAGATAGTGCAAAAGACTTGATAAAGCAAATGCTCTGCAGGGATCCAAGAAGCAGAATAACAGCTCATCAAGTGTTATGTGAGTAGTTAGTACTTAATTGCACCTCGTTCTTTTTCAGTGCTTTTAACATGGACGATATTCTGAAGAGTCCTTTCTCTTTTGAAATAGGTCACCCTTGGATTGTCAATGACAAAATTGCACCGGATAAACCTCTGGGCTCTGCAGTTTTATCGCGTCTAAAGCAATTCTCTGCAATGAACAAACTTAAGAAGATGGCTTTGCGTGTAAGATTTCTTGATAACGCTATTTTTGTGATGTGAGAAGTAGTTGTGTTATCTTGTAGTCTAGATACTTCACATTTCTCCATTTCCTAGTGAAATGTCGCTGTCCATCTGCAATTTTTGCTATGACATAATCTTCTGAAACGATTATATTCAGGTCATAGCAGAAAGATTATCTGAAGAAGAAATTGGAGGTTTAGGTCAGTTGTTCAAAATGATAGACACAGATAACAGCGGAACAATTACTTTCGAAGAACTTAAACAAGGTTTGAAAAGAGTAGGATCTGAGCTCACGGAATCAGAGATTAAAGCTCTTATGAACGCGGTACTCGTCACATCCTGAAATCTTTTTAATTCCCACAATTAGTGGTGGTGCTTTTTTTTTTTTGTGAAGCGGTCATTGATAGTTGTAGTTTTACAGGCTGATATAGATAACAGCGGTACAATTGAATACGGAGAATTTCTTGCTGCAACATTACACTTGAACAAAATGGAAAGAGAGGAGAATTTACTTGCTGCTTTCACATTCTTTGACAAAGACGGTAGTGGTTACATTACGATTGATGAGCTTCAAGTCGCGTGTAAGGATTTTGGATTAAGTGATACTCAACTTGAAGATATGATCAAAGAAATTGATCAAGACAATGTAAGTATACATCTTCTTCTTATATGGATCATAATATTGCTCTACTTATATAATCGTAGGTTAACATCGTTTCCACATTTTCGTCTAGCAAGTTTCTTTAATTACGTTGCTCAAATCATTTTCCTAACAACGAATGAATTAGATTATTGATAGTTTGAGATGTGATTGATAGGACGGACGCATAGATTATGGAGAATTTGCGACAATGATGAGGAAGGGGAATCCAGGATTTGGTTCCCGAACCATGATGAGAGGCAACTTAAATATAAATCTGGCTGAGGCTTTGGAAGGTGATGAAGATTCATAAAGTTAGTTAAAATCAAAACTTTGTACTTGTTTGTTTTTGTATAAATGTTTTTTTAATTGGATCAGATATACAATCTCTTCGATTCTGATCCATCATTCTTTCTTTAGGTTAAGTTTTTATCATATACGGAGTATGTTTGCACTTTTTAGTGACAATTTTTTCTGTTCTAATCTTGTAATTTTAATTTTATTCCAAAACAAATGATTTTAAATTATAAGTATCCGAATTATATCTCTAATGTGTGTTTCTTTATATTATTTCTATATACTCTTTTGGTCAATTACTTGCAATTCATTTTATTAGTGACATATTCTCTCTTTCTGGATTGAATCTACTATTTTAATTTGATATTTAAGTTAAGCAGAGCATTTAATTTTTGGTAGAGTTACCTTCTCATCTTGCTAGAGTTACCTTTTTACTATTGTATATTATTGAAGTTAAATGAAGGGAGTTAAGGAGGATTCATTTCATCGATGACATACTTTATGCATCTTAATTGAGTGTTAATTTGATTTGTAACTTAAGAGGAACGTTTAATAGTGAAATCTTCAAAAGATGGAGCGAAGATGTCATTAGAGTTGAGATATTTCTATGGAGGAAGCACTTTAAGAAATTGTAACAAGATTTTGTGATTTATCTGTTTTGCAATTTGGGATGAATTTTTGTTTATGACTAAGACTCTGTTTTGTTATTTGGGATGCATTTTTTGTTTATGACTAAGACTTTATTTTATTATTTCGGATGAAGAAAAAAAAGTAAAGGGGAGCATTTAATTTTTTTTTTTGTAGAGTTACTTTCTCATTTTTTTTGGTCAAGTACTTTCTCATCTTGCTGTAGTTATTTTTTTTTTTATTATTTATTTATTAAGAAAATTAGTGATGAGATTGTATGTTATTGAAGTTAAATGAAAGGAGTTGAGTAGGTTAGTAGTGTGTGACCTTCCTCTTTCCTTTGCCTCGTGTTCTGCCATTTTCGAATTGATATCTGTAATGTACTTCTCACATCCTTCGAATGTCATACGAATCGCAATGCTTGGAGAAATTGCTCATTCACTGCGAGCTGACCTTCATCTTATGAAGGTGCTCCATGTCGCAAGATCCTCCAAAGTGTTGTAGACATAACTAGTAACATGTAGTAAAATATGACTTTATTGTTATTTTTTATTCTTGAAATTTAAATCTAAGTGGATTTCAATTCTAACTTTTCTCATTGCATTCAAAAGCTATGGTATCGTATTTTTATATTGCAATAAAATATGACGGCTTCCAAATGTATTGAATTATCCCTAGTTTCATCATGACGTTGTAGAACATTTCAAAATCTTTTCATAATATTTTAAATTACCTAAATTAGACATCTAAATCTCAATTATAAAATTTAAAAATAGTATTGAAATGTCACTCTTTAATTAATAAAAATTATAAATTTATCGATTAATTAATACCTCTCTAAATTAATAAAATCTTCTGATCCCAACACTATTAATTTTATAGAGTTTTTACCATATATATATATATATATATATATATATATATATCCGCTAAAAACAATCAATCTATATTTATATTACAGAGTCTGTTTTTAGATTTTTAGTTATATTATGCCACGTGTCATTTTCTAGGATTTTATGTTTTTCATTAGTTATAAAACTTTTTTTATGCAAAAAAATTGAATTATTGTATTTAAATTGAGGGAAGAGGGATTCAATCCCACGATATACATGTTGAATGCTATACTATATTGCCAACTACTCTATTAAATATTAGACAACTATTTTATTTAATTTTTTCAATGGAATGCTAATTTAAGTAACTTTTCCACGATCTCTGACAAATCTACACTAACAATATTTTTGGTATGATATAATAATCTACATTAAATATATTATCTTCCTTAATTTCAAAATTCAAAACTCATCTCGTACTCTTAACCTCTTCTTTTATCATTATATTTTAGAAGTTTATAAAAAAATTCAAAACTCATCTCATACTCTTAACCTCTTCTTTTATCATTATATTTTAGAAGTTTATAAAAAAATTATATTTTAGAAGTTTATTGGTTTAAAATAATTTTCTATAATCATTCTATATTTATATTACATAACATGTTTTCAAGTTTTAACCAATCAGAAATCTCCAAAACTCTAACCCAAATTTCTCGAATTTTCTAACTCTTAATTATTATAAAAAAAACTTGATTGGTTGAGATAAATTTCGATTAATTAAATTAATTCAAAAATAATTATTATCTTAAAACAAATTTAAATATCAAATTAATTACCTAAATATCTCTACAATCCTAAATTTTTCCTCATAATCTTTAACACACTTTTAAGTTTTAAACTCCCAATCTAATCTAAATTTTCTAGATTAAAGTTGTGATTGGTTAAGAAGATTTGAAATGTTTGAAATAAATCAAGAAAATATTAATTACTCCACTAGCACGGACTCCCGTATTTCTAGCCCTCTCATCACGTTCCTTGCAAATCCATAACCAACCCTTCACTTTTAATTTTTGTTTTTATTAATCTCACATTGATTTATTGATTAGTAGTTTCAGTTATATTCTGCTTCCTATCTTTTATTCAAATTCAAATACGATAAGAATTAAATTAGTTTAACGAACCATTTAGTTTTCTGTTAAACCCGCAGGTGAGCCTCCTCACTAAACTTTTTCATTAAAAGAGTCAAACTTTTAAAAAAATAAATTTTAGTTGATCGAACATTTAATTCTTATCATTAATTGAGTTGGAATTTGCCCAATGAATTGGAAAGACTGACTTTATTTGCTTTTTAGAAGGTTCATATTAGACTTATTCAAATTAGATTATATACTTTAGTATTTTAAATGGTTTTATTTTTTTATTTTTTCTATTCTAATTTTCTAATTTTATTTTTTCAATATTATTCAAAATCGCACATCGAAAGTGTATGAAGTTTTTTTTTTTTTAATTTGAAAACATTATAAATAAAGGGTTTGAGCATGGTTTTTAATTGAATTAATTGGAATTAATAGCCAATTTGGTCATCAAAGTATTTGCGCTTAGCCAGTTTCATCATTTTTAGCAAAAGTTATCCTTTTTCGTCCCCAACAAAGTTACGGGCAGCCAGTTTCATCCTTCCGTCCAAAACTTTGAAAAAAAACGTCAAAGTTGACGATTTGACCAAAAGTTGACTTAATCCCCTCAATCTTTGAGGGGTATTTTGGGTACATTAAGTTCCCACCCCACCCCACCCCCAACCCCGACGAAAACCCAGCTCCACCCCGCCTCCACCAATCCATCCATCCATCATCATCTTCTTTCATCAAATCAAATTCCCATCCATCCATCATCATCTTCTTGTTAAATTAAATGAAATTGAGGATGAATTTTCTGGGGCTTTAGTCTAAAATCTGTAAGGAAATCTAAATTGAATAAAACTAAAATGAATTGATCATCATCTCAAACCTAAAACCCACATGATGCCTATAAAAACCAAAGATTTATCTCCAATTCAATTTGACTTCAAAACCCTTGTCAAAACGCATAATTCTGATCAAACCCATAAATAAAATCGACTCAAAATCCACTTCAAGCAGCAAGAAATTACCGAACAATCAAACCCCAAAAAAAGGCCTTCAAAAAATCTGTAGATTCACAAAGACAATAGGGGCTATAAGAAATTTGGAAAATTAGACGCTTTGGTTTCTCCAAATTACGCTTGGAAATGGAGAAAAATGAATGCAATAATTTAAGAGCAGCAAAAATGGATAAAAACAAGAAGTGGGTTGCGTTACTTGCGTAATAAATGACGCAACAAAATCTAAAAGAAGCCAAGAAAAATGGTTTTTAGAAGAGTTTTGGTGTTGTGGGCAATGCCTTGTAGGACTGTTTCTCAAGAGGGTTTTGGTGGGATTGGCGTGGTTGCAGGTGGTCGGAGCTTAACGGAGGAGGAGGGGTATTTTTAGGGGTATTAGCAAAGATTTAATATGAATTCCCAAAATACCCCTCAAAGATTGAGGGGATTAAGTCAATTTTTGGTCAAAGCGTCAACTTTGACGTTTTTTTTCAAAGTTTTGGACGGAAGGATGAAACTGGCTGCCCGTAACTTTGTTGGGGACGAAAAAGGATAACTTTTGCTAAAAAGGATGAAACTGGCTAAGTGCATATACTTTGATGACCAAATTGGCTATTAATTCGAATTAATTGGTTGAGTTGTTTTTTAGTCCATAAAGTTTGGTGACAAACCTAACTTGCTTTTATATTTTTTTATTTCCACAGTAAAAGTTTTTGTTTTAAAAAAAAATTGGTTCACCTAATCATTTAGTTTACTATTGAACCCGCAAGCAAGCCTGCTCACTAAACTTTTTCATTAAAAGGGTAAAAATAAAAAACTTTAGTTAATCGAGTCTTTTAATTCTTCTCACATCATTAACTCAATTTGAATTTCCCTAATGAATTTGAGAGGCTGCCTTTATTTGTTATTCGGAAAGTTCATATTCGACTAATTCAAATTAAATTATATATTTCAATATATTTTAATATTTTTCCTATTCAAATATTTTTTTTTTATTTTTTTTAAGACCCCACAACAAAAGTGTATAAAGTTTTTGAAATTTGACGACATTATAAATAAAGGTAGTGAGAATTTTTAATCAATGACTTTGTTGATTTACTTTTTAGTCTATTAATTTGAAGGAAATTTTTTTTTTTTTTTCGTCAGCAACCTTAAATTCTCCCTCACCAGAGGAGGAGAATTTTCTTTTGAACTTTTTTATTCCAACAGTCAAGTTTTTTTCCAAGAAAATTAGTTTACCAAACCATTTAGTTTTCTGTTGAACCCGCATGCGAGCTTCCCACCAAACTTTTTTCATTAAAAAAGTAAAAAAATAAACTTTAGCTGATCGAGTCATTTAATTCTTATCGTGTCATTAAATAAATTGGAGAGAAATAGTTTATTTGTTGTTGGATGGTTCATTTAAACCCTTAATCTTTTCAAGAAAACTTACAACGACGACCTTAAGAAATCATTGAAAGAATATTCTTCTCTTACCAGATCTTTTTTTTTTATATTTTGCATATAAATACAAAATTCTTATATTTGTTCTTTTTTCCTTCTATATAAGTAGGTTTGAAAACCAAACAAGAATATCAGTGTAGAGTATCATTTTTCAGTTTTATGCTATTTAATATTTTCTTAACAATTAAATTTGCTCCCGTGCATAGCACGGGTCATTACGCTTATATCTATATTACAGAACCTATTTTCAGTTTCAACCAATCAAAGAATTCAAAATCCTACGTGTAATTTTCTAGATTTTTTTGTGGTTTAATGGTTTTACAAAAACTTGATTGGTTTAGAAGAGTTTAGATCAATTAAATTAATTAGAAACTAATTTTTATCTTAATAAAATTCAAATATTAAACCACTTCCCCAATAATGTTGAAATATCTTCCAATTGATAATAAGAAAAAAAACTGAAAACAATTATCATTTAAAAATTAAATAACTCATGTGCTATTTTTTTAAGATTTCCTTATTGTTATATACTTTTTAGAATTATTGATTATATCATAAATTTTTATTCTATTAAGTAATTAATTAAATAAAATACCAATTCCATTTTATTCTATCGTGCTTTCTAACAATCTATGTATATTTATATTAAAGAGCATGTTTTCATTTTCAACCAATCAAAGATTTCAAAATCTAACGTAGAATTTTCTAGATTTTTTTTTGGTTTAATGGTTTTACAAAAACTTGATTGGTTTAGAAGAGTTTAAATCAAATAAATTAATTAGAAACTAATTTTTATCTTAATAAACTTCAAATATTAAACCACTTCCTCAATAATCTTGAAATATATTCCAATTGATTTTTATAAGAAATATACTGAAAACAATTATCATCTAAAAGTTAAATAACTCATGTTTTATTTTTTTAGATTTCTTTGTTGTTGTGTACTTTTTAGAATTATTGTTAATTAATTGATTAATTGAAATACCAATTCCATTTTATTCTATCATAATTTCTAAAAATCTATCTGTATTTATATTACAAACCCTGATTTCAGTTTCAACCAATCAAAGACTTCAAAATGCAACGTGGAATTTTCTTGAATTTTTTGTGGTTTAATGGTTTTACAAAAAATTGATTGATTTAGAAGAGTTTAAATCAATTAAATTAATTAAAAATTAATTTTTATCTTAATAAACTTCAAATATTAAACAACTTCCCCAATAATGTTGAAATATCTTCCAATTGATAATAAGAAATAAACTGAAAACAATTATCATCTAAAAGTTAAATAACTCATGTTTTATTTTTTTAGATTTCTTTATTGTTATGTACTTTTTAGAATTATTGGTCATATCATAATTTTTTATTCTATTAATTAATTAAAATACCATTTCCATTTTATTCTATCATAATTTCTAACAATCTATCTATATTTATATTACTGAACCTATTTTAGTTAACCAAACCATTTAGTTTTCTATTGCACCCGCATGCAAGCTACTCACTAATTTTTTTATTAAAAGGGTCGAAACTTTTAAAAAAAAAAACTTTAGTTGTTCGAGTCATTTAATTTTTATCGTTTCATTAACTGAGTTGGAATTTGCCCAATAAATTGGAGATACGAACTTTATTTACTCTTTTGATGGTTCATTTAAACTGTTAGTTTTTTCAAGAAAACTTATAATACCGACCTAGAGCCATTATTGAAAAAATATTCTTCTCTTACCAGAACATTTTTTTATATTTTGCATAAAAATACAAGATTCTTATAATTTTTCTTTGGGTAAAAAGCGTTGACGCCCCTAAACTATTCCCTTTTTTGGTTTTTGACCCTCAACTAAAAACGGTCAAGTTTTACCCCCTAAACTATTTCGGTTTTTGGTTTTGACCGTCCATCCATATTCTCCGTTACATCATAACGGAAGTCCAAAAAATGGGGGCATTTTGGAAAAATCGTATCATTCATAATAAATAGAATTAAATTTAAGGGAAAAAATGGTCTTTTAAGATTTTTTTTAGAGGTTGGAATTTACAGTTGGTGGTTGGAGAAGAGGAGTGGTACCCGGCTTCCGGCTTCTTCTGTCACTGTTCCCACCGGCGACTTCTTCTTTCTCGTCAAGATAATAGGGTTTTTTTTTTTTTTTTTTATAAAAAACAAAAAAATTTGGATCTTATACAGATTGCCCAAAAATGCCCCCATTTTTTGGACTTCTGTTATGATGTAACGGAGAATATGGATGGAAGGTCAAAAACCAAAAAGCGAAATAGTTTAGGGGTTAAAACTTGACCCTTTTTAGTTGAGGGTCAAAAACCAAAAAAAGGAATAATTTAGGGGGTGTGAGCGCTTTTTACCCTTTTTCTTTTTTCTATATAAGTAGGTTTGAAAAATCAAACAAAAATATCAGTGTAGAGTATCATTTCTCACTATTTAATATTTTCTTAACAATTAAATTTGTTTCCGTGCATAGCACGGGTCATTAGGCTAGTATATAGTATATTTAAAACGTTCACTAACTTCCAAATTTTAAAAAATCTAATCAAGCAACTTTCAATTTTACTTCCCCCTCTATTTTCTCCTTGTTCTTTGCGTATTATGTGAATTGTGTTCTCAATTCGTAATTTAGAATAGTTCGGCTTATGAAGATATCTATAATCCCTCTTGTAAATGACAATGCTGCTACAAAACACTGATGAAGTAAATGTTGGTGGGACGATTGGCATTGAACTGGTAAGTCAATTAATTGAGAAACCAATTTCTTGTAGAACGAAAGAAATTGATGATTACAGTGAGTTGAATGTAAAACTCAGCAAGCTCAGAGGATCTGCAGCTATCTATGAGTAGTTTATGGAAGAAGTTCCAGTGTCCGAACAAGATGGCTTGTAAATGAGATGAAAAATGTTGAATAAATAGCATTTTGGGTCATTAACTTATTTGCGCTTAGTCACTTTCATCATTTTAGTAATTTTTAATTTTCTTGGTCCCTAATGTATTTACGGGCTGCCAAATTCATCATTCCGTAAAAAACATAGATATTTTCCATCCAAACTGATAACGTGTCATAGTGGAGTTGAAATTTTCTATCTCCTACAAGGGAAAAATGGGGGAAAAACTTTTCTTCTTTTCCTCCTCAAACTTCTTCTTCTTCCTTCATCCACCACCACGAACTTCACTCACCGCCGCCTCTCATTTCATATATTTTATTTAATCTTCCAAATTCACTTTCCAAATCCTTCACACTCAACCTCCTCATCAACTCAATCAAAAGAACAACTAAATTACCCAAATTAGAATTGAAATCATACAAAGATTTTTTGTTGAACCAACTACTATGTAGTAAATGCACATAAAATTTGTCTAGTAATAAATTTAATGCTTCCCCACATAAATAATTTCTCATCTTTTCCAAAATAAAATAAAAAAATACAATTTGCATATTTACAAGATTTTTGTTATTCATTAGTGTATTTTAGTTATGGAATTGGGGGTTTAGGGTTTAATTCAAAATATTAAGGGTTTAATTTAACTTATGGCATTCTCAGAATATGCATTCAAGGCTGTTAAAGCTGTCAAAATCACCTCTATTGGGGTTTGTGGGAAGGATTCCGTTTGCGTAGTGACTCAGAAGAAAGTTCTGGTTTGTAAAATTAGCTCATTTTGTTTTGTTGCCTATAAACAAGTACTTTGGGTTTTTGGCCCCGGGGATGACAAATTTTATGTGCATTTACTACATGGTAGTTGGTTCAACAAAATTTTTCTATATAATTTCAATTCTAATTTGGTTGTTCTTGTGATTGAGTTGATGATGAGGTTGAGTGAAGAAGGGTTTGAAAAGTGAATTTGGAGGAATGAATTAAATATAAGAAATGGATTTGGAGGCGGCGAGTGAGCGGTGGTTGTGGATGAAGGAAGAAGAAACGTGAGGAGGAGGAGAACAATAGTCCCCCCCAATTTTACCCTGGTAGGAGATAGAGAATTTCAACCCCGTTATGCTACGTCATCAGATTGGACAGAAAAGTACCCAAGTTTTTTACGAAATGATCAATTTGGCGGCACGTAAATAAATTATGGACCAAAAAAGTTTAAAAAAATGGCTAAAAATGATGAAAGTGGCTAAGCGCAAATAAGATGATGACCAAAAGGCTATTTATTCGACAAATGTTGATGCTGCCAGACCAGTTCAATCTAGCGGATCTACTAGTTCGAAGAGGACATAAACTGTTTCCGTCAGAAGGTTTAAGAAAGAGACACCAACATCTACTACAAATGTTGATAGAAATACAGAGATGAGAATAGTTATTGTGGTGTAACCGGAAATCAATGGACATAAACTCCTGTCATTATGGATAATGATTCCGATATTACCAGCAAAATCCACAATTCTAAGGATATTTGTGTCATCATTGAGATTGTCAAGCCTATAATCTATTCCACTTGCATATCCAAACACATCCACAATGCTTCTCTAACATTCAAGGCGACGAGGCTTGTTATTCAATATTCGATTTCTTTAATCAAACTTGGATAATTACTTATGTGGTGTTTGTTTTAACTTTTATCCGTTCAAGTCAAAAGGTCTGTTTATTCTAACTAACACATAGGTTATTAAATAGCGGATATATAACATAAATATTGAAATTTTGAAAACTAATATTTAAGTACATATGATGCACTACACATTTTCCTTCATATATCCTTAGAACCAATATAAAGCATTCAACCTTTGTGTTATGGTGGTTGAGACGTGATTTCCAGGATGCAAATCTAAACCTATATTTACATGCCTCATAAAAATGGTAGTACATGTTATGGTGGCAACTAAATCCTTATTTTTCTCACTCTCATCCGAATGAGTTGAAAATACACAAAAGCAATGGTTAACAGAGTAGAGGATAAATATTATCTTGAAATATGTACAAGCATGGTGGGAAGGGATATAATTGGTGCTCCATATGGTAGTTCTAATTGTTTTGTTCAAATATATTATGGTAGTTAAAATTGATGATTTTGATACTTTGAACATTTTATATTTAGTTTGTCATGTTAAGTTGAAGAAGCAAAAACATTGGAACATGAGCTAAAACATGACATTTTTTATAAGGCTAAACATAGGCTATTTGTGCACCACTCAAACAGGGACGAACTAGTACATGGATAATTACACATTTGTTATTTGTTCTAACATCTATCCATTCAAGGAAAAATGTTTGTTTATTCTAACTAACACATCAATTATTAAATAGTGGGTAGATAACATAAATATTGATATTTTGAAAACTAATATCTAAACACATATTACGCAAGCAAATTTATTATTATTTTTTTAAAAACATATTAATTAAGTCTTATTACTTATTCCTTTACGGCGGCGGATGACGACTGTGAGAAAAGTGGAAATGGACATGGAAATCCCCTTCCATTTGTTGATATGATTGAGAACAAGAGGAAATTATTTAAGAAGGTTTTTATTTTGCTTCTGTTGTTGAGAGGAAGCCAGTTGTTATCGAGGGAAAGCGGCTAGTGACTAAGGACGACTCTTCGAGAGAGTAAGAGGATGGGTGCGGCGAGAAGGAGGATGACAATTTTGAGGAAGGCTTACAAATAGAAGGGGATGATATGGAAGATGCTAATGAGGAAAATTAAGGAGGAGGCATGGGAAGAAGAGGGCAGAGATGTGGAGAAGCCGAAGCTTGACGAAGAGTACTATGAAATTGAGGTTAAGTTTTTGGGTTTATATCCTTCATTTGGTTAAGTTTTTGTTGGTTTAATTAGGATAGATAACAAGAGTTTTGGGTTTGTTTTCTAATACTCGATTTATTTAGTCATACTTTAATAATTACATATGTCATTTTTATTATAACTTATATCTATTTGAGGAAAAAATGTTTGTTTATTCTAACTAACACATAAGTTATTAAATAGCGGATAAATAACATAAATATTGATATTTTGGAAACTAATATTTAAGCACGTATTACACACGGCATAAATTGTTCCAATTTAATTAAGTCTTCAATATTAAATTTTCCTTCATTATGTGAATGTTCATTTTTCCTTTTGTTTTCTCCATATTCTTTGTGCATTATGTGAATTTTGTTCTCAATTCGTGATTTGAAATAGTTCGGTTGATGAAGGGTGTTAGCTCGAAGGTATTGCAATCGTTTTAAATTTAATGATAACAAAACATTTAGAAGTTCTAGTGTTTTGTAGCTTGATTTTATATTAACCGCACAATCACAGTGTTTTAGAAGTCTTTGTCACAGTTAACCGTACTAGAAGCACGATTAATCTTATTGACGCGTTGTTATCAAAATATGACTATTTTAAAGCTCTTGGACACCATTTTTTAATCTCTATAAAAGGTGTTTCCTCCTCAATCATAATTGAGGCTTGTGCATATTGTTTCTACACTTAAAAAACCCTGGGCGTGTTTTTAACATCCAATTTCATATATGTCCCAAGAATTTCATGAGAAAATTGTGAGCATCTTTGTATTGGCATATATCATTAGAAATAGAGATTTTCTTCTAAAATCCATCATAGAGAAGTGTGATTCAACTATGTTTTTTTTTTCCCGGGGAGGGGGTTGTCGAACCTGGGACCTCACGGTCCCCGGTCGAGTGCTCCCCCACTGGGATAGCCACTCTCATGACGTGATTCAACTATGTTAAAATGTAATATCTATCACATAGTGTGATCGTTTGTTTTTGTTCTTAGAATTGCCTCAAGGAGGCTATGTTTGCTAGATCTCTCCATAAGGGGGGACCTTGGAGGAGATATAGTTGAGTTAGGTTGAGTTTAAGAATGCGGTGTAAATGAGTTTCTTGGTGAGTAAAATACTAAAAGGAACCAGTGGGCTAGAGACTAACCATTTGGTCTCTAATCAGTATCTAAACTGAGTTTAGAGACCGAATCTCTCGATTCGATATTTTTCGTCGCTAAGGCAAGTTAGTGATCGAATTATATAATCGGTCGCTAGTGACCAAAACTTAGCAACCGCTTAAATGGTAGCTAACTAGAGACCGAATTACAGTCTCTAATTTGCAACGATATTTCGGTCTCTAAGCAAAAATTGAAAATTCGGTCTCTATTTAGCGATGAAAATTCGGTCTCTAAATAGAGAATGTCATTCCGGTCTCTGAAAGCGACCAAAATTTCGAATAATCTCTAACTCTTTCCCACACTTCATCACAAAATAAATGAGAGGGGTGGTTAGGCTAGCTCCTGGTGGCGGTCCTTTTGGAATCTGTTTACATCTCTTCTAAAGGGATGATTTGGTGCCAATAAGCATATATGGAAATCGAACCATGATTGTTTCTCGCTTGACTGCAAATGGAACGCTAGTGTTTTCTCCATACAATATGGACAAGCGTGAATTCCAGTTGTACTCCATCCACCCAGCATTCCATATGCGGGGAAATCACTAATTGTCCAAAGCAAGGAAGTCCTCCATTTGAACATTTGTTTTCTGGATATGTCATATGTTTCCGCATTTTCACTCCACAACTGTTTCACTTCTTCGATCAGAGGTTGCAAGACACACATCAATCTCGTGTTTCGGATTTTGAGGTCCACGTATGATGATAGTTAAGAATATTACATTGTTCTTCATTCACAACCAAGGAGGGAGATTATAGAGTATTAGAAGGACTGGCCAAGAAGAATATTGTTTCCTTGACAAACCAAAATGGGCAAGTCCATCTATACATAATCCAAGCCTTACATTCAGAGCTTCCGTTGCGAAATTGTTGTATGTTCTATCAAGATGCTACTACGATTACCCGTCCCGCGGGTGATTCAATATTCATTCTTTTCTCTGATGATCGAACCACTATAAATCGATTGTTTTTGTTCTTTCTAACTCAACCTCTTTATTTCGAGTTCTTACATGTGTTTATATGAACTTGTTGATACACTTTGGTTGAGTTAGTTGATTTTTTAGTATTGCGTTTGATACTTTCCATATTACGAACCTTATTTATTTGGAAAGTAACAAACGCAATACTAAAAAATCAACTAACTCAACCAATCATAACCAAAGTGTATCAACAAGTTCATACCAGTGTTGTCAATTGTGGCGGGATAGCGGCCTTTGGCCGCTATGAATCTTGAATAGCGTTGCGGATTTTGGGTGCGGACCATTGCGGCCGCTATTGCGGCTCAAATAGCGGAAATAGCGGTGCTATTTGGATAATCATTGAAAAGTCTTTTTTTCCCATTAAAATAAAATAAAATAGTGGCAAAATGATAATAACAACCTTAAAACCCCCTAAACCTAAACTACAGCAGCTTAAAGCAAATAAAAACCTTCTGCTCCTTTTTCTTCTCATCTATTCAACGCAAAGCAACACTTATGCTTCTCTTCTTCTCATGTATTCTCAAATATATATTTTTTAATTATTTGCATAGAATTCCAAATAGCGCCGCTCCCGCTATCCGCTATCCCGCTATAGCGTTTTTGAGGGTCGTGCAGCTCGCGCCGCTATCTCGGGATTGATAACACTGGTTCATACAAACAAATGATAAGCAATTTAAATACAAGAACTCTGAAATAAAGAGATTGAGTTAGAAAGAACAAACACAATCGATTTATAGTGGTTCGATCTCGATCTATATATATATATATATATATATATATATATATATATATATATATATATATATATATATATATATATATATATATATATTTATTTTAAGGGAAAATGAAGAATTCTAATTGCAGAATTTGCATCAATATAACTATTCCATATGATCGACTAAAAATATATTGTTTCAACATTTCAGACAGAGTTTTACAATTCAAATGGTATGACTGCCTTGACGTATGAGTTCAGAGTTCTACGTATAGCCAATAAAAACATACATATAGGATGATGAATCATCCTAAACAGATCTTACTTCCCTATTTATATAACCACGGTAACATCTATTTCTAGTGTTTGAATCACAAACTACATCGACTACAGCTGCAATATTTGAATTTTTTTTCCATATATAACATATTCAACTGCAGATTCCGGCTCCTATTGACTAACCGCAAGCAGGAACGTGGTTGATTAACATCAGAAATAAACTAAAAGGAACGATATCTCTAAACCTCAGCTAATGATAGCAACAGCTTTTTACACAAACGACGAAGAATCCCCAGCCAACTTGAACAAGTTGTCATTTCTTTCATAGAAAAGTTGTACAATTTGTATAGTGTCCATATAACACAACATCTCGAATTTTATCTTACCCGAGTGATAATGTGGCTGGTATCTTTAACAACTCTATTCATATACTCTCTTCCTCTTCAAAAGGGTTGGGAATATAGCTACAGATCCAATGAGGAAAAGAACAGCTAATGTTTTGAAGTCGTATAAATCTTTAACAGACTTCAGGTCTCCAAGTGCAAGCCCAGCCTGAACAATACAAAAGGAGGTGCCAAAGTTGCATATGTTAATGAGGGGACAAATAAAACACCATATGGGGTTCACAGGGATTTTAACTGTAACATACTTGAACCATAACATGCTAATGCACATTCTTCCTTTTCCCAAAAGTATTTTAAATAGACAGATCCTTTTATAAGAAAGTACACAAGCAATTCCAACAAAGAAGTCAACTAGATTCTCCATCATGTCAAACTCCAAAAATATTCAGTGCAAAAGTATTTCTTAACTGCAAAACTTGTACCATGTTCAAACTCCAAAAATCAAAATAAGCAGCAATTCAGGGATGTTTCACCAAAAATGTTAACTATATTCTGGGATGGAGGGAGGGAGTATTAAGCAATTCAAGAGATGCTTCACCAATCAGAATCAAAATAACCCAAGAATGCTATTAACTGTTCAGGACAATAAGCTTGTAAATGCAAAATATTACATTCACCATTGAACACAAAGCGAAATCTGAAAACCAAAGCTTATATATCCAGCAAACCTTTGCACTCAACCCAATCAATAATTTGCATTAGATAATAGCATATAGCAGCTTCTCACTTGTAATAGACGGAAATGCAATATAATGTAACTCTAACATCAATATGCCAACAGGAAAGACATATGCCAAATATATACAAAGAAAACAAAATAAAACTATGATGAGGAGGGGCTTACTCTGACAGTAATGTAGGCAGCTGGAATAAGGCCAATCACGGTGGCCAAAAAGAAGATATGAAATGGTATATCAACAATAGGTGATGCCAAATTGATAAAAAGGTTTGGCAAGGTTGGAGTTACTCTCAAAAACAGCATGTAATTGAGCAACCTGTCCCTGCGCTTGGCTATCTGAAAATAGCGAAAGAAATAAAGACCATTATACCATTAGAAGAAAGCGATTCAATAGATGAAGCAGATTCAGAATTTTCAGATCAGACCAATTTAGTACCTCTGCTTGAAAAAATTTCAATTTGTCTGGCCATAGCCAGTTAACTATGGGCCTGCCAATTAGCTTAGACAGAAAAAAGCAGGATGATGCCCCAGCAGTGGCATTAAAGACAACCAAGAAAAGGCCTTTGATTACACCATAAAGTGCACCAGCAAGTAAGGACATGAAAATAGTCCCTGGGATCATGAATGTCTGCATGAATATGTATGTTGAACAATAACCCAGAATGAACTTTGCTGGGTAAACCTTTGCATATGTTGCAAGATGCTCTCTGCAAAAAATAAAAGACGAAATTAAGTAAAAAATGATCGAGTAACTCAACTGAATCAATATATATAACATTTGTTTTACTGGCTTTAGGGCCCCTGTTATGGGACAATATATATTTTAACCACAAAATCAAAGCATGGCTTCCTGTTTTAAAACTTAACTCGGTAAGACCTCGAACGATGGATAAGAAAACACGACTTCTGGAACTTTTTGACCAATGTAAAGATTGTATTTCCTTAAAGTCTTCTGATTACTTGGCATCACAAGCCTGCCATAACCCAATCCATACATTGGCCAAGAAACTGAGCAGTTTTAAATGGACAAAAATTCTTATGTCATACGTGGGACGATGTAGAGGAGATGGTATTTACATTTGCTAGAGAGAATAAAGGTATAATCCAGAAGTACACATCAAAACCATGTCATACGCATCACATCAGGTCCCAACAGTATTACACCCTACAAGTTGTAAATATTTATTTTACCATATAAAAAGTAAAAACTAAAAAACATCTGTTACTTACATTTCCCAACATAACAAAGGTGAACAAGATGCTTCTATGTTTTGGAACCATCAAGGAGCAAGGAGAGTATTTACAAATGCTAGAGATAATTAAGTTGTAATCCAGAAGTACACACTAAAACCATGTCACACGCATCACATCAGGTCCTAACAGTACTACAAGTCTACACCCCCACAAGTTGTTAATCTTTACATTTCCCAACATAACAAAGGTGAACCAGATGCTTATATTTGTTGGAACCATCAAGTAAGAAGATATTATGCAAATTCAAATTGCCAATTATATCCTTTATGGAAAAGATTACCAAAATTTGAGAAATTAACACACAACTATTAAGTTACTACAGACTTATTTAGAATTGGACTGGGACCAAGACAAAAAAAAAAGGATCTTCTGGCAAAGAAGCCTACTTCTTTTGTTGAATGGTAATAAACATAAATCTACTACGTCTGAAACAATAACACGTGACTACGAGTTTATTTTCCCTTCCACTTTCCAGTAACGGAATCTCCTTCCCGTTCCCAACTTAGTTTAAAAAACCAAATATAGAATGTTTACCAAATTCAAAAAGACAAACCACAGACACCAGTAACGAAACAATATTACTTCCACTGCAGCTACTCCCTTTTTAAGTTTTGCTCTCTAATTTTTTATCACTTATCATGTATCCCAGACTGCATTCCTTAATAGTTCTGGCATTTGCTTTTATGTTTAGCACATATATGATATCGACAACCAACTCATGTTATGGCAACCACTTTAGGATCTGTGAGCCACCATTGCATGTTATAACGTGTAAGCCCAAAAAGTTACTTCAGTGCCAAATGAATCACCTTTCAAGATACATTAGATCAATATTGTTATCATCACTACACGAAGGCTCGCCGGTTCGTTATAGGGTATTTATACATCAATGAGTTGCATCAATGTTCGCATCTAATATGCAATCAACAAATTAAGACCAAACACCTAAATCAGCTACAAATGAACCTATTTACATGTATAAACTGTCTTGTAGAGTTAATAAGCATCCCAACTACCTAAATCAAACAATTAAAATGCATTTGAAGTACCATAGTTGATCATATAACAGTCATATGTAAAGTACAAACTCAATAAGAGAAGAAAAAGCGTTTTAAACGGACCGAAACTAAAATTATCAAGCTGAATTCAGATATAACCATCCCTAGAAGGTTACCGAAAGATTAAAAAACCATACTTGAGCAATCGAAGGTCAGAAAGAGTCCGAGGGAACTTAAGCTTGCTATAGTCAGCAGCAGGCATTGTCAAGTAAATACAGAGCAACCCAGCAGAAAACACCAAAAACACCACCATTGCCACAGTAACCTCCCAACGCGACAATGGAAACTTGAGACCGTCGGTTGATTTTCCCTTCTTACCCGTCGGACAATCCCCAACCAAATCATAGATCCCCAAAATCTTCTCCTCGTCCTTCAATTTCCCTATCCCAACACTGACACTTCCGTTACCAGCATCCACCGCCCCACCACCACTTCTTGGAGCCGCCATCGATGCGGATAACGACCTGTATAACAACACACTACCGTTGGCAATCTTAGGTTTCATCTATGGATTGCATAAAACAATTAAATTCGGTCAATGCCATCCACGGATCAACAACAACTTTGATCCGTGAAGGCGAAATTAAAATTCCCACAAAATTAAATTGATTCAATTTTGTCGATTTGGATTCCAATTGGTCGGTGCACATGAAAATTGGTTGGAAATTGCTGAAAATAAACCCCCAAAAAAATAATCAAGAACTGATGATTGGAACAGTGAGAGGATAGAAAGATATGAATTAGGGATTTTTAATAAGAACCCTAATTCGGAATTTTTTAATGAATTTGTTGGAGGGGTCAATGGTGGGGCGTATATAATGATTCACAGGAACGGAACGGGAGAAGACTATACTTCTATCTTTTCGAGTGTCTGAAATTTTTTGAGATATTATATTGGTCGTCATTTTTTTATACGGGTAATATTTAATATTTAGTTATTATTTGCTCGACTATCCATTTTAAATTTGAATGACACTTTATTTAATAGACAGGAATTTTGCAAATAAAAAGTGATATTTAGATAAATTTTGGTCTCCTCAAATTTCTTTTTTTATCAATTTTGATCTGATTTCAACGATCAAAAATATTTTTATTTTTTTCTTTTATAAGAATAGAGAAGGAGAGGAGAAGTTGGGAGAGAATATGATATAAGGTGTGTATAGAAATGAACAAAATGTCTCTATTTATAGAGATAAAATCATTTGATTCATGGGCCTATGGGCCTCCCACTCTATGGGTTGGGCCTGGTCATTTATTTACAACACTCCCCCTTAAATGACTAACATATACAACAATTGTCTCACAAAAACTTATTTGGAAAAAAACCCAGTGGGAAAAATTAAACCAAACTAAGAAAATGAGTACAATTGATGTTGGAGTATTTAACTGCCGCGTCGTTAAAACATTGTCAGGAAAATCCAGTGGGAAAAAAACCTGAACGAAGGAAAAAAAAAAACACGACTACTCCCCCTTATCATTGAATGCCTTTAAGACGACGCATTTTAATCTGATGTATCAACTTTCTGAATGTTGATGTTGGTAAAACCTTGGTGAATAAATCTGCTACATTATCACTTGAGCGTATCTGTTGAACTTCGATGTTGCCACTTTTCTGAAGCTCGTGCGTGTAGAAGAACTTTGGAGAAATATGCTTTGTTCTATCTCCTTTGATGTAGCCTCATTTGAGTTGTGCAATACAAGTCGCATTATCTTCATATAGTACGGTTGGACTCTCTTTTATTGATGCTAATCCGCATGATGATTGAATTTGGTGCATCATGTTCCTTAACCATACACATTCTCTACTTGCCTTATGGATTGCAATAATTTCTGAGTGGTTTGAGGATGTAGCTGTTAGAGTTTGCTTAATAGATCTCCATGATATTGCAGTCCCTACACATGTAAACAAGTAGCCTGTTTGTGATTTGTCTTTATGTGGATCAGAGAGGTATCCTGCGTCTGCATATCCTACTAAAGACAATTCAGGCTTTTGTGAATAATATAGCCTCATATCTATTGTACCTTTTAGGTATCGAAGAACATGTTTAATGTCCTTCCAATGTTTTTGAGTAGGTGCAAAACTATATCTTGCAAGGAGATTTATAGGAAAGGCTATGTCAGGTCTAGTGCAATTTGCAAGATAAGTCAATGCGCCTATTGCACTAAGATATGGTACTTTAGGACCAAGAATCTTTTCCCCATCTTCAAGTGGGCGAAATGGATCTTTATCAACTTCAAGCGACCTAACAACCATAGGTGATGCCAATGGATGCGCATTGTTCATTTAAATTCGCTTTAAACCCTTTTCTGTATATGTGGATTGATGAACAAATAATCCTTTAGGGAAATGTTCAATTTGCAAACCAAGATAAAATTTTGTCTTTCCTAAATCTTTCATTTCAAACTCATTTTTCAAATATTCTGCAGTTTTGGTGAGCTCTTCAGGAGTCCCAATTAAATTTAAATCATCAACATAAACTGCGATAATTGCAAATCATATATCTGTTTTCTTTATGAAAACGCAAGGGCAAACATCGTCATTTTTATATCCCTCCTTCAACAGATATTCGCTAAGACGGTTGTACCACATCCGTCCAGATTGTTTTAATGCATATAATGATCTTTGCAATTTGATTGAAAACATATTCTTGAGACAGTTCTCATTTGCTTCTGGCACTTTTAATCCTTCAGAGACTTTCATGTATATGTTACTATCAAGTAAACCATATAGATATGCAGTAACTACATCCATAAGGCGCATATCAAGCCTTTGTGACACAGCCAAACTTATTAGGAATCTAAATGTTATGGTATCCATTACTGGAGAATAAGTTTCCTCATAATCAATTCCTGGTCTTTGAGAGAAACCTTGTGCTACAAGTCTTGCTTTGTATCTCGTAATTTCATTTTTCTCGTTTCTCTTTCTTACAAAAACCCATTAGTATCCTACAGGGATAACATCTTCAAGAGTTCGAACTACAGGTCCAAACACTTTTCTATGTTCTAAGGAATTTAACTCCATTTGTATACCCTCTTTCAATTTAGGCCAATCATTTCTATTTTTACAGTCTTCAATGGACTGTGGTTCAGGATCCTCATTTTCCATTATCTCAAGGGCCATATTAAATGCAAAGACATTGTCTATAACAATATTTTCTCTCTCCCACAATTTATGAGATGATGAGTAATTTATTGAGATTTCATTATTTTCAGACACTTGTTCTGCTGGAACTTCAATATTCTCATATGTTTGATCAACCATTCATTTAACTTGTTCTTCTGGAACTATTTGTTGGCTTTTCTCTTGTATCTTTCTCTTTCGAGGTACAGAATCTTTGGAACCAACTGGTCGACCATGTTTTTGGCGTATATTAGACGTTGGCTATATCAACTTGTCCTACAGGGACATCAATTTTTGCAGGGACATTTCTTGCTGGAATATAAGATTTTGTTACCCTTTTTGTGTTCACAAACTCATCTAGGAGTTGATTTGCAACTTTTTGCAAATGAATGATCTTTTCAACTTCTTGTTCGCAATGATTACTACGGGAATCAAAGTGAGATAAAGTTGTTTCTTTCCATGAAAGATCATTTTGTTTTTCGGGATGTAGTTTTGTCCCTCCCAAAGTTGGGAATGTCATTTCATCAAAATGGCAATCTGCAAATCTTGTCGTAAATAAATCACCCGATAATGGTTCTAAGTACCGAATAATAGATGGTGAATCATACCCAACATAAACTCCAAGTCTTTGTTGGGGACCCATTTTGGTACGTTGTGGGGGTGAAATTGGTACTTGCACAGCACAACCAAAAACTCGTAGGTGAGAAACATCAAGTTCTCTTCCAAAAATAAGCTGCAATGGGGAATAATTATGATATGCAGTTGGCCTTACTCTGACCAATGTTGCAACATGCAATATGGCATGACCCCAAGCAGAAATGGGGAGTTTTGACCTCATAAGTAATGGTCTAGCAATTAATTGGAGTCGTTTGATAAAATACTCTGCTAAATCATTTTGTGTATGGACATGAGCAACTGAATGTTCAACTTCAATCCCAATTAATACACAATAATCGTTGAAGGCTTGAGATCTAAACTCAGCATCTCTTAATTGAGTAATCTGGGAATTGAGCTCTTAATTTTATAATTTGAGCAAGTAGTTTGGCAAATGTTGCATTTCTAGTTGAAAGCAAGCAAACATGTGACCATCTCGTTGAGGCATCAATTAAAACCATGAAATATCGAAATGGTCCACATGGTGGGTGTATTGGCCCACATATATCTCCATGTATTCTTTCTCAAAACTTTGGAGATTCATTATTGACCTTCATTCTGGAAGGTCTAATAACTAATTTGCCTTGTGAACATGCAACACATGAAATATTATTTGGCAAACGAATCTTCTGGTTCTTTAAATGATGCCCTTGTGTGTTGTTAATTATTCGTCTCATCATTGTTGTGCCAGGATGTCCAAGTCGTTCATGCTCAATCATCACAATATCTTATCAACCATAAAAAACATGCTGATTCGTTTTTTTTTATATTAAAACAAAAATATAAATATATACGTAATGATAATATAAACAGATCAAGGCTATGTACACACACACACACACACACACACACACACACACACACATATATATATATATATATATATATATATATATATATATATATATATACATTTTTTTTTATTTTTAAATCAGTAGAGATGTTAGATCTATTGCGTACTCCAATTGTTTTGAAGCCGCAATATACAAACGAGATATAAATAAATTATATAATAAACCTCATAAATTGAAATTGGTAGAGCTTCGTGCTGATAACGTGTTATAAGAATAGAGGAAAGGAGAAGTTGGGAGAGAATATGATATAAGGTGTGTATAGAAATGAACCAAATGTCTCTATTTATAGAGATAAAATCCTTTGGTTCATGGGTTTATGGGCCTCCCACTCTATGGGTTGGGCCTGGTCATTTATTTACAACATTTTCTATGATGTTTCGTGGCCTTTTTTTTATTATTATTATTTTTTTTTATGAATAACGGTGACGTTTATTTTTTCTATGATGTTTCATGGCCATTTTAACCTTATGAGTTTGAAAATCATGAATTTCAAAATTTTGAATCTATTCAAAATTAAAATAGGAGAAAAATATAAGTGGTACCTATCGAAAAAAATATGAGGAAAAAATCGTTTGTGATTGTTTGGACATATAAAATTAAAATCTAGTTACGTTCTGTTTTGAAAATTTGAAAGATGAAAGTATGAAATTGTAAGATGAAGTAGAGGTCAAGTTGAGAGTTTGTATTTATACGAATGTCACACAAATTTTTTATATTAATTAATATATTAATAGATTAACCATGGTTAGATTCAAAGAAAAAATGAACCTAAGTTTTCCGTACGAAGAAATTCCAGTGAACTCTGGCGCTTTAAAACAACTATGTCCAGCAGCGTGCAACACTCCAGCAAAAAGGCGATGTTTTTTGCACAAAATCGATACTCTTTTGCAACTATGTAACTAGCAACACTCTTATTATGTTATGGGAAGACCTCAACTTTCTAAGAAATATATCTGTGCACAATATTCTCAATTTAAGCCTAGGAGTGGGGGTGGAAGTGAGTTGTCGGTGCGTGAGTAGCTCACAATTCGATTCGATTTAATATTCGGCTCGGTGAGCTCAGCTCATGAGCTAAACGAGTGAAATATGAGCCAAGACTTTTAGCACATTTAAAATATGAGTCGAGTTTGAACTAGATATAGTTCGACTCATTAGCTGGATATATATATATATATATATATATATATATATATATATATATATATATATATATATATATATATATATATAAACAAAATAGTCGCACATCCCCCCTTAAAAAAAGTAGCCGCACATCTTCTCAAGAAAAATAAACCAAGAAAATACTAGAAATCTCTTATAATCGTCTCATATTCGGAAGGTGTAAGAGTTATTCATTTACATCGAGCTTCTTTGCTCAAAACAGTTGAAGCATTAATTTGTGAAAGAGTTAAGCTTCGAGTCACTTATGTCATTAAGAAGAAACCCAAGGCATCTCTTATAATCTTTTATTAATTTTGATTCTCACTTATTAGTCTACACAATATTTTTTAGTGACGATACTAATTTTCATCTTTTCAGGTGGAAGAACACATCATATAAACTAAATTGCTTATATAAGATGACTTCAGAGACTTTTACTATTTATTAATAAGAATTAGAATTTTTTGGTAGCTAGACTTTTATTGGTTTTCATTGGTTTAATTTTATATTTTGTTAAGATTTATTTTTTTCGGAGTCTTTGCATATTATAATTAGTAGAGAGATATTAAACTACTACTATATCATTGTGCTAAGAAAATTTCTTGATTTATTTTGTATCAGTTGGATATTAAATTTATATTATAAGTCATCGTATTTTTCTTTAAAATATTTATAGATAAGTGAGCTAAGTTGAGTTGCTCGTGAGCCACTGAGGAGTTGAACTTGAGCTGAGAATATTTGTTCACATCAAATATGAGTTGCAAAATTAGTGTGAGTTGAGTCTGAACTAGCATTACTCAGCTCAAGGAAGGAGGAATTGTAAGTCATATCTATAGTAACCCCAACCTGGATATCAGAAGTTATTGGAAGCTATGAAGGAAACTCAGAAGCTCAGAAAATTATTGTTGAGTTGTTGGTGGATAAATCCATGACTGAGGGCTGTGAATACAAGAATGGTATCCTATACAGGAACAACATGATATATATTGGATCAGTGAAAGAAGTCAGACATAGAATTATCCAAGAATTGCACTCAACACAGTTGGGAGGGCACTCTGTATGTTAGCAAGTTACCAGATAGCCAAGCAATTCTTCTACTGGCTAGCAATGAATCATCAAATTCAAGAATGGATAAAGAGTTGTGACAATTGTCAGAGAAATAAGGAGGAAAATGTAGCTTATTCTTGGCTACTTCAGCTACTCCCTATTCCTACCCAGTCTTGGAGTCATATTTCAATGGATTTTATAGAAGGCCTTCTTAAATATGGGGGAAAAGATGCAATATTGGTGGTGGTAGATAGGCTGACTAGATACAACCACTTTCTAGCATTGTCACATCTATACACTGCAGCCACTGTAGCTGAAGTATTCATATAACATGTCTATATGTTCCATGGTATGCTAGAAAGCATAGTATCATACAGGGACAGGGTGTTTTCTAGCAATTTCTGGCAATCAATGTTCAAATGATGGGAACTACATTGGCTATGTCAACTGCATATCATCCCTAAACAGATGGGTTGACATAAAGGGTCAATCAGACCATAGAGATATATTTAAGGTGTTTTTGCAGTCATAGACCAAACAAATGGAGGGACTAGTTAGCTTTAGCAGAATGATGGTATAACACTACCTATCCCACATCCATAAGAATGTCACCATTTGAGGCTCTCTATGGTTACAGGCCTCCAACCTTAGTTATTAGACCCTATCATCTAGATAGTAATGAAGCAGTCAGAAACTACTTGGAGGAAAGAAAGAAAGTGGAAGCATTATTGCAAGACAACATACAGAAAGCCCAGGCCAGAATGAAATATTTTGCTGATCAAAGGAGAACATGAATGAGCTTTGAAATGGGAGAATGAGTGTACTTAAAACTACAACCTTACATGCAAACATCTGTGGCATTAAGAAGAAACTTGAAGCTATCTTCAAAGTATAATGGCCCCTATAAAGTTGTGCAGAAGGTGGGAGTAGTAGCTTACAAGATGAAATTATCAGCTCATTCTCTCATACACCCAGTGTTTCATGTGAGCTTATTGTGAGTTCTGTATTGTGATGAAGGTAGTCTTCGAGAAATTCTGATAATAGTTTTAACTTATTTTTCTCATACAGACAAAAATCTAAAATTCATTTTTTGAGTTTCTTGAAGGAATATTTGTTGATTATCTAATAGAAAGATTAGAAGATCTATCCATTATCAATGATTGCAAAGAATTGACTCCTTGCAAGGGAAAGAAAAAAAAGAACCCATTGGATTTGAAGATTGTTTTGCAAAATGAAGGCAAGAAACAAATGAATCCTTTTACTGGAAAGTGCAACTTGATGAAAGCTCAATTAGAACTTGGAAGATATTGATGGGAATTGATAATGGAATTGGAGCCAGTGAAGAAACCAAAGAAGAAGATGAGAAGTATTGGAAGGGTGAAAGAGAATCATTCAAGAAACAAATTGATACATTTATTGAGAGTATGCATCTCATTCAAGGTAAGTGTCTGATTGGTGTGGACCAGATCCGTTAAGTATCTCATATCAATACTCATGTCGTGTCTGTTAGTAGTGCCCTAGGACCATTAGCATATGTTGTACGTTTATATCTTTTTGAGCATTTCATCTGAATAGTTAATTTTGCTTATGTACATCAAATGCGTGATTTGATAGTAAAACTCATTTGCTTATGTAATTACTATTCTAGTTGTCCCTAGTTTTATGTAATCTACTTTACAATGAAACAAAACTAGTATGATGTTTGATTGATGATTATGTTTTACTAATCATGTGTAATGAGTACAAATCATATCATAGATGCAATATATTGAGATATATCATATCGGACGTGATCCGTTAGAGAAGTAATACTTCATGCTCCTTAGTCATAAGTATTACTTCCTCAATACTATTTTAGAATCCTTAGACCTTATGTCTCCATTGATTCAAGCATGAATGGAGCCACGCTTTTGACTCGACCAGTACGTTGCTTTTAATCGAGTAATCAATACGATTGATGATCGGATGTAGTGTCCTATCATGGCTTGAATGTGAGAGGCATTGTAAGGAATTTGTCCCTCTCTTATTAGAGAGAGATATCCATGGGCCCCTCGATAGGGAAAGACTGTTTAAATGCATGGCCGTGCTCAAACGTATTTAATAAAGTGGTTATTAAATATTGTTTGATGGAACAGTCTACCTGGAGATCGAGCATAAATATAATTAAGCCTTATAAGGGTGACGACTGCCATGCCTTATGCTTAATTAGGATATCGCGAGACAAAGGGATTAAATAGTGGATTGATATTAGGTTCCACCGTAAATTCATTCACTTTGGGTAGTCACAATGTCCTGCTAGGGACCGCTTGTGATTTATGAACACATACTACTACTAAGTGTGTTTTCATTTCCATTGTGATATGAACCTACAGGGTCACACGCATAGACGAGCTAACGAGCTTCATGTCCAGATTCAATGAATCTAGAATGTGTCTAGGTTTATTGTGTCTGACATTTATTTTTCTGAGAATAATAAAGCGTTATTATTCGAATTAGAGATAAGGGGCATTTTCGGTATAGCTGGGATTATGTGGGAGTTATTATCCGATAAAGACTCCCACTACCAGCAAAAGTCTAGGGGACGTGGGAGTTAAAGACTCCTATTGTCGGGAGAGGTGGTAAGGACGTGGGAGTTGTTTTTGAAACAACCTTTCACACCCTATATAAACCTCTCTTGGCCGAAACCCTAGGTATGAATTATTCAGCCGAAAAAAATTACCAAAACCTAGAAATCAGATTTCTTATTTTCTGCCTCTCCCTTTCTCTCTAATTCTTGAAAAATCAGAAGAGCTAGCACTCGCTGATCGTTTCGTCGCGTGGATGCTGGTAGGGAGTAATTCCGCAAGGGAGGACTCAAGGTGATTACTGCCGAGAGCCAAAGACAGAACCTTTCCATTCAAGAATCAGATTCTTGAACCAAGAAACATAAGTTTTTCTTTGTATTTTCGATTCGTTTTGTATGAGCGGATCCTTCAGGGGAGGACTCATGAGTGTTTAGAACAAGTTTCTGCCCATGAATCCCTTCAGTGTCGACACGGGTATAGCAGACATAAACGAAGGGTCTGGATAACATACATACAAGATAAAAACAATATGAATATGATTTCCCCTAGGTACATAAGGTTTCTTGTGCGTATTGGAAGTACTTCTATGTTACTACACTTGGATATGTAGATGTGTATAGTGACGATAAATATATGTCCGAAAGTCAGCTTAGGAGGTTCAATTTGCTGAAATTTGTGTTTTTTTTCCTTGTTTGTACGAAAAATTAGAGTGTTTCTTTCTGGTCTTTGAGGTTGAATTGCTTGATTGTGGAAAAGAATTGATAAAGGATTTCAAATATTTACTAACTGGAATAGGAAATTTCGACCGAGTATTGAAGTTCATCCTAATACTAATATCGAGAATCCAGACAAATACCTTATATATTTTTAGTGACAATGGCATCATATGTTTTTAGTTAAAGTAATCCGGTAACAGGTTTTTGTGTTATTTTGTTCTCTGGTCACGACTTTATTTAGCACTTTAATTTGTTATTTTCCGAAATGAATTTATAATTTTACTAAATTTTTATCACGTGCTACCAGTAATAATTAATACAGTTATATACATGATGATTTCTCATATTTTCCTTCTAAGGTAATCAACGTTTTTCTCCATGGAAAGGCTCCGTACTTGATTCTGTGGTTGGAGTTTTCCTAACTCAAAACATATTATACCTACTTTCAAGGTCAAATTCTCATTGAATTTGTTGTTCTAAATATTCTAAGAAACATTGTTGTGCAATCTTTAATAAAGCCATTGTCAATCTTTCCAATACAAGTTTCATGACTGTAGCTGCACAATTCCCGGTCATGAACGATGAATGAGGCCATCAACCCAATAGTCCACAAATGTTGGAGGTATGAAGCAATCAAGTGCACCTAAAATTTATCAGAATGTGAATTATCAATTTGAACAACATGAGGAAGAGAATCCAATTCCTACAACATTTAATATGGTCTCGCCAAAAGAATAGGGAGAACATACGAAGAAACAGAAAATAATTGATTGGGATGAGTGGAGAAAATTTTATTATGTGCCAAGAGAAACCGATCCTGATACTACGAATTCTGTTGATTGGGATGCAGTTAGACACCCCGTTTCAAGTTTTATCAGACACAATTCAAGAGCAAAATAATTTACCCGCAAGGTGAATAAATGTTCATATCGTAATATTTTAAAAGCTATCTGAGGTAGACTAGATTGATAATTTGGTTATTGGTGAGTTGTAGAGAATTTTTGTTGAGCGTAGATGGCCTTGGGTTGAAGAGTGTTGAGTGTGTTAGACTTTTCACACTTCGTCATCATGCTTTCCCAGTAAGTTTATATGCATTAATTTGAATCTCTTATAACACTTTTATTAGTATATTACTAAATCCTAAAAGAGTTGATTAATCAGGGTTGCTACCACATGAATTGACAAAACTAAGGTAGAATCTAGCTTCCAGCACTTGGAAAATTGATACATGCTAAAGTAAATTCGAGCCACAACTTGTCACACTAATAAGAACTAGGACTGAGATGCAATCCTAACCTAGAACTATAAGCACATTGCTTTAAATTCTTCAATCGACAATTTAAATTCACAAAATCGACAACGCTTCAATCAACATTTATCTTCTACCGAGTGTCAACCATATTTTATACCAAAAAGATGGGACCTTATATAAGACATGAGCATTGTGTGACTCACATTCTAATGTTATTTACAAGCTATTGCACGATAGAGGATTTACTTATTCTGTGTCTTTGATAACAACTGCAAGTTCCTATGTAAAATAACAAGAATAATAAAAAAAATAAAAAAAATGAACACGATATAATAGAAATGCTACAAAAATATTAGAACACGTTCGGAGCTACATAGACTTAAACTATTGTCTTAATATGGTTCTTCATTCCAAGCAATTTACTTATTGTATAAGGTTGACACAAATGTTAGTCGAGTAGTTGTGCGTCTTGGATGGGTTCCATTAGAACCATTGCCAGATAATGTTTAGATTCATACTTTGAAAAAGTAATTTTGATCATATCTATTATGGCTTTTTTTTCATTTTTTTTCTTTCTTGGGTACCGCCCATGGATAAAATTCAAGTATATCTTTGTCCACGCCTTTGCTTGCTTGACCCGGAGAAACTGTAAGTACTAGATTGCACAATTCAGGATATATTTACTTTTTGTACCAGTCTTTCAAGTATATTTCATTGAACTGGTTAATATTCACTTCTCTTGTTTAATGTTACAAACACATATATGAATTACATTACCAGCCGATTACCTTTAGAAAGGTAAGACGATACAATATCATCCTAAGTATATGAGACAAGATTAAATTATTTTGATAGTTACAAAGCATACTGATATTGTACAACGAAATGTAGGTATTTTGTACCAAGGCCAGCCCCAACTGTAATGCTTGCCATATGAGAGCAGATTGCTTGCATTTTGCCAGTGCATTCACCAGGTTTGTCAGGCATTATAATATTTATCTGGTGTGTTATGTTTCTTCTTTTATGTGGGTAAAGTTTTATTTTAAGTTTGGTTTCAATTTCACCCATTCAGGTGGTTTAATATTGCGTATGACATTTTTATTATAGTACTTATATTAGAAAATCCTAAATCGTGAAGATAAATCATGAACATTGAATGTTATAATAGGAAACATTGTAAGAGATGTTACAAAATGCATTTTCTTTTTATGAATGAATACTAATAAAAAAATATGATTAATGCAGTACTAAGTTCCAGCTTCCAGCTCCAGAGGAAAAACAAATACTTAGGACAAAAGCAAGATCTAGAGTTGAGCAAGGCTCTATGAGGAAAATGCCAGCAATTGAAGTACGTAGGCCTGCAAACAGATACATAACTGTCTATTTCAGATCTATATCCTTTTTAATTTTTCCTACCAAATCCAAATCCGGATCCGAACGGATCCAGAATATGTGGTTACCAGATCCGTCAATTCGAATCCGTATACGGATCCGATAAAACCCGTTTAAAAATTCAAATCATCTTGTTTGCTTTTCTATTTTGGCTAATTAAAAATATATTTGTTTAATCTAACAATTTAAATATCAAATGGTACTTCACCCCAATTATACTAAAATCTACAATTAACTCTACGAAATATAATATAATCCATAATCAAAATACTTTTCAAAGTTAAAAAAGATACAACTAGCACTTGAGCAGTTGAGCTGGAGCAGTAGAGCGGCATTTCAACGGAGGCGGCTCTCAACTATAATGAAAAGAGAAGTAAACGGTTGAAAATTTTGATGAAAAGAGAAGGAAACGATAGAAGAACGATATGTTTTATAACTTTTATTCATATACTTTCATATATGATGATAAAATTAGGGTAAAAATCTAGGTTTAGATGTTTTTTTTTGAAGAAAATAATATCATTAATTGATATCAGGAGTTACATGAGGGAGGAGGAATTCCAATGGATCCCCTACCCTTTGAATTGAGGCAACAAGCCTTAAGAAAAGACTAGCTAGCCAAAGAGTCATTACATTACATGACCAGCAGACATAGAAAATACTGAAGAATAGGTTCCAATAGGTACAATGTTCGATGACCGTGCAAACAGACTTAAACGAAACAAACAAAAACCCGTGGTCACGTGCAAACCAGAAGCCTTCCACACTTTATAGAGTTCTTGATTGCAAACTTTCACAACGTATAAAAATATGAGGGGAGATCAGCTGAAACCCGTGTAGGATAGCTTGTCAACGACCATGCCAGATACAAATATAATCTCCGCTTCCAATCCTCCATTCAAAGCCATGTTGCAGATCTCTATATTGAGGGATGTTTCTCCAAGTTTGAAACGATTGACTCCATTTATTGTTTACAATAAAACTCGAATAAAATCATAAATTGAGACAGAAAAAAATTCAACGGTATCATGAGGCCGACATGCGGCTTATTTATGAAACATAAAAAACTAATAGATTTGTGCGCCATACTGAAGCACACTAGGTCTTCAATCGTCCAGGAGTTGCTAAGCCTTAGACAATTCTCAATTAAGCGACTCATGGACTTTGGCGGGACCGACTTGCAACCTCCACCTTTCCATGGTTAAGGCCAGGAGCCCCCTTTGAGAAATTATTGTCAGTAGCAAAAGAGATCGAAAAAGGGCCAGTAGTGCTGGAAGCAAAAATATGCTTCTAATTCAGAATCTTGGTAGCCATAATTAGCCCATCCACTAAAAACTCAACCAATTAAGTCCATGGATCCTCCAAAGGCCCAGTATTATGGTCCATTAATAACTAGGTCTGCAGTGTAAAAAATATGGCCCAACAACCTTCGAAAAAGACTTTCACTCCGGGCTTTGGCCTGCATCCAATTGACCTGGTCCGATCTTGTGTCTAAGACATGACTTTGTTCCGCCAACACGACCTGACGCCCCTTCGTTGGAACTTCATAAACGTCGCCCATCTTCTTCGTCTCCGGTGGAGCTTCTGACTCTACTCTAGCCATTCCCTTCCATAACTCCAACCCCTAACAATCTACTTCCATTAGAGTGTCTGTCCCAAAAAAAGATCAAAATCTCCCTTACTACCAATCCAACATCATAACTAGGTTGCCGATCAAAGTGCAATGTCCCTTTCTCTGCAGCCGACGATAACAATCTACCACTCCATTCAACAACCAATGTTCGCTCTCCTGGTATCCCCTTCGTGATTCGCCGACCACAATCCAACAATTCTTCTTCCATTTTCCCTCCAAAACCAGTACTAGTTTTCTGTTTATAGAATGTTCGACATCGAGAGAGCCCTAAATGTTTGAGAAACATTAGGGAGATACTCTGACTTAGTCGGAGATGATACTTTGAGAGGATTACTCTCACCATCAATGAACACCGACAGAACTTTATCGGTGAAGATTCACTTAAGAAAATTACTCTCGCAAGGAGAGAGAAAACACCAAGGTGGCTATGGATTGATAGTCCATCATCCATGAACGCTTGGAGAAGAAGTCTCACTGCAAAGAAGCCGCATGATGGCTAGGACACCTATCTAGGTTTTGGATGTGAACTGATCTAAATGTTAAAAAAAATCATTTATACACACACACACACACACACACATACACACATACACATATAATTAATATATATATATATATATGTGCAAAAACGTATTCGATTTTTTTATATTTCAGACCCGTAACCGTTTTATTACTCTTATACGAATTCTAATTCAAATGCGGGTATATGAGTTTGAAGTTCTTACCGAATCCAAACTATTTTTTTTCGGATTCGAATCGGATACAGGTATAAACCCGACTCGTTTGCAGACCTAAAAGTACCCATTGGGACGTCCAACCCCGTAACTCAAGAATGTGAGTCGATCATTGAATTTCCGGCATCTCCGGTTCACGAATCTAAGGAAATTGATGATAGATGCATTGGAGATTTAGGTCGTGATTAAGAAGATGATGAAATACCAGTTCTTAGACTTGATACCGAACAATTTAAATAAAAAATATTGAATATCCTGGAGAAAACAAAAGGGACCTCAGAGGAGTCGAACAAGTCAAAAGAATTGGTTTATATAACCCCTGAAACATTGGGTTCTATAACCCCTAAAGCAGCTTCAATTCCTATGCCTAATTTGAAGAAATTCATAAAGAACCGAAAATACCACTACAAGAAAACAGTTAAATAATGACGAACTTATCCGTCGATATTCGGTCGCTAAACTAAGAATAGCGACCAAACCATGTGGTCAGATATTTTTCGTCGCTGAGCTAAATAGCGACCGATTATCGACGGAATATTTAGCGACCGAATATTTGGTCACTTATTACCTACGGAATAGCGAATGAACTCACATCAAGGTTGACTTTTGACTGGATAACGACCGATTACCAACGACCAGTTTAGCGACGGAATATTTGGTCACTAAATACCGACGGAATAGCGACCGAACTCACATCAAGGTTGACTTTTGATTGGATAACGACCGATTGTCGACGACCAGTTTAGCGAGGGAATATTTGGTCGCTAATGACCGACGAAATAGCGACCAAATGGACATCAATGTTGTCTATTGACTTTGACTGGATGACGACCGATTAGCGACCGATCTGACATTAATGTTGACTTTTGACTTTGAATGCCTAACGACCGATTTTTTCAGTCGCTACCTAAAGACCAGTGTGGAACCTTTTTTATTACTTGTTTTTATAATTATTTGATCACTAATCAGTCGCTAATTTATTTTTTTAAGTAAAAAAATATCGTAAATTTTAGTAGCTCCGTTTAACAAAAAAATATCATTGGAACAAAAAACTACCAATACGCATCAATCAAGCCAAAACAAATTGTACAAATAATAACACTCTACCACAACTAAAGCTTAAAATATCAAAGTAATTATCCCGAATTTTGTAGTACAATAATACTAAGCATATGCAATATTTAGTAGCTAGCCATATGCAAATCCAAATCATATCTCCAAAACAAAAGACTATGAATTTTATAGAAAGCCTTAATAGCTAGACATATGCAAATCCATATCATATATCTAAAACAAAAGCATAATACAAGTTATATAGAAATATTTGAAGCATCCAACAACAAAATTTAACAGACTTGTGTGCAACTTGTAGTTCCAAACTTTAATAGCTAGCCACACCTGCAAAAAATACACTACAAGAAAAACGCTTATTCGCTACGGTCGATTCCGTAGCGAAACCATAGCTAATACACCATTACCTACGGAATTACTACGGAAAAAAACGAAGCGATATTCGCGTCGCTAATTTAAATTAACTACGGAATATTAATCCGTAGCTAAGTAGCTACGGAAATTCCGTAGTTAACTTTTAACCGGGTCACTAGTAACGACGGATTAGCTACGGAAGATTTTTAATTTAACTACGTAAGAACTACGTTATTTATTTGTTTTTTTAAAAAAATAAATTTATCTTGCTACGAAATATTTTTAATTTAACTACGGAAGAACTATTGCATTTATTTATTTTTTTAAAATAAATTTATTTTGCTACGGAATATTTTTAATTTAACTACGGAAGAACTACAGTATTTATTTATTTTTTTTTTAAAAAAAAAAAATTAACTGGTTAAGGATTAGTTACGAAATATTTTAATTTAATTTATTTGTTTGCCACATATTGGCTACGGAAATATTCATTAAAATACTAGCTACAGATTAGCTACAGAAATATTCATTAAAATAATATAAAATAAAATTATTTTCGTAGCTAATATGTAGCTATTAGATACAGTTTTTACCAGAAAATTTATATATGCAACTAGCTCCCTGCCAAAACAGAAATGCTACCAACAATTTATATGCACAATCTGCCTTAACTAACAAACCAAGCCAACTAAACAATATATCATAAGCTAACAAATTAAACCAAAAAACTTAAGCACAATCCAAGTCAAATACTTAATACAATCCAAACCAAAAAACTTAACACAATCCAAGCCTCCAAGACAAAAGCCTAATACAATCAAAGTGTTCAAGCTAAAAACTTAAAACAATCCAAGCAGCAAACTTAAAACAATCAAAGTAAAAAACATAGTGTATTTTTTAGCATCTCAAGGTAACGATTATCATCTAAAGGTGGTAATCATCTGCAACGATGGTGTCGTCTAAGTCATCTATGGACTCAACACCGTCATCGTCATGGCTGTCGTCATGGTTGTCCATCAATCCAAAACCAACGGGAACTCTCACGTTGCTCAACTCAAGAATTTGCTTTTGCATATCTATGATCTTCTTCAACTTGGGGTTCTACGGGTTAGGGTAAGGGTATTTTAGAATTGGGCTTTTTTTTATTTCTTTTCTTTTTGAGTTAAGATATTCTTTTTGGGGACTGTCTAAGTGTTAAGTTTTTTTTTGGGGTAATAGATCCCGCTACGGTTTTGCTACGGAAATAAAATAAAATAAAATATCGAAAAACATATGTAGCTAATCTGTAGCAGGGTTAGCAACGGAATAGCTACGGAAGAAAACATAAAAACAATTAATAAAAGTTAATATATATTTGCTACGCAAATTCCGTAGCTAGCGAAAAAATAATTTAGCACCAATATTCCCGCCAATAAAATTCACGTGGTTGTAGCAATTCCGTAGCTACTGATAATAAGTTTAACCCACAAATATAATTCACGTGGTTTTTATTTCCTTTCTATTTTAGATAATATATTTTTTTCGGGACTATTCAAATAGTTAAGTTTTTTTTTGTTTGTTGGGTAATAGATCCCGCTACGGAAATAAAATAAAATAAAATATCGAAAAACATATGTAGCTAATCAGTAGCAAAGGTAGCTACGAAATAGCTACGAAATCACACACAAAAATAATTAATAAAAGTTAATAAACATTTTCTACGCAAATGAAAAAATAATTTAGCTCCAATATTCCCGCCAATAAAATTCAGGTTTCTGTAGCAATTCCATAGCAAATGATAATAGTTTAACAAAAATAATTCACGTGGTTTTTATTTCTTTTATATTTTAGATAATATATTCTTTTTGGGGATTATTCAATTAGTTAAGTTTTTTTTATTATTGGGTAATAGATCCGCTACGAAAATAAAATAAAATAAAATATCGAAAAACATATGTAGCTAATCTGTAGCAGAGGTAGCTACGGAATAGCTATGAAATAACACACAAAAACAATTAATAAAAGTTAATATACATTTGCTACGCAAATTCCATAGCAAATGAAAAAATAATTTAGCGCCAATATTCCAGCCAATAAAATTCACGTTTCTGTAGAAATTCCGTAGCAAATGACAATAAGTTTAAAACGCAACTTTGCTACGGCATTGCTACGGAATAGCTATCGAAAATTATCCGTAGTTATTATGTAGTTAATATAGAAACATTAACTACGGGAATATAATTATTCCGTGGCTAAAGTCCGTAGCGAATATGCGTTTTTCTTGTAGTGCATTAATATTGTAAGTTCCATTATTTATCAGAACGCTCATTTCTTCTCTAACTTTACATAGTAATTTGTGGGTGGTTTGCGTTGAGATGGGAGAGAGCGATTTGCTAGAGTTAAAATTACCTCAATGAACAAATCATTCTTGATAATTATATCAATAACACGAGAAACACGATAAACAAGTACAAGTATGTGTTGAGTAATTGTAGCAGAAGGAAATATTTGAAGCATTAAATAAGAGAGAACCATTTTACGACGATTAGAGCGACATTCTTTAGAAGCAAATCATCAAGAACTGGCTCAAGACTTGGATACAACGACAAAAAAAAATGGACTGTAACATACAAGATAAACAAATAATTGAGAGTTGCAACATTAATGTCTCAAAGAATAAAAATATACTATTTGCTATAATTATGTTTAGATCCTTACTTGAGTATAACTAATGTAACTAAGAACACATTAAAAAATATCACTTTTCAAGAATTTTAACTTTCTTATTTGGATGCAGTTATGAACTTCCAAACGATCATGATCTTCTGCAAGAGGTTAGTAACATGTATATATATATATATATATATATATATATATATATATATATATATATATATATATATATATATATATATATATATATATAATGTTACAATTCTCAATAGAGGTTAGTAACTATTATAAAAGTACCAATAGAGGTCATGGTGATTTATTTGCCAAAAATACCCATTTGTAAATTGGAAGGCAGTAATATTTTAATATGCAATATTAGGTCGTATTTTGGAAATTAAATTAGCCCTTCTGATGATGAAAGACACAAATATTGTTCTTGAAAGCATCTCAAAAGAAACTTGGCTTTCTATACTTCACAGTTCTTGAGAATCCACAATTAGATTTATAGGATTCTTTGAAACCAAATTTTATTTCCGAGTATATCGTTTTTGTTTTTGCTCAAGATTTGTTGGCTTTACAGTGATGAATATTATCAAAAGAACCAGATAATTATTGTTGTTAAACAAAAAATATTTTCTTTCCGAGTATATTGCTATTGTTTCTGCTCAAGATTAGATTTACAGTGATGAATATTATCAAAATAACAAGACAATAATTTTTGTTAAACAAAATTCTGTCATGTGTGAATTCACGTGGATATTGCTAGTACTGTAAAAAAAAAAGCAAGGGAAAAGAATGTATGGGGAATGGATAGTTATGGCTTTGTATTCTATAACATATAACATCCTCTATAACATATCTCATTAACATTCTTATTACAGAATTTGAATTTTAGGACCTAGCTTATGTAGTTTAGGGTTTATCTCACAACATTTAGGATTAGATATGAAATGTTTTTCATAGAAATGTTACAAAGAGGAGGTTATCGAGGTTGTAACAGAAGGAATCGGTATGTGTGTAGACTTTGACAACTCTTTCTTTCCTCAACTAACAATTCTACTTTATGTTTCTTTATCTTAGTTTCCCAAGAGATTGGAAGATGATCCTAACCGATACCTTTTTGTACTCACAGGTATAGAAAAATAAATATCAGAAAGCATAATAAATTCAATAAGCATTGTATTTAGTTACTAGACATAGTATTTAAATATATCTAAATATCCTTTTGGTTTTTTGTTTCTAATAGGTGAAAGAATACGCAACACTAGTTGGTGATGAACAAAATGATCGTATAGTTTATGGAACTATTATGTTGAGCAAATATTTGCATATTAACTAATATGTTTCTCTCTCAAGATGTAAAGTTATTGAATCCCACAACTCCTTTTGATGATAATTGAGCAGGTACCGGTCCAAACGACATTGAAGAAGAATTTTGCATTGAATGGAACTTATTTCCAAGTTAACGAGGTAAAATGAAGATCATTAATTTCAATTTCAATCTTCTAATATTATTATATAACATCATAAACTTATATTATGAACTTTGAGTTCATGTTTAGGTTTTGGCTGATGATGAATCTAGTACACAACAAATTGGTGTTTGTCTTAATGTTTTATTGCCTATGCGGAAACGGCTTTTAATTTGTGGTACCTCTACCTCACTAATTTGTAAAGGCGAATGATTTTGATATTATTTTAACTCAAAAGTAACCCTTATTGTTCGTGGCAGATTTGTCAGTGAAGCAAATTCAAATAATTTTCTGTGAAGGTATGATATAATTAATTTTCTTCCTACTCAAAGAGATGGGAATTGAACACGCGACCGCATGCATTTATGTCGTGCAATGGGCCGCTAAACTAAATGATCATTTGTTATTTGTTTTCTCCTCCTATTATATTTATTATAATAGAATTTTGGATTTTGTACCTTTACTTATTTTAATTTCTCTTTTTGTTTTGATTTTGTTATGAATCAAATTAAAATTAATACACTCTCATTACAATTTTAATAATTAAATGTCTATAATTTTTCTTTAAATTTTTTTTTAGAAACATAATCTTTGTATTTGTGTTTGTTTGAAAATGTCACGAGATCTAACGATAAAATATATAAATTTCGCTATATGAGTCACAAAAAGTAACAATTTATAACAACATGTAATGTAAATGTCACTAACTAACATCAAATTGTCGGTAAGAATAAAAATTACTATAACTGTCGTTATGAAACGTCATATAAAATCCAAATATAGCGACGTTTGTATGAAATGTCACATGATTTAATGATGTTGTGTATAAATGTCGCTATATGAGTCGTAAAGGGTAACAATTTATAACAACATTTAATGCACACGTCGCTAACTGACATCAAAATATCGATTTTATCAACAATTATAATTATAATTGACGCTATGAAACGTCGTATAAACTTTAAATTTAGCGATGTTTGTCAGAAATGTCACAATATCTAACGACATAGTATATAAATGTCGTTATATGAGTCACAAAAAGTAACAATTTATAGCAACATTTAATGTAAATGTCGCTAACCAACATCAAAACGTCGCTTTGAACAACAATTACTATAATCGACGCTATGAAACGTCGTATAAAATCCAAACATTACGACGTTTGCAAAAAGTGTTGCTTTAACTTACTGAATATTCTGAATTACTTTTTGCAAAAAGTGTTGTGCAGCTCTTTCAATTGATCTTTGCCCTCCTAATCCTACATATTCAAAGGCAAAGTTCGACGCTAAGACAAACGATGAGGAAAGCTAAACTGACATTTTCTTGAATATACATTGAAGAACAATAATTTTCCTCTTTTGTATAAAAAATATTGGATCGCTCATATTATTTATTTGACCAGTGTACCTTTGAGATAGTTTAATTTATGAAAGTTAATATATTTTGTTATATTAACAGAAATTTAACTCTTCCTCTATTGTTGAACTAAAAACCCGAACTCCATTTGAGATCGTCTGATTAAGCAGATCTAGTGCGGGTGAGAACCGTAGAGGTGGCTGCATTTTGTACCTTACAAAAAAAATAAAATGGTTTCGAGGCCATACATTTTTTAAATGTTCTGCACAAAGCATTATGTAGTATCATCTCTTGTACGTTTATATTTATTTATTGTTGAACTAAAAACCCGAACTCCATTTGAGATCGTCTGATTAAGCAGATCTAGTGCGGGTGAGAACCGTAGAGGTGGCTGCATTTTGTACCTTACAAAAAAAATAAAATGGTTTCGAGGCCATACATTTTTTAACTGTTCTGCACAAAGCATTATGTAGTATCATCTCTTGTACGTTTATATTTATATAGAGATTGTCCTCTCAATACTGAATATTCTGATCATTCAATTGGTACCTTTTAATTGCAAAATGATTTGTACCACCCATTATATATCCTTGCATATATGAAAAGCTGAAATCAGGTGATTATAGCATAAAAAATACTTAGCAAAAAAAAAAATTATAGCATAAAAGTACTTTTGACTCGCAGATAACTATATAAAAGTACTTTAAAAAAAAATATATTAAAGGGATACTGTTTTGACACCTCTAATTTTCTTGGTTGAAATCCATAACCCCTTATTTTTTTTCATGTTTCATAGGGGTGGAGGGGAAGGTCTGACATGGGGTGGATCTTGTGGGTACGGCCCCACACTCCTCTCACATAATTTGAGCATGCGATCCACCCTGCAGGTGAGGGCCTCGTGACGCCTTCATGCTCTGCAGTGCACCTGAAGGGACAGATCCCATAGGGAATTTTTCCGGGTGGAGGGGAGGCTGTGACTCAGAATCCGTGGGTGGGGTAGGCCGCATGCAAAACATCCGTTTGAGAATCACGGATTGTGCATTTGAAATGCAAGGGTGTCAACAAAGAAATTTAGACATGTCATTTTACATTTCATGAAGAATTATATATCATGTCATTGTGACAAAAAATGTTAGAATCGATCATTTTGTATGCGGGGAAATATTAAAATCATCATTTAAGATTGAAAGTCTATTTGGATATTTTCACCTAAAACGTTCACATAATGAATAAGGAAAGAAACATGAAATAGAGTTCTTGGCGCACAACTCAGTACAGAACATGTTATTTTGAAAAATAAAATTTTAGTTGTTGATGCTAAATTTGGCGGTTGCGATTTTTATATAAAAAAAGAACATATGTTCTTTTGAGAACATGTATTCTTCAAAGATTAAACATATGTTTAGTGTTCTTAAGAAAAAAAATACGCATTTTCCTTAAAAAACATATGACAGCTGAAATTTGTTTCATACATGCAAAACAATTGCGTTTCTTAGTGCTGTCTAGAGATGAAGTGTTCAATCTCATTTATTAGATTAGAGTTTGACTCGACTTCGACTTGTATGTTTTATTATATTGTTTGACTCGACTCACACTTGTGTGTTGCTTTAGCCATGAGAATCTCAATCCAAAAGACTAGCTTGAGACTTTTTTTTTTTTAAAGAAATTAATATCATTAATAGATATTATGAACTACATGAGGGACGCGTAATTCCAATGGATCCCCTACACTTTGAAATGAGGCATCAAGCCTTAGAAAAATTACAGCTAACCAATGAGGCATAACATTACAAGACTTGCAGTTCTAGAAAAATCTAGATAATAAGTGTCCTATAGTACAAAATTCTATGACCGTATAACCAAATACTACTACCAAAAAAACAATAGCAAAAACGAGGTCACGCACAAACCAAAGTCCTTCCACAACTTCCAGAGTTCTTGTCTGCAAACTTTCAAAACACGTAAAATTAGGAGGAGAGATCAGCTAAAAATTGCGTAGAGTAGTTGGTTAGCAACCATGTCAGATACGAACAGAATGTCAGCTCACGATCCTCCATTAGAAACCATGTTGCAATAAAACTCTACCTTGAGGGATGCTTCTCCAAGTTTGAGACGGTCGCCCCCATTGACTGCTTTCATAAAAACTTGAATTAAATTCTAAATTAAAACATGAAATAAAACCTAGTACTACCATGATATTAATCATAAAGTCTGCATACGACTTTATTATGGAAACAAAAAAACGATTAGGAAAGCGAGCCATTATGAGGCTCGCCAAAGATTGAATTGTCCAAAAATTGTGAAGTCCCGAACATTTCCAGTTTAAGAAACTCATGGGTCTTGGCAGGGTCGACATGTGACCTCCACCATACCCTGATTAACGGCAGGAGCCCCTGTTGGAAAAAAAATCTGATAGGGACTGTTGGGACCAAAGAAACTCCATCAGTTTTTTATATAGGAACAACCAAAATATTTCCAAATAGCCCTTGCAAAAAAATCCAATCAGCCCAGTATCTGACCCAAAACATGACCAGGTTAGTAATGAGCAAAATCAATAAGTGGGCCACTAATGACTAAGCTAGCAGATTACCCAAAAAATGGCCCGAATGCACACATACTGTCCCATATAAAGGACCTTTGACCCACCATACTTATGGCAATCTCGTGGGTCGTCAACCTAACCCGGTTCAGTCAGCCCTGCTGTCTCCGGCCTAAAAAATCCAAAGCCATCATGCCTTTCCCTAGCCCCAGCCCAGAACCACTTAGTCCACCTCCATGTCTTCTAGGTCTGCCCACACCACCATATCCCCTCCCAACCCAACATGCTCGGTCGGGTATCCCTCTAAACACCATCACCCCCTCACCGACTGCGTTCTATCCGGCCGGCGTTCCGTCGCCCATCTTATTGCCGCCCTTTGCACTCCAACCGGTCTAGCACCATGGTTCGATTTCAGACCTATGATCCGGCCCATCTCCGCCAAAATATAAACTCTCTAGCGCCCCTTTGTCGAAACCCAGCAAACGCTGGTCACCATCTCCAACTCCGGCGTCCTTCTCGACGCCTCTCCAGACTCTAACATATCCATTCCTTGTGCCCCTAAATCCGATACATCCTCCATTATCTGAGCACAACCAGTTTGTTGACTAAACAAACATGCAGAAAAAAGCGAAACTCCAGTTCCGGCGAAGCAAAAATTGTGTACGGTCACTGTAGCAGCACCGTGGTCGCGCAAAAACAAAACCGTAAAAGAGAAATTGGAATCAGAAATCCTACTTATTAATGTCGACGTCAGTAGATAAAAAGTGTGGTGGATGACGAAACTCATCTTCCGACTAGAAAACGCGCACAAAGGCAGCGTAGAAAATCCTAGAATACTAGGGAGATGCTCTGACATAATCGAAGCCTCACTAGACGTGGAGAGCTTATCATAGAGATATAGTTGTATACTTTCCTTTTTTAAATAAATTTATTTTATTGATAAAAAAACAACTTGTGACTTGTATAATCCATATTTTTATTTGAATTTCATTTATGCATAAAGAAAATATAAATAATTTATTTTCCCGTTTCTCTTTGTTCAAATTATTGTAGCAATATCATTTTTTATAAAAACAAAAACTATTGCAGCAAATCTGTACCTTTTTTTCACCATATACTAGCAGATAATTTCTTTATACATTTAGATAATAGATATATCTATCTATATTTATATTACATAATCTATTTTCAGTTTCAACCAATCACAAGCCTTCACAATCCCACATGTAATTTTCTAGAATTTTTGTCCTTTAATTTGTTTAAAAAACATGATTGGTTGAGATGATTTTTTATTCATTAAATTAATTATATAGCTTAACATCTTTGACTTATTCAAATGAAATTGTTAATTTTAATTTTTTTTAATAGTTTTTTTTTCCTATTCTATTTTATTCATTTTCTCTTTTCAATACTACAAGATCCCACATAGAAAATAAAGGGGGGTTGAGAATGATTTTTTATTGAATAAATTGATTGAGTTGAATTTTAGTCCATTAAATTGAGTGACAAATCCAATTTTCTTTTCAATTTTTTTCATTCAAGTAGTTAAAGTTTTTTGTAAAGAGAATTAGTTAACGAGTTATTTATTTTTATATTGAACACGCATGCGATTTAGTTTTATATTGATCAAGCAGGCTAACCTGCTCACTAAATGTTTTTCATTAAAAGAGTAAAAATATAAAAATAAAATAAAAAATTGTTGATTGAGCAATTATTTTTAGAGTATAATTAACTAAGTTAGAATTTGCCCAATGAATTGGAGAAACGGAATTTATTTGATTTTCAGATTGTTCAATTAAACAATTTTTTCCGAGAAAATTACCATCCCGACTTGGAGCCGTCATTGAAAGAAACCCTTGAAAGAAAAATCGCTAGACTTAAAAGTCATTCAAAGACATGAAAGATTAATCACAAGACTTGAGCAGTCAATAAACTAATTTGTAATTTTTTCTCTAGTTAGTTTAAAATATTTTGATTACTAGAATAATATTTTATCTATTAAATTAAAAGTAATCTTGACATATTTAGTTTATTCAAATTAAATTATATATTTTAATATTTGTAATGGTTTTTATTTTCCCTATTCTAATTTTTTATTTTTGACATGTTAATGAAGATCCCATATCGAAAGTGTATGAAGATTTTGGAATTTTACAATATTATAATTGAGGGGTTGAACATGGTTTTTAATTGAATTATTTGAGTTGCTTTTTAGTCCATTAAATTGAGTGACAAATTCTATTTGCTTTTCAAAATTTCATTATAACAGTTAGTTTTTTTTTAAAGAAAATTAGTTAATCGAACCATTTAAGTTTATGTTGAACTCGCAGGCGAGCATGCTCACTAAAAAATAAATTTTAGTTTATCGATCCATTTAATTATTAATGTATCATCAACTGACTCGTAATTTGCCCAATGAATTGAGAGACGAACTTTATTTCTTTTGGGATGGTTCATTAACTTATATTATATATTTTAATATTTTTAATGGCGTTTTATTTTTCATATTCTAATTCATCCTTTTCTCTTTCAATATTATTCAAGATCCCACATCGAAAGTGTATGAAATTTTTAGAATTTGACAACATTATAAATAAAGAGGTTTGTCATTCTTCTTAATTGAATGAATTGGTTGAGTTACATTTTAGTCAATTAAATTGAGTGTCAATTCAATTTGCTTTTCATTTGTTTCATTCAAACAACCAGTTTTTTCAAAAAAAATTAGTGCACCGAACCATTTAGTTTTCGGTTGAACTCGTAGGCGAGCATGCTCACTAAATTTTTTCTTTTTAGATGGTTCATATTAGACTTATTCAAATTAGATCTTCTTTTTTCAATATTATTCAAAATTCAACATCGAAAGTGTATGAAGTTCTTGGAATTTGACAACATTATAAATAAAAGCGTTTGAGCATGGTTTTCAATTGAATTAATCGGTTGAGTTGTTTTTTAACCATAAAGTTTAGTTACAAATCTAACTTGCTTTTATATTTTTTCCTTCCAACAGTAAAAGTTTTTGTTTCCAAAGAAAATTGGTTCACCTAACAATTTAGTTTTCTATTGAACCCGCAAGCCAGCCTACTCACTAAACATTTTCATTAAAAGGGTAAAAAAATTTAAAAAATAAATTTTAGTTAATCGAGTCATTTAATTCTTATCGCATAATTAACTGAATTGGAATTTTCCTAATGAATTTGAGAGGTGAGTTTTATTTGCTTTTCGGATAGTTCATATCCGACTAATTCAAATTAAATTATATATTTTAATATTTTTCCTATTATAATATTTTATTTTACTTTTTTTTTTTCCAATATTATTCAAGACCCCACATCGAAAGTGGAGAGAATTACTTTATTTATTTTTGGATGGTTCATTTAAACTATTAACCTTTTCAAGAAAAGTTACAACGCCGACCTTGAACAATCATTGAAATAATATTCTTCTCTTACCAGATATTTTTTTGGTATTTTTCATATAAAAAATTCTTATATTTGTTCTTTTTTTCTAGATAGGTAGGTTTGAAAAACCAAACAAAAATATTAGTTTAGAGTATCTTTTTCACTTTTATCCTATTTAATTTTTCTTAACAATTAAATTTGTTCCCGTGCATAGAACGAGTCATTATACTAGTATATTTATATTACACAACATGTTTTCAGTTTTATCCAATCACAAGCCTTCAAAACTCAAATTAATTGAAAAACTAATCTTATCTTAATAAAATTCAAATAACAAACTAAATCCTCATTATCTCTATAATCCCAAATTTTCTCTACTAATCTTAAAATATAAATTATCTAATTATCTATATTACATAAGATTTTTTCGGTTTCAACCAATTACAAAGATTCAAAACTCTAATAATTTTTCTAGAATTTTATAACTTCTAATTATTTTACAAAAAATTGATTGGTTGAGAAGATTTTAGATTAATTAAATTAATAGAAAATTAATTCTTATTTAAAAAAAAAAATTAAATGTTAATTTTTTTCTCAATTATCTCACAATCCTAATTGTTCTCTCATAATCTTAAATTGTCTCTCCTTATAACTTTATTAGTTGAATCCTTTTTTTTTAAAAAAAAACTTTATTAGTTGAATAAAATTATTTATTTTTTTTGATAAAACTCAAATTATCAAATGGATAAAGACATAAAAAGTTTTTTACCTTTTTATTTAGCACACAGTGATTTGATTGGTTGCTAACAATTACTCAAAATCCCTCATACAATTTTTCTAGCAAGTTTATTTAGTACACGGTGATTTTATTTAGTACACAATCATCTAATCATATAACTATATGTATTATAGAACATTTTTTAAAATTTTAAATTATCTCAACCTCTCATAAATTCAACACTTATTTCTTATCATTTTGATTTTTTAATTAGTTAAAGAGTATTTGATTGGTTGGAATATTTTCCATCTATTACAATAATTATAAATTCCAATCCTCAGATCCTTATCTTGAATTTTAAATTTTAAATTTTAAAATGGTATTTAAGATATTACTTTTCATTTTGAATTGCTACTAATTATCGTGAGTTTAAACATAATCGATCTCCTTCCTACATTAAATTCTATCACCTCATTTGTTCTGGTCTTTTATGGCTATTATGTATTTCTAAAGAATCTAAATCATATCAAGTATCATATGTAATTACAGGCATCACGATAGCCCAGTGAAAACGGTTATCTAACGCAAGGCTTCGGTCCTGCGTTTGATCCCTGTACCCCCATTATCCCCCATGCCCCCCCCCCCCCCCCCAAAAAAAAAGTATCATTTGTAATTAGGGAAACAATTGTTTTATCTTCGTTTTGACGAAAAGTTCAAAATAATCTAAGATTTAATTTAGATATCTATCCCTAAAATTAAGAGGTTTTGAAACATTATAACTCTTAGAATTATTTTGATTCCATTGATCAAGTAACTTCTTCTATATATATTGAAAAATAATTTGTTCTCATACTTATTTATGTAAGCACCATTCTTCCTAGGCTTTCAGTCTTTTTCTTAATCTTTCTCATGTTTTTTGTTTTCTTTATATTTATTATAATCTATGTTAATTGTTTTAATTGTTTCTTTAGCATGAGCCTTTCTACACGTTTTGAGTCCATTTTTCTTTCTTTTTAATTTATTACAGATTACAATATTTGTTTGGAGATTTGAAGTTTTATTCAGGTACGCCATTCTTTCGAATTTCATCCACTTTAATTTTTATGTTTCAAAGTTTTCTAATAATTTCTCTTTATTATTTTCTTTTTATTTAGAGTTTGATAGATTAACATGCTTCCATGTGCTTTTTTAGTTTTGTTTACAGGACAATGCTTTTTTTTTTCATTTAATAAAGTAATTTATTCTAACATTATTCTTGAATTTTTGCTATGTTCTCTTTAATTATTTTTTACAAAATATATGTTGGTTGCTATATTAAGAGAATTGCTGTGGTGCCGCGAGTCCCTTTTCTCGGCACCAATGGAATATAAATCATCCAATTACAGGGAGACATCTAGCAAATTGCTACTTGCTGTAGCAGGTAAGTTATTAATATGCTGATGTGTCTCCATCTGGTATTGCCACATGTACAAGTATGTCGGACAGGTTACCTGTACAACTGGTAACTTTAAATTTTGACTAGAAATTAGTTATTAACTTTTCATATTTTGTAATTATTATGAGTATTTTGGTAAGTTTCAAAGCAAAAATAGTAAATTCGACTAAAAATTAGTAAATTTTAAATCTTACCAGTCAACTTCACAATCTTATTATTTTTAATTTGAAGGTAACCATTTTCATCTTAAATTTTACTACTTTACAAATGGTAAATATATCGAAGGCATGGTAGCCCAGTGGGTAATATCCACTGCCTGTGACCGAGAGGTCCAGGTTCGATACCCACCTCAACGGGACTTCTACGACACCTGCTCAACGGGACATCTACTACTCCCCTCACGGGGCACCCGCTCAACGGGCTTCTACTACTCCTCCTCTGGTGAGGTCTTATAATAAATAATTGTAATAAACTGGACCATACTTATAAATGGTCTAGTTTTTGAAAAAAAAAAAAAAAATGGTAAATATCCCACCAAAATGTGATAAGATCCATACTAAAACTAGTACGTCTTATCAACTAATTAGTAATTTGGTATAAAAATAAAATTTACCGTTTAATTAAGAAAACTTATCAAATTTATCGTAAAATTTATTATTTTTAACTCAAATATTACCAACTTATAAAATTGTAAGTTTCATGATATTAATAGTAAATTTTATAAATTAATCGGTAACTTGATATAAAAATATATCTTACCACTTAAGTGGTAAAACTTACTAATTTTAATGTAAATTTTACTCTTCTAATTCAAACCTTAACAGTTTATAGACTGATAAGTTTTATAATGAAATTGATAAATTTAAATAATTAATTAGTAACTTACTATACCACCCTAAATCTTTCTATATAATTCGTAACACTAACAAATTTTAATACAAAACTCAATCTTCTTTTACTTTCTAACAAATTTTATGAAGATTAATTACAATTAAAGAATCATTTTTATTCTTTTTGTAAGTCTCCACCTTCATTTTCTAATAATTTTTGTTGAGAAGATTGAGGGGCTTGGACTCCATTTTCACCTGCTATTTTTTCTATGAATCTATTCTTTCAATTGTATAAATATTTTGAATGAATAATATATTTTCCCTCAAGTCTAAAATGTAGGCTATGTGGCAATTCATTCTTTTAAATAGTTTATGTGGATATATCTCTCTATAATAAATTAATATTTCACTATTTTTCCTTTGTAAATTTAATTTTAACAAAGATTTAAGCCTTTTTATTTATTGTATGATGTTTACTTCCAAAATATCACTTCACACGCAACAAACATCTTCACCTCTTCTTCCATTTCAATTCATTCCATACATTTTGCTTCCGCCATTTCCACCCTTATGCCATCTCACATCATTTGTAAGTTTAGTGAATCAGCTTTGCACTCACAGTTTTGCACAATAACATTTGAAAGTTACTCAATAGTATTCACATGACTTAATAATATTGAATCTATTTATTTGCTTTCAGAAGAATTAAATTAAACGAATTTTTGTTCTAAATACAATTGTATAACCATTAAATTAGTACTTTGAAATTCAGTATTCTCATGTACAACTCAGGTTTTTTTTTGTTGATATATATATATATATATATATATACACACACACACACACACAAACTAATAGGCCATTTAAGCCGCACATCATATGAAATTTATTTTGTTCTAAAATTAAAAAAATTAATTTTTGAAAGAAAATTATTGGTTTCAATTTTTTCTTTCAAACAATGGAATGGAAATTCTAATCATATTGAGGGTGAAACCGGATTGAGCATGGCCTTAGAATGGCATTGGAATTACATAATGGGGTTGACATGACATCAATTTTTTTGGGCTACACATTTTTAGCCAAGGCGGATTTGAGGAATACGTCCTCAATCCAAGACAGATTCCACAAATACGTCTTGGAGAAACACTAATTTTCCTCTAAAATAACCCCAAAAAATTATGGTACCCTAGAAATGAGACTTGTGATCTTGTCGGATATATCGATGCCGACTATGTTGGATGCTAAGTTGAGTGTAATAGTACTAGTGGCCATTGCCAATTCTTAGATCACAATATTTCTGCAGACCATGCTACAAACGAAGCTTCGTCGTCAGCATTCATAAACGATATTTTTCAAAGGAAAAACCATATTCTCAAATCAAAACATCCACTTTTCTCCAAATTTTAGATTTTACCAACTCAAAGCAGACAACTTAATACTATACATAACAGAAACATATACATCAATTCTTGTGCTCCGAGCACCATTTATTACTCAATTCATATCAGACAAACGTACTCATATTAGTGCTCCGAGCACCGTTCCTTTCACAGTTCGTAGATACACATATCACATAAATTCACACAATCAACCTCAATCGTCCGTATCTGATCATATAATTGCTAACAATCCCTAATTTCTTCAAGTTAGGGGAGGCCATATTTAAGATTCATGGGCCCGGGTATAACCCCCTCGACGATAGGGCCATAGATGTATGATACATCCTGTTATATCATCGCTCACCCTTGTGAGCTCCACAACAACTGTTAGCATCCCTAACTACATCACCCGCTAGGCAAGGGCCAGATTTATCATACATTTCATCGTGTGCTCCGGGAAACATCGGTACATATAGAATATTTGGGATATATCCTGTTATTCGTTTGTAGACAAGAGCTCAAAATTGGAAATGTACACTTACAGACTTACGGAAGAACCAAACCAGAACATTTACTCAAATATCAAACGCAGAAATCTGTAGACAGAAACATACTGTACATGTAGTTCACAGATTACAACACTTCACACATTTGCATCATCATCCGCAATTCTGCATTTTATCATATTCGGATAATATTTTGCAGGAATCGCTGGCGCGTACTCATGGTTCGCAATGTGGATTTTGCACTCCTGGTTTTGTCATGTCAATGTACGCCTTGCTACGGTTTTCTAAACTCATGAGCTTTTGATGAGGAAAGTACAGTTTTTAAGTTTGTCTGCATCAAATGGCACCGGCCTTTGAAGCTTGAACATGTATTAGACCTTAAGTCAAGATATCCCACATGCAAAATTAGTTGGTAGGTATATTCTGAGGTTGGCATCGAGACGAGGCTTAAAAGGATTCAGTATCCAGTTTTGATATCTGTGGCTCATAAACCGACTGAGTGTAAAGATGAAGGTTTGGAGATTGGCGCTGCTGTTAAACTTTCAGAGCTTGTGAAACAACTAAAATAAGTGTCATTGAGAGCCCTATTCGGCAAATAAAATGGTTACGTTAATATGAAACCTAATTTCTACAATTACTAAAAAAAGAGAATTTTGAAGAATTTGAGCACGTAATTTCCTCAATTACCTCTAATTCTTACAGCCCTGATCGTTTTCACCTAAACCCTTGTTCTTACGGAGAAATATGGTATAAAACGTGAATGTAAATTTCTCAAGTGTTGGGTTGGGTATTTGTAGGTACGAAGATAGGAATTTGGGGAGGCAAAACTGCAACAGTATATCGAACTGCATATAAAAATGGCAAAAATTTATTTTTTGAGAGGCGAAACTAATAAAATTTTCAATTTTTTTCCAAAATACATATAGAATTTCTATAATTAGTAGTATTTTTAAAAACTTCGTCCCTGGGTATTTGCGCTAGAATTCTCCTGTCCTTATTCGGTGTCCCCTTCCCTCTCCCACAAATAAGAAAATGACATGTATTAATTTTTTAATTAAAAAATTATAACCTAAAAGAAATAGTGAAACCCATAGGGGAAAAATATATACGTGACAAATATCTATTTGTGGGAGCATATAGAATGGGAGACAGACGATTTTTTGCCAAAAAAATGGATGGAAAGACCAAATGCACAACCCACCTATTGAGCAGGGACGAAATCCACCAAAAACGTGATTTAGAACCAAATTTGCTTAAACGTTTACTTTCTTTATTTACCCAAAAAATTTTTTTTTACCTTTTTAATATTTTGTATAATATGTTTTCATTTATTAATGAAATTACTTATTTAAAAATAATTACTCAGGTGTCGACGAGAATTTTTTTTCCCCCTTACATTATAGATTATTTAAATTAATGTGGGAAATTTACACAAGGTAGAGAATTATACCTTGGCTCCCCTCCAAAATAATAATAACAATAACAACAACAACAACAACAATAGCGTAATCAATCTAGAATAGCGAAACTAAAAATATGTTTCATCAAAAAAGAAAAAAGAAAAACAAAAGAAATGCATACATTAAACATTGAATATGATTAACATTGGAGCAAGAACAGAAGTATATCCTTGACTATAATATTTAACATAAACACAATGAAAACAGCTAACTAAACACAATGTAAATTATTTTCAATTGAAAAGCCATGAAAGGCAAAAGTTAGTAACATTATTAAAATCCATATAACTTGAGTTAGACTTCCTTCTAAGATGTTCCCCTAATTATCGGCAAAAAATCCTCTGTCCTCATTACTGTCCCCAGCCAATCACAATTCACACTGTGTATATATAATTGGAAAAAATGTTTATATAGTAAATTATGATTAGTTGGGGAAAGGGATAGGGACAAGAATTCACCCCTAATTATCATACCATTCCCTTCTTAATTTGTCCACAACATAGTTGAGCACGATATGAGAGATTTCTTGCACAACTTTTAGAAAGTAATCAATCCTTTTTCTTTCTAAGTGGACAAAAGGGATTAATTTTATTAGTATAAATTTAATTATAAGTCTTTGAATAATATTTTCCATATATATATTATAACTACAACTCACTAAAGCATCCAAGCAACATTTCATCATGATTTTGGGAAGCATATGAGGATGGCTCTAGCACTTGTGGCACAAAAAACTTATCAAAATCTTCATTGGCTAAAGAATTGTGTTGATCAAATCCTTCTTTTGTCGCTAAACATGTCGAAATTGAAGGGCTATCATCAAGTTGTGGAAGCTCAATAATATTATTGAGATGATTTTCGTAACGATTTTGGTTAGAAATTATGAATTCTTGTTGATCTGCTGCAAAGGGAACTTGCTGAAAATTCCTCGTCCCTTCGTTGTGAAGATTAGCAGTAAGGATTGCTGAAGAACTTGAATTTTCTGGGAAAAATGGAGGGCGAAAATTCGGATTTTCTCTGTTAATGTAATAAGAATTAGTCCAAGCTTCAAAACCTTGTTTGTGACTTGGACTTGGTTTCTTGAATGCTCTACAAACCACCCATCCTTCTTCCTACAAGTTAATTTGTTCAGTCAAATTACGTTGCTAGTAGTTAATTTAATCTAAAATTAAGCACATTTAGTCACATTGGGTTGCTTATATAATCAAAAATAATTCAGTTTGAAAAGGTAGCAAATTAAAATCTCTCACAAGAGCTCGTAAAAATTGTGGACAAAATTCTATAACTGACGATCTGATAATCAAAAGATCTCGTATTGTTTTAGGTCTAAAATAACGTAGACCCATGGATATATTTTAATATTCTATATACTATTTTCAAGAACAAAACTTGAACTATATGTTGGGTTATGGAGAAAAATATACATTGCTAGTTAACTTAAAATATTTTAAGGGGTGAGATGTAATTTTACAAAATAAACTTTAAAAGAAATTGAATTTTTCCTATAAAAGTCTAGCATTTCTACAAAAAATTAGGTCTGACATTGGGGTGAAAATCCTCTGTCTCCATTCTTATCCCCATCTCTGTCCCCAACCAATCAGAATTTACTATATAAATATTTTTTCTAATTACATATACAAAGGGTGAATTGTGATTGGTTGGGGATAGGGATGGGGATAAGAACGGGGACATAGAATTTTTTATGCCCTGACATTGGACTTCCATAAAACTTTAGAGATGCTTATGTCTTATGAAAAGATGAATTAAAGGATAGAGACAAAGGTGGAGAATAAACCATGCTTTGTTTCTGTGTCAGTTTAAATCAAATGCAGTTGACATTCTTGACCGAGAAATACAAAGGTAAAATACAAGGATAAAGTTATGAAGGTCATGATGCATATTTTTCTTTTATCACTAACTAGCTAATTCATTATCAGTAGTCGAATCAGAATAATAGCTATTAATTTTAATTAAAAGAATAATTATTTTCAGTGAAAAAGATAGTTATTTTTATCAACCGTTGAGGTTAACATCATCAAAACATGTATCAACACCATACTGATCAAACACGTAATCGAGTTCCAAAATTGATGCTTCACAAAAAGTAAAAAACCAAACAACAAAATCCCATTTTTTTTCTCCTCAAAAATGATTTTGCATGCTAGAAAGTATCCTTCTTATAGTTGCATTCGTTAAAAGTCACACTATATAATTTCTTTTAAATGATATTTCTGTCTCAAATTATTTGTATACTTTGTCTTTTACACAAAAATTAAGATTTCATCAAATTCTATAGTATAATATGGTAAAATGTCAAACATGACCCTATTTAACTTACTTAAAATTTAATTGTACCTTATTTTCTCTAAAATTGAAAAAAATCATCATTAATGAGTCTTTATTTAGAAAATAAACAGTTAATTTAAAAACAGATTAAAAAAAATATGGACATATAATTTGGGACGTAGTAATAATTAATTAGGGGTATAACATACCTGAGGAGGTCCAAGTTGAGAAGATTGAAGACGATATTCATGCATGATCCAATCAGACTTCCTCCCATTGGGTGCTCTTCCATTGTAAAAAACAAGTGTTTTTCTCATCCCAATTATTTTCTCCTTTGAAATCACTGCTTTATCTCTTCCTGTTGCCTTCCAAAATCCGGCAGCTGTTGCTCTGTTAGTTCGTGTTCCCGTTGGATACTTCCGGTCCTTGTGACTAAAGAAATACCATTCATTTTGTTCTTCATATCCTAATTTACAACTATCTGCAAATTATATCATCAAAATAAATCACCATATATATTAGCATTTCTTGAATTAAATGATTACAGATTGTGAAAATTAGTTAATGGGCAGCAATGAGGTGGGAGTAAATTCAAGACTCGTCGCTCTACTTAGGTTGTACGGGGATAATTTAAAGCTCACTTGGTATTATGAGCCCATACATCATGCATAAGGGTCCGCTCTTATTCCATGTGAAAATTAGCTCATAGACATTCATATTCTATCAAAATCGATTGACAATGAAATGTGTTAACTATAAGATGCTTATAAGTGATTTGAATCTCCCTTAATCACTCGATGTGAAACTTTCATATTTTGATGGATTATTGTTTCGAATGCAATGATCAGTATCATTAGCAGACACTGGATCCTCTCAAACATCTTCAGAAATAATATTCTCTTACTTAACATTCTTATTATACAATATTAAGGGAGGGGCAAAAAATATATTAAAGATCATATAAAATGTTTTTTAATAATTTTTGGGCGCAACTAATATTTTGAAAGTGTTAGTTTAAAAAAAGTTATTTCGTAAAAGTAAAATATGCAACTTCTTTTCAAAATTTTGAGACAATAGCTGTCTAAGATCTACCATTGACAATATTCACTCCTAAATTTTAAATCATATAACATAAATTTTTTTGATAAGTTCTCAACACTAGATTTTATAATAAGAATTAATATTACAGAGGATGTTATACAGAGAATTCAGAGCGATAAACAAGGCTTGGAACAATGGAAAAATGTTAATTATAAACATGATTTTCTATATAGGTGGGTGGTGAAAGAATGAATAATACCTTGAATGTCCCATGGTTCCATTCTATAGAGATCAAGGTCAGTGATAACATTAAGATCAATCTTGAGACAATTGACTTTCCGATTAAGGTAGTACCCCACAAGCTCTTCCTCAGTTGGATGAAACCTAAATCCAGGTGGAACACAGGACTCCATATCCATATTGTGGATCTTTGCCTGAAATTTTTTAACCAAGTCAACTATACATACATTATTATTACAACAAAGACCACTTTCACCCCTTTAGAATGAATGATGTTTGATTTGACAATAAAGCATTCAAAATACAATGCTTTCTTCAGCTCGAGTCACATGTTAATGCATCTAAAAAACAAGGGTTGCCATTTTTTGAAGATTATTATTTTTTTTGCACTTTTATGTTAAAAAATAAAAATAAATTGAGAGATAATTTTCTTGATTATATATATATATATATATATATATATATATATATATGTGTGTATCTGGACAAAGGTTTCAAACACAAAACTTGAAATTTTAAATAAAAATGGAGATTAGGTATAAGCCTTTTAAGAAACGTTATTTTTATAATGGTGACTGTTTTCTCTATTGTGTTTTCTAATAGACTACTAGAAATCGATTGTCTGATGTAATCATGATTTTTCTTTACCTTATATTGGAGATAAAGTTTGCCCCTACATGTATATTTTTTACTTAAATTCAATAAATTACGAGATTTAAAAAAATTCAAAAATATTACGCAAACTGTGTCAGACTTCTTTGACAATTTTCTTCATCACGTGAAAGGAAAAGAAGGCATAGAGGGAGTGTATATTTCACAAAACTTGGTATTGTGGAATTGTAATAATTAAAATATCCATTCGTGATTGTGAACACGAAGGTGATGATGATCAAATGTGTCAGTAAGGGAAATGGCAGACAAAGAGTGGGTGCCCACCAAAGAGTAAAAAACAGATAATTTCTCTCATGTAAACCTAACCAATGGCCTTAGTTGCATGTAGTTAGGCAAAGTATATTGAAATACAAAAGTGGCCGCAAAAATAGACTTCTCATTTCACATAAGCATGTATATTTCTTTGAGTACATTCCACTACATATCCTCACTGTTTTATAACACTGTAGAAAAAGCATGTATATATCAGTAACGATCTTATTCGGAACACTTTTTTTTTATCTTCAGTGCATGCGGATCTTATATATCAGTCGGATCTTCTTAAACTTAGAAAAGATGTTCTAAAACTCACAATAAGTGTTTCACACAATAAAAATATAACAGATATTCTGATGCTCAGACAATGTGTTCGTTTTAAATCAATTTTAACCGTCAAAATTTTAATTGAACATACGGGGAAAGTGTTACACGTGCGGAATTACCCTATTCCGCAATGGAGCCAGCATCACTATATACAGTACTACCTCTCTACATTTATATAAGTCGTTTAAGATATATAACAAAAATTAATAAAATAAAAAGCAAAGTACTTTGTAAGTTAAAATATCAATATTATTCTCTTAGAGTAAATGACTATTTATGGCACTAAACAATATTTTTAGCTAATTATATAACTCATCTATTTGCGAGTGTCAAATAATATACCACCAACATTTTTTTTGGTGTTTTTCGGTTAAAGTTGGCACGTGATTTTCATGTTCAGATTATTGAGTGGCAAAATTGAAACTTTGCAATAACCTAGTGATGTGTGAGTTAACAGATTTGACCTGATTTTGACCGCATGATTTTTCGTTTTGCGGGACAAATCTTTAACAGACGGTTCAATGGGTTATTGTGAAGTTCCAATTTTGCCCCCAATAATCTGCACATGATAGTCACGTGCCAACTTTTGCAGGAAAACACCCAAAAAAAAATGGTGATTTTATATTATTTGACACCCGCAAATAGATGAGTGATATAATTAGCTAACAAAAACAATTTTGGGTACCATAAATAGAAATACGTTAATAGTTTAGTACCATAAATAATCATTTACTCTACTCTTTTAAGTAGGACTTGTATACCATTAATTATATTAAATAAAGTAATACTAATATTTTAATTAAAAAATATCTTCGTTTTTTAAATTTTTTTTTAATTTTTACTATATATTTTAAACGAATTATATTAAGGTAGGGAATAATAAATTAAACCAGCCCAGAAAATATTTTTCCAAAGTGTCCTCTAAATATCTTACCAAAACTATCCAAAACACTAAGGCACAGACCATTGGAGATTACTGGTGCATTTGGAAAAGATTTCTCTGTGACACTCAGATGAATTTTTTTACTTTGATCCCACATTAACGCTAAAAAACTAATTTATCTTATATAAAATAAGAGCAAAAATATCAAACAATTTTTTTATCTAATTCCGATCTACAATTTGAGCCACGGGAGAGAACCATGCTGCATATAGAGAGTAGATATAAACCTTTTAAGAGACGTTAGTTTTCTTTGATTTTGAAGCCCTCCCGGGAGAGGCGAGTGATTTATGTCATTTAGATAGGTAATGAGTCCTGGCATATGTAGTCAAGGCTCATGTTTCTTTTTTCCCAGTAGAAGCGTGTTTTTTGTAATTTCTTTGCTGACTTTCCAACATTTTATCAATAAATTCTAATTAGATTTAAAAAAAAAAAAAAACATGCTACATATAGATGTAAACATAAAAACAATTCCTATGACTTGGACATGATCAGGGTTCATCTTAAAATAAAATTTGAATCACATTTTATATATACATTATAACTTTACGAGGAAGAAAATTTGAGGGCCAAGAATTTTAAGATAGATCATGAAAAAAAAATTGCAAATGAACACACATTGACATGCAAGTACTAACCAGAAAGTGTGACCTTGTCTTCTTGCTGCAACAAAAACAGAGAAGAGAGAGAGAGAGAGAGTTTTAGAGAGAGAAAGAGGAAGAGAGTTCTTGCAAGGGATGGTATTAGATGGATATATAATGGTGAGAAGAGAGAAGAATGACCTAGGAAAGATGTTTGGTTGAATATGAATGTTGTTGTTGGTGAGACTTATATAAATATAGATCATGATGATGATATGCAAAGTACGCTTAAACTCGATCAAGAAAGCCAATAGATGTAATTATCCACCTCTCTCTCTTTTTTTTATTTGTTATAGTAAATCAGTATTCATATTTGTCTTACTGTTTAGGACTAATGCATTATGCTCTATCTGTCTTAAAGGTATTTCGTATAAGCTGGAACATTATACCATGTAATCATTAGAAGAATTATATTCTACATACCATTTATCATTTACGTTTAGTTTACAGTTTTATCGTTGATATATATATCAAAGTTTTTATAATAAAAATATTACGAGGATAAAAATATTACCGATAATGTTATATAGGAATATTCAAACTCTTCGAGAAAGATACCCGAGATCTCTTAACAAAGTTTTCTTCGTATACAAAAACTCAAAATTTTAACTATTTAAAACTTTTTTAAGAAACGTCTCAAACTTCTTCCGCTTATATATATATATATAAAAGGTTCCTTAGCTCAGTGGGGCAAGTGCCTGCCCACGACCTTGAGGTTGTGGGTTTGATACCCACCTCACACAAGGCGAATGATTTAATTGTCATTTCTTTGGGTTCCGCTCAGCCGGGCTCCTACTACTCCTCCTCTAGTGAGGTCGACCTCCTCTGATGAGGTCCAATAAATAATTGTAATAGAAAAAAAAATTTAAATAAATATATATATATATATATATATATATATATATATATATATATATATATATATTCTTAGACATATATTGTGTGGTTCAGTAAATATTTGTCTATCTATATCTAAACATATAGATATTGAGAAAAAGTAAGATTGCAAGGGGGAATGCAAATGTAAAGGGGTGATTATCATTCATTACGCGTGGGGTGGCAGATGGGATGAAAGGTTTGTTTGGACGGCGTGACAACAAATATTCACGCCACCCTCTACCGTTACAATATTACATTCCACCCCTAAGTTTAAAAGATTTTTCCAGTGGTACTAAGTTGTCAAATCTCATTCCATTTACATTAGTTAGTAGCAGTTATGTTACTCCTGAACTCGGGTACAAGTATGTATTTACTTTTTTTTATTTATTTTAAGAATTGATCTTTTTATTGAAATAAAATCAAGAATCGACATGGAGAGAGATGAGTATGTATTTAATTACTTGTTAGATATTTAAACATTTAAAATAAAGTGTCTAATCGATATTAACCAAATACAAAAAATATGTCATACTTATACATATGTCGTATCGTGTAGACACAGATACAATAAAAATAGTTATCCGGTTAACATAGAGTAGCAAATGATGATTAAGATTTTAATGAGAAACAAATGGACCACTAGATTTCTTTTGGTTTGCTGCATTAACCTCTTGATCATTTACTATCTCTCTCCCACAATCCAGCGTTTCTGGTCTGTTTGGTGCGCCGCCCTTATCCACTTGGCACTGTTTAAGGTTGACAAGTGGAAGCCACGTCAGAAACTCATAGCTGTCTCCATCGGAGACACTAATCATTTGGGGTTACAAACGTTTTTCTGGTTAAGTTTTCACAAAAAACTATGTATTCTCTTCATTCTTTTCTGTTCGCCCGCGGTTGGGTTGGCTTTCAGGTTCCCAGTCTTTGTCTAGCTCTAGCATGTCTTGTTTTTTATCTAGAAGAGTAAAGTGAACTCATCCCACGTTAAAGAATCACATCCTTTGAATAATTCATATGAATCTTGTGTTACATTCTCGATTTTATTTTTATTGCATTATTAATAAGTTGTTAAATGTTTATTTTTCCCCAAAAAAAAAATAATTTAAAGGAAATTATAGAATTTTAAAGAAAAAGTTTAACATAGGCCATAGCCGTCTACGATAATAAATGGTGACAGAAAATTCTAAATTTTGTATCAACCTAATATTGTTAATATTTAAAATTTTAACTTAAGAGTTTATAAAATTTATGACTAAAAAATTTATATAATTACAGTGCTAACATTGATTATCACGGAGAAATCGAACATACTTATAAGAATATCATGTCCTTGTTTTTCTTATCAAATTTTTTTTTATAATTAACTGGTGCAAGATTGTCAAACCAACAATAACCTACTATACTGAGTCAAAAATGTTGTGTCAACTGTACTAAAGTTCTTCACATATCTATACTTTGGACATCATTTGATTTCTCTGAATCAAAGGCAAGGTATTCTATAACTAGGACTTACATTTTGTTTTTATGAATAAACCTTTTTGAAATAAAAAAGAAAAGCTCCATTCAATCTCATCCTAAAGATTGCAAAATTGCCTAGGGGAATGGAAGAAATATACCATATAATTCGGCAAAAAATCCTCTGTCCCCGTGTGTGTCCCCAACCAATCACAACTCACCATGTGTATATATAATTGAAAAAAAATATTTATATAATAAATTCAAATTGGTCGGGGACAGGATTGGGGACAAGAATGGAGATAGAGAATTTTCACCCATATAATTCAGAAAGAAATATAAATGATTAAATGGAGATCCCCAAAAATACTAGGGGAAAAAAAGGGAAGAGACTCAGTTTTTCAAGATTGAAATGATGAGAAAACTCTGTAACAATTGAAGCAAACTGACTCTGATTTTACTGTCAAAATTTCCATATATATGTTGGTGATCAACATCCCTCGTGCATGGAATTCTATTCATGACCTACATTGTTCATTATTACAATCATTTACCACAATTAGGGACCAAGAACTCCTTTCATTTTTCTTTTTTTTGTATTTTTTTAAATGATTTCAGACCCAACCGGTATTAACCGTGCCTTTACTGTCCAGGACTAATTCCGCCTACTTTCATGGAAAAAAATCCTCTGTCCCATTCCTGTCATCATCCTATCCCCAACCAATCACAATTTACCCTGTGTATATATAATTGGAAAAAATATTTATATAGTAAATTCTAATTGATTTGGGACAGGGATGGGGACAAACGATTTTCACCCTACTTTCAAGGGCAGAGGCAGAGTTCTCAACAGATTTTTATTTTTTTTTATTCACAAAATTTAAATTAAGACCTTGCTTAAACTAAGGAGTACGAAGCTCCTCCCACTTGGATCAACTCATTTTGATACTCTTTTGAACTTTATTTGCATGCAATGACTATGAAAAATACGAAGGGAACAAGTTAATAAACCCTAATAATATTGAATTGACAAACATGTTCTTCCGATTAGATTTGATTATGTTTTCAAAATTGAATAACAAATGAATATTTGAGGGAATAATCAATAATCCTTAATAGCAAAAAAAATAAGTTTTTTTGTATTCTATTGTCACAAAAGAAAGGGACAAGTATTAAGAAAAGAAATGTAGCAAATTTTCTCTAGGCATTTGGTTTTTAATACATGTATATATAACATGATTTACAATAAGTATTACTTTTGACAACAAGGATAGTACTTAGTTTAAATAAATGATTCCCAAATATTAATATATGTTAGATTGAGCACACACTGGTTTGTGAGCTTTGAGTAAACTACAAGAGTAGGACACAAAAACAGTAGCCAACAGCTTTTTGTTGGCAAAATTAATTAAATATCATTACGCATATTTGGACCACATAAATGGAAGACTCCAGAAAATAAAATAATTTTTTTAGACAGGTATGAAACCACCAAGAAATAGGAAAAATAACTAATTTACAAATAAGAAACCCTAGAAAATAATCATGAGTTGAAGCTGTAATATTGGATGAATTGAACTCCTTCAGAGAGCTTCCATTGGACGGCAAAAAAATCATCTGTCTTCATTCCTGTCCCCATCTCTATCCCAGTCAATCACAATTCACCCTGTGTATATATAATTGGAAAAAATATTTATATAGTAAATTCTGATTGATTAGGGATAGGGATAAAGACAAGAATGAGAACAGATGATTTTCACCCCCATTGGACCCCATAACTTTAACTCCCTAACTTTGCGGCCTGTCTCATGTGAATTCATCCCCACGATCATAGTCTAGATCCATGTAGTTATTTCTGTGGTCAAGCTTAGTTTTGGTAAATCACGCCTTACCAGATCGCGAGTATTGAACTCGATGTTCAGTAAGTACTTGTTCATCATGTTCTCTACCCCCTCCAAAGAAAAAAAACAACAATAACAACAATATACCCCATCCCACATTTGATCTTTTAAAATGTCTGATTGCTATATGAGAATGGGTCTAAGCATTTATTATCACTTCATAATATTTATTTTTGCATATAGAGTATGGTTGCCAAGTAGGTGGTCATGGGTCATGGCTCATGTGTTGCGCTCTCGGGTCCGCGAGCTTGAACGTGACATTGTGGTATCAGAGCGTAGTGACCAAAGCTGGCTCTAGAATCATGCACACCTGGTTGGTCATGAATTAAATTTGTTTGGGACGCCACCTTTAAAATCCTGTACACCTAATTTGTCTTGAGTTAAGTTTGTTTGGGTTGCTTAGCGAGGATGTTAGAGCGTTAGGGGGGGTGAATGTGTACTCCATTTCATATGGAAACATTTGAAATGTGGGACTAAACATTCACTATTGTTTCGGAATATCAGTTTTAGTATAGCGAGTACGGTTGCCAAGTATGTGGTAGTCTGTGTTGCGAAATCCTCCGATCCTAAAGGATCTCAAAGTTTAAAATCTATTTGCTAATTACTTTTCACTTCGAAATGATACTTGATCTTGTTACTTTTAAAATGATAATTATATTTATCTGTCATGCAATAGAGTGGATTTAATTGGTATCCTAGGGTTTAATTATTAAAACAACTAATTATTAAAACAACCACCAGTATCTTAGAAGTTTATTATGGGGGCAATGGGGGAATAAACCCTCTACATAGTCTTCATTTCGATTGCTTGCGCACAACCACAAATTAATTTACCTTTTGTTAGCTCCACTTTGTAATGTAAAAGATTGTCATCTTTTGACTTTCTTCCCCTAATAATATTCCAAGATTAGATTTGGATATCTAGAATTACAATCTATTAGGATAAGCAGTAACTATATCGTAGTCCATCTGAGTTTTATCACACCAATAACGGTCACCAATTCCTTATCATAAGACTTTCTAGACAAGAAAATTAAAGAAACATAATTTAATGTATTTTGTTAATCAAAATAACTACTATTATTATCTTAAATATAACTTGTACGTCACTAATTCAATTTAAAATAATAATATTGATATTTTGTTGAAAAAACAGCTCAATATTTATTTCCTTAATTTTTGCTACTGTCTTATATTTAGGAATGTAGGGAGTATTATTTAATACTAATAACTGACCAAATGGCAAAGTGGTCTTTTGTCTTAAGTCTTTCTAATTGGAAGTTGGATGTGGTCGGAAACTTACTTGGTTTTGGGTCCCTTATAATTGCCTTTTGCCTTAATTTCAGTAAATTGTAAATTCATTTCCACCCCCCCCGGCCTCTCTCTCTCTCTCTCTTATGGAAGCTATTAGACCTGTTGTCACCCTTGCTTCAAAGTTGTACGGACTGTTTCATAAAAAAAAATTACGATTCAATAAATTTTTATACACTTTTTTTCCCCGAGGGAAAAGAGGATAAATATTAACGGAGATCCAACAATACAATTGGGATTATAGGATCAGAAATTAAATTCCTCCATCCAGACTTTAATTATCTAAATTTTATTGTTTAAGAATATGTTCATTTGTGAAAATATGCAAATAAATTTTTTTTTTATTATTTCTTATATATAGTTAACAATGAATATTTCTTCAATGTCTTTTTCACCCAGGCCTGGCTAGTTTGGTTAAGAAAGACCCTTGTACTTGTAAAGTTAATCACCTCAATAAACCCTAAAATGGGACCCAGGGAATTAGAAAAATTAATGAATGGTAATTAAGCATTATTAATCCAATCTTCTAAAATCATTACAATCTAATGTGATCTACCGACCACCCTTTATAACATTTCTTACAATTTATTATTACTTCGTTATCAACAACCTACTCATCCAATTTTGTACACCATAACCTATCGTTTTCCTTCTTTCTATATTATATACTACCACTCCAATTCATAATATAAGTTGTTTAAAACATTTAGCGAAAATTAAGGAAGTAAAAAGCAAGGTATTTTGTTTCCCAAATTTTCATTACATGTCTTAAACGACTTATATTATGAAATGAATGTAGTACAAAGTTAGTTGAATTGGATAATTCATTACTCCCTCCATTCCTCTAGGTCGTTTAGGACACTTTAAAAAAAATTAAGGAACTCAAACAAACAATAATATTCTCACCATAATTTCAATAATACCCCTTCGTTCCTCCTTCAATTTCACTTTTCCAATAAAATATATGTTAAAGATATAATTGGAATAAATTATTGACACATAATAAAAGACATGTAAATAACAATTAATTTGGATACATGTATATCTCTTAAACGATAATTAAATGGGAACGGTGGAGTAATCTTTTCAACTGAAAAGAACACATATTCTATACAATAAGACAGAAAATGTAATAATATCGCCACTAGAAAAGGAACCAATTTTATATTGTACGATAACCATGATGTGTCTCACATAAACAGACTGTAGAATGCGCAGCACATGTGTTATAGTTTGTTTCACATTGTAACATCAGCTAGAGTTTTACCTTTTTCTTTTTTTCTTTTTTTCTTTTTTTATAGCCTTGGATCCGATGTCTGACCCACATTTTTGCTACCCAATAAATCTAAATCGAATAGTGCAGAGACTTATTTAAGGGTAACTCTACCAAACTTAAATGTTCTTGTAATCTTAAAATTTCTGATGTGCTTGCTGCTGTTGGGTTTTTTTCCTCATTGTATTGTACCTTCTGTGGGGAGAAAAGGGGGTTTGGTTTTAGCTTGTAGGAATTCGGTTCATATTGATGTGATTGTGTCTAATAATTATCTGATCAATGTTGTAGTTTCGTCTCACCCTCCCTCTAAGTCTTGGCAACTAACTTGTGTATATGGTCCTCCTAATTACAATGGTAAACATGCTTTCTGGGAATGTTTGAGAGATGTTAATTATGCTTATGGGGGGTCCTTGGATTATCATTGGGGATTTCAATTCTGTGACTTCCCAAAAAGAAAAAGTGGGGGGTAGACCTGTGGTTAATAGTAGGAATGGTAATTTGGCTGATGTGTTAGAGGAAATGAGTTTAGTTGATGCAGGTTTTATAGGATATCCTTTTACTTGGAACAACAAGGGGGGGGTAATGCAAATATTAGGAAAAAGGCTTGACATGGGAGTGATGAATGCTCAGTGGAGAGGCTTATTTCCTAAGGCTAGTGTTACTCATTTACCTTTTTTAAATTATGATCATAATCCCCTTTTGTTAGATTCTTCTCCTAATTACAATAAGGGCCCTAGACCATTTAGATTTGAATCTATGTGGACTAGGGATCCTGTGTCTCATATTGTGGTTAAGGAGGCTGGGAATACTTTAATTCCAGGCCCTCGTCATCTGCATTTAGGCCTTAAGCTTGAATGTACAAAAAATGCTTTGAAAAAATGGAACAGGAATTCCTTTGGAAATCTCTACATTTCCATTAAGAAAATCAAATCTGATATCAATGCTCTTCAGAATCTTAGTCAGTCCACATATAATCTCGAGCTGGAATCTGGTAAGCAAAGACAACTGGATGAATTGTTGATTAGGGAGGAAATGCTATGGAGAGACAAGGCAAAAATTCAAGTTATAGAGGAAGGTGATGCAAATACAAAAAATTTTTATTTATCTAATATAATTAGGAAAAGTTCAAATTGGATTGATCACATCCAATTGGAGGATCAATCCTGGGAAACAAATTGGGAAAAAATTGATCATATTTTTGAACAATATTTTTCTAATTTGTTTACCACAACTTCACCTAATTTCCCTTATTTGTTCCATAATCTTATATCTCCTACTGTTACTGATGAGGAAAATGACATGTTATGTGCTATTCCTACTGAAGATTTCATTAAAGGGGTGGTGTTCAATATGTCTATGGGCAAGAGCCCTGGACCTGATGGGATGTCAGCTTCCTTTTTCAAAACTTATTGGGGTACTGTGAAGAATGACATTATTTTTACTATTCAACATTTCTTCCAGACTGGGATTCTTGAAAATAGAACAAATAAAACTTTTCTGGCTCTGATCCCCAAGAAGAATATTGCTGTTAAAGTAGAGTAGTACGGACCTATAGCCTTGTGTAATGTGATCTACAAAATAATCTCTAAAATTCTAGCTGAGAGGATGAAACCTCTTCTTGACAATTTGATTTGCCCTTCTCAATCTGCTTTTGTTCCTAACAGAGTCATTTATGATAACACCATTGTTAGTCCGGAGGTTATGCATCATTTGAACAAAAAAAGAGGAAAAAATTGGTGGATGGCTTTGAAGATTTATATGTCTAAGGCTTATGATAGAGTGGAATAGGAGGTTTTGTTTAATATTATGTATAGGCATGGTTTTAGTACTAGATTTGTAAATTTAATAAAAGCTTGTGTCTCTTCTGTTTCTTTTGCTGTTGTTCTAATTAATGGCTCTGCCTTTGGGTATGTTTTTCCTTCTAGAGGAATTAGATAAGGTAATCCTATATCACCTTCTCTTTTTGTTTTATTTATTTACCTTTTGTCTAGACTTATTACTGATGCAGAAAATAAAGACTTGATGCATGGAGTGAAGATTTCCAGAACAAGTCCTCCAATATCCCATCTGCTCTATGCAGATGATCTTGTGGTATTTTGTAAAGCAAACAATGAGGAAGCTGGTAGAGTGAAAGAAGTTTTAGAGACATTTTGCCAGTGGTAAGGCCAGCAGATTAGTGAAACCAAATCTATGGTCCATTTCAGTAAAAACATGAGTCAGAGTCAGGAGGAAATGTGTGGCATTTTGAAGATGAAGGAATGTAACCACAAGGGAAAGCATCTTGGGATGCCTTTCTGTAAAGTCTACTCAAAGAAAAGTGCATTCCAAGACATAATAGATAAAATATCTGGAAGACTTGCTGGCTGGAAAATGAAGTGTCTGTCACAGGCGGGAAGATGAGTGTTAATAAAATATGTTTTACACTCTATTCCTGCTTATACCATGCAAACTGTCAGTTTGCCAAAATCTATATGCCAAGATATTGATGGTAAATGCAGAAGGTTTTGGTGGGGATATAAGGAGGATAAGGCTAGACATATTTATCTGAAATCATGGGAAAAATTGTGTATGTCAAAAGATTTTGGAGGATTGGGATTTAGGAAAGCAGAAGACATAAATCATGCACTTAATACAAAATTAGCTTGGAAAATGCTAACTGAAGTGGGGAAACCTTGGGTCATTCAGTGTCAAACAAAGTACTTGGGAATTGATAGTATACTGAATGCCCAAAGTTATAGAGGAGCTGCATCTTGGGGATGGCATTCAATTTGGAAGTGTGGAGAAACTTTGAGGAAGGGAGTCTGCTATAAAATAGGGAATTTTCCAATGCAAAGGATATGGCAGAACCCTTGGATACCTAGTATTCAGGGGTTCATACCAGACCCTGGTGAAGGGAATTTTAGAGGTCTCATTTGGGTTCATCAGCTTATGGATAGCAATTCTGGTTCCTGGGATGAGGTGAAGCTTAGCCAATTATTCAATGGAGAAACTATTTCGGCCATCAGAAGGATTCAAATTCCATTTAATATGGAACCTAGCACCATTGTTTGGTCTCCCTCCAAGACAGGGAGCTTCTCTGTCAAATCTGCTTACAGAGAAGAACAAGCATGGAGATATACAGGAAACATTCCAATTCCAAAGGAGTTATGGAAAAAAAATCTAGAAATCTAATCTGCATCCTAGGCATAAACACTTATTATGGAGGATTTTATCTAATATTTTGCCTACAAAGCTAAAATTGGGGATTTTTATGGATGTAGGTGATCATAATTGCTTAATCTGTGTCACTGGTAGTGAAAATACTGATAATTTATTCCTTAGATGCCATCTAGTAAAACTTATTTGGTTATCTAGATGGAATTTAAATGTGGAAGCTGTTTAAGGATTTGGGGATAACTAAGTGGATTGAGATAATCCTATCTCCTGAAAAGTTGGGTGGGGTTAGTATTGAAGAGCGTGAGGATTTTACTCACTGTGCAGTCATAGGAATGGAACAAATATGGAAGGAGATGAATGCTGTTTTGTTTGGGGGGAAATAAGGAAATGGGATGTCATTGGCGGTGAGGTAAATGAATTGGTAAATAATTACTCTTTGGCAGGAAAAAGAAGAGGAATCAAAGGCAACACAAATCGATATCAGGGTACACTGCCAGATGTGGAGAAGGCCTCCAATCCAAGGCCCCCCTTCGAGAACATGCTGATTCCACAATCCTTTTTAGGGGATGCAACAAACATGATTTTTACTCTAATGGGCCAGAAATGTACTGAGGAATGGCAGGGAAAGGTGACCACTGATTTGTGTAGGAACAGGTTGACTGGGATTGAAGAATGAATGATAAATCATGTTCCAAGAGTATGTAATAGGGCTGCCCATTTTCTTGCAAAATGGGCTAGAACAAATCATAGATTAGGCATTATCCCTCTGAAATCTATATCTCAAGAGGTATGGTGTGATGAACAATCTTGTGAAATTTTGGATGATATTCTCCTGGATGGAGATGGAAATGTTTATAAAGTTTAAAGTTTGCATAAAAAAACAATCTTTATTCTCAAAGCTCGAAACTAATTTTTTTTAGTTTAGCTGCGGAGGGCCCTCCCTCTAGGGGTAAATGCGGCATGGGTCCGACCCCATGTCAGCTCCTCTCACATAAAATTAGGCGGGAATCCACTTACGGGGGTAGGTCCCGCGAGTCATTCGATGAGTCATTCAGGTGGGTCCTCCCTCTTTTATGTGAGAGGGAGTGGGGCCGGACCCATTAGGACCGTTCCACCCCAGATTTTCCCCTCCCTTGATATGTTTTGAAAAGAACAATTTTCTATAGGTTTTCTTGTACAATTCCCTTATATATTTTATATTTTACTCCTAAAAGTTTTTTGAAATTTATGTAATTCGCCTATCAACTTTGTCACCCCGACTCCTATGCTGAACATATTTTGTTCAGTATGTCAGGGCCGCACTGTGAGCCGTTGGATCAAGCAATTTTAATCCAACGGCTGGATCAAAAGCATGGGTATTAAAGGACATAATTGTTTGGCTGTCCATTTAGGTGAAAAATGAAATTTGAATCCCCTTTTTCTCTCTCTTTTCCTTTTAATTGGTTGAAGATAATTTCATATCCCTAAAATCTCTCCATTTTTCTCTCTTCCCTTCTCTCACTGGTTCATCATCTTTCTTCCTCCCTTTCGTCTTTTTTATTTTTATTTTGTTGAAGAACATATCTAATCAATAGAAAATTATAAAGTAACGATGGAAGAATATGTAAATAGCGTGGAAAAGATTCAAAGATTTTCTCTTGTAAATCGAAAATATCCAAGCAAATAGTTGTTCTTTGTGATGAATCAGAAAATTGTGAGTTTTTCATTTTGTTTTATAAATAACATTTTTATTTTTGTTTTATAAATAGCTACATATTTTGTTATTTTTATTTTTATAAATTGTGAGTTTTTCATTTTGGATTTTATCATGAAACAGGGTTGGAGGGATTCGAAGATAAGCACTTCCTACCTAGATGAAGAAAACTTTCATCTCAGATTTTGAGCATTAGATATCTTAAATATGTAGCTTGTTGGTGTTGAACACCTTAAGCATTAGACTAGTTATTTTTTTGGGTTTAGTTCAGTTGTTCTATAATATTGAACACTTGTTTTTTAGTGTGAACACCTGTTTTTTAGTTTGTTTTTTGAATGAAAGGGAAAGCTAAATTATGGACATGTTTTGATAAGTGCTTCATGTCAAATAATTGTTAATCTTTTACTTTTCTGGTGTTTTTTTCCTTTTGATGAACACATGTTCTCTTACCAAAACGACATTTGTCTTACGAAGAACACATGTTCTGTTAACAAGAACACATGTTCTCTTGCCAAGAACACATATTGTTCTCTTACCAAGAACACATATTTTTTACAGGCAATGATGACTAGTACATGTGTTTAGGACTCTCAAAACATAAGAACATGTGTTTAGAACACATGAACAAGTGTTCAGAACACAAGAACATGTGTTCATTGCACGAGAACATGTGTTCTGAACACAAGAACATGTATTATGAGAATAAGAACACGTGTTTATTGAGTGTGAATACCTTTTTTATTTCAGAAATTGATTCGGCAAATACGAGAGCATATCTTAACCAATGTAGTTGTTAAGCTAAATCTCAAACCACGGACCCAAAAAATTTCACCAGAAAAAACATTAAGGAAAAAGTAAAGAGATATAACATTCATTAATTAATTATTGATCAGAACAGAACATATGTTCACTAATAAAAAAATATGTGTTCATTAATCAAGAACATGTGTTCCGAATACAAGAACACGTGTTCTTTGCACAAGAACACATGTAAATTTTTTTAACAAGAAGACATGCAAAGGCGCATTTTTTGACTTTTCTGCCGTTTTCTCTCACCTCGGTAACCCAACCGACGTGACGGTTGCGTGTCTCACTTTTTTTTTTTTTTTTTTTATTTTGTGAAATTACGTATGTACCTTTTTAACCTCTTTTAAATCTCAGCCGTCGATTAATTTGGAAAACGAATCGACGGCCCTCAGCATGCCCCGCACGTGCGAATTTTTACCTGTTCCGCACAGAAGCCGGACTGCAACTTTGTAATTCTATGTCCCAGTCATTGGCGGATCTAGGGTGGGGCCCTTTCCCTATTAGTTTTAACTTTGTTTTTGTAACACCTCGTGTCGTGAGCATTTTTTAGTTACTTATTTTGAACCAGTTTTCGATTTGAAATTAGATTTTGTGGTTCGTGAATTATAAGAATAACACCACTTATATCTTAACAAGTTTGGTTAAATTTTAAAAAGTTTAAACGTGTAATGGGACTATGATGTTTATTAAAAATTTATTTACCAAACTTAATTGTAAAAATTTGAAATCTTGTGAAATTTTTACTAAACGGTGATTATCAAAGATATTGGTGATAACTTGATTTCTATTCTTGTTGATGAATCCCGTGATATATAAATGAAGGAGCAAATGTCGGTAGTATTTCTTTATGCAAAGAATGGGCAGGTATTAAAGTATTTCCAACTTTACATTTCTAGTGACCTGTTTCAGTTCATGGAGAAAGTTTTCATCTCATTTTTTGAGTTCAGGGAGTGAGAAGATGATGAACAAATGAAAAATATGAAAAAGAAGGTGCATTAATTTTAGGGTGAATTTCATTTTGGTCCCTGTAAATGGTTCACAGTTTCAATATCGTCCCCAAACTTTTAGAAATGTCAACCTCGTCCCTAAAAATGGCCCTCCTGTTCCAAAAAAGTCATTTTGTCGTTGACTAACTCTATACTAACAAAGACTAATGAAAATTTTAAATTCCCGTGAACAAAATTCAAAACCGAATATAATGAAATCAGAATCAAATTGCAAAAATATATATACAAAAACTTTTATAGATCGCAACATCACTTGGTATAGAGGTTGACATTTTCTAAATTTCAAGGACGAACTTGACATTGCGAGCCATTTCTAGGGATGAGTTTGACACTACGAGCCATTTATAGGGATGAGTTTGACATTTCTGAAATTTTAGGGACGAACTTGACACTGCGAGCCATTTATAGGGACCAAAATAAAATTCACCCTTAATTTTAGTTGAAAACGTCATTTAGAAGGGTAGACTCCTTTCTAGGCTTGATTTTTGAATTTTTGGAAAAAGTGAAGACCATTTATTATTGAAAAGGGTAGAAAATTCCGAAAATTAAATTGAGTCGATTTTTAGTCAATCGATTTGAGGAGCCTAGCATTATCCATTTTAAAATTCTGTAATAACGGTCTCTTGAGATATTTGTATAATTGATTATCAAATATTTAAACTAAACGTATATATTCTCTATTCGTTTATATGAAAATATAAACAGTGAATATTGAATTCTAAACGGAAAAAATAAACATTAAAAACTTTTATAGAGGATATTCAAATATTGCTAAACTGGTTGATTTTCTTGGCTTGGGATCTATTCCAAACTAAAGAGGTCTTAGGATGGGGAGTACCCCTTGGAGTATGTCAAAGGGGGGTTTTGGTGGGAAGTTTTGAGTATTGTTTCTTGCATGCTTAATATAGCAGCCAACTATAGACTTTCAGTTGAAACTTTCTGTTGAAGAGTGAACGTTCTAGATAGCAGTGACAGATCAGAAAAAAATTTCACTGGGTCATTTAATATACACAACAATTGACTGCGGTCATTTATATATTTATAAAAATCACTGAGGTCATTTATACATTTATTATCTAAATGGAGTAAAATATATCATATATAATTAAAAAAATCACTGGGGTCATTTATACATTTATTATCTAAATGGAGTAAAATATATCATATATAATTAAAAAAATCACTGGGGTCATTTATACATTTATTATCTAAATGGAGTAAAATATATCATATATAATTAATTAACGGTTAATGTTGATTTAAAATGGACACATGTTCTGAACCTCAGAAGTAATTTTTTTAACCTCAGAACACCTGTCATGTTTTTTAGCCTCAGAATATCTGTTCTAAGACGTTTCGTACATACTGAAAAAAAACTGTTCCGCATAGGATCCGGAGTGACTATCATGAGTATGGACCATGCTTAGGATTTTACAAAAATTAAATGATTTTTTCTTAGTAAAATTTCAATAAAGTTAGAGTTGTGGATTTTCGTATTTTGACGAATGTGAAAAAAGTTAAATGCAAAGTTGTATGTTGGAGTCAATTTGTTCTTAAGCATGGCATGCATGCTTTAGAGTCAATGAGTAGTCAACAATCACTAGTAAAACTTTATGGTTAAAAAGAAGCTTTATTTGTGTCCAAATTAACATATACTAATCAATGTAGTCTTAAGAAAAGAAAACAACTAATTGATCATAAAAAGATAATTTGTTGTTTCTAAAATGAAGTTTTTATTGGTAAGGTAGAGAAACAAGTACTTGCATGCTCATAATTAAAGACTCAAAACTTTAATAGTAGATTTAGAAAACTAACGCGGGCTATGTAATAACTTGGAAGTCAAGTATCTGATAGCAGATTAGGGTGACAAAAGGAAAGCTAAGAAAACTAGTGCTTATAGATTAGATGCCGAATAAGATCAATTTTGTCATGGATCAGGCCTACCAAGTGGACATGGACCACTTGATCCATATTCAGCCACATTACAGTTTTGATTAAAATAATAAAAATATTCCCCCTTTTGGTGCATTGTTTGAGGCATTTTTATTGTTTTTTAATCAAAAGAGGGGATGTGATTGATTGTGGACCAAATGATATATGTCCCCACTTGTAGGCCAGGTGTATATAAGAATTTTTCGCCGAATAAAGGGACAAATAAGCAGTGAATCAACCTATATTTCTTTCTTAGATTTATAAGAAGCTGTTCATGAGTCATGAAATGCTTTCTGTAGAATGAATTGATAGGATGAGCACTGTACAATCTTTTTTATGGTAGTGGTAGAGTGTGGTGTGTGGGCGGCAAAAAAATTGATGTCCCCATTCTGTGTTATATTCTTGTCTCACGAATATATATTTGTCACATTTCATTTTTTTTCAACGGGTTTACTATCGTTTTAGGTTATAATTTTTTAATTAAAAAATTAACACATATCAATTTGTTATTAATGGGAACATGGAATGAAATAACAAACGGTGACAGAAGTTTCCTAGCTGGGGCGAAGATAACTACTTTGGTGGGTATACTTGAATAAAGATGACAGCCAATAGATCGAAAATATCACTTACATATCTAACTCTCCTAATAACTTGTCTTCTCCATACCTTAAAACTGAAATATCCATATTTCTTGACCTATATAAATAAAGTACTAAGTCTAAATATCTCCTATAAACTTGTGGGACAAAGTTTATTTTTGGATGCTCATAATTTCACAAGACATATTTGCATACTATTTGGGGCAGGAATAGTTAGCTTTATCAAAAAACAAATTGATTGGTTATACATAATACAGTGTAGCATGTGTACTCTATAGTGAAAAAGTGCAACAAATAGTATATGTGATACACTATTAATGTATGCGAGTATTATAATTACGATATTCAGTATACTTTTACACTGTAACGTACATTTGCTATACTATGATGTAATAACAAGTCACACAATAGTTGGAAATTAATTATTCTGCCCCAAATCCTTCTCAAAAGCCTAAGCAAAGAAAACATGGAGAGAAAACATCATGAAATCAAACGGAGCTACTAGCTAGCTAGGTTTGGAAACTTTTCCAAGAATACAAATGTGAAACCCTCTGGCCAAAAATCTAAAAAGGGTAAAAACATCATTGGCTATTCCAAAAAGAGAAAAGATGTCCATATATACATGAACAATTTTTATTTTTCTATTTTTATTAGTAAATTTTATTTTAGTTTTTTTATACATAAATTATTTTTGAACTACTATTTTTGTCAAATTAGTGTTAAAATGGTAGTTGTTTGTCACTTTTAATAACCCGTTCTGCACATATTCCCAGTATTAAAGGTTTAAACTGACAAAAATATCATTAAGACTGTCAAACATATACAAAACACGTGTTCAAAAGTGAATGAAACCCACTAATTTTAAACTAATTTGACAAAAGTAATAATTTAAAAATAATTTATGTATAGAAAGAGTTAAAATAAAAGTTTAGTGACAAAAAAAAAGATAAATTGTTTATTTAAATATATAAGGAGGTTTTCTCATTCAAAAAATATTGATACTACAAAATAAACCATTGTCTATTGGGAGAATCGAAGATGATATATTAGACCCTACAGTAAACTTTGTTGCATAATTTATTAATATTTTTTTGTTAAAAAAGAAAAGAAAAAGTGTTGTCTTGTTTGAAGGGGGACGGTGGGGTTTGCAGTAATAGTGCAAAATAAGCAAATGGGGATTTCTGGGGCGGTTTGTGGGACTGCAGAAGTCGTGATGTATATGTGGAAATCGTCTGACTTCATACATTTCTCATTTATTTATTTAATAATTTAGAATTTTTCGTTTGAATATTTTTTCCAATTGTATGTATACGTGACGAATTTAAGTGATTCAGTAAAGAAATAAAAATATACACAGAAATAGACACAGAAATAGAGAATTTTTTGCCCTTTTTTTATACACTTAGACTCACAATTGTCAAACACCTTCATCATATATTACACAATCCTATCCCCTCTCTATCTATAATTATATGATAATCAAGAATTAATAAGAAACATCATCAAGTAAGAAAAAAAAAAGAATTAATAAGTTTCAAGATCATCTATCTCACTTAATATTTCACTTTCTCATCCTCAATCTTAATATTATCACACTCTTTATTTCATTTTTTGTCACAATCTTAAAAAACAGTCATATATTTCACTTTGTTTCTTTCTTAGGGTTCTTTATTTTATTAATATAGACAGAGAAAGACGCATAATATGATAATTCTGACATAGGTGATCAGACAAAAGATCTAAACTTAAAAGATTACAAGGGAGAAACTAATAGAAGATACATACAATATATATATATATATATATATGAGAGAGAGAGAGAGAGAGAGAGAGAGAGAGAGAGAGAGAGAGAGAGAGAGAGCTAAACTTCAAAATAAAGGACTTAAAACAAGCTTCTAGAGGAGGGGTTGCGTGAAGGGGGGGGGGAGGGGGGGGGGTGCCTTTAAGCTTTAACTAAAAATTGATTATGACATGTCTCCACACACAACAAATGTTGTCTGCCCTTCCATTTTTTCCCTCAAATATACGAGACAATATTTTTTTGGATAACTAAAAAATTTCAAAGTGTTTTGTTTTATTCTTTCTGTTTGTCTGTTCTTGTTTCTTTATTTAATTAACAACATATAACCAATTGTCATCTTTTTGGGGTTTTTATCCACCATACAACTCTTATACATGTGGTCTCTCTTATGGCAACAACTAATACTAAAAAAAATCCAATTGAAAATGCCCCAAATATTATATATAAGAACATCCTACTCTTACTTTTTCGTAGTAATCACTTTGTATATTTATTATTAAATGTTAAATTTATCTTTTATTCATCCCTCAATCATACCCCTAATTATTAACGACTTAATAAGTTATATTATTTTTGTTATTGCATCCTATTCTTACTTTAGTTAATTTCTGAGGCTCTTATTTGTATTCTTATAATCAAGGAAAATAAAAATATAAAACTGAACTGATATTTGTACCGATCAGAAAATTTCTCAGACAGGACTAACAAAAAATCTTCTATCCCCATTCATATCCCCATCCTTATCCCCAACTAATCACAATTCACCATGCGTATATATAATTGGAAAAAATGTTTATATAGTAAATTCTAATTAATTGGAGACAGGGATGGAGATAGGAATGGGGACAGAGAATTTTCACCCAACAGGACTACCTTTTTGTATTCTCTTTTTTTTTTTTTCTCCTCCATTTTTTTCGAGTTTCTTTCTTCCCCCTAGAGTAGGCTTTTGGCAATTCTTTTTTTGAATTAATAATTTCAGGGGTTTCTTTAATTAGCTATATATTTTAAAATTATGCTATTGGCTATTGCTTGGATTGGAAGGGGGGCGATGCAGCTCATCATCATATGGTGGGAAAATTCCATTTTCATATGATTGCTCCAATTCAAGTCATTACTATAGCAACTTCCTCAGATTCTTTTACTATTTTAAGGAACCCCAATTTTTTAATTTTTTTATTTATACTCACAAAGTTTTAGAAAATAAAATCATTTTGTAATTTTTTATTCGGATTAATATGTTTCTCAATTATTTTTCAGATCACATGTACTCAGTTCATGAGAATTGCCTACACTATTTCTCCTTTTTGCTATTTACCTCTTCTCTTTCCTACTCATGCATATATATTTTATGGACTCATATTCTAATTTTAATTTTAAAACTTACATCGATAAGCTTTAACATGTTTCGTGGAATATATTACTCCCTCCATTCCATGTTTAGAAAATTCTAGCACTCAGGGACGATTACAAGGGGCGTCGCCCCCGAGATTTTTAAAAATTCTACTAGATATAGTAAATTCTATATGTAGTCTAGAATATTTGATCAAATTCGCCCCCAATATATATATATATATATATATATATATATATATATATATATATATATATATATATATATATTTTTGCATCTAATAGATCCTTATTTATAAGGTTTTATTCCCTCCCAATTTTCTAACACAACCGATGTGGGATATTGAGAGAATCCCAATATATCCTCCTTTCTCTCAATTTCCCAAATTTACATCTTAAACATAATAAGGAAACCTATCTCTATTGGGATCTTGAGAATCTCTAACAAATCATCCTTTTCTCAAGTTCCCAAATTATGTCAAAGAGGTCGTAGCCCAGTGGGGCAAGCCTCGACTCGTGACCGAGAGGTCCCGAGTTCGACACCCTCCCCATACATGGGGCAAGCTTAAAAAGTCTCATTTTCTAGGGCTATCTCCTCCTCCTGTGAGGCAGATTTTGACGTCACTCTAAAAAAAATCCATTCTATGTATCGTAGCAGGTATAAGTGGCGTGTTCTTTCTATTTCTACTGACAGCAGTTCTCTTTCCCCTTCATGGGGCAACCGCCCAGCCGGGCTTCAAAAAAAAAAAAGTTCCCAAATTATAATTAAAAGTTCCTTGATGTTGGGTAAATGAATGTTTATTTTCTCTCATTCCAGTCACGAACTTAACTTCTTCAAAGACTCGAACCTGAAGCTCTGATATCAGTTGTTGGGTAACGGAAGCAAACACGCATATAATGTAGAGAGAAAAAGAAGAATAAATAAATCAACACGTAAGAACACCAATATTTTTAACGTGGTTCAGTCTCATTCGCACAGCTACATCCATGATCCCGAAGGGTAAAAACTTTCACTATGTAATTTTTGGACAGAACAAAATTACAAACTCTCTCGCAAACCAAACTCAGGAAACTCACCATTTGAGTTGGTGGCAGTGGCGGAGCCAGACATTACAAACAGGGGGCACAATTAACATTTTAATCCTTGAAACTCTTCACTCATACGCATGTCAATAATATATGTATCAATTTGATCATCTAGTGCTAAGATATGTCCTGCATCAAAATCCAATGGATAGTATCCACATAGTCGAATCAATTTGTTCTTGTCAAAATCAACAAAGGATCTATTAGGACATAAGCACACAATGCAAATTAGTAGGTCACTATTCACCTCTGAAAAACGATTATTCAATTCTTGAAGTTGCATATCAATGATAACATAAAACATTTCAACACGATAGTGATGTAAATTTGTCATTTGCTCAAACCTTGAACGACCAATAGGCCTAAACATTTCTTCCATGTCGGGAACATTTATATTGTGAGATCCACAAAACGACGAAATAATCTCAATAAAAGAATCACATCCATCATCCCCCAATGTTTGGAGCTGCAATTTATAGTACTTCACTAATTTCATAGCATTGACAATATCTTGATCTTTCCCTTGTAATGCTTTAGGCAATTCATTTGAAATTCCCAAGATCTTCTTCATGAGATGTAGATTAAATACAAATTCAAACTTTAACATCAACTCCAGTAAAATACATGCATCACCTCTTGTTCCTGTACTTGTACGGTTAGTGCTAATCATTTCAATAACTTCAAAAGTAGATGAAAACATAGTCATCAGATTAATTAAACATTCATAGTGAGAGCCCCAACGTGTATCACCAGAACGTTTAAGGGTAGTTTCTTGATTGAGACCCGTCCCACTTGGTATTTTATCAACCCTGAGTGCTTCAAGAATTTTCAATCTCTGTTTCTCTCGAAGAAGATCACTCCATTTTGCTGAACCTCCTACAACATTCACCAATCTATGAACCAAAGTAAAGAATGTTTCAATCTTCGAATGTTTCTATGCCACAGCTACAAGAGCTAATTGTAATTGATGAGTAAAGCAATGAATATAATGAGCACTTGGATTTTCTTTTAATATAAGTGTTTTCAATCCATTATACTCGTCTCTCATATTACTCGCTCCACTGCATAACGAAATACTACCGACATTTGCTCCTTCATTGACATGTCACGAGATTCATCAACAAGAATAGAAAACAATCTATCACCATTTTCTTTGATAATCATATTTCAAATTGTAGAAGCAATGGCACTAACAATATCTTTTTGAACACATGGAGATGTTTTTCAGGCGCATTCTTCAAAGCTAAGCTACCCCTTTAATTATGATCACATAACCATTGCAAAAGCTCAAGAAAATTACCTTGATTACTAGACTCTTCAGATTCATCATGTCCACGGAAGGCCAAACCTTGTCGTAAGAGATAGCGAACACAATCAATAGACGCGTTCAACTAAATTCGATAATCATTTTGAGTTTGATTCGATTGCTTAATAAGACAAGATCGGATATTGTGTCACTGATCCTTAAACGATTCATACTTGATTCGAGCCTGATTGTGTACACTACTTGATTTTGCAACGTGCTTTCTAATGAGTTCTTTCTTTTTCCAGTTTGAGAACCCATTGTTAACAAATGAACCACATCCATCACTGAAAAGATAACAATATAAACAAAATACGACATCTTTTGCTATACTATACTCCATCTCATTATACCATGACATACAAAATCGCCTATCTTTTGTACCAATTTTTGTAGCTGGAAATACATGATTTCTAGTAGGGATGGCAATTTGATCCGTGATCTGTTGACCCGCTCTGATCCAACGTCTTTTGGAGCAGATCCGATCTGCCCCGTATAGAATACGGAGCAGATCTGCTCCGATCCGAGGACGGGGCAAATCAAATTTGGTATTTGTGTCTGCTCCGATCCGATCCGCCCCGTTTTGCCCCATATATATTAAATTATTATAATATTGTTATTATTAGGCTTAATTATGTTTAATTTTCATTTTAATATAATATTTGTACTTGTTTAAAAATTGATTTAGCATAAAATTTATTAATTATACTTGTTGGAGGCTTTTTTTTATGAATTTTAAAAAAAAAATAATGATTTTTATGGTAAAATTAATGATTTTTTTTTAAAAAAAAATAGGACTGAACGGATCGGATCGGAGCGGATCAGATCAGCCCCGTGCGGAGCGGATCTCGGATCATAAAATTTTGATCCGGAGCGGATCACGGATCGGATCGGATCGGAATTTGGATAATGCGGAGCGGATCGGATCAGACAGATATCCGATCCGATCTGCCCCATTGCCATCCCTAATTTCTAGGTTGACAAGGACCTCTCTGAATATATGTCCTCCGAATTAAATCTCGAACATTAACATCATAATTTTGTATTGGGATTCTCAATTCAGGATCCGAAGGCAATTGTTCAATATCAAATTCAAGTCTTTCATCTCTAATATTTCCCACATTAATTTCAAGTAAATCCTCTTCAACATCCATTTTGTATCAATTTCAATATCATTTTCATCTCCAATCTCAACCCTTTTATCCCTAACACCCCTTTCACTAGTTTGTTCCGAACAAAGTGCAAATTTACGTTTAATAACGAATTTATCCATAATTGTGCAAAAAAAAAAAAAAAAATTGTACATATATATCAGGAAATAGCAATCATATGTATTTTACAAAAAATGTACATAAATAATGAAGATTAAAGAAGTATTAAAAGGGTTACCTATTTAATTCAAATAATGAAGGATGATGAATGAAAGAAGCATGGTGATGTGCACATAAATCAAAATGGTTCTTGGGTCTGCCTTCTCTGATGCCTTTTGGCTTTGATTTGAGGGCATGATTCTGTAGCAAACGCGACGGCATAGGGGACCATTGTTACATGTGTATTATATGGGCAACCACTTTGTGCACTTGTTGCCAAAGGTTAGGTTAGTCTCCAATACATCTCGTTTCAGATGGTATCCTGGGATCAGCCACTTTGTTTGACAAAGGTTAGGTCATGTATCTCGTCCATCCCCGCCCATACCCCCAATTATTGGGGACTTAATGGGTTATGCTATTGTTGTTGCTATTGTTGTAAGGATGATGAATGATTGATGATTGAGGATAATAAAAACCCTAATGAGAGCCAGAGGAAAAAATCGCCATTGTTGAATAACAGAGAGAATTGAGGCCTGAGCTGATTAAAAAAAAATCTGCATTGTGGACTTTTGCTAATATTAGGCAGTAGCAGTAGCCTATGAGTCATAGACTTCTAGTATATAACTTGTAGACTAGTGTTTTTTTTTTTTTGTTGATCAAATCTTATATTATAATCTATTAGTATTTATGGATTTTTTGATGAAATCTTATTATCTTTTTGATGAAATCTTATAAATATTATAGTCTCTTACACACTTAAGTTTATTACAATTTTAACCAAAATTGTTAAGATATAAGTGGTGTCATTCCTATAATTCATGAACTAAATAATCTATTTTAAATCGTAAAGTGATTCAAAATTGATACAATAAACAATGTTCACGGGACGAGATATTACAAAAACAAAAATAAAACTATAATATATATATATATATATATATATATATATATATATATATATATGTGTGTATGTGTATAGTGTAGTGTGTGTGTGTGGGGGGAAATCCCACTAGTGCCCCATCAAGTGCTAGTGATGCGCGCACACACACACACACACATATATATATATATATATATATATGGAAAAAAACCCATCAGGTCCCACTGTGTCTCCGCCAGTGGTTGGTGGCGCCCAACGCTGCACACACAAATAATACTCAACTAAGAGATCCTTATTTATAAAGCTTTACTCATTTCTAGTTTTCTAACACAATCGATGTGGGATATTGAGAGAATACCAACAGTATCAGAACTAGGAACGTATTTGTAATCATTTTGCATTTTAAAAATTAACATTTTTTTCTTACTTTAAGCCGACCCACCCACATCTCTGAATTTGACATTGCCAGATCCAAGGAAAATTTGTTCAAGCAGAAACTAATCCGATATTTTTACTCAGCATTTTGTAAATCATAAAAGCCAAAACAAGCCAATAAGAGAATACCTTTACTCCTGCAACTTTAAAACTACAAGTTTTGAAGAAGAAAAAAAATATAAACATGCTTGAATTAAAATGCAAGAACAAAAGAAATAACTAAAAGGCAAAAATTGTTTGCAAGGACTAATTTAGGTAAATAACCAGTATTCATAAGCAGGGGTGTTCACCAGTGACGGAGCCATGAATTTATCTTTGGGGGCACAATTAACATTGACAAAATAAATTCATAAGAGCATATAAAATATTTCATTACAATTGTTCCCTACGCGTTTTCATACTTCGATAATATTCTATAATTATATCATTTTCGATAGTATCAAACACATCTTTCTCAACAAATGCAATTAAACTATCATTCAACCACTGATCTCCAATTCGATTGCGTAGACGATTCTTGACAAAAGTCATTGCAGAAAATACACTCTCAACTAAAGCAGTAGCCACTGGTAGAATTAAAGTCAATGTCAAAAGCTTGTAAACTAATGGGTAAACTTGATGATTGTTTTCTGCAAATAACGTCTGTGAAAGCTTACTAAGACCCTGCAATCCTTGAAACTCTTCACTCATACGCATGTCAATAATATATGTATCAAGTTGATCATTCATTGCTAAGATATGTCATGCATCAAAATCCAATGGATAGTATCCACATCGTCGAATCAATTTGTTCTTGTCAAAATCAGCAAAGGGTCTATTTGGACAAAGGATCTATTTGGACACAAGCACGCAACACAAATTATTAGGTCACTATTCACCTCCAAAAAACGATTATTCAATTCTTGATGTTGCATATCAATGATAACATAAAATATTTAAACACGATAGTGATGTAAATTTGTCACTTTCTCAAACCTTGAACGACCTATAAGCCTAAATATATATATATTCCCATGTCAGGAACATTGATACTGTGAGATCCACAAAACGACAAAACAATCTCAATAAAAGAATTCCATCCATCATCCCTCAATGTTTGGAGCTGCAATTTACAGTAATTCACTAATTTCATAGCATTGACAATATCTTGATCCTTCCCTCAAGTAAAGAATATTTCAATCTTCGAATGTTTCTGTGCCACAGCTACAAGAGCTAATTGTAATTGATGAGCAAAGCAATGAATATAATGAGCACTTGAATTTTCTTTTAATATAAGTGTTTTCAATCCATTATACTCGCCTCTTATATTACTCGCTCCATTGTATCCTTGACCTCTTAAATTAGAGATACTTAAACTATGCTTGGAGAATAATTGATCAATTGCAAGCTTAAGGGAGATAGCTGTAGTACTTGATACCTGACTAACACCAACAAAATCCTCCAATATTTGTCCATTCTTCACATAACGAAATACTACCGACATTTGCTCCTTCACTGATATGTCATGAGATTCATCAACATGAATAGAAAACAATCTATAACCAATATCTTTGATAATCATATTTAAAATTGTAGAAGTAATGACACTAACAATATCTTTTTTGAACACTTGTAGACTTGTGGTCTACAACTTATAGACTATAGTTTTTCTTTTTCTTTTTTTATGAAATCTTATTGACTAGAGTTTTTCTTTTTTGCTAAATAAGTTATAGACTAGAGTTATACACACACTTTTTGATGAATAAGAAATTTTTCATTAATCACAATGTAGCCGAGGCCATTACAATCAAAGAAAAATCTGAAATTACAAGAAAATAAAAGTTATACAATGATTTAAAAAACCATGATAACAGACAAAAGTCACAACCAAGAAAAGTTGGGTGGTTAGGAGATACTAAATTAAAAACTAGTAAGATAAACAAATACATAATCTTCTTCTTCCCAGCATCTTCATCGCAATCCTTGAACCACAGAGGCAGGAGAAACTCAATTTCAACATCTTCCTTAGAGATCGACAATTTATATGACCATGGGCGTATCAACCGTCCTACAAATTGCCTCGGGAAGATGTAGAAAGTTGATAAAGGACTCAGATCAAGTTCGGGTTGAAAGATTTCTCCTAAGGATAGAGCCAACAAGTCTAGATCTGTGAAGATCTGAGACAGATGTAACCTCCATGTCTTGGATCTTGAAGAAAAAAAAATACTTTGAAAGAGTTATCATATGATTTGTGGTACAAAATAGATATATAAAAACTAAACAAAAGTAGATAACTGACCAAGATTTGACCATTGGCCGGAGCCAATGGCCAAATCTGGCCAGAGGCAGAGGAGAAAGCAGGAACGCCAAGAGAGGGGGGAGAGAGAGAGAAACGGGGGAAAGGGATTAGCTCATGCCCCCGATTTATACACACTTTTGTTCACCCTTTTCTAGTAGTAAATTTTTTTTTTATTAAATAAATATTATATTCTCTTACACACTTAAAATTGTTACAATTTTAACCAAATTTGTTAAGATATAAGTGGTGTCATTTCTATAATTCACGAACTAAATAATCTAATTTAAATTGTAAAGTGATTCAAAATGGGTACAATAAACAATGTTCACGGGACGAGATGTTACAAAAACAAAACTAAAACTATAATAAAAGATAAAAAAAATTTGTGGAAAAAACTGGTGGGGTCAGTGGTGTTCACTATTCAATTAAAACGAAATACCGAATTGAACAAATCGAATTTCGCTATACGGTTAGTTTTAGAAACCGAAATACCGAATAGACAATTTTTTTTATTATTCAAATAATTTTGTATTTTACTTATTAGAATTATTAATATTACTTAGAATTGTATTTTGTAACTTATTGTTTTTGTTTTAATTGTGCATTATAATTTTATATTTGGTCTAATATTTATTAAGTTGAGCTCCACAAGTTTTTGAGCGCCCGAAGGCGATTGCCCCCGAAGAGGAAGAGCGGAGAGTACCCTAGATAGGGAAGATTGAAGCATGCCCCATGCCTGGGGAGGGAAGATAAGCCTCATAAGGAGGAGAATTATTTGCCCCATTATGGGGAGATATAGGAATCGAACATGGGACCTCCGCCTCGTGTTCGGGTAGCCTTACCACTTGGGCTACCCGATTCCCATGAGCTCCACAAGTTTAAAATGAATTTTTTGGTACGAACCGAACCACATCGAAATCATTTTGGTATTTGGCATTCGATTTCCTTAAAATTTCAATTCAGTTCGATTTTTATAAAACATTACAAAACCAAACCGAATGCCAAGATTTTGTTCCAAATTCCGAATCGAATGCACACCCTAATTATAAGTTCAATCAATTTGTAAAAGTATTCTTCATTTTTAATAAAGAAATCAGAGGTCCAACAATCTTTTCCTTTATATTACTCCACCTTACATTATTTAATCAGAAAAAATGATTAGACAAACTATTATATTCATGATGACTAACAGCATTTTTACTTTGGGTTTTTTCTAACAGAATCCAGATCACATGTTAATTTGAATAGAATACGTATACATGAAAATTAAAATTATCTTAAAATTTGTAAAATTTAAATTTCCGATTTTAGGAGATTTAAACCAATCAATCATTCATAAATATGATTGGTTTAAAATATCCTAAAATCAAACGGTTGAATTTTACGATACAAAATTTAGAAGAAATGTAATTTCAATGTATCATGCAACACACATTAAAAAAACCTTTTATTTGTTGCAGCTCTATATCATCTAATAAAAGGGCTAGATTAGTGCTTATGTCCATACCAGTCAAACTCGTGAGGTACGATCCTACGAGTTTTAAGAGTCTTACGAGTTAGATCCTACGTAGGATCAGTAATTAAGTAGGATCGATGTAAACTCGTGGGATTGGATTCAGGATCGTACGATCCTACAATCCTACAAGTCAATTATATTCCCTTTCGGGTCGATTTTTTTTCTTTTTTTTTTACAAAAAAAACTGATGTTTTAATTTAACCAAGGTCGTAAAAAAATCTTTATCTTGTTCTTCTCAACTCAAAGTCTCAAACTCTACACTTCGCAGCTTCTTGGGGCTTCTTCAAATTTCAATATTCTCAACTCAAGCCTCTACTCTAATTTACATATTTGCATCAGATTTTTTGTCTCTGAGTTTCTTTTCCGCTATCTACTAGATTCTGTAACAACGACGTCAAAAAGATTATTTGAATTGAAACCATAAACTCAAATTTGATCTATTACATCATTCAAATTCAATTAAATAATTAATGTTAGAAGTTTGACATTTAGTTTATCCGGCTGTGAGCGCAATTGGAGAACTTTTGAGATGTTAAAGTTTCATTTTAACCAATTTATTTGTATGTCATTTTAAAGCTTATATAAATATAATACTTATTATACATAAATTGATTTTCTCACTCTCCAATTAAGATATTTGATGTGAAGATATTGTACTTTTATATTTTAAATTTGTGATTAACATGCTGTTCTATGAGTACGCATATATTTTCAAATGATTTTTTAAATTAAGTAGGATCTACGATTCAAATTACGATTCTACGATCCTTACATGCAGGATCTCGAGTTTGACTGTATGGCCTATGTCTACTATTAGTAAGTCACTAATATAATAGGAATCAATCTTCTCTAGAAAGAATCTACGGTTTAATTACATTAACCGTGACATACTTTTTCTATATCATTACATAAGCCCTTTCAAAGTATTTTAACATTAATGCGAGATTTTTAAGGTATTTTAATATAAAAATGGAAAAATAAATGACATTTTTTCAATTATATTCTTGAGTAATTGAATTCTTTCAAAGTATTTTAACATTAATGCGAGATTTTTAAGGTATTTTAATATAAAATGGAAAAACAAATGACATTTTTTCAATTATATTTTTAAGTAATTTAATTTATTCTCGCAAGTTATATCTACCAAACTCGTATTTGTTTATAAGTTAAGAGTAACTTGAAGAAAAATCGTTGAAAGTTTGAACAAGAGCACGTATTTAAAAATAAATGAAAATCCCAAAAAACCCTTCAATTAAAAAACTAAATGGAAGGAGTACATGTATAATATGTGACTTCATTTTTAGATAATGCAAATCTATTTGAGAGAGAATCAATTGTTTTTTAGTCGTCTCCACTACATGAAGATTAACAGTGGTTCCTCACTACCCCTATAGCATTACTCAAACTCTCAACCCACCGATTGGAGACTAAACGTCTTACCACTTGAGCTGCACTTTGTTGTCACAAGAGACTAAACCCCCCACTCACCCTCCAAAAAAAGACACCCTTTTAAATTTCACTATTATATTCAAGGGATCTACAATAATTTTTAAATAACCACAGAACAGAGTATGAAGCATTAGATTACAAATTGGAGAAGTATATATCAGACAACTCAAGCCATTTCCAGGTTTAATACTGACCACTGATCTATAGAACTCTATTGCAAAGTAGTATACACCAACAGGGGCCTGTAGTTCAGCGATTCGGATTCTCTATACCACTCTCTGTAATACTCTAAAAGAGGATCCAGGTGCTGTAGTTTGTGATTCAGATGGATAAATTACAGGATCTCCTAAAAGACGCCAAGATCAGTAAGGACAGCGGAGTCCTTGAAGCTAGATAGATGCTTTCTTAACAAATAAAATTTTGGCAAATAAAAAGAACAAAAAATTTAAATTTTGGAGTTTGAGAGGACAAAAGCATATTTACGAGGCTACGGAAACTCAGGTTAGACTAAGGTTAACGATGTACAATTACAAAAGAAGAACTGTGAAGGAAATGCAGAAATTGACCTTTGAATACTGCATTTTCAGGCAAAAGGATCCGGCAATGATCTACAAGAAGCTTCTTTGGAAAGATCCTGAAGAGAACCTAGAAGATAGACCCTGACCCATGTTTTCAGGATCAAGATTGACACTTTGCCTCCCGGCTGTCAAATCCGTGTCGCGGTCCCAAGGTTTCCAAGGATGCTTTCCCTCCCATTCTTCTTTCACTGCCTCCTGCTTCTTAGACTTTTTCTTGGAGCGGCTACGAATGGATTCCTGGTGTTTCTCTACCAACGTCTTTGATCGCTTTGCTTTGTTATACTGGTCAACCAATTCAGCATCTACATTTGATTGTTTATTTTCTTGCTCATTTGAAGCAAGTGCTGCAGCTTCATTATAAGCTTCCAAATAACTGCATAATATATTTTAATTTCAGTCTTTCAGACACCCGTTACGAAAAGAATCAAAAGAATTTGATACTAAACTTACCTCATTTTCGCTTTCTGAGCTCTCTCTGATGGAGTATCTGTCCAAACACTAGTATCTCCACGGCCTTCCTTGGAGCTTTTGCCGAATCTTGTTGATTGCATGGTCATGCCAGAGCCAGGCTAAGAAAGAGAAAAGGATCACGAGATCTTTAGCATTCTTATTAGAAACTAAGAATGACAAAACAATAAGAGGTTAATCTTCTTAAGTTATCCTCAAAGGAAAGTGCTTTTGAGCTCGTCTTTTTATACAGTAATCAATCTTCATTTAGAAGGAGAAAATTGTAAAGATTTTCCCTTCCAGAAACTACGATTCCAATGTTGATTAAGAAAATAATCATACTCCAGTGTGGTTTCATACATCTTTATTCAGTTGGAGCTGGAGGTATAGAAGCAAAATTTCATAGCAAAATGAGAAGAGGTCTCCTTTCTTCAGTTAAGGGTTTCCTTTTCCTATTTTGTATTTTATATTCTTTATCAGTTCAAAAAATCCAGAGAAGATGAACCAAACATGGGTAAAAAAATGCCCCTACCTTTCTTTCAGGGGGTAGTCTTGTCATCCATTCGTCTCTTGTAGGTGCAACTTTCACATCTGTCTCTGCCAAGAGTATATCATCACCCTCCATGGATATACCTGTAGTTCAAAGAGCTCTTCAGTTTTCACACCAAGAGATTCCGAAGTGAACATGATATTTCATGAAACATAACCTACTCCCTCTGTTTCACAATGTAAGACTATTTGGCACATTTGCATTGATTAAGTAAGAGGAAAATAAGTGATATCCTTTACTGAATCACTAATATAATAAAATCAAGAAAGAGAGAATTGTAAGAGCCATCACACCAGGTGCAAAAGCATGGGTATCTTGTGTCCATTCAGCAAAAAACAGGTTGTAAAGTTACGAATGAGGGCAACTTTAGAAAAAGAATCCTTAAAATCTCTTAAAGGCCAAACATTTTTGGAAGAGATAAAATTGCTAAAAAGCCTTATATTGTAGAACAGATGTAGTGTTATTGTTGCAACAACAACAATATAACCCATTAAGTCCTCAATAATTGGGTGGAGGATGGATAGGAGACAGACCTAACCTTCAGCAATAAATGCACAAATAGGCTGCTTCCAGAATACTACTGAAACGGATAGATTGGAGACTAAACTAACATTTGGCAATGAATGCACAAAGTGGCTGCTCGAAGAATACAACCGAAACAATAATCCCCCTATAACATCGTGTTTGCTACGAAATCATGCCCTCAAATCAAAGCCAAAAGGCATCAGAGAATGCAGACCCAAGAACCATTTTGATTTATGTGCATTGTTTTGTTAGAAAGAGATATATCTGCATGGATACAACAATGTATTGGATGGTACATCACTACTTTTCAAATATCTAATAAAAATCTCACTTCCATAATATCTAATACTTCAAGAAACCAACACTGACGTAACCATCTCTAGCAAATACTAGGAAGAATTAAATCTCATCCATAAATTACTGCAGCAAATTGACCATAATATCTAATACTTCATGATGAAATTCCATCTGTTCTAACAAAATTTACTTCTGAACTTGTGTAAAGACATATGAAGAGATATATTTCTTGATCTTAAATAACCGAACTGAACAATTTACCTCTACACTTACGAGGAGAAAGGAGTAAAAAGCCAGCAAAACTAAATGCATACTATTTTCCATACGTGAAGCTAGTTATATTTTTCTCTAAACTGCAGCTAACCCCAAACCTAAAAAGTTAAAGAACACATCACAAGACTTCCATTTGTGCTTGATTACAAGCTAAAAACAGAGTACTCTTATCCCTCTAATTCTCATTTTGGATAGACTAGGTAGAGAGAACGAGTGTTGGTGGATATTTTAGTATAAAAGACGAGTTTTTAAAATTTGTGCTAGTTTTATTTAATAATCCAAGGTGCTAGGTATGAAAGAACAACGGATTAATCTACATGCAATTACAAAATATATGCTGATATGGAAGTAGACGGGACAATTTTTAGAGTATATGACTAGACATAAATATTAAATAATTTCCTTATGACATTTTTTCAACTTTATTTGGATATTTTTGATTTTGTTTTCCTTTTCCTTTTATAATAGGGTTTTACAAATGTTGATTGATCCTTCCCCTTTCATAATACATGAAGACTTATTTAATTCAACTTTCTGTGAAATCCTATGTTTTTGCTTAGAAGCCTATATTGTTTTTTTTTTTAAGTGAAAAGATTATATTTTTAGTTTTTGAAGTGAAAAGCTTATAGATATTATTTTTAGTGAAAATCAAATGGAATTTTTTTTATTATTTATTTATAGAAAATCGGTATATTGTGTTTTTTAGGTAACCTTTTACCTTTGGGACTTTTGTTTAATAAATCTTTTTTGGTATATAATATGATTTGTTATACTAATAATTCACATTCATTCTATAATATGCCTAATTCCATTCAAGTTTCTGGAAATCATTAATTAATTAATTAGAATACAATGAATCATATTTTTAACCTTTTAGAATTAGAATTAAAACTCGATTGGCAACATCCTATCCTTGAGACTTTTAGGCTGATAAATCATTTTCCTTCCGTAGTTGTTTTCCTTTTATAATATTGGCAACGCTTTTAGAAATCACCTATGTTACTCGGACTCGGGTACGGGTGTTGGGTACGCGTATGTATTTAGGTGTCGGGTAATTAAACATCTAAAACAAAGTGTTTGATCGGTGTTGACCAGATCCGGTAAGTATCCAATACTCATGTCGTGTTGTGTCGACACAGGTACAGCAGGCATAAACGAAGGGTCCGAGTAACATAGGAAATCACTAATTTAATATACTTTTTCAGCCTTATAAAATGAGAATTAAAACATAACATCAATGGACATTATTGGAATGAAAAATCTAAAACATTAAAACACAAGGAACTTTTAACATATGTATGATTGTCTTTGTGTGAGGGCGTTAGAGAGAGAGTGCAACAAAGAGTAAGGTAAAAAGTGAAAAAGATAACATATACGTTGACAGCTATAAGAGTAAGGTAAAAAGTGAAAAAGATAACAAATATATTGACAGCTATAAGGAGAAGAGGAAATTCACATAAAAATAGCAGAAGTGCATACCTTGCAAACGCCTCCATTGTGCAGCCTCTCGCATTGCTTTCAACTCCACCTGTCAAGTTAAAGCCCATTCTGTTGATATAATCATAACCAAGAAAACAGCTTTAAGCTGCCTAATTGACATGCAAAAGATGTACCTTAAATGCCTCTTGTTCCTCTTTCAGCTTTATCTTTTCATCCAAGGCTTTTCGCTACAAAAGGACAAAAAATTAAATAGGAAGAGCGCACACGAGGTACTTGAGGTTGAAAAACATATACTGTATATTTGAATTTTGAAATAGCCATCTAAATTACACAGCTAAAGGACTATACTATGGTCATAAGCTTTTACACAAGAGTGCCCGGTATTGTTGCTAATATACAAGATCGGCAATGATTCATGCTTTCTAAGTAGCACCATTTCTCTCACTTTGATCGGGAAAATACAATCATCCAAGACTTTGACAGATAAGTAACAAATAAACAAATTTATTGATACAAAACAATGAAAAATGTTGAAGTACTAGGTAATAGAACGAAACCACATTACCAACGTCAGTCGTGATTTAGCGTTAAATTTATAAATTCTGAATTCGCCCGGGTTCAAATACTATATTATCAGTTAAGTCATGAGACTTATGAACTGTTTAGCACAAATATAAGCAGAAGCTTGTAAACAACGACACAAATGGAATCAAGAAATCTAAGTTCTACTAAAAGCAAACATTGTGTAAAATTCTCTACCTTCTCTGGATCTTGTAGCTCTTTAAAAGCCTTGTTCAATTTAACAAATGCTTGGTGAGCCTGAGGATGAGAGCATTTGTCTGGGTGCACCATAAGAGACAACTTCCAGTACCTAAGTTAAGAACATTTTTTATTTGCAACATTCATACACTAAAAACAAATATCAAAAGCAATCACAAAAGAAAAATAAAGGAAACGAAGGCTTTCAAGGAGGAGTTTTAGATAAGATCAGGAACCCACAAACAGACTACAAATATCAGGAGTCCCAATATTAATCAGGTGAAATCAATCAACTTACTAATATATTTCTGTAACTACTCATGGACAATCTTAAACAAACACACACACACACACACACACACACACACACACATATATATATATATATATATATATATATATATATATATATATATATATATATATATATATATATATATATAAACTGCAAACAAAGCAACAAAATCAAGCATTCTGATACGATTACAGACAGGGTCACAAGGATCGTTGTTTGACAGAAAACAATAAGATTCTCAATCAACTTCAGAAATGTTGAAAAGTTTCAATGTGATATGATCTTGATCAGCAATATGGTAGAAAGAAATAACACACCAAGTTACTTTATATCCCAGGTCAAAACAATAAAGGATGAGAAGAGATAAGAACTATTTTAGGTTAAAGATCACAGCAGAAATACTCAAAACATCAAACATCAAGTAACAACTTACTTTTTCTTCATGTTTTCGGCTGGCATATTTCTATTCACTCCTAGGATATCATATGGACCATCTGTCTCAGCTGCCATAATTCTTGTAATCTGACAAAGCACCCAATATTGTCAGCTACTAAATAAGGGTAGCAAGGCACATTGGCATACTAATACAATAAATTATTATATGACCTCAGACCATTAAAAACTAAAGCTCCAAAACCATGAACAATCATAGTCCATAACCTATAATTTTTACAACAATATTATGCCTGCAAATCTATGGATATCCTCTTTGTTCTAATAAGCTAATAAGCTTTTCTAAAGTTGACTAGCCAAAAGTACATGATTCCCAAAAAAATTGCTTGAAAAATTTAACGTGGTATTTCCATTTTAACAACTTGGAGAAGATGTATTTTGAACAATAACAGAAATACATTGTCTCTATGATCATATACAATAATTCTTCCACACGCTCTAAGGTCATGCATAGCTAAATGGCCTCTCATATCTGTACAGACGGAACAGTATAACGTTTAAAGTACCAATAGGACTTAAAGATCTAATGGAATAAGCTTTCGAGGCGAATATAACTTTTCGATCCGTGAATTGGGCTTCTTCACAGATCTTTCTCCACCAACTAGAGATTTACAGAAGATCGTAAACTACATCATAGCTAGTATTCTTTCTTACCATCAACACATTTAATAACTAGGATTACGTTGTTGCAATCTCCAGCTTTTAAAGTGCTTCAACATGAATACTTTATGTCAATTATGTAAAAATGGGCTACATAAAAAACGACTTCAGTGGACTGTTAATTTGAGCTTCAGGAGGATCTGGAAGTAAAGTACTATGCATACGTATCCATGGAAATCGAAATTTGAACTCCCTGTTCACTTGGTGATCTCCCATAACAAATTGGAAGTGCAATCTAGGTGTTTCACATGACACAGATCTAATAACTAATACTTAAGAGTTTAGATCAAACCCGGATTCTATCTCTAAATGGGTTTCTCTAGAATTTTACTCTCAAACAAAATGATACATTTACTTTGTCCTAAGACTTGTACCTTACTTTACATATTTATTTAAAGACCATATATAACAAAAAAGGCTACTGCAACAACTTCAAAAAATGACATACCAATGTGCTCCACCAACATAAGTATATGTTTGAAGCTTAGTCAGATAAATAAGAACTATATGCGCCGTGATTGCTGCCACCACTAATTAGGTCCAAAAAGAATTATGTTTAATGTTAAATCATCATTTGAAAAAGTTCCTTTGGGACAATAATCATCAGATTCAGTAGTGAGTTCAACTAATAGGAAGGAGATGCATGGGAAATTTAAAAGATTAAGCTATGAGAACCAAAGTAGGATACAAAATTTAATAGAGATCTAGGCCAGCCTCAATGTTTAAAGATACGCAATACTTGAGTAACCTAAATAACCAACAGCGGATGGGGCAACAGGGAAACAGTTCAAATGTAAATGGGCACAGTTCGAGAGCTTGCAGGACCAATCTGTCTTGAACAATGATTAATTTGAGAGAGAGAGAGAGAGACCTCTTCAAAACGCTCTGCTTCATTTGATGACTCAGCTTCAACTACTAAAGCAGGGGGTGGAGGTCCTACGAACACTTCAGTGTCTGCTTCCAACTCAGCATCCCTAAATTCATCCACCAATAAATGCAATATCTCAGTAGATACAAGAATTTATAACAGAAGATGATAAAGAGTTCCTAACAAAGATAAGTAACTGTCCAACCACGTAAACATATGAATTTGTTAGGAAAAAGAAAAGGACTGTTTCCTATAACCCGAAATTATTAGAATTATCACATCGAAGTAATACCTCATCTCGGCTTCTGCTTCAGTTAATTTAGCTGCTGCCGCAAGTAACTCGGCAGAGGGCATTTCTGGGCCAACCATTCTACAACAACAAGAAGTATCACATTCAAATTAACAATACAGAGCAACCAGCAAAAGCTAGATGATAAGTGTGAACAAATTGACCCTGGAAAACAACACAATGAGCTTCAAGGGGTTTGTCCATCAATGGTGACAAATAAATAACAGAAATTATTTTTCAGCACCTTCTTCTAGTTGGACCAACTTCTTCATGTGAATCACTGGCAGGAACATCATCAGCTACCGGTCTACTTGAATCAGGTGATACTGACTGCATTTCATCCTCCAATTTTCCCTGCTGACTTTTTGGAACATGAGATTGAATGATAGCTCCAACTACCTCCAATGTAGGACGGACTTTCGAAGGCAGTAGAAAACAATTGTCACCCTTTTCTTTTAGCTTCAAAGCTACAAACAGTTTCCTGAGATGCTTGATGAGAGAATTTTCAGACAACCCATTTATATCAACAGCTTGTCCATCATCTAACATATGCAAAAGCTGTATGATACCCAAATTACAACAGTTAGTACCATTGATTCATACATAGAATTAGATATCCTAACTAAAAATTCATCCAAATCAGCTTGAATGATATCAGATGTCAATATGAACCATTATATTTGTCAAAGGTTGAACAAACCTTTTGAAAACTACTTCATATAAAAAGAGGATCCCTAGCTGAACTTACACCAACGAAAAGTAATAAAACAATGAATAACAAAATACCTGTTCCAAATCACCAGCTACAGCAGGAAACTGTTCTAGTATGCATTTCAACACCTCTTCCGGACTCTCTCGGCCTAAGCTACGATCGCTTTCATAATTGGACTCAGATTCGGACCTAGACTCATCCGATTCTGAATAATCCCTTCTCTTCTTCTTACCCACGTCCCTCTTCGATTTACGGCTTCTCCTGTGCTCTTTTTCCATTCTCTTATGTTTTTTATCTCTTCTTGATTTCTTATCTCTTCGGGAGGAGGATGAGCTATTCCTATGGCGCTTCTCATCGCTACTACGACACCTCTTCTTCCTCCGATCGTCCGAAGAGGACAATGAATCCGAAGACTTGTGCAATGGTGAGGATGAATAGCTGTCTCTGTCATCTTCCTCTTTGCTCCGTTTTTTCTTGTGTCTACTGTGAGAATTCTCCCCCATATGTTTGTTAAATTGCCTACAAAAAGAGTAAATATTAAAATTGGTCAACGTGTATTTTGTTTCCCCATTTAGGCAAAAGAAATGTGTTTGTAACTGAAAATTTCAGGTAACACCAAAGAGGAGAAACGACGTGGTCAACTGGAATGATATTCCAATAACTCACTCAAAAAGGTCTGAGAAACAAATGTTGCGGGAAAAGGTTCATCAATAAAAGCAGAAAATACATATATCAAAAAGTGAGATTAATAAATTTCCAGTTTATTTTGTCTTCTGAAAATGTTTTGAAACCAAATGGTTCTTGATTCTACAATTCCGGGAAGGATGAGCAATTAGAAGTGAGAATCTGCCTGGTGAAGATACAACTTATAAATTCTAGAATAGGTACAATCACCATAATGCTCCACTGAAACAAACCCCTATTGCTCAATTCTTCGGATATTCCCGACCGTTCTTGAGTTTTTGAAAGAAATTTGATCCGGGTTGATAGCATTTTATGAATATATTAACATGTGTGTGTTTAATTGCTCTGGACACTGAATGAAAGAAGCATGGCAATGTGCACATAAATCAAAATGGTTCTTGGGTCTTCCTTCTCCGATGCCTTTTGATTTGAGGGAATGATTCCATATCAAACGTAACGGTATAGGGGACTACTATTTTAGTGGTATTCTATGAGCAGGCACTTTGTGCCTTCATTGTCAAAGGTTAGGTCAGTCTCCAATCTATCTGTTTCAGTGGGTATTCTAGGAGCAGCCACGTTGTGCATTTATTGCCATAGGTTAGGACTCTCTCCTATCCATCATACGCTCATACCCCAATTATAATTATTAGGGACTGGGGTTATGTTATTGTTGTTGTTGTTGTATTAACAGGTGTGTGTTGATCAAAAACATAATCGAAGCAGCCAAACAAATATTTGATGAGAGTAATGCTTATTCACAAAGAGTTTTGATTCTTTACACAATAAAAGTCAAGTAAAAGTTCCATTCGCATTTTTGGCAATGATTCCGTACAATTAGAACTCAAAACACTATGTTCAATCACCCATGTTCTAAACTATTTTAACATAATTCAGCAGAAACCTCAGATAATTATGAAAAAAAGAAATGAAGATTTCAATTGATAAACATCCCTAAAATTCATCCAACAAATTCAAATATGTCCCTTTCTGTTCATCTTCATATCGAACCTACAAAACTGAAATACAAGAAATATAGAAACCCTTACCTGTGTAGGCCAATCGGAACTTGACGGCGGAGGTGGTGTTGGTTTGAGGAGAGAAGTTCAGCCGGAAACTTTTTCTCTTTCAATTTCTTCTGTGTTCCGGCTATGCGTATGGAGCAATAATACCCGACCCGCTCAGTATCCAAATTTCATAAACCCAATAATTCCACTAAAACCCTTGAACTTCCCCCCACACAAGTTCAAAGTCAATGTTTTCCATTTGCCCCTTAAACTTATATATTGTAACATTTAAGGACAATGTTACTCTATCTATAGTTCTATTACTATAGATACACACATTGTGAAAACCCAACCCAAAAGGAAGTGGGTTGGTTTTTAAAAGGCCCGACATTAGTTTGTGGACTAATCATTGACAAAGAAAATGTGGAGAGTTTAAAATTTATTCATTTTAAGAGAATTATGATGCAATTTTAAATTTTTTTTGGATAACATTTGTTGGTTTCGATTTATAGAACATGATCAATATAAGGACGCCCCTATTTTAATTAGTTCACACCCCTCCTTAATTTCCCTTATATTTTTCTCTCTCATAAAAAAATTCCCTTTCTTATTTATTATTCTCTCCCCAAACAAGCCCTTCCTACTGTCGCCCTGGTTCTGTCGCTGCCATTGTGCCTTCGTTGACAGGAGTTGACTCTCCAAAAACCGCCTCCGGCCGCCTGATTTTTAGAGTTTCCAGTTCAAATCAACTCCAAAATCTAAAAAAAAAAAAACTCAAATTCAGACCGAAAAGGGTATTCTGGTTGAATTCCGACCAAATAGATGATGATATTATTACTTTTCATGATGATATCGATTTTCAAGTAAGACTAATTCGCATTGGATCTGTGTAAATCAGGAAATTAATTTTTTCATTGGTCTAAATCTGAAACAATTGGCCGGTAAAAGTGGTCATAATCTGAAAAATGGTGTCTTGGAATACCAAGCACGCGCATGGGAGGGATCTCGCGGACAACTTGGCACACGCCTCTTCTGGGGGCCGCATGCTCATTTACACGGGGCTCGATTCCGAGTCCCTTTTTTATAATTTTTTAACTTTTGTTACAGTAGTTAAATAGAGTGTTATTCTATAGATTTATTTTTAAAAAAATCAAATTTAACTACTGATTAGATTACTTTGATTGTTTTGTAGTTGGAAAGTTCGGACGAGTCCGATAGTGACTTTGAAGAATTTTCTTCAACTAATGATGATTAGTCTGATACGCGGGCTACATTTAACATCTACCGTTATTATAACTTCTATTCCAATGAGCGTCTAGTGGAATGGGTAAAACAACACGGCATAAACATAAAGTGTATATTGTTGTTCGGTCAAGGAAATGACATGATTATAGTACAGCCAAATGCTATTTAGAATATGAACGTTTTAGAAAGTATGTAGGGGCACCGGTTGGCAAAGGTGGTGAAGGGATGAAAGCCAACCGGACAAGGAGGACTAAGAAGATAGATTGCTCATTTAAGATGGTATCCAAACAGAATAAGGCTGTGAAGTGGAATTTTGAGGTAAGACAAAGCAGGCACAACCACTTTCTGAATTTATATAAGTTTCGTCACCCTAGGGCACGTCGGTTGTGTGCCGATGAGCTTAGGTTGTGCAGCGATTGACAAGGTGTAACGTGGGGCTAACGATATTTTTAACACCCTCAAGAAGAAAACCTCAAAATTCTATGGAATAAAAAATAAAATTTATAAGGCTATGACAAAGATTAGAAAGCTTGATACGAAAGGTAGAACAAAATTACAAAATCTAATTCATCGGCTTACAGAACCAGGCTACAATCAAGAGCACCGGAGGTAAGTTGGGAGTTTGAGTGACGACGATGGTGAGGAGGAATCATAGCAACACATCGGTAACTTTGTATTTGCTCATCCAAGCTCTATCAGACTTGCTCTTGTATTCCCTTACATGATTCTTATGGACAATACTTACAAGACCAACCAGTATATTTTTGAAAATATACAACATCTTTAAATCTCATATACTATTTATGTTTGGTATTGTTTGATGTGAATTGTTACTTTGACATAGTATATTAGTACATGTAAATTAATTCTAATCGGCTATTGATGCATTTTATATGTTATAGTATTTAAGATTTTAAATGTTTTCATTTCAATAATTACATATATAAAGTGTCTTTACTTGATGTGATTGAGTTTACCTGTACCGGTCTTAATTTCACTATTGCGTATGCATTCTTGGGTCATGAGAATTTTGATAATTTTTGCTTGTGCATTGTCTATGATTAGGGGATTATTTGACCTTAAATGATCTCATATGTTGTTATAACTGATAAAGATATGCAACTAGTTAATTCAATCGATAAGGTCTTTCATGAAGCAAACACATGTTGTGCAAGATACACATTAAAAAGTGTCAATAAGAATACTTGCTCTATTCTGAGCACAACAGAGGGTAGAAAATTCTCTCAAAACACATGGTGGGCTCTCATTAATAATAATAATAAAAAAAAACCAAAGATGAATATTTTAAGAAATTGTGTGAAATTTTTGTTGGGAATAAAAGACAAAAAGACCATTATTTTATTCAATATCTTATTCATACTTGGATTGATAGCTTCATGGAAATTTTTGTATCGGCGTGGACAGCCAAGTATCTCCACTACGCTACAAGTACCACTAACTGAGTTGAGAACTCTCACTCAGCACCTAAGAAGTGTTTGAAAACACTGGTCGGGAGTTTTGTCTACGTGAGGGAGAGGATACATATATAATTGTTAATCAAATTGATCAAATCAAGTTTAGTGTGGAGTCTTGTCGTCATTGGGATTAAAAATTGGAAAACGAGACTTTTTTTAGGGGGTTAAAAGGTAAGGTTAGCACTTGGAGAATAAACCCTCTTATGGTGGAGTATAGAAAGATTGTCACACTTGGAAGTCCTTGGGTTCTTGTGATTGTCTAGCTAGATCAATTTATGGCATTTCATTTGCATATGAGCTACAATCTATATTAGGGAATAAGGGGTAAGGTGTGATACCTGGGACTTTTCGTTCACGTGTTGTGCATGCCTTATATTTAATTTTGTGAGTTTACGTATTTAGTAATTTTTCTTATATGATTTACGTGACACATGTGTGGTTTTATTAAGTTAGGAGCTTATGTTACATTTGTTAGTAGAGGGACATAAGTGTTAATGTTAGAACTTGGGGGACTATCTTGTAAAGAGATAAAAGATGAGTTTATGGGAGAGTTATTGCTGGATTTAAGGGGAGTAATGAGGAGTTTATGACTGGAGAGAACATAAAAAAGATGGAGAAAATAAAGGTGCGAAACAAAGAGCTGGGTAGTTTTTCTGATATCTGACATAGTAATCGGAGTCGGAATCAGGAAATTCTTATATGGTTGGGAAGCTAACTGAATAGGATACTTATGAGAGTCGACAGGTTGAAGTTTCGAGTTTCCAGCATATGGGAATTTCTGTTTGAAGTCGTTGCATTTTTATGGGAAAATATGGGCATCGAGAGACAACCTTTTGCCAGACATACTAAACAATCTCCGATCATCCCCATACTTTAACCATAGATATTAGACTTCTTATACTAGAATCTGTCCGAATGATATTGTATTCTAACGGTTGGATTAAGAGATATCAATTCTGGAGTACTGGACTGTGACAGTTCGAATAGAACAAGAGTGCTGAGGATAGATTATTAAGATGGAGTATCAGACGGAGTCCAATCAGAGTGATTCCAGTTGCGTTTGAAAGAGGACTTAAAGGCTACGTTATGTACACTGGGATTAAGTTTTCAACGGTTCAATTAGGATTTATTGGCTTCGAAAGTTGGCTGAATTTTCTGGTATTGGTGTTTCGATTCCTTTTGGAGTAATTACCTAAGTTTGACAAGTATGGATCCTACCATTTTGTGTTTTGATGTTAGAATATTTATATTGTGCTTTCCTTACGTATAATTACAGCAGGAACTATTTATTACCGTTTTATTCATCAATTGGATCAATTCTCGTGATAATCGTGTATTGTGCTAGGAATTGTGAATCACTTTTGGGAATTTCTATTGTGATAATTGTGGTTTACTTTTTGTCTATTCGTTAATTGGTTTTATTGAGAAACATAATTGACAACTTGGCTTAATTTGATTGCCTTACATAATTGGATAATTTGGAGTCGTCCATATTTGGTTGAGTCGAGTCGTCTTATTTGGTTTTGGCCGACTGAGTCATCGTCCATTTTGAACTCGTATTTAGAATGAACTAGATGGCAAGATTCATTCGAACTAATACGTGAAACGTGAACTGAATAAATCCCTGGAGATCTCGTGAATCGTGTTGAATTACTTGGGCCTTATTCTGATAATGCCATCTTTAGAACTGTAACGGTTTTGTGGAGTCCATGGTGATGAGTGAGGATGCAATGTAGAATGGATCATTAAAGCTTAGACCCGTTCATTTGGAGGGTCATATCGAATCCATGTTCTTGAAGTACTTGGGTCTTTCTAACTTGGCCATGGTTAGGCCATTATAGTCATTGTCGTAGAGTCTTGAATATGTATTGAGCTCTTATGTGGGAAGTGTGTGTGTGTGTGCGCGCGCGTATATTAGTGTTAGCCATTTCTCGTAATGTCACAATCAGTGTACTTCTGTTGTGCCATACAAGTGGAGCATGGTCCTCGTAGCACATTCCGTAGTGCTGTGTGTGATGTGAAGAGGATGATTAATTGGCTAATTTGTTGCTTATGTGTTTATTTCGTTTTAATCATACTTGTTACCTGGTTTTGGAGTCTAAATCATGTCTTTTGGGACTTAGGAATTTTAGAAAATGCATTAGTTATGTTATGGCCTGAACCTCGGGTGACCGAACTGATCACCCATCATCCGAATGGATTTACTGAGGTTACTGTCTGGGTTTTGTAGCTCGCGGACGAAGAATTTGTCCTCATTTCGTCCGTGCAACTTCTGAGGCTACTGTCTTATTGCGGACGAAAGGTATCATCCGCAACTTCTGGTACTTTTTTGCGGACGATACCGTTGACGATTGGTTCATCCGTGGCATGTGCTGAAGTGTTTTTAACTTCTTTTCGTGTCGTGATTCATGTATCGTGCATCGTGCATACTGTACAGTGTACCTATAGTGTATTTTTATGACTTTTACAGTGTTTAGCGTGTTGTTTTGGGAACGGAAAAACTATTTTGTGTCTTACTTGTATTACTCGCGGTTTGTCCCAGGGATTTGTGTGGATCATACTGAGCCCCGAAGCTCAGTCCATTCGCTTTAATTGTGCAGGTGATGTTTACGATGATCCATATTATGAGGATGAACCTGGGAGGGGCCTTTTGACGAGTGATAATAACTTATGTTAGATGTTGAAATCTTTTATTCCCCTTTTTGTTCCCTTTTAGTATTGTTAAACACATTTTAGTTGTAACAACTTAGTAACATTTCATTTGCTGTAATTTCCTTCCGCTAGTGTACTTTGGATTTATGGAATATTTAATTGAATTCCCTTTAATAATAACTCTGGCGTGGGCTTATTTAATTTAATTTAATTCCCTTTAAGATTACATGTTCTATGAGCGAATAAAATATTGACTAAAGTGCTCTTTAGCAAATGCCTGATTTGGCTAACAAAATGTCTTATGGATCAGAGATCCTCATCCAATATGAGGATAATATTATCAATACTTTGATAGTCACTTTCGATCTTGCATTGGGAGAAGCCTTTGTCAACGATGAATTTGATGCCTTCAAGTATATCTATGACTTTGGCGTGCACTGGGCTAGGCGAGGCTGAAATCAATTTTGAGAAACCTGCCATAATAGTGCCTTGATGGTTCCTGGGAATAGCTCCAATTCCCGCATAACCCGTGTTACATGATCCACCCACATTAAGCTTCAACTTACCAGTTGCCGAAGGTTTCCATTTGACTTGTTCAAACGTAGTTTTGCGATTTGTCTGTCCCGCCTTGAAAGTTGCCCTTCCAACAGGGTTAGGAAAAACTTGTGCCTTACCCTTAAGTATGTTCTATAAGCCATAAGGGCTAATGTGATCAATCTTGTTTTGATGATAACATACCATTGATAGTTGTAATGTTTGTGTGAGCATGTTCTTAATGATATGATCTTTGTCACTCACACCAACATCGAAGAAAATGGTAAGACAGCTCATTGTGTACATTAAAGTCAACATTCTACACACAGTGAAGCTATACTTTGCAAGACTCCATAGCACAATCTTGAAGTCATTCCACATGTTATGGAAGTACTTGCAAAGTCAAGAAGAATGAAGATCAGCATGTCAAGAGCTACTCAATTCAACAAGAGAAGAATCAAGTGGTATGCTCCTTGACCAAGAAGAAGTGTGAAGTCCAAACCCTGATTCTTCTCATAAAGCAAAACCCAATGCAAATCACTAGTTTCTCATAAACTTGATTCTTCTTGGACTTCACACTTCTTCTTGGTCAAGGAGCATACCACTTGATTCTTCTCTTGTTGGATTGAGTAGCTCTTGACATGCTGGTCTTCATTCTTTTTGACTTTGCAAGTTCTTCCATAACATGTGGAATGACTTCAAGATTGTGCTATGGAGTCTTGCAAAGTATAGCTTCACTGTGTGTAGAATGTTGACTTTAATGTACACAATGAGCTATCTTACCATTTTCATCGATGTTGGTGTGAGTGACAAATATCATATCATTAAGAACATGCTCACACAAACATTACAACTATCAATGGTATGTTATCATCAAAACAAGATTGATCACATTAGCCCTTATGGCTCATAGAACATACTTAAGGGTAAGGCACAGGTTTTTCCTAACCCTGTTGGAAGGGCAACTTTCAAGGAAGGACAGACAAATCGCAAAACTACGTTTGAACAAGTCAAATGGAAACCTTCGGCAACTGGTAAGTTGAAGCTTAATGTGGGTGGATCATGTAACACGGGTTATGCGGACATTGGAGCTATTCCCAGGAACCACCAAGGCACTTTTATGGCAGGTTTCTCAAAATTGATTTCAGCCTTGTTAGCCCTAAGGGCAAACGAACTCATTTTTGATGATGGACAAACACTTGATGTTTGTGTCTAATGTTTTCATCTATGTGATAGAATATTGGAACTAAATATGGAAGCTCTAAGTACTTCAATCAAGCCTTGATCAAGCTTCAAAGATATCATTCAAGACACATTTCGTCAAGCTTGAAGATTGAAGACTTAGGTTGGTTAGGTTAGCTTTGTTGAAAATGGTATTTATCTTTAAGCTCTAACCAACGCTCTCTTGGACATAAGCTCTACACTATAGTCTTGCATTGCATGTTTTCATAAACACGTTTTCAAAAGGCTTAAGTTTCAAAATGATCTTTACATGTGTTCTTATCCAAAAAGCCTTTGATTTCATAGATAAGTCTTTTAGAAAAGTTTTCCAAGTGTTCTTACTTGTTACCTTTTAGGAAAACCTTTTTAGACTTTAAAAGACTTCAAAAGATTTCAAAACGTGTGAAAAATCACTTTGGAAGTTCGGTCAACCGAGCTCAAGTTCGGTTCAACCGTCGAGAAACTGAGACTTGGAAAAGTGAGCTTCGGTCGACCATGAAGGGGTTCGGTCGACCGACCCCTGTTAAGTGGATCCGAACTGCTCTGTTTCGGTCCACCGAACTCTGTTTCTACTAGCCGTTTTTTGACCGTTGGAGACTCGATTTTCAGCCAAATTTGAAATGTATAAATACTCCAAAGCTAGAGAAACATTTCAAGGCTTGCACAACAAAGTTATATTGATTTCTTATCAAGCCAAAACACTTTCAAAGTAAAATGCACTTCATTGCAAAATCTAAATGATTCAAAAGTGCATTTCATAAAAGCAAGACAAAGAGTGTGCTTCTTATGTTCAAAGAGCCAACAATTGATGAGCTTCAAATGTATGTATCTTTCACTTAGAAGAGTGAACAACTTTGTTCTCTAAACCCTTCATCTTATCCCCTTTCTTAGTGATAGGGTTATTGTTGTATAAGTCCTACTTAGTGTGGGCAATTGTTTATAGTGGTTGTTTGTAAAACTCTTTGTGAGTTAGCCACTAGTGTAAAGTCCTACTTTGTGTGGGCACATTCTTCTTAGTGAAGTTGGCAAAATCCTTGGGTGCGGCTCAAGGTAGTGGAGGTAGATTCTTAGTGAATCGAACCACTCTAAATCTCTTGTCTTGTGATTTGCATTGGGTTTTGCTTTAGCTTTTGTTAAACTTGCACTTACCTAGAAAAGATTGGAAATAGTTTGCAAGATTTATGGAAACCCAATTCACCCCCCCTCTTGGGTTTCCTCAATTGGTATCAGAGCCTCGTCTTCATCTCTAGCTTAATAGCTTGAAGAAAAGATTAAATGGCCGTTAATTCCGCTTTAGCATACCAAGAGGGATCTTTCATCGATAGACCACCACTTCTTGTTGAAAATAGTTTTGAAGATTGGAAAGACCGATTCAAGATATATGTATGCTCCATAGATTATTCATTATGGCATATATTTGAAGAAGGTCCATATATACCGATGAAAGTAGTGGAGGGTGTTCAAACTCCAAAGATGGACAATGAGCTAAGTGAAGACGAGTCCATGAAAATGACTCGAAATTATAAGGCTATGAACATTCTAAGTTGTGCCTTAAGTCCGGAGGAGTACAACCGTGTCATTGGAAGCAAATCCGCCCACTCTATGTGGAAAACGCTTGAAGATACTCATGAAGGACTAAGCTCTTCAAGTGACGACGGTGATGATGAAAACGCCAACTTGTGCTTCATGTCATTTGGTAATGAGGTACATCCTTCTCCTTCTACTTCAAATTCTTATGATGATGAGGAGGATGATCCTAATGTGCTTTTAATTGATATGTATGATCAATTAAAAAAATGTGCCAAGCAAAACAAAGACATGAAGCATAAAATTGAATCTTTGCTTGTTGATAATGCTAAGTTGGTTGTTGACAATAAGAAGTTGTGTGATGATGTTTATTGCTTGAAATGTGAAAATGATGATCTTATTACTACTTGCAATACATCTTCATTACAATACTTAGAAGCTTGTGATAAATTGTCATCTTTAGAAAACAAACTTGTTGAATTTGATCATTTGAAGAACAAATTAAATGACCTTACCCTTCTTGTTGATAACTTTTCTAAGGGTAAGAAAACTCTTGATCAAATTCTTGATGTGCAACTTGCTTCAAATGATAAACATGGTCTTGGTTATAATGCTAATCACTTTGATCATGCTAGCTCCTTTAAGTTGCCTAAGAATCACTTTGTGCATGCTAGTACGCCACATAGGGCAAATAGTCTTGTTAAGCATGCTCACAATTCCTCTAAGCCACACATTCATTGCACATATTGTGGTAAACATGGTCACACTTGTGATAGATGCCATGTAAAGAGGAAGATTGAAAAAGGGGGTAAAAACCCGTTTGGAGAATCAAACGTACTTTGACTAACCCCAATGGACCCAAACAAAAGTGGGTACCAAAAGCTTCTCTTCCCTTGATCTTATAGGTTCTTATAAGTTAGATGCATGCCACAAAGCTTCAATGTTATTGATTCGATTAGAAGTGGCATTGGGGAGAAGTCAAAGGAGTTGTGCCAAAAGAAGAAATTCAAAAGCACTCCTTAACACTTGGATTCTCAAAGCTCAAATGTTGATCAATTGGAGAACCAAGTTGGTTAGTTACAAAGAGCAAAGCATCAAGTGATGACAATAGCCAAAGTGTCAATCAATATCTTCATCACTTGGTAAGAAAGCAAAGGTATCAAAATCACCTTCTCATAACACTTTGATTAATGAGTTTAAGTGTTTTTTGATATATATACATGCTTGCTCTTATATATATGGTGCATCTCACATTCTTGATTTTTATATTCAAATAGATAACCTTTAGCATGCTCTTGACTATCCATGCTTACATTAGCTAAGGTGTCTATGAGATGTAGCATATGCAACTTGATTGATTCTTGTTTTGTCTTGTCATATTCATTTAAGAATCATTCTAGTTGTCTTTGGTTTTTGATCCTTATGCATGTTTGTGTTACTTGAGATTTTGAGCTAATCATGAAGGACCTTTGAAAAGGTACCATATTTGTTCTCAAGGATTCCTTGTAGGTGACAAAGAGTTCTAAGCTTCATGAAGAAGATATGAACTACAAGGAATGGCACAAGTGAGCTAAGACTCCAAGAAAAGAGTCAAATGCCAAGGATCACACGAGATGCCTCAATGGACTTGATTGACAAAGAAGATCTACCAAAATGGTAAGAAGTCCAAGCTCAAAGAGCATTGAGGTACAAGGCTTAACTCATCTCCTATTAGTGGTCATTATGTGTTTTTGATCCTTATGGGCTATTATTTGATGAGTTAATAAGTTGTCTAGAGAGTGTGTGCTTATTGGATTATGGTTTATGTACATCATGTTTTGCTTGTCAACATGTTAAAAGTGTATTCCATACTTGACAAGAATGATGGTTTAAAAGCATAAACTTGTCTATTTAAACTCTCTTGTTTATGTGCATGGGTTCTTTTATCTTGATAATGTGTTTTGTGCTATCTCTAGACCTTATTATGCTTAGAGTACAAACACTATCACAATTGGTAACTAGATCTTCTAGAATGCACATATTTTATCTCTTTGGTGCTTGAACTTCATTTACATATGCTTAACATGATGCGCTTGATTTTTATCGTTTTTGAGTATCATGTTAAGAAGTTGCATCATTAAGAGATATAGGGGGAGTCTTCATATGTTTTTATCTTATACCCCCTTAAATGTGATGTATTCTCAATTTTTCATATTTTACATCATCACATCACTTATTGGCTTGGTTTTCAACTTTCTTATCTTATAGCCAATTTGTGTTAGTTATTTTGGGAGTTATACATGTTATACATGTTCATATTCTACATGTGTTTTCCCTAAATAACTATGAGATCATATACTTTGATATTGGTATTATTCTTTTGTGATCTCATTTAAGCTTTTGGTTAGTCTTGCTTCTAGAGTGTTATACTCATTTAGCTAACCATTAACTTATTAGAGGAATGTACTACAATTGGTATCTTACACTTCCTCTAAATTTTTTGGTTGTGATACATATGCTTAACTTTTATGTTTTAACAATTAGTATCACATCCCACTCTTGTTAGCTTTATTTTCAATTTGTTTTTCATCTTAAAGAGCTAACATGTTTTGTTTGATAAACGGGGAGATTGTTCTTTAAGGTTTATTCCTCATCTCCTTTGTTTTAGCTTAGGTTGATATTCTTTTTGAGCCATATATGACCATCTTTTGATTTATGTGTTATTATGGACTCCTCTTTGTTTAGAAATCAACCAAGCTTATTCTTGATCAATTCTTTCTCAAAATGATTTATGATCTTTAAGATTGATTTTTTTTAAACCATTACGGATTCTCATTTGTTTTTAAAAGTTTTTCTTCAATTGATATCAGTTTTGTTTTCAATTGGTATTAAATTTTTTTTTTCAATTGGTATCATTTTTTTTTAAAGGGAGAATTCGTATATTTCATCAAGCTTCTCCAATATTAATCTTTACTTTTCGCTAAATGCTTTTCTTATTGGCGCTCTGATAGCCCTTTTTTGATGTTGACAAAAAGAGGGAGAATTTTTAGTGTTGCAAATGTGCCATGAGAAGTATTTTACAAAAAGGAGAAAGCTTAGAACTTTGCAAAATGGGAGAGATAAGGGATTCTCTAAAATAGGGGGAGTAGAATAATTTGTTATCTACTTGTCTAGATCCTTAATATCCTTATCTCATGCATTCATGTTTATATACTTTAAAGAGTTATCTTTTGTATATTATTCCCATTTGCATCAATGTTTTGTCATCATCAAAAAGGGGGAGATTGTTAGCCCTAAGGGCAAAGTTACTCTATGTTGTTTTTGATGATAACAAACCATTGAGAGTTCTAATGTTTGTGTGAGCAATGTTCTTTATTATAGGATCCTTAGCACTCACATCGACATTGATGAAAATGGTAAGTTAGCTTCTTGTGTAAACTAAGGTATGTATAATACACACAAGAAAGCTACTTGATGGAAGGAAGGAGGCAAGGAGGATGGTTGGGAAATAGGGCTCTACAAAGAGTCCCTAATGCATATGGCGAAAGGAGTATTCTTACTAATGCTTTTAGCTTCCATGTTTAATTGGTTTATCTTATAAGCATTAGTCTTTGCTCTTACTTGTTCTTATATCCTTTTGCCATGCTTCCTTGTTCTTAATTCAGTCCTTATCCTATCTAATTACATCAAAGTTTGACATAATCAAAAAGGGGGAGATTGTTAGCCCTAAGGGCAAACGAACTCGTTTTTGATGATGGACAAACACTTGATGTTTGTGTCTAATGTTTTCATCTATGTGATAGAATATTGGAACTAAATATGGAAGCTCTAAGTACTTCAATCAAGCCTTGATCAAGCTTCAAAGATATCATTCAAGACACATTTCGTCAAGCTTGAAGATTGAAGACTTAGGTTGGTTAGGTTAGCTTTGTTGAAAATGGTATTTATCCTTAAGCTCTAACCAACGCTCTCTTGGACATAAGCTCTACACTATAGTCTTGCATTGCATGTTTTCATAAACACGTTTTCAAAAGGCTTAAGTTTCAAAATGATCTTTACATGTGTTCTTATCCAAAAAGCCTTTGATTTCATAGATAAGTCTTTTAGAAAAGTTTTCCAAGTGTTCTTACTTGTTACCTTTTAGGAAAACCTTTTTAGACTTTAAAAGACTTCAAAAGATTTCAAAACGTGTGAAAAATCACTTTGGAAGTTCGGTCAACCGAGCTCAAGTTCGGTTCAACCGTCGAGAAACTGAGACTTGGAAAAGTGAGCTTCGGTCGACCATGAAGGGGTTCGGTCGACCGACCCCTGTTAAGTGGATCCGAACTGCTCTGTTTCGGTCCACCGAACTCTGTTTCTACTAGCCGTTTTTTGACCGTTGGAGACTCGATTTTCAGCCAAATTTGAAATGTATAAATACTCCAAAGCTAGAGAAACATTTCAAGGCTTGCACAACAAAGTTATATTGATTTCTTATCAAGCCAAAACACTTTCAAAGTAAAATGCACTTCATTGCAAAATCTAAATGATTCAAAAGTGCATTTCATAAAAGCAAGACAAAGAGTGTGCTTCTTATGTTCAAAGAGCCAACAATTGATGAGCTTCAAATGTATGTATCTTTCACTTAGAAGAGTGAACAACTTTGTTCTCTAAACCCTTCATCTTATCCCCTTTCTTAGTGATAGGGTTATTGTTGTATAAGTCCTACTTAGTGTGGGCAATTGTTTATAGTGGTTGTTTGTAAAACTCTTTGTGAGTTAGCCACTAGTGTAAAGTCCTACTTTGTGTGGGCACATTCTTCTTAGTGAAGTTGGCAAAATCCTTGGGTGCGGCTCAAGGTAGTGGAGGTAGATTCTTAGTGAATCGAACCACTCTAAATCTCTTGTCTTGTGATTTGCATTGGGTTTTGCTTTAGCTTTTGTTAAACTTGCACTTACCTAGAAAAGATTGGAAATAGTTTGCAAGATTTATATAAACCCAATTCACCCCCCCCCCTCTTGGGTTTCCTCAAGCCTCGCCTAGCCCAGTGCACGCCAAAGTCATAGATATACTTGAAGGCATCAAATTCATCGTTGACAAAGGCTTCTCCCAATGCAAGATCGAAAGTGACTATCAAAGTATTGATAATATTATCCTCAGATTGGATGAGGATCTCTGATCCATAAGACATTTTGTTAGCCTAATCAAGCATTTGCTAAAGAGCACTTTAGTCAATATTTCATTCGTTCATAGAACATGTAATCTTTCCACTGATGTATTGGCAAAATACACCACAAGGACTAGTACCTTATCTCAATGGTTTTGAGATCTCCCATATTTTCTCTGATTTTAATACATAATTATCTATTTTTCCCTAAAAAAATGTCTAAAGTATAGGGGGTTTAATTAGGTGTCTAATGTCTTAACTCTTAATTTTACTAATTAGGTACCCAAATTAAGGTTTCATTCAAAAAGTAATTGTTTTGAGAAGGACCGCGGAAAATATCCCATCATTTGCAGCTGTTTTAGTACCACCGCAAATAAGTCGATTATTTGCAAATAAGGGGTATTTGCGGCAGTGTCGGAGCCGCCACAAAAAGCCCTTCCTATAGTAGTGAATAGCCTTTGAAATAGAGATTTTGTGTTTGGAATCTTATTTATAGTTTGTTTTGGATGAATGTGAAATCTTTTGTACTTTTTTGTTTTTTACCTTCAAATATACCCTAAAATCTTAGATAATTTAATATCATAATTAGGGTTAAAATAATAAATTTTTTGATAATATATGAACCCTCAAAATCCTTTTTATATAATCTATTGATCTAATTTGTGCAATTGTACGTTACAAATAACACACTCACATGTTAAGAAATGTACAAATAGAGGATGCGAATGATGATTATTTACCAATAGGAAACTCCCAGAAGGGTGTAGGCCCTTAACTAAGCTGACATGGCAGTGTCTGCTGTAGCACTTGGTACGGTTCTTTCAAAACAACAATGTGCTAAGACACTGGATGAGAAAGAACGCACGAGTGAGATTCCATATGTCTCGCCAATTGGATCTATCATGTATGTCATGTTGTGTACTCACCCAGACGTCTCGTATGCTTTGAGTATAACTAGCAGATACCAGTCAACTTACGGTGAACGTCACTGGATAGACGTCAAGAACATCCTTAAGTACTTGCGAAGGACTAAGGACACGTTCTTAATCTATGGTGGGGAAGACGAGCTCATTGTAAGTGGTTACACTGATACTAGTGTCCAAAACGACAGAGAAGACTTTAGATAGCAATCGGGTTATGTGTTTTTCCTAAACGGCGGTGCTGTGATCTGGAGGAGTTCATAGAAAGCGACCGTTGCAGATTCTACAACCGAAGTCGAGTATATAACTGTATCATATGCTGCTAAGAAAGCCGTTTGGATCCAAAAGTTCATTACTGAACTTGGTGTGGTGCTTAGCATTTCGAATGCGATTGATCTCTATTGTGACAACAATGGAGCCATATCTCAATCAAAGGAACCACAGTTTCACCAAAGGTCCAAACATATACTGTGGCGGTATCACCTGATCCGTGAGATCATTGATATAGGAGATGCGAAGATTTGCAAGGTTCACACGGACGATAATATCGCCAACCCACTGATAAAGCCGCTAACATAGCAGCAGCATGATCGCCATACTTGTAGCATGGGTATTAGATACCAAGAGAACTGGTCGTAGAGATAGTTCTTATGTACATTATACATTAAAAGGCAAGGTTGTTGTCTTTAGTGTAACTGGAAAATTGTTGTATTTCTTTTTCATGTGATGAAATATTAAGGCATGAATTTCATTATTATTGTTTTGAATACGACTGTGTTTTTTGTATTAAAACATATAATAACGTCCTTAGATAGTTATGTAATTGTTAATTGAACTATTCTAAAATGTCCATAGTCAATCATTATTGTGGAATTTTAAGGACAACAATAATGTGTGGAGACTAGTATGTGTTGTGATTAAATATGTGATATTAAATCAAACACATGGGTATTTGATTCTGGACTGACCCACATATAAGAACATTTCATGGATTGTTGTATAAATGTCAACAATATTCTTATAATGATTTTGTTTGCACCTAAATCATTCGACTTGAGATCACACAAGATTTCCTGCTTGGCTAATGGTATGATTTGATGGTGTCAAACGCCGTCTGTAACTAGATGGGCTATAAAGGCATTTGTTGGGTATATTTATGAACCATGTCAGGATGAGGTGTGATAGATAGAGGATTTGTCCCTCTTATACAACATGAATGATATATTAGGCCCCTTGATTGAGTGAAACTAATTCATGGCCATGAACAAATGAATTAATATGAGATATTAATGTCATTTGATTAGTCTACTCCGGAATCAAGAAACTGACTGATTGGACTATACAAGTTTGATATACTACGTGACTTGTGTTCAATCTAGATATCAAGGACAAAGGGATTAGTGAAAATGATCATATTCGTGGTTACCTGTGTTGGAGTACATTTAATCTAAGGTGTGCCAATTCGATTGGGCTTCGGGCCGGGCTTCGGATTGGGCCCTTAATCGGATTGGGCCGACCGACCCGTTTTGGACCGACCTTATGGCTGGACAATTAGAGATATTATCTAGCCATTTTATCTCTTAGAAGGTGGTTAAAGTGGTGGAGTAGTTTCCTCCATGATCTCCCACTTCCCCCTTTCACTCTCCCCACTCTCTCTTGATAGACTAGGAAAATACTGATTTTCCTAATTATTTCTAATCAGTTTTTCTCCAGCTTTTGAAGCTTAGAGAGAAGAGAGAAAAGTGAGTTTTTAGAGAGAAAAGAAAAGATAGATTTCTAGACTTGTTTTCTAGCTTTTTGCTAATAGGAAAGAAGTTAGAAATCCTGTATCTTATTCTTCTGATAATGTCTGAAATACATACTCCATTGAAGAGTGTCTTCAAAGCTTCTACAAGGCGTTGGCTAGCACCAAGCAGTAGAAGACCATCTCCGGAAGATCTAGTGGATACTGGGAGAGACGGAGCCTGCATTGTGGTGTTCCGTTCGTGACAACATACCGCTGAAAGCGTTTCAGCCATTCTAGCATCAATATAAGGTAAAACACTATCCCATAGTCGTAGGTTCTTACTCGTGGAAGATCCCTGGTAGAGGCGGGGTCAAGTTTTATTCCATTGCGCATTTATGTGTGACCCGGTTATTCCTCTAACAAAGTGGTATCGGAGCCACTCACGAGTACCCTATAGACTTTAAGTGTTATAGTGTTTGAATATAGATTATGAATCTATGTTATGCATGCCTTAGGATTGCTAGAAATGTAATAAATCATGTATGACATGCTTTTCAGCTTTATGTATGTATATCTGTTGAGAATTTCCAGTTTTGAAGTCATTCAAAAGCTGGAAAAACTCTCAGTTTTTGTCACTTCGGTCGTCCGGGACTCATCTTCTGTCGACCGAGGCAAGACAAGAGCTAAATGATACTTGTTCGGATCAACCGAGTTGGTCTTCGGACGATCCGAGTTGGTCTTCGGTCGATCGAAGACCCTCGACCTGGGTCGACCGAACCCCGAGACAATATGAAATGTTCATTTGTTTGTCGCTTGCTCGCTTTTTCCATAAAATGTTATGTTAATTGTGCATGATGCATAGTAGTCGCCTTTACCCCCGTTGGTTTTATTTTATAATACGATCTCGCGTATCGTACCTATTTTATCATTCAAAATGTTGTAATTTTATTCTCATTATATCTCCTCGAATGTAACTCGAGGTTTCCTTAGAAATTTTGTAATTCTAGATTAGGAGAAGGTACAACTGAGATGATGAAGATTTGGAGGCAACCAATTGAAGGTCAAGACGGTGTAGAATAGATGTTTTTCATTTTACACCCTTAGATTGACTTCACGGTTTTTCCATTGGCTTGGAAAAACCGAATAGGATATGGCGATTACTATTGCATTTTTATTTTATGTATTGGATGCATAAGTATATAAGCATAAACTGCTTTTATTTATGCTTTTCACGGTGAGATTGTTAAAAACGAAATCCCTCATTTAAAATATTAATTAGTGCCTTCCTAAGTTTGGCCCTTGTCAAGGCCTAGATCGACATTAGTATGGGACATGCCAAAGCTGTGCATACGTGTCTATCCGGGTGAGGCGCGAAGGATAAGTTGTGATATCCGCCGGCTAAAACTTAGGGTCCTAGTTTAACTAGATTATCTCAATAGATGGATTGAGGATCTAGAGGCAAAAGAGTTGAGAAAAGTGTATAATGATACGCTTGAATAAATGTTATTCACTCAACTAACCAAGAATTACATAATTTGATGTAATTGGCAAACGTTGCCTACCTAAATAACTAAGTTTTGGGCGATCAGCCAAAGCTGACTCAGAACGAGGTGAAATATGGATCTTGGCCCGCTAGAAAGTTAACGAACTTTTCCGAGTTGATATTGAGGGTTATTCACTCGAAGAAAATAGTGGGAGAAATCATTAAAAAGATAAAGACCTAATAATGATTTTTAAATCGGTACTTACTTTGCATATATAATTTTTGTTGTAGAAAATGGCAAATTCAAGCCAAACACTATCATCGCGTTACGTCCCTTGAGAAGGACAAATTAGAGGGAGTTAACTTCCTCGACTGGTTCGAGAACTTGAGAATCGTTCTCAAGCATGAAAGAAAGTCGTATGTACTTGAACATGCCCAATTCCCTGCTATATCAGAGGCTCGCGCTTCTGCCGCTGATAGAAGTGCTTATCAGAAGCATGTTAGTGATGCTTTAGATGTGTCTAGCCTCATGCTTGTCACCATGAATTCTGAGCTTCAGAAGCAACATGAGGACATGGGGGCTTATGAGATGCTGGCTCTGTTAGTAGTGCCCTAGGACCATTAGCACATGTTGTGCGTTTTGTTATCTTTTGAGCATGTAATTGAATAGTTAATTACGCTTTTGATTATCAAATGTGTGATTTGATAGTAAAACTCATTAGCTTATGTAATTACTATACTAGAAGTCCCTAGTTTTATGTAATACTTATTTACTATGAAATAAAACTAGTATGATTGTTGATTGATGATCTTGTTTTACTGATCATGTGTAATGGATACAAATCACATCATAGATGCAATATATAGGGATACATTGTATTGGACGTGATCCGTTTGAGAAGTAATACTTCATGGTCTTAAGTCATAAGTATTACTTCGTCAATACTATTTTAGAATCCTTAGACCTTATGTCTTCATTGATTCTAGTATGAATGGAGCCACGCTTTTGACTCACTGGACGTTACTTGTAAATGAGTAATCAATACGACCGATGATCGGATGTAGTGTCCTATCATAGCTTGAATGTGAGAGACATTGTAAGGAATCTGTCCTCTCTATTATTAGAGAGAGATATCCATGGGCCCCTCGATAGGGAAAAACTCGTTTAAATGCATGGCCGTAGCTCAAATGTATTTGATAAAGTTGTTATCAAATGCTATTTGTCGAAAAGCATGATCTACACGGAGATCGAAAGCATAAATACAATTAAGCTTAATAAGGGTGACGACCACCATGCCTTTATGCTTAATTAGGATATCGCGAGACAAAGGGATTAAATAGTGGATTGACAATAGGTTCCGCTGTAAATTCATTCACCTCGGGTAGTCACAATGTCCCTCGCTAGGGGCCGCTAGTGACTTATGAACTCACACTACTACTAAGTGTGTTTTCATTGCCATTGTGATATGAACCTACAGTGGTCACACGCATAGACGAGCTAACAAGCTTTCATGTCCGCATTCAATGAATCTAGAATGTGTCTAGGTTCATTGTATCTGACATTTGTTTTTCTGAAAATAATAAAGTGTTTATTATTCGAATTAGAGATAAGGGCAATTTTGGTATTTAACTAAAGCTGGGATTAAGTGGGAGTTGTTATCCGATAAAGACTCCCACTACCAGCAGAAGTCTAGGGGACGTGGGAGTCAGAGTCTCCCACAGCTGAGAGAAGTTGAGTAGACGTGGGAGTTGTTCTGGGAACAAACTCCCACACTCTATATAACATCTCTTAGCCGAAACCCTAGGGAACTAAGTCATTCAGCCGAAATTAAACAAGTAACCCGAAATCAGATTTCGGATTTTTCAGCCTCTCCCTTTTCTCTCTAATTCCCGAATCTCGGAAAAGACGAAGAGCTAGCAATCACTGCTTGTTTCGTCGCGTGGATACTGGTGAGAGGGAAATTCCGCAAAGGGAATTCCGTTGGTGAAAAGAAAGCTTCCAAGAATCGTCATCCTCCATTCAAGAAGTAGTTTCTTGAATCCGAAAATTGTAAGTTTTACCGCTGTTTTTCGATTCGTTTTGTATGAGCGGATCCTTCAGGGAGGATCCATGGGTGTTTGGGAACGAGTTTCGCCCATGAATCCCTTCGAGCTCACTCGAAGCAACTATATCGAGGGCAAGCACGCCGGAGAGATTCGATGTATCGAAATCTCTTTCAAAGGCAAAATGTCCGAGGAATGCCGAGTAGGAACTCACGTTCTTAAGATGATAGGTTATGTTCGAACCTTGAAAAACTCGGGATTTCCTTTGGGACAAGAGTTGTCGACTCGATTTGATCTTGCAATCGTTGCTCGAGTCATTCGAGTCGATTCATTCTGAATTATCACATGAATGAAATTGACAAGCCATTGCTCGAGTTGTTGAACATGCTCGAGGACTGCCGTAGAAGGAAATAGGCAAGTTCAAGCCCAACACCATACACGATGGTGTAAAAGTGGCAAAGGCAAAGGTTTTGCGAAACCCAAAGGTAAACCGAAAGGTAAGCCCAAGGGCAAGCAAACCAATTTCAACAATGCACTCGAAACCTAAGGGTGGTGTAGCCAAGGACTCTATCTGTCATCACTGCGGTGAGAAGGGGTCACTGGAAAAGGAACCGCAAAAGCTATCTTGCAGGGGAAAAGGTTGGAAAAAGGAGAAAGCAATTGTTGCTACGGGCTCGTGTATTTATGTTATAGATATTAATATGATTGATATCAATTTAAATACAACTACTTCTTGGGTATTTGATACCGGATGTGGTTCTCACATTTGTACTAATGTGCAGGTACTGCAAAGGAGTAGATGAGACCTTTTCCCCTGTAGTTATGTTCAAGTCCATTCGGATTTTGCTTGCTATTGCAGCTTACTAGGACTACGAAATCTAGCAAATGGATGTCAAAACCGCTTTCCCTTAATGGAAAACTTGATGAGGATGTGTATATGACACGACCGAAGGTTTTGTCACTCCGGAGAATCGCCGGAAAAGTATGTAAGCTTCAGAGATCCATTTATGGACTCAAGCAGAGCTTCTCGAAGCTGGAACATCCGCTTTTAATGATGCCGTCCGTGAGTTTGGCTTCATTAGAAATGAGGATGAACCTTGTGTTTACAAAAAGGTTAGTGGGAGCTCAATTGTATTCCTGGTTTTGTATGTAGATGACATACTACTCATTGGAAACGACATACCAACCTTAAAGTCTCAGAAAGGCTTGGTTGAGTACGTGTTTCTCTATGAAAGACTTAAAGCGAAGCCAGCTATATTTTGGGAGTCAAGATCTATAGAGATAGATCCAGGAGACTCATTAGCCTAAGTCGAGTACATATATAGACAAGGTGCTAAAGCGGTTTAGCATGCAAGAGTCTAAGAAAGGACTTTGTCCTATGGCACATGGTAATCGTTCTGTCGAAGAAACAGATGTTCTAAAACGCTCGCTGAATTAGAACGCATGAAAGAGATCCCTTATGCTTCGCCATAGGATCCATCATGTACGCCATGATATGTACTCGCCCTGAATGTCTCGTTTGCCTTAAGCGTTACTGAGCGGATACCAGTCGAATTACGGTGAACGCCACTGGATCTCGACCAAGAATATCCTCAAGTACTTACGAAAGGACTAAGGATACATTCTTGATTTATGGAGGGGCGGATGAGCTCGTTGTAAGTGGTTACACCGATGCTAGTTTCCAAACCGACAGAGATGATTTCCGATCGCACCGGGATATGTGTTTAACTTGAATAGAGGTGCTGTGAGTGGCGCAGCTTCAAAGCAATCAACCATCGCAGATTCTACGACAGAGGCCGAGTACATAGCGAGCTTGCGAAGCGACTAAGGAGGCGATTTGGATCGGGAAATTTATTTTCGACCTCGATGTGGTTCCTAGTATTGCGAACCGGATAGACCTCTATTGTGATAACAATGGGGCTATTTCCCAATCTAAGGAACCTAGATCTCACCGAGAGGTCCAAACATGTACTACGGCGATTTCACCTAATCCGCGAGATTATAGAGAGAGTGATGTGCATATATGTAGAGTAGACTCGGCGGACAATGTCGCCGATCCACCGACGAAGCCACTGTCGCAGCAGCAGCATGATCGTCACACTAGCTCCATGGGTATCCGATATCTGGAGGGCTGATCCTTAGAGACAGTCATTAGTATGCCCTAAAGACCATTTATTGTAATTTGGGTCTTTAGTGCAAGTGGGAGATTATTGTACCGTATTAATGTAATTTTCATTTTGATGAATTAAAGGCAATTAATTCCATTATTATTCATTATGTTTCTGCGTTCTTAACAACATAAATAAATAATATGTCCTTAGAATAGTATTCATAATTGTTATGAGATACTATTCCGAAACGTCCCTAGTCGAACATTATTATGGAATCTTCGAGGACAATAATAATGCGCAAGACTAGTATGTGCAGTGATTGATATAAGATATCGGATCGTCACATGGGTATATATGATTAGAGAATCATTATACTGGACATACCCGACATGAGAAACACACCATGGATTGTTATATAATAGTCAACGATGTTTTTCAAAATTTTGACTGGGTTGTATAAAAGATCCTTCGACTTGAGGTCTCACAAGAGTTCTTGCATGGCTAGTGTTATGCTTTGATAATGTTAAACGCTATCCGTAACAGGGTGAGCAATAAAGGCATTTATTGGGTATATCACGAATCTTGTTCAGGATGAGTGGGATGCAGAAAGGATTTCTCCCTCCTATATAGCAAGAGCGATATCTTGGGCCCCTCGATGGAGTCCCGACTAATTCATGGCCATGAACAAGTGAATCAAGTATATGATATTGATGTCATTTGATTAGTCTACTCGCGAATCAAGAAACTAAAAGATTGGACAATACAAGTGTGACGTTTTCCATGACTTGTGTTCAATCTAGATATCAAGGACAAAAGGATTTAACTAAAAATGTCAAATGTTGTGATTATGATAAATCACCAGATTTTTATGAATTGGGGGGTAATGATGCGTTGCTAGATACCTCTCATTACTGTGACATATGATGTCACGGCCAACGTCATAGATACCTCTTGGGTCGCACTCATAGATCAACTGGAATGGGATTGTTGGAGTACATTTAATCTAAGGTGCGCCAATTCGATTGGGCCGGGCCGGGATTGGATTGGGCCCTTAATCGGGTTGGGCCGACCGACCCGTTTTGGACCGACCTTATGGCTGGACAATTAGAGATATTATCCAGCCATTTTATCTCTTAGAAGGTGGTTAAAGTGGTGGAGTAGTTTCCTCCATGATCTCCCACTTCCCCCTTTCACTCTCCCCACTCTCTCTTGATAGACTAGAAAAATACTGATTTTCCTAATTATTTCTAATCAGTTTTTCTCCAGCTTTTGAAGCTTAGAGAGAAGAGAGAAAAGTGAGTTTTTAGAGAGAAAAGAAAAGATAGATTTCTAGACTTGATTTCTAGCTTTTTGCTAATAGGAAAGAAGTTAGAAATCCTGTATCTTATTCTTCTGATAAGGTCTGAAATACATACTCCATTGAAGAGTGTCTTCAAAGCTTCTACAAGGCGTTGGCTAGCACCAAGCAGTAGAAGACCATCCCCGGAAGATCAAGTGGATACTGGGAGAGACAGAGCTTGCATTGTGGTGTTCCGTTCGTGACAACATACCGCTGAAAGCGTTTCAGCCATTCTAGCATCAATATAAGGTAAAACACTATCCCATAGTCGTAGGTTCTTACTCGTGGAAGATCCTGGTAGAGGCGGGTCAAGTTTTATTCCGCTGCGCATTTATGTGTGACCCGGTTATTCCTCTAACAACCTGAATCACCGAGACTATTTGTGAATTGAGAGTAATGATGTGTTGCTACATACCTCTCATTATTGTTGACAATTGTTGTCACGACCAACATAGAAAATACCTAAAAGGTCGCACACTATTATCAATTGGATTGGGCTTGTTGGAGTTTACATTTGATATAGGTGCTCAATTGGATTGGGCAGACTCAATTGGATTGGGCAAAAGACTCGGTCGACCGAGAGCTGTCTTGGGTCGACCAAACTTTTTGTCACTTTGGTCGGCAGAGAACCATATCTCCAGTCGACCGGATCAGTTGGACTTGGTCAAAATCGGCACATCTACATGTGTGAGCGAGTGTGTAGGTAAAAAGGTAGTGAGGAGAGAATAGTGGGGATGTGGAGTTAGTGGGTGATTCCACTAACACCACATAATGATGAAATGTTCATCACTCTCCATTATTCTAGAATTAATTTAATTCATTTCCATTCTCTCTTCTCTCTATCTGAAACAAAGTGAAAAAAATAAATTATTTTTTTATCTCACTTTTACACACTCTCAAGAACAATTAAAAGAGAAGGAAAATACGAATTTTCTTCTCTTTGATTTTACGGTTTTTCCTAAGTAATATATACTTTGTGGATTCCGGGAAAGTGTTTCCAAACTTCATAGTTCTTGGATTCACATATGAAACACGGAGTAACGAGCTCAGAGGTTGGTGTGTGGATACCAATAGAGACATGAGTCTGAAGGCTGCTGTTGGTGATCATTAGTAGCAGAATTCGGGCAACGTCGATTAGATTGACACAAAGGTATAATTCCTAACACAGAGTTTTGATTCTTTCAGCTTGTGAGTAGATCCTCTAAAGGAACGTAATCCCACGCTTTTATTTCCGCTGTATTTTGGGGATTACAAATTTTTCCTTCAGTTTTCTCTATCTCTTACCTCTTTACTTTATAGTTCATGAATTGTTATAACTTGATTAATTGTCTACATGAACTATTTGTTTAAGGATTATAAAACTTCACATGCTTCCATGATTTTATACAAATGCTTTGCACAGTCATCTAAGTTGTCTTCAACATAATTAACCCACCTTATGTGCTAAAACAACATACTTGTTGTTAAGGTGATCATATGGGTAAAGCATTTTAGAAGAACTAAAAAGTTTTTAAGAACCTAATTCACCCTCTCTCTCTCTTTTAGGTTCATTACCCTAAAAGGGTATTTCATGTTCTGAATTAGAACACTCGTAGGTACAACGTCCCGGCGCACTTGAATTGGAGATCTTGCTAAATCAGTCACTTGTGTGTACTTAGAAGCAACCGCTAGAGGTATGCCGCAATTTCGCTAGCAATGCGCCTTATTCCACAAAAATGGTCATGTTTTTTGTTGAACCATATAGTTCAAGCCATAAGACAAATTGGGTTGCTACCTCCCATCTCCATTGAGTATTACAAGGAGAGGGAAAGTGAATTTTTTCCCCAATAAGCAATTTATTTGGGTTTAAACTTGTAAGACGTCAGACATCAAATGCGGAAGAGCAAGCTAGAATTACATGACTTGCTCTCTCTGGCTCCAATTTGCATAAGGGGCAGATTGATGAAATGGTTTTAACTCTTTGATAAAGCCAAAATTGTGGGCATCAAATTTTGAAAGAGTTTCCACACAGAACCTGAAGTTTCGGTGCAACCCGAAGGTGCCACATCTGGTCCTAAAAGTTTGAAGATGGCTCTTCTTATGTAGAGGCCTTAGTCTGAGCTTTGCCTTTTATCTCCACTCGAAGATGATAGACTGACTTAACATTGAGGGAGTCATTTTTCGAGTAAGTCCAAACAAGGCGATCCCGGGACCACGAATCTGTTTTAAGAATTTTTTAGAAGTAAGAAGGGTAAAGTAACACTGAAATTTTGACCATATTTATTATCACATATAAACAATAAGAATACGAAGTAGTTAGATATCTAGTCATAACTTAAAACACTAGTCATTAGCAAAATCCCTCGTGTATCGACACACGAGTGCATACATAAAAAGTAGCAACAATGATCTGGATCATTGTTGTTAAGGCTCACGCCTCAGATGCGCCTTTGCGCCTCAGGCTCCAGGCTTGAGGGATATCGCCTCAAAATCTCATGCGCGCTTCAAATCATGGAGGTAAGCCTCGAAGAAAAGGCTCCAGGCTCTTGGCGCGTCTCGGGCGTGCCTTTGTGTAATTAATCCGATTCTAATGAATGGTTGATTTGAGAATTAGAAAATGACGAGCGAGTATTTAATGATTCAGATTTGCCCCTCGTATTAGGTAGTACGAGCAAATGAACTGTGCTACCCATCTACTTTAAAAGGAACTAGTATTTCTCATTCATAACATCCACCTCCTAATTTAAGACCATCTTCTTCTTCATTTGTCCCTGACTTTGATGAGAATAATGAAGATGAGGAAGAAGAGGAAGCTCCCTTGGATAAGGGGAATCAAGTTGAAGACATTGCTCTTGAAGATGATTCTAATGATTAGGGGCATTGATTTTTTTTTGGTTTTTCTTTATCTGACAATGTTTTTTTTTTTTTTTGAGAGGAACCTATATTATTATGGTTATTTATTATTATGTTTTGCCTAAATTTGCATGCTGCTAATATATAAATAATGTTTATTCATGGTGCACCTTTTTCGAAAGGTATGCGCCTTTTTTTGCGACTTAAGATTTCAAGCTTCTTTTGCGCCTTGGCGCGCCTCAACGTCTTGACAACACTGATCTGGATAATAGGAGATGTAAACCAAGTCAATTCACAAATAAAAATATCAACCATTTATTATGGACTAAGGTTTGTGAAGTATAAAACTCCTTTTAAATATTAGACCTGTCCCCCCCCAACACACACACACACACACCAACTTTTATTGAGGTTTGCCACACTAAACAACATATCTTTTTATTATTCCTCCGCAAATATATACTTTTTGTTCTCCCACTGGTCAGTCGGTGTAAATATCTAGTCTGCAAACATTAAAGGGTCAAAATAAAACAAAAATTAATAATTGAAATGCCAACCTGTAAACTCTAGAATCCAACAAAAAAACAGCTCCCATGCATGCATAGTGCATTTACTTTGATTTGGAATTTGAAGGACCATATCAGGATACATATGAGATGCTTCACTTTATCCTATCATGACTCTCATGCACTATGCTTTCTTTTTCTTAATTTTCTTCCACAACAAAAGCTCACCAATCCTTAATTTTATTCACAGATGCAATTTTAAAAGGTCACCCCATCCTTACGTGTATCATATTCATATCCTTTCTGGCCTCTAGCTAAGGGAAAGGGACTTGTTTGAAACTTCTCATGTTAGCCATGATTCGCTTTTATATTTTTTTTATTTTTTTCTCCTCTCCCTAGGAGAATTCATAGGGGTTCACACTGCATGAAAACAACTTATTTGGGACAAGAAATTCCGTTCCTAAATTGTCTCAATTTAAATATTTACGATGAATTTGAGACGCAAATATAAGTTCCCGAAGAACATGTTCCCTAAATGTTAACAAAGAAAATAAATTTTGCCCCAAATACTTAAGGACGGAGTTTAAGACGGATGATAAATGGAATGACTTCTGTAAAAATAAATAAAAATAACATTATTAATATTAAAAAAAACATATTAAAATATTTATAACCACGAATTAGGTACGGAGGAAATTTTTATTTCTGTCCCATATTTTAGGAGAGAAGAAGAACATATTATTGTACATGTCTATTTTGCATCAAGGGAAATGCATAGTAAATCCCTTGGTAATATGTCTTAATTTAGGGACAGATTTCCCATGTCATATTAATTTACGTATTTGATACGCTAATTTTGGACAGAATTGTCAAGAACGTTTATTACAAATTTATTTATATGATTTGATCCTAATTTTATCTCTGATTTTGTCCTAAAGTGAAGCTTCTCACCAATTGTGTGCGCTTCGTTGTCTTCGTTTCATATATATATATATATATATATATATATATATATATATATATATATATATATATATATATATGAAGATTAATTCTTTTCAATTGAGATTATAACTTAATTAGTAAAATTTTATGTTAGGGGATTTGTTTCTGACTTGAATTTGTATTTGCGTTGGCATTATTTGATAAGAGTATTAAATATTTAAAATTTTCTTAATTGGATTATATGTTTAATTTCTCAAGATTCTAATTGGATTTGAATGAGATTTTATTGCTACATATCTATGAGAATATAACATCATAATTTGGGAAGAGTAATGTGGATGGAATTTACCAAAAACATGTTAGTGCTGAAATTGGAATCTAACACCCGTTGAGACATGTTCATGCCCATTTCTTGTAGCCAATTTCATGAAGATGAGATCTATATAAACATGGTTAACTATTTGAAGAGATTTTGAGCAATTTAAATTGTAGATCTTATGGAGAAAAATAAGAAATATCTCAAGAGATATGTTATACCACACAAGCTGTTAAGATTGAGTTCGTGTCAGATTGGTAAACTGAATCCATGTTGAATAGGGAAATTGACATCAAGTTATAGAAATACAAGAACTCTTTTTAGGGTTTTACACTTGTGGCTAACTCACTAAGAGTTTTACAAACACAACCACAATACCAAGAAACTCACTAAGAGCTTGCCCACACTAAGTAGGACTTTTACAACAATTACCCAATCACAAAGAAAGGGAGAAATGAATGTTTAATACAAAGAATATTCACTCTTCTAAGTGAAAGATTAATACCTTTGAAGTACAAGAATTGTTGCTCTTTATGAACATATGAAGAGCATTTACTTTGAGAGTGTTTAGACTTGATAAGAAATCAATGTAAAAAGTATTTTGAAGTCCTAGAATGTTTCTCTAGCTTTGGAGTATATATACATTTCAAGTTAGGCTGAAAAACGACTCTTTAACGGTAAAAAAACGGCTAGTTTTTTGCAGAGTTCGGTTGACCGAAATCACACCTCGGATGACCCTTCGGATGAGGGCTCGGATGACCCTTCGGATGAGGGTTCGGATGACCAACACAGCCTAGGTCGACCGAAGCCACTTTTTACACCTCTCAGTTTCTCTTCGGTTGATCCGAGCTTGAGCTCGGTTGACCGAACTTCTAAGCTTATTTTTCACACGTTTTGAAATCTTTTGAAGTCTTTTGAAGTCTAAAATGTTTTCCTAAAAAGGTAACAAGTAAGAACACTTGGAAAACTTTTCTAAAAGACTTATCTATGAAATCAAAGGCTTTTTGGATAAGAACACATGTAAAGATCATTTTGAAACTTAAGCCTTTTGAAAACGTGTTTGTGTGCAAGCAAGACTAGAGTGTAGAGCTTATGTTCATACGAGCTTTGGTTAGAGCTTTCTAGGATAACGACTAAAGAGAACAAAGCTAAACTAACCAAACCTAAGTCTTCAATCTTCAATCTTGATGAATGAGCCTGGTATAACTTTGAATCTTGATATCAATGGCTTTCAATGGCTTGATTGAAGTACTTAGAGCTTCCATAATGAGTTCCGATATTCTATCACAAATATTAAGATCATTAGACACAACATTAAAAGTTTGTCCAATATCAAAAACTGAGTTTGTTCGCCCTTAGGGCTTACACCCTCAATGAAATCGTCCGTAAAAGAGGACAAAAATAAGAGGGGAGCTACTCGGGTAGCTCAGTAGGCATCCAACACCTTTGGGATGAAACATCAATTAAGACTCCAATTTGTTTCCCAAGCCCAAATAATTTGTTACAAAGGTTATCACAATTATCTTAATAATGCAGTTAAAACAATAATCGAAAGACTGAAAGAAGATAGAAAACAAAAATAAGAACAGAAACTGAACATAGACCGAACAGGGTTCTGGTAGACCTAAGGTCGTCCGAGATCCAGACGTCAGAAACTTTGACAAAACGATTCGAACGACCGGAGGGGCCAGCCGGACGACTGCAATGACTTCGGTCGGGGAGACAATCGTCCTGGTCGACCGCATTTCACTGCAGGTCGTCCGAAAAACTCCTAGTAGTTTGGTCGGTCGATGGAAAGAGGGCTCCGATCGACCGCGATTCAGAACAACCATTTTCCAGTACAATTTAATAAAGAAAAACATGTTTTCTGCAACTTTCGAAAAACCAGGTCCCAAATACCCTAGTTTTGACTCCAAACATATTCTAAAACATATACAAAACTCACACATTATATGCTCAAACTATACACATCAAATCTGACACTAACAGATCGAAAATCGTGCTATGAGCACCATAAACTACTAATTTATTAGAAGCGGATGATAATGTCAGATAATAAAGTATATTTCTAGCAATGACCCAACACATATAATTCACGCAATTGAGCTTACTTGTCTGGCCATGACTCTAACCATGTTAACAGGCCCTAACATTTATTTTTAAATTTATTTTTTTATTTATTGGGGAGGGGAAACTATCTTTTACAAGAAATGGGGATTCAAAAAAAGGGGAGGGGATTCGAACTCATGACATATACGTCATGAGGCCTCGGCCTTGGCCACTAGACCAATGCCTCATTGGCCATCATCCCCTAATATTAACCCGTTAAAGAGGGCCTGAATACTTAACATGAGCTCGGATATTAACCCTCCAAACGGCGAGGCCTGAATTTAAGGGCAAACAAGTTATGTCATTGCCCACCCATATGAGCTCCACAACATTGTTAACATCCCCACATTTTATCCTCGTTAGGAACCGAGTCAGAACAGGAACAGAGACATAATCAGAGAGTGATCCCGGGCACTTTAAACAGATATAATTTTGATGATGTCCTTGTACTGGATCATCGATAGAAATAAGCTCTAATTGGGAATAACACATAGACTCAAATAAGACAATCAAACACATAACAATTAGCAAACACATATATTACAATTACCCACACAATTCAATGCAACAATTATCAATACTTCATCCGATTTTGATGCAAGAAAACATCGATTTTTTAACCTGAATCATAGCAAATAAGTAAATACATTTACACCCCAGTTTATGCATCTTTTAGGACTGAAAAATAAAGGGGAATGATCCTTATGTGTTCGATTTAGACAAAGTTCTTCCCAAATTCCCGAAATCACCAAACAGCCCTAAAACCAAAATCTCATATTGCAATTACTCTCTGTAGGGAACTTGGAATTCGAATCCGCCTGCGCTCATACGAAGCTCTTTCAATTACCTTTCCAACGCACTAACAATCACCCAATTCTGATGTCATTAGCTAGGTCAAACGCCTGAAATACCTCTCAACCCTCTATTTTCCTGCACTCTTTCTCTCTCATTTTCCTATATCTTGTGGCTTACTCTATCTTTCCAGCCCAACAACCCTTTTTAAGAGACTCATTAGAACTCTACAAAGCATCCCCAACACTTTCTAAAATTCGTACTTAAGTCCCCCACTCTCTCAAAGTCATTAAATGCGCCCATTAACCCTAACGTACCCAACATTAACACTTAAACATATCCTAGGAATTAATGGTCCACATAATCACATTCCATAACATTTAAATTCGTACTCTAAGAATTAATAAACACGTCATTATGCAAAAATTAAATTTAATCATGCAACACATAAACCGAAAGTCACGGGTATCACATCTGTAAGCCCTAAGGGCGAACAAACTCTGTTTTTTATAATGGTCAAACATTTGATGTTGTGACTAATGTCTTATATCTTTGTGATAGAATATCGAAACTCGTTGTGGAAGTTCTAAGTTCTTCAATCAAGCTATAAACAAGATCTTCAAGGCACATATCATCGAGATTGAAGATTGAAGACTTAGGTTTGGTTAGGATAGCTTTATATTTATTAGTCGTTATCTTATAAGCTCTCTAACCAATGCTCTAAATGAACTTAAGCTACAACACTATAGTCTTGCATACATATTAAACACGTTTTCAAAAGGCTAAGTTTTAAAACGATCCTTACATGTGTTCGTATTTCAAAAGCCTTTGTTTTCAAAGTTCAAGTCTTTTAAAACGGTTTTTCGAAATGCTTTTAATTGTTACCTTTTGGGAAAACCTTTTAGACTTCATTAGATTTCAAAACGTGTGAAAAATCAACATCTCTCATGCTCAGGAAGGTCGGTCAACCGAGCTCAAGCTCGGATCAACCGAGCAGAAACTGAGAGCTAAACTGATCAGCTTCGGTTTACCAAGAGGAAGTTCGGTCGACCTAAGCATGGGTTCGGTCGACCGACCCTGTGTTCGGTTCAACCGAAGCTTGGTTCGGTCATCCGAGGTTTCCTGAACGGTCAACCGAACTCTGTTTTTACTAGCCGTTATTTGACCGTTGGAGACTCGATTTTCAGCCTATTTTGAAATGTATATATACTCCAAAGCTAGAGAATCATTCTAAGGCTTGCATATCAAATATTCATTGATCTCTCATCAAGCCAAAACACTTTCAAAGCAAAAACACTTGATCTCCATGATATAAATCATTCAAAGGTGTTATTTCAAAAAGCAAGACAAAGAGTGTGCTTCATATGTTCAAGAGCTAAATTGATTGTGCTTCAAAGGTATCCATTCTCACTTATAAGAGTGATCTTCCTTGTTCTTTAAACATTCAATTCCCTTTCTAAGTGATTGGGTAATTCTTGTAAAAGTCCTACTTTGTGTGGGCAAATTGTAAAGTCCTACTTTGTGTGGGCAAGTTCTTAGTGAGCTTTTGTATTGTGGTTGTGTTTGTAAAACTCTTAGTGAGTTAGCCACATTTGTAAAAAGTCTTCTTAGTGAAGTTGTTGAAATCCTTGGGTGCGGCTCAAGGTAGTGGACGTAGATTCTAAGTGAATCGAACCACTCTAAATCCTTTGTCTTGTTGATTGGATTTTGCATTGCTTTTACTCTTCTTGCTCAAACTTCCATTAGCTTTGCAAAGATTTAATAAAAGTTGCCAAGATTAGTTAAAACTCAATTCACCCCCCTTGTGTTTTACAACATCCTCCCCCCTTATGAAAGTTTCATCCTCGAAACTTTCTAACCTTGGTCCTCAAACAAATGGGGGCACTTCTGTCGGGGCTTCTTCCTCTAATTCCCAAATAGCCTCTCGCTCAGTATGGTGTGATCATTGCACCTTCACATAAGGTATCGTTCTACGCCTCTACACTTGATCATTTCAATCCACAATCTGTACCGGTATTTCAAAATAGGACAAATCTTCTTGCAATTCCAAAGGCTCGCTTCCAAAACATTACTCGGATCAGATATGTAATTTCTTAATTGACACAAATGAAACACATTGTGTACTCGGGATAGCGTTGGTGGTAATGCCAAATGATAAGCCAACTCGTCGACGCTTTCCAAAATCTCATATGGACCAATATATCTCGTGCTCAACTTACTACTTTTCCAAAATCTCATAACTCCTTTCGTTGGCGAAACCCGAAGATAAACCTCGTCCCCAAACTGGAATTTCATCGGTTTTCGTTTACTATCTTGCCTGATAATTGTTGTTGTAGGCAAACCCAACCAAAGTAAGATGATCAACACAATTGCCCTTGAAATCTAGTACACAAGCCCGCAGCTTATCCTCCAGAGTCTGAATTGTCCTTTATGACTGCCCATCGGTTTGAGGATGATAGACAGTACTCAAGAACAACTTGGTTCCCATGGCTTCACTGAAACTCTTCCAAAATCGTGAAAAAACCGAGTGTCCCGATCCGGCACAATGCTTACCAGTACCCCATGAAGGCGAACAATCTCATCTAAGTACATCTGAACCAAAGTATCCATACTTGTCGTGATCTTCATAGGTAAAAAGTGGGCTGATTTTGTGAGTCTATCCATTATTACACAAATGGTATCTTTCCCGGTTTTATCCTTAGGCAGTCCGGTTACAAAATTCATGGTGATGTGTTCCCACTTCCAAATAGGAACCACACGTGGCTTAAGTAACCTGGCGGGTTTTAGATGTTCCGACTTTACTTGTTGACAAACGAGACACGTAGCCACAAATTCAGCTATGTCCCTCTTCATTCATTTCCACTAGAAATTACCCTTAAGCCCCTTGTACATCTTTGATGCCCCCCGAATGAATCGATAGTCTAGAATTGTGAGCTTCTTGTAAAACTTCCAACCTTAGCCCCGAATCTGTCGGTACACATAATCTGCCCAAAAACCTAAGACTACCATCTTCATGTTTCTGAAATTCCGTTTCTTCCCCTAACTGTGCCAATTCCCGTTCCTTGCCCAAATCAAAATCTGATAATCGTGATTCCTTAATCTGTTTCATAAGGGTCGGTTGAGCTACCAGGGTTGCCAACACATTCTCGATAGACTCAACGACTTCAATCTCTAAACTCTTAAACTCGACTATTAACTCCCGCTGATTAGTGATTAACATCGCTAGCTGCCCGGAATTCTTCATACTCAAAGCGCCGGCCAGTCGATCAGCCTTCCCAGGGTAGTAGCTTATCATGAGGCCGTAATCCTTCAATAACTCCAATAATTGCCTCTGCCTCATGTTAAGCTTCTTCTATGTGAATATGTACTTAAGACTTTGATGATCAGTGAACACTTCAGACGATTCTCTATACAAGTAGTGTCTCCAGCTCCAAGTCTTAGGTATGGTAATTGGTGAATCCCCAGACTCTGATGGTAGTGTTAATATCGGTGTTGTAGTAAAATTTTCCTTCAATGTCTGAAAACTGTTCTCACATTCCGGTCCTCACTAAAACTTAACCCGACTTTGCATCAATCGAGTCAAAGGTGCAGCTATCTTAAAAAAGTCCGATAATACCTTGCCAAACCCAATAAACTTCTAATCTCTGCCACTGTACTTGGATCGACTAATACCCCTTCGGATTATACAACATCCCCTAAAAATGATACGCTATTCAACCAAAATTCACAGTTGCTGAACTTAGCATACAACTTCACTTTCCTTAGAATCTCCAGCGCCAATCTCAAGTGCAGTTAATGAGCCTAATTCGATGGTGAGAAATCCAAGATATCGTCAATGGAGACCACCACAAACTTATCAATGTAATACCTGAATACCCGATTCATAATATCCATGAATGTCGTCGGTGCGTTAGTCATTCCGAACGGCATCACAAGGAATTCATGGTGCCCATACAGGATTCTGAATGCACTCTTCGTGATGTCTTCGGGTTTGATCCTAAGCTGATGGTAACCCAAGCTCAAATCTATCTTGGGAAATACAGACGCCCCTTCAATTGGTCAAACAAATCATCAATACGAGGAAAAGGGTATCAATTCTTAATTGTTATCTTGTTTAGCTCTCGGTAGTCGATACACATCGACATACTACCGTCTTTCTTCTTCACAAACAAAACCGAAGCGCCTTAAGGTGAAACGCTCAGTCTAATGAACTTGTTATCAATGAGTTCTTGAAGGTGAACCTTCAACTCCTTAAACTCCGCTCGTGCCATGTGATACAAGACCTTAGAGATAGGCTTCGCACCAGGCTGTAACAGAATCTCGAAATCGATTTCCCGAGCAGGTGGAATACCCTACAAATCGTCGGGGAAAGAAATCCCCAAATTCCCTCATCACAGGAACGTTCTCAAGTTGGATGTCCTTATCATCTTTTAACACCGCATAAGCCAAATACCCTTCATAACCCTTCTTCAAGTACTTATGAGCCCTGATGGCAGATATGATCGGTATACTATGCTCATTCTTCTTTCATTCGGACCCCGAAACTCTAACACTTCCTGGCCCGCAATGGTAAACTGGATCTTCTTCTTACGACAATCCACTAAGGCATGATGAGTATACAACCAATCCATTTCCCAAAATGATAACAAAATCCACTATGTTCAGTTGTATAAGGTTTGCTTCCAAAACTTTGGAGTCTATTTCTACCCGACACCCCTTATGAACCAAATTAGACTCTAAAACCTTTCTGGTAGGCACTATGACTCTATATGCATCCAATATACAAGTAGGGAAATCTTAAGGACCTTAGCAAATCTACGGAACACAAAGGAATGGGTATTTCCACATTAAAAAAGCACATAGGCAGATACTAAATTAACTAGGAGCGTACATGTGGGACATCTGAAGTTGTTCCTGCCTCCTGCTGAGTCAAGGCGAAAACCGGTGCATTAGTCCCTGATCTAACATTACCTACTCTCGGTGCTACTGCAGAAGTCTGTCCAACAACACGCTCTGGTGTAGTACACTGACCAATCCGATTATCCTTACTTCTACACCTGAAACAACCCTAGCCTGCCAACGACATTCCCATGGATGTCTTCTTCCACAAGAGCTACAATAGTTGTTTCTGAAGTAGGTGCCTGATATGGAGTTGGTGTCGGTGACGTTCCACCAATCCTTACAACATTTTCACATGTTCTCACCGGTGGCCTAGCAAAGTTAGTATGTCCCGATGTGGGAGAAAACCGCATGCGAGCCGCCAAAGGTGCAGAAGTGTTAGGGAGTGATAATTTCCCCAGTGTCATAGTCGAATAAGATCTCTTACCAACCCTCTCAGCATCTTCCCCCGTAAACTCATCCTCAATATCTAGGCTTCTTTCATACGCGTCCATATATGTGGTAGGACGGAAATCAGAGAGCCTTCCCCTGATACGAGCCAACAATCCTCTAATAAACCTTTGTATTCGTCTGACCGGATCCTGAATGATAGTAGCAACATACTTACCCATGGCATTAAACTTGCCCGTATACTCTGAGATAGTCATCCCCTCAATCTGTTTAAGTTCGAAGAGTTTATTCTGTCGCTCCATCCTGAATGTGTCGGGAAAATAATGATCCAAATATGCTCTCTTGAACATAACCCAAGTGAGGGTTGCCACCCTTGCTCATAGATCGAGCCTACGCCCTTCTACCACTCTACTGCCTCAGCTGTCAAGAATCCCAAAACCACATAAGTCTTAATATCCTCTCGTACCCTTATAATAGTAAGATGTCTTTCAATTTCTTCCAACCAAGTCTATCATCTTCTTCATCCGCTCGAAATAAACCCCCGGATCAACTTCACCCCTTTGCACTCTCTGAACCCCCTGATTCTGATGTTGTGCCTAAAGGAGCTGAGCCAACATAGTCAAAGCGGCTGCCATCTCAGAAGGTGCCCCAGCATTAGCCGGTGGTGGTGGAGGCACATTAACCTGTGGTAGCGGTGGCGGAGGTGCCACATTCTCAGACCCAACTCTATGTACATTACCAACATTCGGTTCATGCGACAGAGGAAACTGTGCTTGTGGAGGGTGCTGACTAGAAGATCCCACATACTATCAGCGTGCAACTCTTACCCCATGGCGGGTGAAGGCATCACAATAGGCAAGTTAGAGTCACTGACATTATCTTGGTTGCGGTCCATCTAATACCCGGGAACAATATATATATATATATATATATATATATATATATATATATATACAAAATAATAATCAACTAATTCACATATCAACTTAGATAGCATGGCATAGCACCTAGGTAACATGGTACGATATCACATAATCTAAACAGAGTATATCATGCGAGTGAGAGTACATAAAGCAATAAATAAACACTTATGTCCTAATCACAGTCTCTAATCTCAGTTCAAGTCCTATGTTTGTTTTATTCGTAGGCTAACCAGAAATTCAAGCCTAAGGTTCGACCTACCCTGATACAACTTATGTCACGCAGCACCTCACGTCAATGGGATACTGAACCCAAATTCTAAAAAGAACCCTGATTTATTATTCAATGCTAAAATGGAAATAACATCATCCTAGTGTTCTTAGATAACCAAAAGGGAAATACTAATGTTCAATAATTGAAATTAAAATGGAAACTAGTCTTGCTATTACATCCGTGATCACTATAAGTCATCCTCGAAATCCTCATCAAGAGTATCCTCAACGTTATCCTCAATGAAATCATCTGCAAAAGGGGAAAAAATAAGGGGTGAGCTACTAGGCTAGCTCAGTAAACATCCATCACCCTTGGGAGGAAGCATCAATTAAGATTCAAATCTGTTTCCCAAGGCCAAATCATTTGCAACAAAGGTTAGCACAATTATCTTAATAATGCAGTTAAAACAATAAACGAAAGAATGAAAGCATATAGAAAACGAAAATCAGAACATAGACTGAACAGGGGGTCCGGTCGACCTAAAGTCGTCCGAGATTTGGACAGAAACTTTGACAAAACGATTTGGACGACCGGAGGGGCCAGTCGGTCGACCGCACTGACTTCGGTCAGGAGACTACCGTCGTGGTCGACCGCAAAACTCCAGTAGTTTGGCCGCTCGATGGAAAGAGGGCTTCGCTCGACCGAACCGGTCCACTGATATTCAGAATAGCCATTTTCCTGTACAATTTAATAAAGGAAAACGAACACTTCTGATATGGACCGGGTCCACTGGACCTTGCGGTCCAGATTTGGCCACATCCCTGCAGAATGAGGAGAGAGAAGGAAATGCAGGGATGTGGCCAAATCTGGACCACATGGTCCACATGGACTCGGTCCATATCAGAATTTTCCAAGGAAAACCTATTTTCTACAACTTTCGAAAAACTAGTCCCAAATACCCTAGTTTTGACTCGAAACATATCCGAAAACATATAATAACTCACACATTACATGCTCAAACTATACACATCAAATCTGACACTAACAGATCGGAAATCGTGCTATGAGCACCATGAACTACTCATGCATTACAAACGGATGATAATGTCAGATAATCAAGTATAATTCTAGAAATGACCCAGCACATATAATTCACATAAATGAGCTTACTTGTCTGGTCATTACTCTAACCATGTTAACAGCCTCAAACATTAAACCATTAAGGAGGGCCTGAATACTTAACATGAGTTCAGATATTAACCCTCCAAACGACGATGCCTGAATTTAAGGACACGTCAGTTATGTCATTGCCCACCCATATGAGCTCCACAACACTGTTAACAGCCCCACTATTTATCCTTGTTAGGAATCAAGTCAGAACAGAAACAGAGACAGAATCGGAGAGTGCACCCGGGCACTTTAAATAGATATAATTTTGATGATGTCCTGATATAGGATCATCGACAGACAGAAGCTCTAATTGGGAATAAAACTTAGACTCCAAATAAGACGATCAAACACATAACAATTAGCAAACACAAGTATTACAAATACCCACACAATTCTATGCAACAATTATCAATACTTCATCCGATTTTGTTGCAAGAAAACATGAATGTTTTAACCCGAATCATAGAAAATCAGTAAATAAATTTACACAACAGTTTATACATATTTTAGGACTGAAAAATAAGGGTGAAGGATCCTTACGTGTTTGATTTAGACAAAGTTCTTCCCAAATCCCGAAATCACCAAATAGCCCTAAAACCGAAACTTCGGATTGCAATTACTCTCTGTAGGAAACTCGAAATTCGAATCCGTCAGCGCTCACACGAAGCTATTTCAATTACCTTTACAACGCACTAAAAATCACCATATTCTGATGTAATTAGCTAGGTCAAAAGCCTGAAATACCTCTCAGTCCTCCATTTTTTATACTCTTTTCTCTCTTCTTTTTCTATTTCTTTTGTCTTACTTTATCTTTCCAGCCCAAAAACCATTTTTAATGGTTCGCATAATCACATTCCATAACATTTATATTCGTACTCTAACAATTAATAAACACATAATCATGCAAAAATTAAATTCAATCATGCAACACACATAAATCGAAAAGTCTCGAATATCACACTTGAATTCTTTGAAGGAGGGTTGAATGTTTTCTTTCTCAACAATCTCATTGTTGGTTCATCTTGTTGAATTGTTGCTAAAGAATTTGAAGAGTTCTATCTGCTACACCATATTGACAAGTGTGGTGCTTGTCGTTTAATCCGCTAATAGAGTTATGCGTGTTGTTGAGTGATTAAAAGCATTTTAACCTTTATAAACGCGTGGAGTTTGGTACTAGTGAATTGGATTCCAGAGTGATCCCGCATACTTAGGCTTGTTAGTCGAATTGTGTTAACAAATTGTTGTCGTGTTATTACTATTTTAGTTATTGTTGATATATTTGCTTACACGACTTAACAACAAACAAGACTAAACAGAACTCACAAACGAGTTTAATTGCTTAGCGTGTATTATTCTGCAGAGAATTACCTTCTTACAATCTCACAGTTTAGATAATAATAATAATAATAATAATAATAATAATAATAATAATAATAATAATAAGGAATTTAACATCAATTCGGGCATTCTAAAAAGAAAATTATTTGTATTCACGTATTCAAGGTACTACACATTGAAGACCTTTTAACATGGAAAATGATTAATGACTAAAATAAATTGGCTAAAACACAAATTAAATTATATTTATTCATGTCGGCATAAGAAATTTAACGAATTATTTAAATTTTTAGTCAATTAATTGAATAAATCTTGAACACCTAACATTACTCTTTAATATATTCGCAAAGAATCCAACCGACTCAACTATTCGTCGTTATTGTTCATCTGGAAAGTTTTGGAACCTATAGAATAGAAGGGACCATTTACAGCACAATCTCATCTACCAGCAAGCAACAGCTGTTGCTCAGATGCTATGGCAACAAAACGTCAGTTGAAAGAATGAGCCTTTAACGGAAGAAAAAGCAACAATTCTTTTGTTTTTTTCTGGTCAAGAAAGGCCATTGTTGTGCACGAATTCAAAACTTATATATTGAGGGACGAAATATAATAAAACACATTTTCTAGTCAACTTTAAAAATTCATAAGAGCAACCGAGCGAGATGTAAATTTTTAAAGGTCCTCACCAAAAATGAATTTAGCACTTTAAAATATATTTCGAGGCGACAATTGCCTCTTTAACATCTGCTATTGTCTAGCATACTTGTTACAGTTAGTACAGTTCTTTCAACTCGAAACTTTATGTTTGGATTTTATAAGTTTTACGATAATAGTTTGGAGAACAACTCCGAAAATCATGAGAGTTGCACGTGAAAGACGGTAAATAAAATGTCTGTTCCCAACTAACGTTTTCATACCCTTTTCAACTATTCAGAATTATTCATTTGAATATTTTTTCAAATTCAACTTCTTTAACTAGTAGGTATAGAGACACGTGACAAGTGACAAATTCTGAGTGTTTGAGACAGACATTAAAACACCAGTAGTTGGGACATTAGATTTTTTTCCGTGAAAGACCGAGCAAATCATATTAATGTTCCCTTTTTCTCTATCTATAAAAGACCATCTTTTGAACAACTCTATTTCAACCATTGTAGTTTTTTCAGAAAGCTCCCAATTACTTTTGTTATCATCAAGAAAATTGTTTCTATTGGCATTCATGAAGATGAAGCTTTTATCCCTTTTCCTAATTGCACTTCTTCTTCTAATGGTAAATTTTTGTTCATAATGGAAAAGCAAGGTATATAAGCAATTCTTGATTGATAATCTAATAATTTGGTTATATATATTCAGGTTTTTACTGAGGGACTAGCCGTTGATGATTCTTCACATTCTCCTACTCAGGTAATTACTTGGTTTCAAGTGTTATTTCTAATTTTTTTTTTCAAGTTGTGAAATGCTCAAAAGTTTCTTATATCGAGTAAAATTATTGATTATCCATCAAAGAGTAGAATTATTGATGGGGTTAAATATTTTGATTTTTCTTGCCTATCAGATGGATGAAATTGGAGAAGATGGAGTCAATGGAAAAGCTATTCATAAAAAGTTTAAGCCCCACAAAATTAGTAAGCAATAATCACCGCATAAATTGAATTCTAAATCTGCATAAATTGAATTTTTATTTTGGATTTTAGTTAGGGTTTATTCTACTATATAGTTTACGGTGTATCTAAAATTTCGGGTCGCCCCCGAGATTTTTAAAAATACTATTAGGTATAATAAATTTTATATGTAGTTCGGAATATTTTATCAGTCCCCCCTCCAAGATTTGTTTTTGCCATTTTTATATGTAGTTTGACATATTGTTACAGTTTTGCCCCCAACGTCAAATTCTTGGCTTCGTCCCTGCCTGCATTGTATGTAAAACATGTTAGAAATCTAACACTTGAATAAATATACTTGAAAATGGACAGATTGTAGCCATGCATGCTCAAGGAGATGCAGCAAGGCATCAAGAAAGAATGTATGCAATAGAGCATGCAAAACCTGTTGTGCAAAATGCAACTGTGTACCACCTGGCACTTATGGCCATAAGGCAGTTTGTCCTTGCTATGCTCGCTTGAGGACCAAAGGAAATAAGCTCAAGTGTCCATGAACAATTCTCCGTTCTAAAATTGAATGTCCAACTTTTTATTCATTTTGATTAAAAAAAATGGACATTCCATTTGACACGAGAAATATATTCGGTGAATTTGTTGTGAACAATATGAAATAAAATGAATGATGACCACTGCTGTGTGGTCACCAAGTTATGGACTTTGGCATATTATATGCCCTTTTTCTTTAGATATCATGTAATAAAGATTGTGAGATTCTTCCTGGTTGTATGGGACGAAATTATTTGCAAATAAAAAATAGAAGATATGTAAGAGTTGTATGGGTTACTTGTATAAAGCAATTTTATCCTCTATGCTATTTCTAATTTGATCATTTTTATAGGATGTGTTAATAACTTTAAGTTTGGGTTCTTACAAGAAAGTGCAAGCATTCTTATTAAGCGATTTATTCTTCATTCCTTATTATAAGTCTTTAACATAAGTCGTTTATAATATATAAATAAAATTAAGGAATTTAAAAAATAATATTTTTTTTAAAAATTAAAATATCAATTTTTAATGGTATACAAATTTTATTTAAGAGAGTAATATAGATAATTTGACTAACAAAGCATATTTTTATTTTATTTTATTAATTTTCGTTATATCTCAAACAATTTATATTATGAGATGCGGTAGTAATAGATTGAGTTGGATTCGTATCTCTCATCTCCATTTGTATACTCACCGAAAAGGTGGTCCACCTGTCTGCTTTAGTTTCATCACTTTTAAGTCTAAATTTCAGTTTAATATTTATTCACTTGTTAAAAATAAATAAATTTAGAGATAAATAAATAAAGGAAGGGTCTAATTAGGAGATTGTCCTAGTGGTTTGAGCTCTCCTTATTTCGACCAAGGTCTTGGCTTCACTCGTGAGTCATGAGTAGTAAACGGGTATACCCTCCCGTTCCGCTCCGTCATAGGTATGTTTTAAATATGTATGGACATACATGCCTTTTTTTTAACAGGCCATAAAAAAGAATGTTCGTGCTTGCTCGCCGAATGCCCTTGGACAGATGGGCATGACAGCGACCCTTATTATTAATTTTTTTTTTTTTGAAAAAATATATCAAATCCGAAAAATCAACAAAATTAAGAGGTGTGTATTCAATCTAGATTCTATAGGATTTTTAAGGAGTTTTAAAATCCATATGTATTCAATTTAGATTTTAAAAAGTCCATTAAGATTTAGAGCTATTCAATTCAAACTATAAATTATCTGTTGAAATATGTTGGTATTCAAAACTCTATAGATTCTCATAGATTTCATTAATGGAGGATTTTGACGGATCTTAAATGTGTATTGAGAAATCTCTTCTTTTTCATCAAGATTTTGAGATTCTCTCGTGTTGGAGAATTGGATTTGTTTAAAAGAATTAATCTGTATTTAAAAGTGTCGTGAAGACATTTTTGAGCCAATATATTTATATGTTACACCGCTCGGTTTTGAATGTTATTGAGATTATCACGAAGTGGGTTGCGCAAGCTTCGCGATGATATATAACATGTGAGAAAATCAATTCTTGGTGTGAATGATAAATTGGTATAAAATGGGGTGGTTGAAATATGGTAAATGAGGTTTAAACCCACATCCCACATGGGATTCTTATGGAAGTGAAAAAACACTTTATAAGGAAAAGTGGTTCACATGGGTTTAAAATGTCTTACCAATATTATGCCCCATGAGAGAACCTCGTGCGCGCCCGCGCAGGGGGTGCAATTAGAAGGTCTGTCGATACCAAAACAGCTTGAACTTGTGTGTGTACACGAATGTCAGCCCAAAACTCGCTACTGGTATATTCTTGGTCTTCCAAACTGTTGGAATAGTGCATATTCAATTGGAAGCTATTCTCGGCTCGCTTTCTCAAAAAGGGATCGATACAGAATCCCGGGTGCAATCCTCATATTGTCAAATGCATCTTCTTTCTTTTTTTATTACCTTCCTCGTGTATGTATAAGATCGAATCCATTCGATTTTTAAAAAGGCTTAGTAATCCTTAACTTTTCGAGGAATCCTTCATCCCGCCCCTGGCTCTTCATCCGCCTACTGACTCTCTCTTGTATGAAAGCGAAATCCCGATCTGAAAATGCTTATTGTTTACATTCTCTCTGTCTGTTTGCATTCAGAGAATTAATTCTCAGACTGTTTACATTCTTTTTCAGCCTATAAAAAGCACATTTGCCTTGCAGAAAAGGACACTCGAAATTCTCTTTTCCCCTTGCATATCCTGCCTTCTTACTGCATATTTTTTTAAATCATTCTGTCCAAAAGAGTTCTACTGTTATACATAGATTCGAAGGGATTGTTTCTTCTGCTTCAAAGAAATAGTTAGATTGGGCGTTTTATCTTGGAAGTTCAATGTTCAAGAGACCTGGAGCTATCAAAAGGCGGGACATATTGAACTTAAGGGGAAGTGGTTACACTGCTGTCTCATCCGGGAATTCTATCCGAAACTGGTTTGGAATTCTTTACACAACAGTGGTTATTTTGTTAATTAGCTACTGTTGTTTACATATCCAACAATTGTTATGTTGTTCATCTTATAGCTGTTAATTTGTTATCTTTATTTGGTTGTTAGTTTATTAACAGTAACAACTGTTATGTGCTTAGCTAATAGTTGTTATTATTTCTATCTTTAACGACTGTTTTTTACTTGGTTAAACAGTTGTTATTTTTCCATATCTAACAACTGTTATTCTGAGACTCCTTTTGTTTGTTAATTTTATTAAAAGCCGTTAAAGTTGTAGTTAACAGTGGTTATTCTTCATATCAACAGTTGTTATTTTCTAGCAAACAGAAAATCTCCAACATCTCACTAATATTAAAATTAAATGTCTTTAATAGTTTTATATGAGATTACAAATTTTTAGTAATCCCATTTCTTTAAAATTAAAAGAAAATTATAGAAATATCCAAACTAAAAAAAAAATATGAGGAAAATTTTCACATAATTAGAAAACTCAATACGAAATGTTTATTTCCCCAAAACAATATATATTGTCATAATATCCAATCAATATTCTTCCCGGTCATCTTCAAACATAAATTAAAGAAAACAAACAATTTCTTTTCTATCTAACCACAAATTTCTATTTTCCAAACATTTATTTCATTTCCCTGAAAGAGAAAATTAAAGGGAAAAAATAATTCAAACAAAACATGCATTAATTAAGCCAAATAAAAAAATATTAGTAAGTAAATTATACATATATTGAAGAAATAAATCAAAGAAGGACAGCAGTTTCGTGATCTTTAAAAAATCAAAGACTCGCCACCAAACTTTTTAAATTTTTAATAAAATGATTTGATTAAAAAAACAAAAGATTGATAAACATATGTTGACTTTGGAAATTCAACACCGCTAGATATGTATAATACACGACTGAACCAGTCTTTTCTTTATTTTTGGTTGTTATTCAAATAATCTATAGACTTTACAAATCAAAAGAAATAATGATAAATCAATCGAATAGAATCTGATAGAATCTGCGTACAATATGCATAGAGTTAAAACAATCCATGCAGTTAGCAGAATCCATAGACTTTTGAAAATCAATTAAAATCTTTTAAAACCTGGATTGAATACACCCCTAAGTTCTTTCTCGTTCACTTACAGTTTACATTCCTATAGGGGGGAAATAAAAATCCAAAATAGTTCAAGAACAATCAAATCAAATTCCACACTATACAAAATAGTTTTTTTTAAAAAAATCAAATCAAAGTCCACAATTTCAAGAAATAATCCAAGATCAACTGTCCAAAATTAACAAATATTTTGCCGAAGTCAAAGCAACAAAAAAATTAATATCCTCCATCTATTGATCTAGATCATGAACACTAGAAGTATTATTTGAATCCATTTTAGATAATGTTGATTCCTCCTCATCATTTTCATATATAAAACACACACCTTAAGAAGTTAAAACATTATAAATGGTAAATGATAAATGATAAGTTAGAACATAATTTAGTTACCTTCAGAGATGAAACCGTGAATCCAATTGCGTACACATATTTGAGCTTGTACATTCTTAGGAAGAAGATGACTCATATATTTGGTAAGAACACGTGCAAGAAAATAGTGGAGATATAGGACCCTTGTTCATATTGGAGAAAGGCTGAAGAGCCTTATTAATCCATATCCAAAATTAGTAAAAAAAAACAAAACAAAACGGGCATGCTTGACCCACCCATACATGCATAGCCTGTTACCCGCACGGGTATGCCCGTTGATACCCGCATTTAAAAGGGTATGAAATTCATAGCCCCATACCCGCCCATTAATCTCACGCAGGGCATGCCGCCCATTTTGATAGCTCTACTCATGAGAGGGCATCATAAGAATTTCTCCATCTGCAATTGAAAACTAAATACTCTATAAAAGAATATATTTCCTATAGTAATAAAAATATCAACTTGAGATCTGATATAAAGATGAATAAACTCTACATTGTAATAAGTTATATTTTTTTAGATCTCGTCTTAAGAAATTTACGTGATATAATGACACATCACGTTATATATTTATATATATATATATATATATATATATCGTTTCAAGTTTTTTAGCGAGTTGGGTTCGTTTTTTCAACTTGTACGCCATTGCTGATCACCTGCGTCAAGTTAGGAATCAAGTAGTAACCCGGTGGTTGAGGTTGCTACTTCCCTGGACGAGGTCCTAATATCGATTCCTACCTACCCCCTCCCCCAAAAAAGTTTTAAAAAAAACTGCGTCAAGTTTAAATAGTATTACTTCTACTTAATAAAAAATAACGTTATTCTAGTTAGTATTTATACATGTAGAATAAATATTTTGCACTTTTCTAGATACATGCATTTATTTTACTAAAATCTATATACACGTTTTATATAATGTATATAATATTTTAAAAATTACATTTTTTACGTAAAATTTTATTTTTAAGTAACTTTTCTATAGTAATATTTTTTACTGGAGAATATTCCTATTGAAAGTTTTTTTCTTTAAATTAATTGATGTGTCTCACTCACTCTTGTAGATGACTAGATTCCTCCACCCCCACCAAAAACAAAAACTATAAAGGAAAAAAACAAAAAAAAAGCATTTAAGAAGAAAAAGTTAAAATAGTGTCCACATCTTCCAGTACATTTATAACATCCTCTACTCCAGTTTCAAATTTTGATATCACAATTGTAATATTCCCCTTAGCTTTTTACATTCATCATTATTTTAATTCCATAGATACAAGTTCCAAATCAAAGTGTGGTACTGCAGCTTATTCTGTAGTACTATATATTTCTGCAGCAGCTCTTAATATATATTTTTCATTCAGCAGTTATTATTAATAATTATTATTCCATATATATAACTACTTCCAATAATCAAAGTAGGGTACTAAAGCTTTTATTTTCTTGTAGTACAATTTCCAGAGCAGGGAGTACAAATAATTAATAATTCAAGGGCACTTGTGTCTTCCATCATGAGTCTTCATATTAGCATAGCAAGGGCAGACATCATAATTCCCAGAAGTACCTGGTGGTACACAATTGCACCTTTGGCAGCAGGTGTTGCATGCTCTTATGCACATTTTGTGCCTTGATGCTTTGCTGCATCTATATTTGCACTTCCCTCCACAATCTTCCATTTAAAAAAATAAATAAAGATGAATATTACTTGTCAATAATATTAATCCATATTTCAATAATGGCATAACAAGGCATGGAACCAGCAACTGAATGTTGGGATAAGTTTTGTGAATATATATATATATATATATATATATATATATATATATATATATATATATATATATATATATATATATATATATGATCGGTAAGAATCATTTATCCATGTGTCTAATTCTCTTTCCCATCAGTAAGAAAATTTGTCATGCGTTAATATTTTTATTAAAAAACTATATCCTAAATGAAATAGCGGAGCCCTCAATTGAAAAATTAACACGTGACAATTTTTTATAGATGGGATAGAGAACGGGATATAAAATGGGAAATTACGATTTTTTTTGCCTTAAAAGATGATCGATAATCAACATCATATTTTTCAAACATACCAATTTTTCCAGTTATAACTGTTCCAACATCGTCACCGTTTATCTGCAAAAGAAAAAATTCTAGAACATATTTGAGATTATAAATTAAAAGTAATACTAATGTTTAATCTAGGCATACCAAAATATAGAAAACTTTAGGAATGGAAAAAATAAAAGGAAAAAAAAAAACTCCCAAAATTACATATTCCTAAAACTTAAATGAGCATCAATTAGAAAAAGAAAATTAAAATACCTCATGAATTAAGATGAAACAAATCAAGACTAGTAAAAGTGTTGCCTTTGTAGTGGTCATTATGTATAATAAAGAAAGAGGGCTAGAAAGCAGAACTTAATTAGAGATGCTTTGGATGAAGATGGCTTTTATAAAGTCGAAAATCGTCTGTACCCGTATATATTCTCATTTATGTATTCAATTATTAAGAATTTGTCATGTGAATATTTTTTCCAATTATATATATACATGACGTTTTGTGAGTAGTTAAATACAAAAATAATAACATACAAGGAATAGACGATTTTTTGCCCTTTTGGGGTGATGTTGGTGGTTTTAGGTGGTGAGATTTCCGTAGACGTTTGGAGAGGTCATTTATAACAGATTTGTTTTCTTGTTCATGTATTTTAAAAGCATGTTTTATATGGTCTTTTGGCTATATGATCCGTTCGGATCTCTACCATGTTGCACCAGGCAATAGTCAGAAAATTGAGAGTTCGGCAAGTACCAATAGTCCGTGTTCGATTTTTGTTTCACATAATATTCTCTAATTTCCTAACATGTCAGTAAGGATAAATTCAATGTTAGAGAATATTATGTGGGGAGGTCAGGTAAGTAAAAGTACTAATAAAATCATCCTACCTCCCAGTTCCCTATAATAATCTCTCTATTTCATAATATATATAATTTTGCAGTACTTTTTGTCATATAAAAATTTTGTTTTTTTTTTTTTACGAATTTTGAAGATTATTTTTCGGAAGTTACCCTCACTTAAAAATATAATTTCTCTCACTCTTGTTACTCTCTTTGTTTCACATTATCAGGTATTTTGGTATAGCAAAAAGATATTTAAAAAAAGCTATAATTACACATGTCATCTCAGATACTAGGTCAGCAGGATAGATAAGAAACAGCACAAGACCTGCCAAGATACCAAACTCAATAGATAGGCTCAATTTGAATTGGGTTTTAGTTTGGGTTTGGATTTTACTTTTGCTTTTGCTTTTGGTTTGAGTTTTGAAATTGAACGATTATTTGGAAAAAAAATTTAAATTTGAATTTCTCTCGCCAAAATTCAAACCCAAACCAAACCAAAACTCAATCCAAATTTAGCCATAAGCTGCAAGAGATAGAATTAGATAATAGCACATGGGATACACCAAGAACCATCACAAAAATGAACCTGCAAGAGTAATCATGTTAAGACAAAATAACAGAGCAGCACAGAATATCACAGGCAAACACATGTATCACTTTTAAGTACATCAATATCACTTTCTCTCCCCCTTTATCATTATAAAAAGGGGAAATAACCTAGTTGATCCTCAAACTATTTCACAGGACACATAAGGTCCTACATGTATTTTGACTTCCTGATAGATCCTATAACAATTTTTGCTTCTCTTAAATCGTCCTATCACCAGTTTGATTGGTTGTTTCCGGCCAAAAAGAGCCACACACTAGTCATGTGACAGAGGCTGAAGGGAAAAATTGTCCAAATTTTAAAGGTATTATTCATCATATTCCCCAAAGAAATTGATTCTCTTCGACTATCTTTCCTTTGAGAATACTAGGATATAAGAATGTTTAAAGCTCAACGTGGCATGTTTTCAAAACCTCATTTTACATTGTTCAAGATTTTTTAAAAGATTTTTGAAAAAAAGTTGGTCAATGCCTAGGTACTTTAAAATGTGACTTCTATCTTTACAAAACACTTAGGCATGTGCATGAGAACATTAGAAACTCAACTAAGTGTAAAAACCACTTTGGGAAACCTCTCCGGTCGACCTAGGCTTTGCCTCGGAAGACTTGAGATGTCCGGCCGACCGACAGTATTGATTCGGTCGACCAGTTGGTTTTTGTCCTTATCTGAGTTTTGAATGGTCCAATGCTCCAACGGTTATATTCTATACGAACGACCGATTTGTAAGGTAGGTTGACCGACATTGCCTCGGAAGACCTAACCCATGAACTCAGACGACCGAGATAGAGAGAGTAGGTCTTTAACCTTTGATTTAAGGCACTTCGGTCGACCTACTATCTAGTAGCAGTCGACCGGAGCTGTCATTTCAATGCCAAAATTATAGCCGTTGTGACCAACAAAGCTAGAGTATTCTTGCCCTATAAAAAGTTTTCAAAGGTGAATTTTATATAACCAATCAAGCCATAAGAGGGCATAGGCATATACACTAGCAAACACTTTAGTGCTACATTTCCAAATCCTCTTTGTGTTGAGATTAAACTTCATCTAGCCTTCTATTCTCAAAGAGTGATTAGAGATTATATTTGTATATCCATTCCAAGAGGGGATTCTTTGTAAGAGAGCTAAATTGTAAATCTCCTTGAAAGAGATAGGTTACCCAAATTTCTCATTAGTTGAGAACTAGTTCTTTGTGAGCTAGCAAAAAGTTCTTAGAGAGCTTCACTCTTGGTAAGTGTTTATAAGTCCTAAGAGTAGGCACAAGACCTCTTTGTGAGGCAAACACTCTTCGTGAGTGGAGACTTCTTAGTGAAGCAAAAGTCCTAAGAGTAGACAACAAGACCTCTTTGTGAAGCAAACACTCTAAGTGAGTGGAATCTTCTTTGTGAAGCAAAAGTCATCATTTGTTCAGGCAATTGTAAAAGCTAGAACCATCTTGCACGTGTTGCAAAGGGTATCCTTTAGTGGATGTTGAAATCCTTAGGGTGTGCCCTAAGGTAGTGGATTTAGATTCTTTGTGAATCGAACCACTATAAATCATTGTGTTAGTTTTCTCTATCCCTTAACTCTTTACATTATAGTTCATGAATTGCTTTTAATTGTATACTTGCTTACATGAACAATGTGCGTAGGATAGAAACAATCACTTGCTTCCAAGCTTTATATAATTGCTTCACATAAGTCATCTTAGTTGCCTCGATCATAATTAAATCACCTTATGTGCTTAAACAACATACTTGTTGTTATAGTGAACACTTAGGCAAAAGAAGTTTTAGAAAAGCTTAAAATGTTTTTAAGAACATAATTCACCCTCTCCCCATCTTAGGTTCTATACCCTCAAAGGATATTTCAATTGGTATCAGAGTCTAGTCTCATTTTTATTGGACTTACATTCTAGGAGGATCCATGGCTCATAAATTTTCTAACTTAGATAACCAATCCCCTTCTAGACCTCTTCTATTTGATGGCTCCAACTTTGATAGTTAGCAATGTGCATTTAAATTGTTTTTGTCTTCTAATGACATTTCCTTGTTGAGCATTATAGAAGAATGTCCTTTTATTCCTTCAATATACACACAATGTGTCATTGTGCCAAAGTCTAGGAAAGACTATGATGAAAAAGACTACACGAAGATGACACTCAACTACAAGGCTTAGAATGCTCTTTGTTGTGCATTAAATGAAGAAACTCTCAACAAAGTGCATGAATGTGAAGATGCTTATTCCATGATGAATATGCTTGAAGCATCATACAAAGGAGAAGTTGAAGTGCAAAAGCCAAAGATGGCATGTTTAGAGTTGGGGACTCAATTTTGTGAAGGTATAAAGGACATCTCAATCACACTTCAAAAACTTGATTAAACCAAGAAGGTTGATCAAGGAGAAATCAATGATCAATACTCAAGAAGCTCAAAGGAATTACATATTGAGCCTTCACAAGATGAGATAGAAGAAGAGATGGAAGCACAAGAGGATGATCTTCAAATGGAACTCAATTATGATGGAGATAACGAAGATCATTCATCTTGTAAAAGGAAGAGAAAAAGATTACCACATAGCTTCAAAGAAAGATGCACAAAAAAAGTGGCTTGAAGCAAGAAATTTTGAAATGGAGATGTTCAAAGGGAAAGAAATCTCAAATACTCTATAGCTTTTGGATTCCTCAAACTTCAATAGCAAATACATTCAAGGAACCAAGATGCTCATAACATTACAATTGATATTATTAAAACCTCAATGGCAATCTACAATCATCATCAATTGGTAAGGTTACAAAGGTATCAACTTCACTTTCTCATAACTTTACAATTGATATTATTAATAGTATGAGAAGTAAGATTGATTTTATTACTTGTACGCTTGTTGATGTTGCATCATGTTATATTAGTGATCCTTCAGATAAAGATACCTATTGCAAGAGCTTCATTCGTTTGATGTTTCTCTTGCTAGGGAATCTGAAACATGCAACATCACAAGACTGGATGATTCTTGCTCTTACTTCTCATCTAATGAGAATCATCATTGTACTTGTAATATTATTAATGTTGTTCATATTGCACACACTTGCCACTTGAGAAAATATTCTAACAATGTAGGACCTTTGCAAGAGGTACCATATGTTTCTCAAGTTCCCCTTGTAGGTTCCAAAAAAGATAGCTCTCAACTCAAAAAAATGAACCTCAAGGAATGGCAAAGTAAAGCTAAGACTCCAAGAAAATAGTCATGTGCCAAGGACAACAAGTTTCTGAATAGATCATCAAAGGACAACAAGGAAAACATCTATGATGACTTCACAAACCAAAAGAAGACAGCTTCAAATATTATTATCAAAAGAAGAAGCAATCAAAGGACAACCTCCCTCCAAGAAGGAAAATGTCAAGATCAAGGCCAAACTTTATGCCTCATTGGTCTCTTCGATGAAAATCAAGGTGAAAATCAAAGTCCTTCATCTAAAGGCAATGAGGTACAATCTAATCCTTCCCTTGATCTTGACTATGATAATGAGGAGGATCCTAATGTGCTATTAACTAATTTATATGATGAAATGAATAGAATGGCTAAGAAGAACAAGATCGCCAAATATGAACTTGCTTGCTTATTAAATGAAAGATCTAAAATGTAAGTAGAATATGATAGCATTCTTACTTCCTTTCACATCATATCGAATGAAAAAAGAGAATGCGATTTTATCTCTAAATGCTATGTCTCTTGTAAACCAAGAGTTGCTCAACAAGGTGCATAATGTAGAATCTAAACTTGTTGAGCATAATGTCCTAAAGCACAAATTTGATGTGTTAACCACTTATGTTAATAAGTGTACATGTGCAAAAGACATCCTTAGTAATGTGTTTGTTGTCTATCGCTAAAAACTATTTAGATCAAAAGCACGCACATATTATTCCACACTCTACTTCCATTAATGCTAGAACATCTTCACATGCCACTATGCTAATTGCTAATTGCTCTTGCTGTGGTAAATGTGGTCATTATGATACTTGTTGCATTATTAAGAAAAAGTTTGAAAGAAGTGCAAAATCCATTTGGGTTGAGAAGAACCCCAAAACTAACCCCCAAGGACCCTGAAGAAAATGGGTACCAAAATTGAATTGTTTTGTAGGAAACAAGGGCAAACCGGCCTACCGGACAAGACAACGATCGACCGCAGATATGGTCAGATTGCCTCAGTCAAAGACAGGGTATCCTGGTCGAGAAGAAAGAAATTCATATTTAATTGGATGAGGGAGGGCGACCGTATAGGACCTCTGGTCGACCGAAGTATCGCGATTCTGCAGAAAAACAAGGGTTTCAATTCAGAATTCAAAAAGTCATTATTCCCTCCTAAGAAACCTCAAAACCCTTCACCAATATTTCTCAAATTCGATTCCTATATTATCCCAAACACAAATTCTTTCCACAAAACACATATTCATACAATAATGGTTCAAAATCCTAAGCCAAATTCTTCCAAAAAGCTACCATGGGAAAATCCAAAAATGATTCTTCAAAGATAAAACCTCTTTCCAAAAGAAAAATTGAACACGAAATGTAATGATAAATTTTAGAGAACCTATTGAACCCACTTCTAAAAATGTGATCGACTCCGATGTAGAAAAGGAGTCCGATGATGATTTTCAAATGCCACATCTTCCTTCACAATATCAAGGTGAATCTTCATCCTATTCAACTACGAAATGTAATGATAAATTTTATGATGAGGAAGTTAGACCTAAGTTTGAATCATTAGTTGATAATAGGAGAGGTATTATTCATGGGTATACTATGTCTAGTGATTTGTACAATGGACCCTTACAAAAGTTGTTGAGTACTTTATATACATGGGATGGTTACCCATTTTCTCTCACAATTGTGACATTATCCTTTAGCCATTTATGAATTTGGGGCAAATTTAAGGGAAGATGGTATGTATTGGTGGACTTCCCGGGTTGGGAATTTGAAATTTAGCTTTCCGGAGGCGATGTTTAGTGAAATTCTTGGGATCAGATTTGAGTTGGACTCAATTAGGCATTTTGATAATTCCAGGAATGTTCCAAGGGATGACATATTGGACATTGAAAGGTTCAAACTCTATTTCAACATCGAATGGCCTTCCAATAAGTTTTCCCAAAGAGAAAGCAACCGGTTGGATGAATATGAGCGTATTCTTCATCACATGGTATCCAATGTGGTTGACCCCATTACCGGTCACAAAAACTCAATAACCTTCATTCAAATGACTATCATGCAATGGTTAGTTGAGAGGAGAAAGGCAAGCTTTGCATATTTGGCTATGAAGAATTTCATCTCTAGCCTAAGCAAGCCTTCAAAATTCTTGCCTTATGGGAGTCTATGGGCGGTGTGCTCTTCAAGTGATTTAAGATCAAGCTTTCTACTCTCACTCCAAGAAGTGACAAGTACAACATGTACAAGGATGGCCTCTTCCACCAAATGCATATGATTTTGGTCACCAAGAAGTGGAAGTTTCATTCTAGATGTACCGATGAAGAACTCTTGGCCGCTTTGATTGCTCAAAACAAATCCTCTAAAGTTTGTGAAACCTTGAGGAGAGAGATAGAGAAAAGGTGACTTCAAAGGAAAAATGAGCAAAATATGTCATTCAATGAAGAAGTGCCAATGCAAGAGGGCCAAGTAGATGCATATGAAGACATTCACTTTTAGTTGAATGAAAAAGGGAATATCCAAACTCACTTTGGGAATCAAGAGGATATTCCAAGAGAAAGTGTTGATAGAAGACCTCCTCAACCTAGAAATGAAGCAAGCAATGACATCCTTAACCAAATTAATGACAACTAGAAAATGATACTTGAAAAGTTGTCAAATTTGGATGGTGAGGTTAAGGATTTAAAGGGTCAAGTTACGGACTTGAAAACTATGTTTAATGTGATGAACTACAAGGTTGATGACATAGATAGACATATCAAATCAAAGAAATTAACTTTGTAAGTTAATGAAGAGGATGAAGAATAGGAGATGGAAGAAGAAGAGGAGGAGATGGAAGAAGAAGAAGAAGAAGAGGCTACAAATGAAGATTTCATCAATGTCAATGATGGAAATCAAGATGAAGAGGAGAAAATGATGAAGAACCCAAGGTTGTGGTCAATGTTGAAGATGATGAAGAGATTTTGGGTCAAGAAAATGGTGAAGACTTGGGTTTGGGTATGGAAAGACAAGATCAAGACCTTGGCATGGAATTGGGTGAAGAAAAGGAAGAAGATTTGACCCAAACAAGTCAAGACAAGGAAAATGAAGCTTCAAAGGATGGAAATGATCAAGATGATTGAAGAAATTCAAGGAACTCGTTGAAGGATCACAAAGCGCAAGAAGCCACTCTTCTAATTAATGAGAAATTTCTTAAACTCAATCTTATTTTTATTTCCTTGTATTTCATTCCATTTCTTGTATTCCATGTTCATTATCATTGTGTACTTTTAGTATAGCAATTGTTGAACTTTCACTTTCATTTATTTGTATGAATTGCTTAAAGGGGCGCCTTGATGCTTTTATAATTTGCTTTGCTCTTTCTATGTTTTGATCTCTTGAGCATGTTATATTGGTTGAGCTTAATGATTTGATCCTTGTGATGAAAGCTAATTTGAAACCTCCTCCCCTCTTCTCTTAGTGTCTTATGCTTTGGGGGAGTTTGTATATGCTATGCTTGGTTTTAATTTGATCTTTATAGCATATGGGGTTGTTTTGGTGTTTATTTTCTAGTCAATAGCATGATTATTATGTGGTTGATCGTCTAGATGCTTGACTTAGGATATAAACCATGATTGGGGCATTGCATATGCCTGTTATGTGTTTATATAGATGTTTGGCATGGTTTGAACTATCATTGCAGGTTTTTCCTGTTTTTTGTCAAAAGTCTGGTCGACTTGACGTTGGGTATCAGGTCGACTGAACTCATGCGGCCGATCAGTGGAAGAAAGACAGGTCGACCGACACAGTCAAAACTCAGCAATTCTTGAACTTCAACTTCTGAAATTTGTAAGTTTTGCTGTTTTATTCATATAAGCACAACTTTAGGGGGAGTTTTCAAATGTTTTCATGCTTTACCCCCTCCGCCCCACCCCCACCCCTTCTCAAAATATGTGATGTATGCTTGTTTTTCATTATTCTACATCAGCACATCACTTGTTAGCTTGTTTTCATCTTTTATATCTTATAGCCAACTTGTGTAAGTTATTTTGGAGTTATATGTGTTATACATGTTTATATTCTACATATATTCTACCTAAATAACTTTGAGATCATATTCTTAAAATTCTTATCCTTGGTGATCTCATATAGTTTTTAGTTAGTCTAGCTTTAAGAGTTGTTACACTCATTTTGCTAACCATTAACTTATTAGAGGAATGTACTCAAAGTGTTATCTTACACTTCCTCTACTTCATTTGGATGTGATACATGTGTGTAACTTATGTATTAATGGTATCACTTCCAATAGTACCTAGCTATATTTTCAAAAATGTTTTATCTCAAATAGCTAACATCGTATGTTTGATATACGGGAGATTGCACTTAAAAGGTCATATTCCTTATCTCATTTGTTTTAGCTTAGTTTGATATTCTTTTTTAGCTATATATGACCATCTTTTGATTTATGTGTCATTATGGACTCTTGGTGTTTAGAAATCAACAAAGCTTATTCAAAATTATCCTTCTTCAAATTATTTTTTGTATTTAGATTTGATTCCTTGGTTCTTATTTTATCAATCTACTAGACTTCCAATTCTCCATAGTTTTAAAGCTATCTTTATGGGGAGAAAATTCTTTTATTTCATCAAGCTTCTCCACAATTTAAACCCTATTCCTCCTTCATTTTCCTTTTAAAGGTATTTTCAAATAGTTTTTCAAATGGTTTTCAATAAAAATAAGGAGTAAATACTTTTCTTATTGGCGCTCTAATTTCTCTTTTTTATTTTGACAAAAAGGGGAAGAAGTTTTAGTAGTGTTGCAAATGTGCCAAGAGAAGTAATTTACAAAAGGAGAAAACTTAGAACTTGCAAAATGAGAGAGATAATGGATTCTTTAAAATAGGGGGAGTAGAATATTTTCTTCAAAACATCTATTTGCCTATATCCCTAATGGGTGAAAATCGTCTTTCCCCATTCCTGTCCCCAACCAATCAGAATTTACTATATAATTATTTTTTCCAATTATATATACACAGTGGTGAATTGTGATTGGTTGGGGACACACACGGGGACAGAGGATTTTTTGCCATCCTTAATACCCTTATCTCATGCATTAATTTTTATATGCTTTAAAGCTTTATCTTTTGCATATTATTCCCATTTGCATTAATTTTTATATGTTGTGTAGTTCTAATGTTTGTGCGGGAATCATCAAAGTGATCACTTTAACAACAAGTATGTTGTGTCAACACATAAGGTGAGTTAATTATGTTAAAGGAAACTTAGATGACTAAGTGAAGCAATGTATAAAGTGTATTTTTCTAATCCTTAAGCAAATAGTTCATATAGTCAAGTAGACAAGTTATAGCAAGTATATGAACAATGAAGTAAAAGAGTAGGGATAGAGAAAACTAACACAATGATTTATAGTGATTCGATTCACAAAGAATCTACATCCACTACCGTAGGACAAACCTAAGGATTTCAACATCCACTAATGGATACCCTTTACAGCAAATGCAATGTGGGTTCTACCTTTTACAATTGCCCCCAACAAATGAGGACTTGTGCTTCACTAAGAAAACTCCACTCACAAAGAGTGTTAAGCTCACAAAGAGTCAATCTCACCAATGAGATACTTGCCTCACAAAGAGGACTTTTTCCTAACAAATAGGACTTGCAAACACTCACCAAGAGTGAAGCTCACAGAGAGTTTTTTGCTAGTTCACAAAGAACTAGTTCTCAACAAATAAGAAATTAGGTAACTAGTCTCTTTCAAAGGAGACTTTACAATTTAACTCTCATACAAATAATTCCCTCTTGGAATGGATTTATAAATGAAGCTCTAATCACTCTTTGAGAATAGAAGGATAGATGAAGTTATAGCTCAACTCAAAATGATATATTTTGAAAGAATTATTTGAAGATTAAAGCTCGAAATTGTTTGCTTGTGTGTTTATAAAGTGTATATGCCTATGCCCTCTTGTGGCTTGATTGATTATGAAAATTCAGCTTTAGAAGCTTTATATAGGGTAAAAATACACAAGCAAAGTTTGTCACAACGACTATAATTTTGGCCTGGATTTGACAACTTAGGTCGACCGGAACTAGGTAGTTGGTCGACCGAGGTGCCTCCAAAGTAAAGATTAAAGGCCATATGTCTTCATCTCAGTCAAGCGCAAGATGGGGTCCGATCTTCCAAAGCAATGCTCGGTCGACATATCTATAGCAAGGTCGTCCGAGATAATATAGCCATTGGAGCATTGGAACATTCAAAATCTGACTAAGGACAAAAACAACCTCGGTCGACCTGACAACATATGTCGATCAGCCGGACTTCATCTGGTCTTCCGATGTTATGCCTAGGTCGACCGGAATGCAGTCCCTAAAGTGGTTTTTCCACTTAGTCAAGTTTCCAATGTTCTCAAGCACATGCCTAAGTGTTTTGTAAATATTTAAAACACATTTTAAAGAACTTAGGCATTGACCAACACTTAACAAAGTTTTCATAAACCTTTTCAAATAATTTAACAGTGTAAAACATGAGGTTTTGAAAACATGCATAGTTGAGCTTTAAACATTCTATTCTAGTATTCTCAAAGGAAGATTAGTCACAAAGAATATACCCATGTAGACTAGACTAATCTTCTTGGAGGTCTTCAAGTCTTGTAGATGAAATCTTCTAGGAGCTCTGACTTGAAGCCTTTGATCAACATCTTCTTGAGTGATGAAATCCTATAGCAATCTTGAGTTGTAGTTTATTGGACTTCACACTTCTTCTTGTCAATGAGCATACCACTTGATTCTTCTCTTGTTGGATTGAGTAGCTCTTGACATGTTGATCTTCCTTTTTCATGACTTTGCAAGTACTTCCATAGCATGTGGATTGACTTCATGCTTGTGCTATGGAGTGTTCCAAAGTGTAGCTTCCTTGTGTGTATGATGATACCTTTGGTGTACACAAGGAGCTAACTTACCATTTTCATCAATATTGGTGTGAGTGCTAAGGATCCTATCATTAAGAACATGCTCACACAAACATTAGAACTATCAATGGTTTGTTATCATCAAAACAAGATTGATCACTTTGCCCTTAAGGCTAACAGTCTTGTGTTTTCAAAACCTTGTCTTTTATCATTAGATCAATCTTGTTAAAATATTTTTGAAAAGATATTTCAAAGGTTTGCAAAAGCCAAAATAAGTTTAAGCATGAGTTAGATAGTATTTCATTTGAGACTTAGTGGAAAACCCACTTTGAACATTCACCTAGGTCAACCAAAGGGCTACCTCGGACGACCTAAGAAATGTCGGTCGACTGGACCCTGGGTTAGGTCGACCGAAGTGTGTCTTATCACTTAGTCTTTTCAAATGATTTTGTACTCCAACGGCTATATCATCCGGTCGACCTCAATAAAGCTCCGAACGACTGAGATACTTCTCCGATCGACCGAGATAGTGGTTAGGTCGTCCGAATGCAATACGGTTGACTATCATTTTATCCCGAAAGCACTCCGGGCAACTTGGACATCACGTCGATCGACCAGAGTGTCATTTATGGCAGTTGGAACTAGCCGTTATTGCATTAAATGATACTCAATTTTGAACCCCCTATTTATATCCAAGGCTGATATATTGCAAACCAACCATTCTTTAAGTGCATTCAATATCCTCTCTTTCAAAGATTCATTTACTACTCATTCGTTGCAATTTTATGTGATAAACAAGAGTGATCAAAGTCATTTGAGCTAGAAATTTTTTGTTCTTGCACTTATAACAAATCCATCACTTCAAGGTGATATATTGGTTAAATATTTTTCCATTCTCCTTGTGACATTAGCTCTTTGTGAGTTAGGAAATCTCTTCATGAGTTTTGTTCCCTTTGTGAGAAATGTAATAGCTCTTAGTGAGTTATGCCCTTTAGGGGCTAGTTAAGTGGTTGTGAGTAAAACTCTTTGTGAGTTGTCCACTTGTGTAAAAGAGGTTGATCCCACCTTCATTTGTTGTAAAGGAAAATTAGTGAAGTTTTGAAATCCTTGGGTTAGCCTCAAAGTAGTGGATGTAGATTTTTTCTTAGTCGAACCACTCTAAATCCTTTGTCTTTGATCTTCTTCTTTATAAGCTTTCTATCTTTTTTTTGTTCACACATTTTCTCTTCACTTGGAAGAAAGTTTAAAAGTTTACAAAAACCCAATTCACCCTCCCCCCCCAATCTTGTGTTTTTCATTTGGTATTAGAGCATTGTCTTCTCTTTTTGGATTTACATCCCAGAAGTAAAGATCTAATAGTCGGACATTCATTTTTCGCTTATCTAGAGGGTTCCTCCACAAATCGTCCTCCTTTCTCCAGGAACAAACTACAATTGTTGGAAAAATCGATTTTGTATCTATGTTGTTCCATCAATTTCGAGTTGTGGAGTGTTATAGAGGAAGAACCTAATGTTCATATGAAATAAGAGAATGGTATTCGCGTTGAGAAAGCTAAACATGAATTCAATGAGTTTGAAGTCAATAAAATGACTATGAATTTCCAAGCTATGAACATATTGAGTTGTGCTCTTCGTCAAAATGAGTACAGTCGGGTTATTAATTGAAAGTGATAATGCACATGATATGTGAAAGACTCTTGTGGTCACTCGTGAAGGTACAAATCAAGTGAAATAGTCAAAGATAAACATGTTTGTTAGAGACTATGAGTTGTTCGATATGAAATCTAATGAGAACATTAGTGATATGAATACAAGAATCATCAATATCATCAATGGGCTAAAAGTCTATGGCAAGAAATACTCAAGTGGTGAAATCAACATGAAAATTCTCAATGTTCTTCCAACGGCTTGGGAAGGAAAATCCTTAGCTATTGAGGAGGCTAAATATCTAAAAGCATATCCTACTGAAGAGCTCATTGGTTCTCTCTTGACTCATGAGATGAAAATAAAAAGACAAACTAGCCTTGAACATTATGACAAAGCACCAAAAGGAATCGCTCTAAAGCCTAGTGAACATAAACGAATAATTAGCCACTTTGATCATCAACGTTTTTTCGCCTAACCACTTTGGTCAAAATTCAAGTTTTATAACTTATTTCATCATTAAATATTTTTCGGCCTGCCATTTTGGTCAAAAATAAATTTTGACCAAAATGGCAGACCGAAAAAACTTTAGTGACCAAAATGGCAGAATGAAAAAACTTTAGTGATCAAAATGGCAAATAGAAAAAACTTTAGTGACCAAAATGGCAGAATGAAAAAACTTTAGTGATCAAAATGGCAGATAGTGATGAAAAAAGTTTAAAAAAATTATTTTTGACCAAAATGGCAGGCCGAAAAATGTTTAATGATGAAATAAGTTAAAAAACTTGAATTTTGACCAAAGTGGCTAGGCGAAAAACGTTGATGATCAAAGTGGCTAATAATTCGAACATAAACACATTCATGAAGAAAAAGAGAGTGGTGATGATGATGATGATGATGATGATGATGATGATGATGATGAAACCATGGCAATGGTTGTTATGAATGAAGAAGGTCTTCTATGGTGGAAAGAGCAATAAGCCTTTTCAAGCAAAGAAGGGACAATTCTACCAAAATCCCAATGGCATGAGGTGCTATAAGTATGGGAGTAGGGAACACTTTTATTGGGGATTGACCCAAAACAAAGACCAAGGACAACAATGATGAGAAGAAGAAAAGATTCTTCAATGCAAAGAATGCCAACGGGATGATTGGCACTTGGGATGAAGAAGATAGTGAAGATGAGGAAGATCATCCAAGTAATGAAAACGCCAACATTTTCTTCATGGAACTTGAATATAAGGTACGCTCTAACTCTTCATCTTCTCTATATAGTTTTAATGATAATTGTTAAGGAAATGATCCTCGTGATTTGCTTTGTGATATATATGCACAATTGAAAAAGATCTCAAAACAAAACAAGGAGATGAAAGCTAAAATTGAATCTTTGATGGATGAAAAATCAACCTTATTTTTTGAAAACAAAAAACTTAATGAGTCTTTAGATAGTGCTAAATTTTAGAAATATATTCTTATCACTACCATGAGGTCATCTTCTTTACAACATAATGAAGTTTTCAATAAAATGATTACCCTAGAAGAAAAACTCTTTGATCATAATTTTTTTAAGAAAAAAGTTGTTGATCTTACTACCCTTGTTGATAAATTCACATATAGTAAAAATAATTTGGAACAACTCATTGGTTCCCAACGTATAGCACACGACAAGATCGGTTTGGGTTATGTACATAAGGGTAGTAATACTTCTCATATTGCTAGCACTTCTAAATCTACCATGCCACATTCATCACATACTCATGCTAGAAGAGGTATTGGTTATATGCACAACACTTTTATTGCTAGACCCAAGACTTATGCATCTAGAACTTCTTCCTACACCAAACCTCATAAAGATGCACATATTGTGGGATGCATGGTCATAAGGTGACTAGATGTTTTGTGAAGCATAAATTTGAGCATCGTTCTAGGACTATATGGTGTTTAAAAATGTTAAGACTAACCCCCAAAGGACCCAAGAAGATATGGGTACTAAAAGTCACAATTTTATCTCCTTTATAGGTGAAACAAGGAAAGAAAGCAATCTCGGCCCAGTGGTTCCTTGATAGTGGATGCTTAAGGCATATGACGGGAGATGCTACACTCATGAGAGAGATGAAGCCAATCAATGAACGATTCGTCACATTTGGTGAAAAGAAAAAAGGAAAAATACTTGGCATTGGCAATGTTGGTAAAGGTTCCTCAACTCATATTAGACAAGACCTTCTTATTGAGCTTTTGAAGTATAAATTGCTTAGCATTATCCAATTTTGTGATAATAGCTTTGTTTTTTCCTTTAAGAATGATGCTTGCTCTATTATTGATGCCACCTCTAACGAGGTCATATTTAATGCAAGTCGCCGTGTTGGTAACGTTTATGTGCTTTCTCTTGATGATTTGCTTGCTTATGATATTCAATGCTTGAATGTGCATGATGATACTTTCCATTGACATCGTAGACTTGGTCATGTGAGCATGGATTTACTTAATTGGTTATCGAGCCAAGAACTTGTGCGTAGTTTGCCCAAAGTAAAGTTTGAGAAAAAACGCTTATGTGATTCATGCCAATTTAGAAAACAAACCAAAATTTCTATTAAACTCAAGAAAATTGTATCTTCTTCAAAACCTCCTGAACTTGTTCATTTAGACCTTTTTGGACTTCCTCCTTTACTCAGATTCAGTCACTGGAAAATTTAGCCAACCATGGCTCTAATACCAAATATACGTAGAAAACTAAACTAATAACAGTACACACAATAATTAAATGGCAGATTTGAAATCCGGACTCGAAAACTAAACTAAGTACAGTAAAAACAAATAATTGACGTACTACATAGCGGACTTGAAATCCGGATTTGAAAGCAATCTAATAACAGTAAACTCAAATTGAGGACCACTAGCCTTTGTAGTAAGAGGTGTGCATTGTTGATGATTTTTCAAGATTCACTTGGGTAATCTTTCTTTCACAAAAGGATGCTTCATTTATGGAATTTGATTTAAAATTTCTTTCTATTGGAAGTGATAATGGACGAGAATTCAACAATCAAAGCTTTGAAACCTTTTGTAATGAAAAGTAAGTTAATCAAAACTTTTAGACTCCTAGAACTCCTCAACAAAATGGTGTAGTTGAAAGGAAAAATCGAACTTTGCAAGAAATGGCTAGGTCTATACTTTCCGAAAACTCTTTACCTATGTATTTTTAGGCCGAAGCTGTTGAAACCGCTTGCTACATCATGAACCGTGTTCTATTGAGACCATTTCTAAAGAAAACTCGTTTTGAACTTATTCTTTGAAAAACTCTTTCTATCTCTTACTTTAAAGTTTTTGGTTGCAAGTATTTTATGCTCAACATTAAAGATAGCCTTGGAAAGTTTGATAAGAAATCTGTTGAAGACATACTCCTTGGCTTTTCATCTAACAAAAAGGCTTACATAATTTACAACAAACAAACTCTTTGTATTGAATAGTCGGTGCATCTGTCTTTTGATGAAACTAACATTTGTCTTGCTAGAAAAGACGATGACGATGTAGGTACACAAATTGAAAATATCATTGAACATCATCAAGCACAAATGATGGAGGACCATGCTATGGAAGAAGAAGAAATTGAAGCTCCTCAAGAAGAACAAAACCATGATCCTTCGACAAGTGAATTATTACCAAAGGAATGGAAGCACACTCATGGACACTCACAAGAGAATATCATGGGTGACATCTCTGAAGGAGTAAGAACAAGACGATATTTTAGTGATACATTTGCTCTTTTATCTCAAATTGAACCTACTTGTTTAAATGATGCTTTAGATGATTTTTTTTAAATTATTGTCATGCAAGAAGAGTTGAACCAATTTGAAAGAAATCAAGTGTGAACTTTAGTTCCTAGACCTTTAAACCAACTCATTATTGGAACAAAATAAGCTAGATGAACTTGGTGAAATTATAAGGAACAAAGCTAGACTTATTGCTCAATGATTCAATCAAGATGAGGGCATTGACTTCGAGGAATCCTTTGCACCGGTTGCTAGACTTGAATCTATTAGAATGCTTTTGGATTTTGTCTGCTATAAAGGTTTTAAACTCTTTCAAATTGATGTGAAACGTGTTTTTCTAAATGGTTACATTGATAAGGAAGTTTTATGTTTAACAACCTCTTGATTTTACTTATTAAAAGTTTCCAAACCATACTTACAAACATTCAAAAGTCTTGTATGGTCTTAAACAAGCTCTTCGCACTTGGTATAAAAGATTTAGCAACTTTCTTCTTGCAAATGGTTTTCTAAGAGGAAAAGTAGATACCACACTATTTATTAAAACAAATGAGTTCAATGATATCTTGCTTGGTGCTACTAATGTTTCTCTATGTGAAGAGTTTACAAAACTAATGCATGATGAGTTTGAGATCGAGCATGATGAGAGAACTCAACTTCTTCCTTGGACTTCAAATCAAACAAACCAATGAGGGTATCTTCATCAATCAAGCAAAGTATACAATAGAATTTATCAAGAGATTTGGGATGAGTGATGCAAAGGAAAGAAACACTCCCATGAGCTCTACTCTAAATCTTGACAAAGATAAAAAGGGTAATAAGGTTGATGAGTCCAAGTATAGAGGTATGATTGGTAGTTTGCTTTACCTAACTGCTAGTAGACCAGATATTATGTTTGCGGTTTGCTTATGTGCACGTTTTCAATCTCGTCCCAAGGAATCGCATTTAGTAGCCGTTAAATGCATTCTTAGATATCTCATAAGCTCTTTTGATTATGGTTTATGGTATCCTAAAATCGAGTCTTGTGATCTTATCGGATATACCGATGCTAACTATGCCGGATGTAGAGTCAAGCGTAAAGTACCAGTGGTCATTGCCAATTTCTTGGACATGCTCTTGTATTTTGTCATAGCAAGAAACAAGCATGTGTATCTCTTTCTACCGATGAGGTCGAATATATCGTCGACGGTAGTTGTTGTGCTCAAGTGCTTGGGATGAAGCATACTTTACTTGAGGGTGGTCTTATGTGCATATTGTCACACCCCGTCTTCGGAATGATGACATGGCAGTGTCTCATTGGTATATGAGACACCAAAGCCCACGACATAGTAACTAAAAAGGGAATTACATTTATGTAATCCATAATAATCAAGTGTGCTAGCGGAATTAAATACTAAAAGGAAAAGTTACTAAATTATTACAAAGCCAAATGTACGATTACGGTTCAAAAGGAATACATAAATAAGTAAAGTGTTCCATGCTAGGTAAATTATTCATCACTCATCAAAGACCCCTTCCCAAATCTCATCTTCAAAATAGGGCTCTTCCTCTTCGTCACCTGCACAAATAAGTGAATGGACTGAACTTCGGGGCTCAATATGATCCACACAAATCCCTGTACAATAATCACAAGTAATGCAAGCAAAACAAGCATGACACGAATGATTTCCTATTTCCCAAAATACCCTTTTTAAACACGTTATTAACACAACACGAGTTATGAGTCCTGCACGACATTCTCAGCTCACGGTTCACAATTCACATTACATTATCCTTGAATGCCATGCAAAACAGAACATAACCCTATTACAGAGCACATCGGTCGACTTGAGTGAGATGTCGGTCGACCGATATTTGGACAGAAACATTGTCCCAAAAATGGTGCAAATTTCGACTGACCGGAAGCTATCGTCGGTCGACCGCAGCAACCCCGGTCGAGGGAATTTAAGCCTAGGTTGACCGGAATCCACTGCCCATCATCCGATTAAGTCCCAGTATTTTGTCCGAACGACTGGTTGAACGGTCGACCGATGTTCAGTCAGGATAAATTTCAGTGTAAATTAGCAAAGAAAATGTGCATTTCTGCACACTCTCAATCCTTGTCCCAAAAATACTGCTTTTTCACCCAAATCACATAACAATAATGACCAATGCAAAAACAAGTAAGATAAACAACAACTTAGTTCAATCCACCATCATCTTCACAACGGAATGTGCTACCAGGACCATACTCTACTCGTACGTCACAACGGAAGTACACGAATTGTGACACTACGAGAATGCCTAATGCTAAGATACGCGCGCACACACAAACACACTTCCCACATTACGAGCTCAAGTACCTATTCAAGATTAAAAGACAATAAATGCAACGGCCCTAACATTAGCAAAGTTATGAAGGCTCAAGTATTTCAAGCACATGGTTCAAACTTTAAGGATCCCTCCTACATTGTATCCTTGCTCATCACCATGGACTCCACAGTACCATTACAGTCCCAATGATAACCTCATCAGGTTAAGGCCCTCAAGACCCTCAGAATCCACAACACCCACGCAGGATCCCTCAGAGTCTGCGTATTGGCATGACCCTCAGAATCCGCCACACTCATGCAGGGTCCCTCGGCCACCGCCCATAACCACATCGCAGGACCCGGTTATCCGCAAACAGCGCAGGAACCTCGGCATCCACCCAAGTGGTTTAGTATCTCAAAACCCGGTAATCCGCAAACAGCGCAGGAACCTCGGCATCCGCCACAAACACGAGATCTCACGGGATCTATCAGATCACGTTTCATAATATAGTTCGAATGAATCATGTCATTTAATCCATTCTAAGTACAAGCTTATAAAGGAGTGATGACTCGGTCGACCAAAACCAATTAGGACAATCCGACTCAACCAATTATTGACGACACCAATTGACTCTATTATACAAAGCAATAACAATTAATCAAGTAGGCGATTATGTGGCCAATATCAAATTCAAATAGGGCATCAAGTAATCAAATTTCGTTTACGTATTCACAAGTTATCCACAATCACGATTCCATAACTCCACAATATCCAATAAAACAATAAATGTTCCCACTGATAAATTACAATGAAGTAAATCAGTTTATGCTTCAATAATTCATAAATAAGACATAAGAAACAATACCCAACAAAAATATACAAGACGGGCACGATCCTTACCTTGAATCCTTAGAAAAAAAGCGATAAATGTACTAGTGCTGGAAAAATCTGGTTCTTCCTTCTACTTCTGACATACATTACGGAAATTGTAAACGTTAAAATCTCAATCTCTTTGGTTAGATTATATCCCTATCCGTCTAGTTTCTAAATCAAAAAAAAATTACCCCGATCGGAGTTCGGATGTTACCTGTACGATGATTCTACCAGAAGCGCCCAGAAAACGTAATCCCGTAATCAGCTCCGCTCCCGAAGCGATATCTTTTCGCTCTGTATTCCAAATCAACTTCCGCCTGTGCTCATTCGTAGGTATCGCGACCGCTGTCGTTTTGGTATATTGTGCGTTGAAAACGGGAAAGAAACACGCCCTCGGTGATCTCTGGAAGTTGCCAGAAATTATGGGGGTCTCCACTGTTTTCTTTTTTCCTGATACCCCACTGTCCGTTTCTTCCTTTCTTTGCTTTTGTTGTAACTGCAAGGTTCCCGAGACCCCTGCCCATGATTGCCTGATCATTCCTAATGATTGATTTTCCTTTTCTTTATTTATTTTAATGGTTCCCCAAAAGTAACTCCCTATCCCCGGATTGGGTAGTGATTGCTTAATCATTATTCTTTACTTTATTTTATTCCTACATTAATTATTATGGTGACTTTTCTAATTCCAATAAAATTCCTATTTCAATTTTAATTCCAATTATTCTTCTAAGTGAATTATTACTAAGTCCCCTAACTACAATACCGAAATACCCCTCAATAAAACGTACACAGAAATAACAAATAACACGTTGTAAAAATAAAAATAGACACATACTAACATAATTAACACGAATAAATCATATCAACGAAATTAATCAGACAAATTAATTATACGCAAATAAAACGTCAGCAAAAAGTTACGGGGTATTACACATATCTTGTGTGATAACACTAGTGCATATCTTGTGTGATAACACTATAATTGTACAAGTATATATATTGTTTTGTCATTGTGTGAGCTATTTTTCTGATACAAAAGTATTTTCTAAAGAAAACGGTTTTATAGATACTGGACAACCTGCACGACCCTCACTGAGCTTCGGCTTATATTTTCCAAATTGGTTCCCCTCCACAGGTATCTGAAGTTATGCGAGATTTTGGTGCCAAAGTGCTCATCGAAAGCTTGGGATTATCAATTTATATATGTGGATTCTAGTCTTGTACTGTATTGGGTTTAATTGTAATAATATTTTGGATATTATATTAATTTTGGGTTATAAATGAATTTCTAGAGCTTTAATTGCTCTCTGCCAAGAGATGGAGCAGCGGATGACTCGGCTTGTCCCCGTCCAGCCATGGGCGGGTTGTGGAGTCACATTAGTAGTGGGAGAAGATACTCCCATTCCACAACTAACTGAAGCGGGCCGCTTTCATTATTTTCAAACAATGTATCATAATATACAAGTGTTTGAAAGTCGTGTTGTTCACGCATAATAGTAGCTTTGTAGTAGGATCCTTTAAAACCTTCATCTCTTCCAATTACTTCAACTTTATCAAACTTATTGTATTTAGGAATCTTATACTCTACTTGTTTACTTGATTAATTTGATTTCTCTCTAATCAACTTAATTAATTATCTCTTTTTATTTAATTTGATTAAGTTATTAAAAAATAGAGAACATAGACAACATTCCTCAAGATGATTTTGAATTTGATTTTACATTTGACTCAGAAAAGGATGTTGGTGTAAGTACTTATTCTCTCTCTCCAGGTCCCGCTACTAGTAATCTGTCTCCCGATCCCTCTACTAGTACTAATCATATTCCTCAAATTATAATGTTTACTTTATTATGTACTTTTCATTCTCGAATGTTGGAAATTAAATGCAACACAATATCCGGTTTTGTCTAGAATTGCTCGTGATATTTTGACAATTCCGGTTTAAATAGTTGCTTCGGAACAAGCTTTTTGTTTAAGTAGAATGATTTTGGATGAATCTAGGAGTCAGTTGGCACTTAAAAGTTTAGAGGCATAAATGTGCTCAAATGATGGGTTTGATGCGGAGTCGAAAGGGATGGGAGTAGATTCTACCGCTGTTGAAGATTACTATGCAATAGTTTATGAAGACGATGAAGATGAGATGAAGATGAGTGAAAGAATATTTCAAGAATGAAGATTAGAGGTAAGTTGAATAAATTGTAATGTTTACTTTATTATGTACTTTTCATTTTAAATTGTAATGTTTATTTTATTATGCACTTTTCATTGAAGTTTATCTATTTTTGTTATTAATAAATCTGTTATGGGTCATGTCAAACCCCCATCCACTAAAAGGTGGCTTTCTCTATATTTATTTTCAACTTATACTTATTTATAAATAAAAAAAATTAACCAAAACCCGCATAACCCGCCCGGAGCGCGGTTCACGGGTTTGCCTAGCGAGGCGGGCTGGGTCTGGGATATTCAGAATTGGACTCAGCCCGCCCCATCCCGTTGACCAGTCAAACCCAACCCACCCCGCTACAGTCACAAGCCCACTCTGAACCCGTCGGGTTTGCCACGATTGATACATTTGAACAATTTGTGGGGCAAAACTTAACTATTTTTAATTAAGAGTAAAAAACAACCGAAATAGCTTAGGGGTGTGGACGATTTTTACCCTTACAAGAATAAGGAGTTAGAAGTCATGTATTACTTTTTTCTTTTCTTAAAAAAGCAGTGTATATGTGAACCCCCTCCCATATGGAAAAAAAGTCTCATATTGGATAAGAATGAAAGATGTGACTAGTATATAAGGTGAACCTAAGCATTCACTATCATCTCAAGATATCCATTTTGGCTTAGTAAGTTCGATTGCCAAGTAAGTGGTCGTGGATACTACCAGCCCATGTGTTGCGTTGCGGGCACGAGGCGTCATAGTATATTACTTTCAATATACATTTACAAGATAAAAGCCAATTTTCTTTCTAATTACACCAATAACATTACAAGCAGGCAAACTGGCAAACTCTCTTTCTATTTCCTTTTTCCCTTGAACCATGAATGCAAACACTACCAAAGTACCACTAAAGATCCCAACATATGCTGCTTAAAAATTCATTTACCAAAGTATTTCGATTCTGTAGCAAATAATATGATCTCAGTATAAAATATTTAAAGATTTCCCCTGCAGTCCACAACATAGACCCAAATATGCTGATATATGTTACTACAACAACAATTGAACTTTAATCTGTTTTCGCAACGTATAGAAACAAATTTCCAACATCATCGATACAGGTACATCTATTCACGAAAAATTTCGTTTATTTCTCAAAGGCGATATACAGTATAACAACAGTTAGAATCGAACCCAGCAACGAGTACATTGAGCCATGCAATCTCCCTTGCAGTCAATGTTATAACCCAACACCTTTGGATTGCGAAGAAGAAGCTTCCTAAGAGATTTTCCTTCGATTCCCCAGTCTTTTTCCAAGATCTTGACGTTATTTTTCATTTCTTCTTCGAGGCTGCATCCAAGAACTTCGGGGAATTTCTTGAGAACTTTACGTATATCTTCATCAGTGAGATTCAAACTCCGGAGGTAGTTCAATGCTTCATTTACAATGTCGAGTCTTGGAACTTCCTTCTTCCGCTCTTCACTCCAATAAGGCGAATGTATATATCCAAATGCTTTTCCTAATATTTTGTCTTCCTCCTCCAAATCAAATTCGAATGTAGATAAAGCTTGTCTGCAAGCATCCCATGATTTTCTATCTTCATCACTTAATACGGAATTATCAATTTTTGTTGTCGAATTTAATTCCCACCTCCTCAATCCAGAGACCGATTTGCACTTTCTTCTAATGATATTTGCTGGAATATACTTCGATACATTTACATTTATGACCTGACTGTTTAGGGTTAACAAGGCACAATCAACCTGTAAAAGGACAAAAGAGCGAATAAAAAAGGCATTAACTTGGTATTTTGTATATGAGAAAAGAGAGCATGAAATCTCCTAGTGTGTTATTTATGTAAAAACAGAACAAGATTTATACGATAAGGAATTGAATATCTGCTAAAATCAGTTTATACCAAAAAGGTATTATATAGAAACTCCACACACTGGGAAACACTACAAGCCTGACACCAACAAAAGGGCAACATTTAACCTTTAGAAATGTAATAATAAATTAATTAACTTTCTTACATTCCATCCAAGACTTTTCTCGACTAGCTTGGTACATGAATTTGAAAACCATCTATTTTAATTAAGTTTACGCAGAATACCACATATAATGTCTCCTAGAGTCGGAGAAATTCGTAAATGTTTAAGATCCATGTATATGTACTTTTTATTCTAGAATTGCACCTGTACCAAAGTGTCAACCATGTTTCATCGCGTTCTTATCTTTTGTTTTCATAGATAACAAAACTTGGCGATTGTCCAAGTCTGCTAGATGCTTCCTTCACAAGGCAGCTAATTCAGAAAGAAGTTTTGAGGTTATGAAATGTTACATTGCAATGAAATGTGGGAAAGTATAAATGAACATGATTATGAAGTCAGCAATCACACAGTAGTCGTATTCATCTTCTTGTTGTTGCGCGAGACAAGACTTTTATTGGTTATGGCATCTTCAATCTTAAAATATAGCATGATTGTAATGCTCAAGGAGCAAGAGCAGGTTGCGTTAAAGGATATTTTTAACAGTGCTTTACCGAAAGTTATCCCAAAATGAAAGTCCGCTTTCTCAAAATGGCTGTCTTCTCTCTACCTAAACCCACATAACTAACCTCCTATATTTACCAGTTGCAAGTTTCGGTAACATATGGATCCTCCTATACTTGAAGGATATTATTGTAACTTACTCATGACCAAACTACTCTTCTTAATTCATGTGCAAGTCAAATGTGGATATTCAATTTGGGACAGAAAGAGTAGATTCAAATTGAAGATTATCCTATGCTTCATAGCAGCAAGCAGTGTTGTCAATCGCGGATGGCGAATCATGGCGGCAAGCTAAAAAAAAGCCATAACGTTATAGCGGACGCTATAACGTCTTATAACGGACACAATAAAATAATGAAAAATATATATAAAACACTGCATAATTTAAATAAAAAGAAAAAAACAACAACATGAATCAAACAAATAACTCAAAAGTCATTAACTAAGATATCTTGCAAGTCATATAACTCATAACATAACAAGAATGCATAAATTAAAACTCTCACAATATGATAACAAAAACAATAATAAAAACAAGACCAAAAAAAAAAAAAAAAAACCAAGCCAATAAATTTCTTGAGCTTGACACAATCTTGAGCATCAGACTGTCATTCAGGACGCAGACTCAAAACATGGCAAAACCTTGAGTCTTAAATGGGAAATTGAGGATAAAAAACAAAGAAGAGAGAGAAAACAGAGGATAAAAAAATAAGATATTAAAAAAATCATAGATTGAGAAGATTGGAAAAAAAATCAGAGGATGGAGAAAAAAAAGACAGAGAAGAAGGAACGTCACTATACTGCAGAGACGACAAGAAAATAAAGACTGATTACGTTGATTGTTTATTGGGATTAAGTAAATATAATATAAGAGGGGAATAATCACATGGATAGCCAAAAAGTAACCCATGCCCGTTTAAAAAAAAATTAAAAAAGGCCAATATTCCGCTATGCCCGCCACGAAACGCTATAACGTAACCACCATAACACGCGAAACGCTGAATAGCAAACACAGCCATATTAGAGCGTAACGCGCATTGCGTGTAGTGGTGACCGCCGAATCCGCCACGCCATGACCGCCATTTGACAACAGAGGCAGCAAATGCAACCAACTAGAATTTATGAAGAATCCGACTTAATTTGATCTTATCCTTCATCCACTTGTTCCCATTTGCATTCCCTTCTATTTCTTTTATTTCTATTTTTCATTCTATTTCTTTTACAAGATAAGCATATTACCATCGCAAGATCACTGCTCATAATTTGTTCAAACACTGGAGTTCTGGAAAATATTTAATAGCGTTACCAATAAATTTCAATGACAAGAATGGTTTACGTAGCATGACACATCATTTGAGGAGAAGTAAGAGAAATTTCAGAAACCTATCGTTTAATTTTCAGTAAACTGGACAGCCTTAGAAGGGGGTCATCAATATATCTCGAATAACATAATATTATCCGTAGGATCTCATCCAAGTAGCTTGCAACAGGTAAGATAACATCTAAAATAAATCACAAGTTTTGTACCATTCAGTGCATTATTAATCTTCAGATGTCACAAGTTTAAGATTAGAACTGAAAAATACCAGTTATATTCAACATCAGTATTTCCCTTTCATTATCTTCCTCTTTTTTTCTTGGTGGAGAGGGGGTGAATAATTAACGTGTGTCATCAGTATAAATAATTTCTTCAGAACATAGCGAAATTATACTCACAGAAGAAGCGCAGAAGCATGTTTTGGAATCCAGTATCAATGATAAAGTAAGTGATTTTGCCAGCATCTCTGTGTCATTAGACAGAAACATGGTGAGACAGCACACTAACCTAGTAACAGTTTAATATACATTCTTAAGTTGTTCCGCATTAACTTTTTTATATCATGTATCGGGCGAATTCTAGTTCAAGGGGAAAACAAATCTTTCAATTTTCCTGCGTCTCTAGTTGAAATAATGACGTGGAATATCATAAGCTGTCAGTAAATTTTAAGGAATGAGTCTATATCTAAGAAATACATCCCATCCTCAAAACTTAAATAAATAAACTCATAATCCATGCAAACTATCATCTTTCTACGGTCCAGTAAATGTCATGGATAAGCAAGAACAGAATTTTGGAGGAGGTTAGTTGACACAAACCTAGAATGTCAATAATGAGATAAAATCACCACAAAGTCCCAATTTGTTTTCGATGTCAGGAGCCCATAAGGCAACTTACAAATCACCAAGTCAAAGATTCTAACTCAATGTGTTGATAAGCCATGTTCCTAGACAATCTTAGTAGAGTGCCAAACTGAAAAGGCTAGAGGAAGGCTAATAATTCGTTACCGAATCAGGTCAGTTCTTAGAGTGACGAACAGCTTTTCGAAAATTCTAATCCTACTGAAAAGAAAGCTTCCCCCCTGCCTATATTTCAAATTCAACAGCAGAGTTTCCGATTTAAATGAGCTCAACTTGCTAGGATGAAAAAACCGTTTTACCACTTATGTATAATACATTTGAAAGAGTCAGAATAGAGAAGTTTCAATATTTAACTACTTTCCCCTTATTCTACATGGAAGTTGGAACTAACCAAACAGCATCATTCTCCGCACATTTCTCCACGTTTAGGCAGGTGTTGTGCTAGCTCTACGCTCTATCTAGAAGGATAGCAAATGTCTACAATTAAGATCCACAAAAAATTGAAACTCACAAGTCACAGGACACATGTGATTGATCACCTAATACTTGTAGTTCTGAGGTCATAAACCACATATCCAATGTAGTTTATTCAAGCTGAATCGAAAACTACCATGTTACAAGTTATAACTTACCAGTTCCTAGAATTTGATCTATACTTAATTATCAATAAATCGAAAAACCCTTTTATTTTCTAACAGAAATAAGAAGAAAAAGAAAGAACCGGCACAAAATTAAACTTTTAGGATAACAAAAAAACATAATATGAAGGCATTAACATCAGTGCATAAGGTAGTACTCCATCAATTTCATAATAAAAATCGTTTAGGAAGGTAGCAAAAAAAAAGAGGAGTTTTTTAAATAAAAATATCAATATTACTCTCTTAAATAGAATTAATGATATACACCTCCTATTTAAGAAAGTAATTGATATTTTGACTAACAAAGTATCTTGCTTTTTGCTTCCTTAATTTTCGACACATTTCCTATATGATTTATATTGTGTAATGGAGGTAGTAGCATATAATCAGTGGGTGTTAAAACATTTTCAAAGAATTAAAAAGACAAAAAGGAAATTCAGATTATATCATCAAAAATACAACAATCAACTCGAAACCTTCATATCAACAAATTGCCTCAAGATACTAGTCGGTCAAAGCATCTAAGCCAAAAACTAACCTCAAACAAATACATATATAAAAAAAACTTATTAAAATTCCATTGCTTCAATCAAAACCCTTAACAAGTGATAGTAAAACTAAAGAGACAGTTAAGGGATTAAAAATTAATCAACTTGAAGATAAAATGCGTCCATTACCTCTGAAAATAATGCTGGATTTTGAATTCGTGAAAAAAAGTCTGAAATTCAAACGAATTCTGCAGACTAAAAGCAGCAAAAGAATGAAGAAAAAATCTTTGAGAAAATTAAGCTAAGTCCCAGAGATGTGGAAGTAGGTCCCTCCTCAGAGTTCAGTGGACAGCGTTCGATATTGAATCTGGGCACCTCGTGGAAACGAAGAGTCAAATTGAAGGCAGGTGGCGGACACTTGTTACTTCTGGGAAATAATATTAATATATTTTTTTTTTTTTGAAAAAGAAACATTATCATTAAATGATATTAGAAGTAACAAGAGGAGTTGGAATTCCAATGGATCTCCTATCATTTGAAATGATAGTTCTAGCAAGCCGAAAGGCCAGAGCATTACAAGACTCACGATATAGAAAAAAACTAGATAATAGGTTCCGATAGATACAATATTCTATGTTCGAACAAACAGACTCAATGTGACGTGCAAACCAGAAGTCTTCCACCATTGTCCGAGTTTTTGTGTGCCAACTTTCATAATCCATATAAGTAGAAGGGGATATCAGCTGAAACTTGTGTAGAATACTTAGCCAGCAATCATTCCTGATACGAATCGATCGTCCGCTTCCAATCCTTCATGTGAAACCCTGTTGCAACAAAACTCTACGTTGATGGGAGATTCTCCAAGTTTGGGATGGTTGCCTCAAATTATTACTTCCAAAATTACACAAAATAAATCCTAATATAAGACATAGAAGAAAAAACAAATTTATTGTGGAAATTAAAAAAACTACTGTGAATGTGTGCCATACATAAGCACACTAGGACTGGAATTGTCCAGAAGATTTTAAGTCATAGACAATTCCCAAAAAAATAACTCATGGGTCTTGGCGGGGCCGACTTGCAGCCTCCACTTTACCCTGGTTAACGCCAGGAGCCCTCGTAGGATACATATCAACAAGATTAAATAAATCGTCGATCACAAATTCAGTAAAGACATCATCAACTGGTAGAGGTCTGTGCTTCCAATTAGGTGACGGTGGAAATTCATCATGGTCACCCTGCATTACCATACTGGGGGCCCAAAATAAGCCAGCCCAGAGTTGACCAGCTCGATGGTTGGGCCAAAGTGTGAGAGAGAACTTATAAAAGAGAGATTAGGCCGGCCTCCATTAATTGGCCCAATTGCAGAAATAGGCGGCTCCTTTGGCCAAGTCTGTAGCGCCCCATCCATTTTTGCCTTTGACTGAAACGGCCCATGTGCCCCTCCTCTTGCTCCAATTTCGGCGCCTCAATTGTTGATGATTTACGCCACCAGACTGGTGCTCGCCGGTTAGTTGCTTGCTTTTTTGGTGTCGGCGAGCCACCCACCTCCACCTCAGCCCCCCATCTTTCTCGACATGTCTTTGGTTTCGAACTCCCCACTCCCGAGTCGTTAAAATTATGCCTGGCCCGACCCGTATTTTTTTTTCTTTCAATCCGCCGTTTCCACGGGCATTGCCTTTCCTTTGTCGGCGACCAGAGTGAATAGCAGAACCCATCAGCTTGTCTCCTTCCTCACAACCAAGCCTGTTTTTTACAGTGTGCTTTGTATCGTTTTTATGTTCAATGATTTTCCCATTTCCTTTATCTTCCTTAACATCAACTGACTCAATGTTTTGCTCCAAATCCTCCTGCAAAACAGAGTTACTAGCAGCCAAAGCAAATTCATTTTCATTATTTTGCTCTAGATAGGGCACAATTGCTTGAGTGTCCACAGATTGCTCGGGCATAGCACTGGTATTGAGTTTAAAAGTTTTGCATGTTTTGAATTTGTTTGTCTTGGAGCTTTAAGCAGAATTTTAAATTCAAAATTATCACGGTCTCCTGGACGGATTCCCCAAACCAAATCCGGGCAAGAAATTGGGACATGATTCAATTTCCCACAATGGTTACAGAAATCTAGTAATCGCTCATAGTGAAATTTTCCCTTAAAAGAGCCAGCATTTGGTGTTTTGCAGAAGAATACACGCCGAAGCGGTACGACCAATACAAACCAAAAAGGACATTTATCAAAGATGGAGTTTGAGATCATAGTACCTGGATTGATTTTTTTAACGACCAATAGAACGTCATCAAAACACCACGACCCCCTCATCCATGACTTGATTGACATCTTTTTCATTTGGAAGGTACAAACGGTACGTGTTAGTACTCATTTTTTGGTATGTTACTTTTTCGTAATCCCAAACGCGACTTAGAAGGGTAGTGAAGTAGCGTGGGAGGTGGTCCCTCGTTGATATGAATTGGCCAACTAGTGATTCTCTAGCACCTTCTATTCCGCCTTGAATATCAGCGTCATCAAATTCCACTATAATCGTCTCCATTCCGCGCAAAGTGAATGTTTTCATTTTCGATACCAAATCAGAAACTTTGACCATAACAACTTGTTTATGATCTTTCAACAGCAGGAAGTACGGTAGAAAAATTGTAATGGTGCAAAAGACACAGCGGACGTCGTTTATAAAACGACCGTCGTCGAGGAAAGCATAGGATTTTTAGGGATCCTAGAGTAAAATTCCAACTTGATTGGTGGATGATTTGCATTAATTTGGCAAGAAAATATTTTGAAAATATCTCTTCAAAAGATTCTATTTATATCATCTCGGAAAACATACTCAAGGTAATACATTGGGAGAGACTCTCCTCAAGGGCTTTCCAAGAGAGAAAAACGGGATTTTCCCTCAGTAGAGAGAAAAGAGCCTCAGAGAGCATTTTCATTTTTTCCGGTTATTAATAATGTTATATTTTTATTTTTATATGTCCAAAAATAAATATCCACTACCTCAAAATGTATATATTTTCTTCATTAAATTGCATGAATAACCTTAAAAGATGGATATCATCATTAGTATCATTGAATGAGGCATTTGTGGTGACTCAATTTTAGTCCAACTACTTGTTGGAGAATTGAGTTTTATTAAAGAATTGAATTGTAACTATAGTGTCGTCAGAGCATTTTTTATTCAATTTTATTGTGTCTTACACTTCTCGGTTTTGAATGTTATTGAGATAATGCCTGAAGTTGGTTGAGCAAAATTTGCGATGATATATAACATGTGAGAAAACCAAATTTGGCATGAATAATAAATTGGTATAAGGTGAGAGTGGTTGAAAGGTGGTAAATTAAATATTAATCACACATACCACATGGATTAGGAGAGAATATTTAATGCTACATATAAGTGGTGGTGGTTAAGGAAGGCTTAATGAAGTTGGAAAACAAGGTGCCCCGCGCCGCGTGTGTCCCCCGCCAGAAAAAATAATATTGATCTTTTTTGTTTATATTTTCTCTGAAATTGTTGGAATAATACAATTCAAACCTAGGGATTAATGTTGTAATTAAATCTTTGACTGTAATTACGGTAACAATCAAGCTTTTTTGGGACTTAATGGTGTTGACTGTAAAATCCAGGTTTATTGCTGTAATAAACCAGGATTGTTACAAGTCTAGTTTCTATACCTATAAAAGGCGGTCTTCTCCTGCCAGATTATCTCACTCGAAATTATTTTTTCTCTGCATTCTTCTTTCTTCCTTTCTGCATTTTTAGATCATTCTGTCTCAAAGTTCTACTGTTACAAAGATTCGAAGAGCCTGTTTATGCAACTTTAAAGAAATAGTATGTTTGGGCGTTGTACCTTGGGATTCAGTGTTCTAGAGGTATGAAGCTATAAATGCGAGCATATTAAACTTAAGGGGAATCGGTATAATGTTGTCTCGTCTAGGATTAAATCTGAAACCGGTTGAGGTTTTGAATTTACTTACTGTATTCTAGGATAAAACAGTGAATTTATTTTCAGTTCTGATTTATTCTTCTGTATTGTTTACTTTTTATTACTATTCTGTTAAAAGTATAAAAAATGCTAAACTAATTTTCAGTTAACCATAAATTTTGTAAAACACAAGAGGGGGGGGGGGTGAATTGGGTTTTAACTAATCTTGGCAACTTTTTCGAATCTTTGCAATGCAAGTGAAAATATAAGCAAGATGAACAAAGGCTAAAGCAAAACCCAATCAACAAGACAAAGGATTTAGAGTGGTTCGATTCACTTAGAATCTACATCCACTACCTTGAGCAGCACCCAAGGATTTCAACAAACTTCACTAAGAAGATGCCCACACAAAGTAGGACTTTTACAATTGCCCACACAAAGTAGGACTTTACAACCAAAGGATGCCCACACAAAGTAGGACTTACAATAATAACCCTATCACTAAGAAAGGGAATTAAGAAAGGTTAAGTACAAGGTTGTTCACTCTTCTAAGTGAAAGATATAGTACCTTTGAAGCACAAACAATTTAGCTCTTGAACATATGAAGTCCACTCTTTGTCTTGCTTTTGAAAGAATACTCTTGAATGCTTTAGATCATAAGGATGAAGAGTATTTTGCTTTGAAAGTGTTTTGGCTTGATGAGAGATCAATGAATATTTAATATGCAAGCCTTGGAATGTTTCTCTAGCTTTGGAGTATTTATACATTTCAAATTTGGCTGAAAAATGACTCTTTAACGGTCAGAAAAACGGCTAGTAACAGTGCACTTCGGTAGACCGTCAAAGGACCTCGGTTGACCGAACCAAGGTCGGTTGAGCCGAAGCCTAGGTCGGTCGACCGACCAAGACCATAGGTCGACCGAACCAGCCAATTAGGTCGACCGAAGCCGATCGATTGAGCTCTCGCTCGCTTTCGGTTGATCCGAACTTGAGCTCGGTTGACCGAACTTCCAAAGTGGTTTTTCACACGTTTTGAAATCTTTTGAAGTCTTTTAAAGTCTAAAAAGGTTTTCCTAAAAGGTAACAAGTAACACAACATTGGAAAACTTTTCTAAAAGACTTATCTATGAAATCGAAGGCTTTTTTGGATAAGAACACATGTAAAGATCATTTTGAAACTTAAGCCTTTTGAAAACGTGTTTATGAAATCATGTATGCAAGACTAGAGTGAGAAGCTTATGTTCATAAGAGCTTTGGTTAGAGCTTTAAAGATTACGACTAATGACGACAAAGCTAAACTAACCAAACTAAGTCTTCAATCTTCAATCTTCATAGATGAGCCTTGAATAGTATGACTTTGAATCTTGAACATGGCTTGATTGAAGTACTTAGTGCTTCCTACAAGATTTCCAATATTCTATCACAAAGATTAAGATCATTAGACACAACATCAAATGTTTGTCCAATATCAAAAACAGAGTTCGTTCGCCCTTAGGGCTTACAAATTTATCTAACAGTCTTAAGTTCAATATATATTTCTATGTTATTTTTCTATTGCTATTTATTTTAATTAAACACTGACTTTGTTTCTGTTTTTTTATTATATAGAAATGGAGAATACTGAAAATCAATCTGTTGTAACAGACATGGTTTTGGTTCCGAAAATGTTCCGGATGGTATTCCAACTATTGTGGTTCCCCCCTTACGGAATCAGACAGGCGGTATTGAGATCGCCTTCCCACCATTTGTGGTTGCTATGCCAAACCGACCAATTCAGTTTGGTCAGTTTGACAACCTCGAAAAGTTCAAGGGTGGCAGCCATTCCAAGTTGTGGAAGGAAAAAGTCATGTTTTTACTTACCACTCAACATTTGATACGGTTTATCACTGAGGATAAACTTGTAGAGGAAAATAATGATCTTCAATTTGAAATCACGGTACGAAAGTGACTAAGTGCTGATGTCTGCACAGTATATTAATGAATTTAGATGATTCTCTTTATCAGTTGTACTATGAAAAAAAGACAACAAAAGGTTTATGGAAATTTCTATTGAAAAAATATAATGTGGACGATGTCGAGTAAAAAAAGTTTATAATCGATCGCTTCCATGATTTTAGAATGATGGATGGAAAATATGTTCTTGAACAAAGTGAAGAGCTTCAAAAGATCTATCCTTTTTTTGCCGCTGAAGGCTGGGAAGCAATAACTATTTACAAGTGACGTTGTTGATTGAGAAACTCCCTCCTTCTTGGGATGATTTCAAGCATTACCTGAAACACAAAAAAAAGAAGGAAATGCCTCTAGAAAATCTGATGTTGAAATTGAGGATTGAACAGGACTCACAGAAGATGAGTAAGAAGCCTTGCCTTACACTCTGTTGCTAAGACAAATATAGTTGAAACGGACAACTCAACGACTAATGCAAAGAGAAAACGTCCAAATGAGTCCAAAGTTTTAAACTCCAAATTTAATGGAACATGTTATGTGTGTGGTAAACCTAACCACAAAGCTAAGGATTGTCGTAATCGATTTCCGGTAAACAACAATAAGAATAGGAGAAACTTAGGTACTAGGAACCAATGTTGTAAAAATGGGTCTAGTCTAGTCGGCATCTAATTGACTAGAAAACCCCACAATCGGGCTAAAAAATTGCTTGACCCACTTAGTCGGTCAAAAGTCAGTAAAAATCGGTCCAAAATCGGTCAAATTTGGTCAAAGTCAGTCAAAACTACTTTGCTGACTTTTTTTTATCTCACTTTTCTAACCAAAACTACGTCGTTTGATTATTTTAGTATTTGAACTTGTTATTACTTATTATAGTATTGATTTTAATTATTATGGATGGACTTAGTGTACTTTGATTTGACTAGTATTTGATTGTTAATTTTTTATGGAATTTTTTTTTTTTTTTGACTAGTATAATATTTAGGATAAGGAAATTTTAAAAAATTCTTGTAATCTAGGTAAGCTGACTACTCGCTTTGGCGACCGACTAGCGACTTCTGCAACATTGCTAGGAACAAAAACCGAAATCATAAGAATGACCAAGCTAATGTGGCAGAAGATGGAAGATTGGGCTCTGTAATTGAAGACATGCATCTGGTAATTGTCGTTTCATAGGTGAACTTGATTGGAGGAAACCAAAAGGAGTAGTTTATTGATAAAAGGGACCACTCGTTATATATGTGCGAACAAATGGATGTTCAAAATATACCAAGATGTTGAATGCGAAGTCTGCTATATGGTGAACTCTGCAGTATCCAAAGTAGAAGGGAATGACAATATTGTCCTTAAAATGACATATGGAAAGAAGGTTACTCTGACTGAAGTGCTCCACGTGCCAGAGATCCGGAAGAACCTCATTTTGGAAACGGTGTTGACCTTAATTATTATCTAAGATCGTTCTCTTTCTCTACGGGTGAAGACATTTTTGCGGAGACAAAACACGTGACAACTTCGGTACCCGTTCCACCGATCGAAAGTAAGGTCTTTCACCGTATCGTTAGTCCGATTCGTAGGATTGTGAGAGTATTGATGGTTAGTCTCTGTGTTTTTGTTAGGTTTCGTTCGGTGAAGAGATTTCGTCTCCGACAGTTTAAGAACAAATCAAAGGTAAGTATAAAATCCCTTCATGTTCTTGGTAAAAAATTATATTTTCTGTATGAAATTCGGGATGATACGGATTTATTTTTGTATCTTACTATATTAATATATACCTATTTGATATCACCGCCCCGGAAAAATCTGGGGTGGAACGGTCCCAATGGGTCCGGCCCCACTCCCCTCTCACATAAAAGAGGAGGGACCCACTCGAACGACTGCGGGACCTCACCTGTAAGTCGGGTCCCCTGTCTAATTTTATGTGAGAGTAGTGTGGGGCCGGACCCATTGAGTCCGCCCCATGCCAGAACTACCCCGCCGCCCAACCCATTGTGGTTATTCTTCTGCCATTCCTTTTTGTTCAGTGTCGGAATGGTCTTGCGATTATGATCACGTACTTCTTATTTCGTTTATCGTGCTTCCCAAGCCAACTTGTTCACCGACAAAGACTTATTGACATCCGAGTAATGAAGGAAAATCATGAAAATTCATATCTGGCTCTTTCCTTTAAATTTTCTCACATGGCATGAGCCATTTATCAGATTATTATATTGTTCCCTTGGTTTCTAGAATGCCCTAGATACTATTGACAAGGACGAAATTAGGAATTTGGTGTTGGGGGCGAAACTGGAACATATGTCGAAATACATATAAAAACGGGAAAAAAAATTTTGAAGGAGAAACTGATAAAATATTTCGAACTACATATAAAATTTACTATACCTATTAGTATTTTTTTAAATATCGTGGGGCCCACCCCTATCTTCGTCCCGGACTACTGATGGATTATTTTTGGCCCATTGATTTTTCGAACTACATATAAAACTTGATTTTTTGTACTACATATAAAACTTGAAATTTTGAACTACATATAGAACTTGATTTTTCGAACTACATATAAAACTTGATTTTAAAATATTTCGGACTACATATAAAACTTGATTTTTTGTTTCTAATTCTTGATAAAAATGGGAAGTCAGAATGTAGTTGAACTAGTTTTCCTTTCTTTTCTAATTCTTGATATAAATCCTCTTGGTGAAAGGAATATCTCGATGGGTGAAAATCCTCTATCCCCATCAGTGGCGGAGGCAGGATTGAAGTTTAGGGGGGGTCGTAATAGAAAATTTTAAAAATTCTTGGTAGGCCGTAGTATAAAAAAAAAAAAATTGCACCATTGCATATATATACCTAGTATATAAAAAAATTGAAAATTCTTGGGGATGCTCCGTCATTGATCCCCATTTCTGTCCCTATCCCTGTCTCCAACCAATTAAAATTTACTATATAAATATTTTTTTCCAATTATATATACACATGGTGAATTGTGATCAGTGGCGGAGCCAGAAATTTTTCTTTGGGGGGCACGATTAACATTGACAAAATAAATTCATAAAAGCATATAAACATTGGCGGAGCCAAAAAAAAATTTTGATAAAATTTTATAGACTAGAGTTATTCACATTTTGTTCACCCTTTTCACTCTACTGACCAGTGCTTCATAAACCTCCAAGTCCTCTGGCTTAAAAAAAAAAAGAATGGCAAAGCTACAAAGTTTTCATTGTCATTAACGTGCATACCTCACGCGTGTAAATAACACATCAAAAAAAAATTGTCCAATGTATAATTAGGACTTTAAAACAAAATATTCCGCCAAAAATAGTACACATGTGCATAACTTGTAGACTATTTTCAAAAGCCAATGTCAAAAGCCACTTGCAGTCTATAAGACTATAACTTGTAGACTATTTTTTTTTTTGGATAAAATCTTATATTATAATCTATTAGTAATTATGATCTTTTTGATGAAATCTTATAAATATTATAGTCTCTTACACACTTAAGTTTGTTACAATTTTAACCAAAATTGTTAAGATATAATTGGTGTCATTCCTATAATTCACGAACTAAAAAATCTAATTTTAAATCGTAAAGTGATTCAAAATGTTCACGGGACGAGGTGTTACAAAAACAAAACTAAAACTAAAATTATAATTATAATTGGAAAAAAATTGGGGGGGGCAAGGACCCTCACCTGGCTTCGCCAATGATTGTAATGGATTGGGGACAGCGATAGGGACATGAACGAGAACAGAGAATGTTTTGCCTATCTCGAGTATAACTCACTTTTCTTTTCCTTGTTTGTAAAACTCTATTTTTCGCAAAATAGCATAACTAATTGAATATGAGATTTGTTTATTCTCCCAAATCGTGAATCTGTTCTCTTCTCATGCGCCAAGTTTGGAGTATAATAGACACAGTTGACCAAATTTCATTCCTTCTCCTGGAGCCTTTTTATCCAATATGTGAATATGCATGTCTGTCTTTGAAATCATGTGGTCGTAAATTTATTTTCCGTATGGAGAAATTATATGCGATAAATCTTAATTGATCTTTATTGTTTTTAAAATAGAAGAAATTATGTTTCTATTGGTTTGTGGATCACTGTTCTGAATATTCTGAAATTGTTTACTACTTTGCGGGTTGATTTGAAATACTGTCTATTCTGACCCTCCTGTCGAGTAATAGTTGGGGCTCTGTTATGAGCCATTCCCTAGAGGGTATAAGTCTAGAGCTGATTTATCAGTTTCTGTGTCTGTCTTTGATTAGTAAACTTGTGATTCCCAATCAAAGTATCACTCTGTAAATTCGTTCTGTTCTGAATTTGTTAAAATATGAGAAATCATTCTGAATTTCTGAAGAATCCTGAAAATATTTTTTCTGTAAAATGATTCTATTTAAAATATATTTCTTTACAATTCGGTCGGTTTTTTGAAAACTATATATATGTAAGCGAAATTTTTTCATGGGAGTCATTTCTATACTTACTGAGTTAGGTACTCACCTCTTACATGTTGTTTTTTCAGATTACGAGTCGGAGGGCTACGATAATCCATACAAGGAGGACTGGAGTAGAGATAATTTTTAGAGATGTTTCATAATACTTGTAGTTTCGAATAAAAGTTTAGAGTTATGAATCTTTGTTAGTTTGACCTTCCCTTATTTAATTTGTAATAACGTCTTTCTAAGAGTTTAAGGATTTTAGATATTTGGATAGTTAATGCTATTTTTACTCACTGTAAAAGGACTTTGTATTCTTAAAGTTTACTTTGAGAATACGGTCATGTCGAGGTTTTCGTATATGGTCTTATAGACCCGGGTCCGGGGCCTGACAATTTAGCTGGCAATTTATTTAAAATGAATGTAATGACAGTACTACCAAGGTGCTAGGCCAATTGGCGATTATGTAACTGAGGCTTCCACAAGCTCAGATGGAAAAAATGCACAATAGGTTGATAAAAATGTTAAAATTGCTTATTCGGTTGAATCTTTAATTTATGTCATGATAGAGTAGGTCATGTAAATATTAAAAGTATACAAAAGTTAGTTTCATTAAACTTACTGTCTAAATTTAACAGTGATAAAAATTACAATTGTGAGACTTGTATTGAAGCAAAGGTAACTAAATCCTCGTTCCGTTCAATTGAAATAAGTTCATAACCGTTAGATTTAATACACACTGATGTATGTGATTTAAAATATGTACAATTAAGAGGCGGTGAAAGCTACTTCATCACTTTTATTGACGAATATACAAGATTTGGATATGTTTACTTAATCAGAAGTAACTTTACTTTTATTTTCTCTATTGGCACGTTTACCGAGAGCCAATGATTGCCCTAATTTTTCTTAATTTCCTTTCACTTCCTGATCCCCCACGAACCGCTTTCCCTTTCTTTTTAATTTTCCTTTTCTTTTATTTCTTTTCCTAAAGTAATTCTTTCCCCATATTTTATATATAGAGTTAATAACTATTTATACCACTAAACTATTTACGAATTTCTCTTTATAGTACTAAACTATTTTTTTATCTAAATATGTCACTCAACTATTTAGCTTTATCAAAAAATATACAACCACCCATTTTTTGGGTGTTTCGCCAGATCATATCACGTGAGTTGCTTGTAACATGAACAAAGGCGAAAAGGGAAAAGAAATATTGGAAACGTCGGGCGATAACTGCTTAATTTGACAGACCCGTTTGCCCTTGCAACAACAAATTAAGCAGTTATGGCCCGACGTTTCCAATATTTCTTTTCCTTTTCGCCTTTGTTCATATTCCGAAGCAACTCACGTGACATCGCTGGCCGGAAAACACCCAAAAAATGGGTTGTTGTATATTTTTTGATAAAGCTAAATAGTTGAGTGACATATTTAGATAAGTGTAAATAGTTGAGTGACATATTTAGATAAAAAAATAGTTTAGTACTATAAAGAGAAATTCGTAAATAGTTTAGTGTTATAAATAGCTATTAACTCTTTATATATATTATATTTAACTATGGTGACCTTCCTAATTAATTCCATCAGTGATATAATTAAATTAATTATCTAAGTGAATCGTGATTAAATCCTCAAACCTCGATACGTATGTGAAAAGTTCATCAATAAAACGTGCACGAAATAAAACATATAACATGTTATAAAATTATTAGTCTTGTAAACATATAATAACACGAAATAAAATTCACCTACGCAATAAGTCACACAAAAATTAATTACACGCAAAGTAGCACGTAAGCAAAAGTTACGGGTATCACACCCCTGTATCTAGAAAAAAAAATCAATCAGGCTAATTATAACATTTGCAACCTTTTTGATTTGGAGATCCATCAAATTGATGTGAAAACAACTTTCCTTAACGGAGAACTGGAAGAAGAAATATACATGGAACAACCTGAAGGGTATGTTGTTCCAGGTCAAGAAAACAATGTGTGTAGACTTGTTAAATTCACTGTATAGATTGAAACAAACACCTAAACAATGACATGAGAATTTTGATAGTGTAATGTTATCAATTGGATTTCAAATAAATAAGATTGATAAATTTGTCTACGTGAAAGGAAACAAAAATGACTATGTAATAGTCTGTCTCTACATAGATGGCAAGATAATTATTGGTAACAAAGAAAACATTAAACTTACCAAGAAATTGTTGTCGCAAAACTTCGATATGAAGAATCTGGGACATGCTGATGTAATACTTGGAATGAAGATTACCAAAAATCAGATGAATATTCACTTTCTCAAAGTCATTATGTTGAAAAAATATTAGACATTTTTGATAAATGAAGTGATATAATTTTTAGAACACCTATGGAAGTAGGGGCTATCTTCGCAAGAATCGTGGAGGAGGAGTGTGACAACTTGAATATTCTAGGATCATAGGAAGTCTAGTGTATCTCATGGACTGCACTAGACCAGATATTGAAAATTCAATCAACAGACTAACGAGGTATACAAGTTATCCCAGTTATAGGCACTACAAAGCGTTAGTTATAGTTGTTAGTTATCTAAGGTACACTGCTAGCTATGGATTATTTTATACAAGATATACAGTTGTACTTGAATGATACACTGATGAAAATTGGATAGCAGACTAAAAAAATATAAAATCCACGTGTGGATACATATTTGTAATACGAGGTGCAACGGTTTCATGGAAATCTTGCAAACAAACTTGTATTGCGAGATCAACTACAGAATCAGAATTCATACCTATGGATCTAGCATGTGAAGAGGCCGAATGGTTACATGAAATTTTTGAGGATGTTTCAATGTTTTTAAAACCAATGTTGCCAATTAGTTTACACAGTGATAACATGTCAGCTATTAGTAGAGCAAGAAACAATGTGCATAATATGAAGTCTAAACATATACGTCGTAGACATAAATCTATGAAGAAGCTTTAAAAAACTGGTGTTATATCTGTTAGACCTAAGGGCAAAGTGATCAATCTTGCTTTGATGATAACAAACCATTGATAGTTTTAATGTTTGTGTGAGCATGTTCTTAATGATATGATCCTTAGCACTCACACCGACATTGATGAAAATGATAAGTTAGCTCATTGTGTACATCAAAAGTATCATCATACACACAAGGAAGCTACACTTTGCAAGACTACATAGCACAAGTATAAAGGTAATCCACATACTATGGAAGTATTTGAAAAGTCATGAAGATCAACATATCAAGAGCTACTCAATCCAACAAGAGTAGAATCAAGTGGTAGACTCTTTGACAAGAATAAGTGTGAAGTCCAATACACTACAACTCAAGATTTCTATAGGACTTCATCACTCCAAGAAGAAGTTGATCAAATGCTTTTAAGTCCAAACACCAAGAAGAATCAACTTGAAGACTTTAAGACCTTAGGAAGATTAGTCTATGCTTAATAAGTATATTTTTTCTGTATAATATTTCCTTGATAATACTAGGATATATAGATGTTTAAATCTCAACTATGCATGTGTTCAAAACCTCATATTCTACATTGTTCAAATTATTTGAAAAGGTTTTTGAAAACTAGGTTAAGTGTTGGTCAATGCCTAAGTTCTTTAAAATGTGTTTTATATCTTTACAAAAGACTTAGGCATGTGCTTGAGAACATTATGAACTTGACTAAGTAGAAAAACCACTTTATGATTGCATTTCGGTCGACCTAGGCCTAGCCTCGGAGACTAGAAGTAGTCTGGTCGACCGAGACTGTTTTTGTCCTTAGTCAGATTTTGAGTTCCAATACTCCAACGACTATATTCTCTCGTGCGACCTTGCTATAGATAGGTCGACTGAACTATGCTTCAGAAAATCAAACCCCATCTTGCGGTTGATCGAGATGAAGACAAATGGCCTTTTTATCTTTACTTTGGAGGCACCTCAGTCGACCAACTGCTCTGTACCGGTCGACCGAATATGTCAAATCTAGCCAAAATTATAGTCGTTGTGACCAACTTTGCTTGTGTATTTTTGTCCTATATAAAGCTTCTAAAGATGATTTTTCATAACTAATCAAGCCATAGAAGGGCATAGTCTATACACTTCATAAACAAGTAAAGAAACACTTTTGAGCTTCATTTCCAAATAATTGAAAAGCATATTTGAGTTGAGCTTAGACTTTATCTATCTTTCTATTCACAAGAGTGATTAGAGATTTCATTTGTATATCCAATCCATTTGAGGGATTTGTAAAAGTGAGCTAAATTGTGAAGTGTCCTTTGAAAGAAACTAGTTAACCTTTCTTATTTGTTGAGAACTAGTTCTTTGTGACCTAGCAAAAAGCTCTTTGTGAGCTTCACTCTTAGTGAGTGTTTTCAAGTCCTATTTGTTAGGCAAAAGTCCTCTTTGTGAGGCAATTATCTCATTGGTGAAATTGACTCTTTGTGAGATTAACACTCTTTGTGAGTAGAGTCTTCTTAGTGAAGCACAAGTTCTCATTTGTTAGGGCAAGTTGTAAAAGGTAGAACCAACATTGCATTTGTTGTGAAGGGTATCCTTCAGTGGATGTTGAAATCCTTAGGTTTGTCCTAAGGTAGTGGATGTAGATTCTTTGTGAATCGAACCACTATAAATCTTTGTGTTAGTTTTCTCTATCCCTACTCCTTTACTTTATAGTTCATGAATTGTTATAACTTGTATACTTGTCTACATGAACTATTTGCTTAGGATAGAAAACTTTCACATGCTTCCTTGCTTTATACAATTGCTTCACATAGTCATCTAAGTTGCCTTGAACATAAATGAATCACCTTATGTGCTTAAACAACATACTTGTTGTTAAGGCGATCACTTAGGCAAAGAAGTTTTAGAAAAACTAAAAAAAATTAAGAATCTAATTCACCCCCTCTTAGGTTCAATACCCTCATAGGGGTCTTTCAATATCTTTGGATTTTGTGAGATCCAAAGAAAATGTAGTGGACCCATTAATAAAAGGTCTGACAATAGATCTAGTAGAGAGTTCTTCGAGGAGAATAGAGCCGTAAAATTAATTACCATTCATGATGACAATCCTAACTAAATTGTAAAGCACAATTTGCAGGTTCAAAGGGACAATCAAATTGTTGGGGAGGGGGAGAGTCGAACAAAGCACTCGAGAAGAGAGTTCTCAACTCAATCCTAAGGTGAAAGAGTAATAGACTTGTTCATTCACGGATGAACAATAGTTTTCAATGATCATTATACATATTACGTGAAGTATGAAATGATACTTCTAATAAGAGATCACCTGTATCGAATGTGAATAGGCCACTTCTATGAGATGATTTAGGGGCTAAATCTCTAGAGCATTCAATAAATATTTTCAAGGCAGTCCAGGGCCAAAATGGACAACAACTAAAGAGTCGATTAACAATATAGAGGAATCGTAGTCTGAGTATGGTTGTCTTGGTACACACGAAACGCTAAACAGTTCAAGGCATCGCGTCCACTTGTTAGCAAGTGTATCCGATGATATTTCACTAGGGAAGGTTCAAGGCAAACAACTACCTATCTCGATGCAACGAATTCTCGTCGAACTCTTGCATTTCATATCACGTGCATTTTTTAAAAGTGTTTTCCATTCATGTGAGAGATTGTTGGAGAATTGAGTTTTATTAAAAAATTGAATTGTAATTAAAGTGTTGTGAGAACATTTTTTAGGCAATTTTATTGTGTGTTACACTCCTCATTTTGAATGTTATTGAGATTATCACGGAGTGGGTTGCACAAGCTTCGTGATGATATATAACATGTAAGAAAACCAATTCTCGGTGAGAACGATAAATTGTTATAAAATGGGGTAGTTGAAAGGTGGTAAATTAAATATTAATCTCACACCCCGCATGGATTGGGAGAGAATATTTACTACTACATATAAGTGGTGGTGGTTAAAGAAGGCCTAGTGAAGTGGAAAAGAAAGTGCCATCGCGCACCGTCCGTCAAGTTGCGTCGCTGCTTTGGAAAGACAATAATAATCTTTTTTGTCCTGATTTTTTGTGAAACTGGTGGAATAATATAATTCAAACTTGGGATTAATGCTGTAATTAAATCATTGACTGTAACGGCAGTAACAGTCAAGATTTGTTGGGGCTTAAGGGTGTTGATTGTAACATCTAGGTTTGTTGCTATAATAAACCAGGACTGTTACAAGTATGGTTTCTATGCCTATAAAGCCAGTCTTCTCCTGCCAGAGTACCTCACTCGAAATTCTCATTTTCTCTCCATTCTTCTTTCTTCATTTCTGCATTTTTAGAGCCTTCTGTCCAAGAGTTCTGCTGTTACAAAGATTCGAAGAGCTTGTTTTTGCCGCTTCAAAGAAACAGTGTGTTTGAGCGTTATACCTTGGAGCTTAGTGTTCTAGAGGCATGAAGTTATAAAGGCGAGCATACTGAACTTAAGGGGAAGCAATATACTGCTGTCTCGTTCAGGATTAAATCTGAAACCGATCAAGGTTCTGAATTTACTTACTGTATTTTCTGTATTCTGGGATAAAAATAGCGAATTTATTTTCAGTTCTGATTTATTCTTCTGTACTATTTTACTTTTTATTACTATTCTGTTATAAGTATAAAACAGTGTTAAACTGATTTTCAGTAAACCAGGAAATTATCTAACTCTAATCTCCTTAATTATAATGAAAAATCAATTGTGAACATTTATTTTGGGAATGATGGTGTATTTATTCTCCTTCTCAAATTGAATGTTTATATTTAATTTGTATAAGAACTAAAAAGACTAATTTGACCATGGGGGACAAAATCTTTACAACTAGGACTGTCAACGAGTTGAGCCGAGACAAGTTTTTGGCTTATCGAGCTCGAGTTTGTTTATAAAATTCTAAGGCTTGAGCTCGGCCAAACAAAAAATCTCAAACTCAAGCTCGGCTTGATGCGGTTTTCAGAAGAGCTCGAGCTTGAGATTTTTTGTTTGACCGAACTCCAGCCTTAGAATTTTCTATAGATAAAGCTTGACTCAAAGTCGAGCTCACACTCGAGCTCTAAACTTAAACCTTGTTTTAAAATTAATAGAAAATTTATAATACTAAACATATGCTAATAAGATATTTATTTTAAAGGTGCTGAATAAATTCTTAACATACATAAATTGAAAACAAAAATAATATTAACGTAAGTTGCGCAAGTCGAAAAAAGCTTGATGTCTTTTAAGTAAAGTCCAACCGGTACATATGGCTCCCTTCCACAAGAAGTTCCATAGTAAAACGGTCCATATCAATAATGAACTACAAAATTCTCGCGAGCCGTCGCAAGCAGCTTGACTCGTTGACAGCGTTAGTTACAAGCCAACAACTATGGACACATTTCCAGTGTGTAGGACCCCAATGAAGTAGGAAAAGGAGGGTAATTTGGTAATTCAAAATAAAAGCATGGATCCACCTGTCCCTCATTCCTTCCCCATCTTCCCCCACTCAGTTGATTCACAACAGTGTCTCTCTGAAGCTGAAATTTCAAGCTTTCAACCCTTCAAGTCGTTCTCTAAAACCTCCATTTCCCAGTCCAATCTCTTCTTCAACTTCTCTCCATCTCTCTCACACAGTCATTGATAAACCTTACTGTTTTTTCTTCTGTTACTATCATTTTTTAATTGATCGATTGGATAAATGAGTTGAGGAATTTTCAAAAAATGCACAAGTCCGGCGGCGGAGGTGGAGGGAACAACGGCGGTGGGAGTTGGATTGGCGTCGTGGCGTCGGATCACAACCACCATCACGTCTCCATTGGGATTCGTTCCGGTGCTTCTCACAAGCAGCAATCCCGATACTCTCACCACCATCACCACCGTCGGTTAGTTAAATGCCGCAAGATCTCTATCGTCACTGCTCTCTTTGTGTTCCTCTTCGTTGCCTTCATTGCCTCCATCGCCGCTTTCCTTGATCTATTTTCTAATGACAAAGGTGCACTTACTTGATTGGACTCATCAGTAGCAGTTTTTTTTTTTTGGGCTTTTCGTTGAAATAATTTTAGTTATTTATGACAAAAAATCATCTGCGCCGTATATGTCCCCATTCATGTACCCAATCAATCATTATTCACCATGTGTATATATAATTGGAAAAAATGTTCACATAACGAATTCTAATTGGTGGGGTGCAGGAATAGGGAATACACGGGAACAAACGATTTTCACCCGCTATTTATAAAGTATCGATCGTAAATGTGCACATAAAAGCTCTAGATGCTGAATGAAAGAAGCATGATAATGTTCATATAAAATCAAAATGGTTTTTAGGTCTGCTTTCTCGAATGCCTTTTGACTTTGATTTGAGGGCATAATTCCGTAGCAAATATGGTGACTACTGTTTCTGTGTATTCTGTGAACAACTTGTGCATTCATTGCCAATGTTAGGTTATTCTCCAATCTATCTGTTTCAGTGGTAGTCTGGAGCAACCACTTCTTTGCATTTATTTGCCAAATGTTAGGTTTGTCTCCTATCCATCACCCGCCAACACCCCAATTATTGGGGACTTAATGGGTTACTTAACAACTTAACAACATGACGTATCAATCGTAGACTAGTTTTGGAATTTGTTAGATTGGATTCAGTTTAAATTATTTATTCAATATCTTACTTGAGGTTTAGACGCTTTTAGTGTGATTTATATTTCTTATACTTGCATTTTATGTTGGATCTCTGCTGAAAGGATTAGTGTATGGAAGATGGCTAAATATTTGAAAATGAATGGTAATGTTGATGTCTTCACTTTTAAGTTTGATGAATCAAGGTGGCTGTATATTTGCTGATTTTGCGTGTTTAGAAGTACAAATTGTTGGAAAAGTGTGATGCGTGAAAGTGTCGAATGAAATGCAGTGATAATTTAGCAAGCTTCTAGGTTTAGAATTCTCATAATCTCGTTTCATTAATCATTCGTAGGTTTTCTTCAGGTAATTTTTTATCTAAAAGTTTTAAACTTGACATTCGAGATTCTGGTATCTTATTGCAGATATAAATAGTAATTTTGGAAAGGATGATGACTTAGAAAACGATACAGATTTTCTTACAAATGTTACACGAACAGAGAAATACAGCGTTGTCAAGTTTGGACATGGATCCGTTAAGCATGGTAAAGATTCACGGTATTGGGATGGGGATAGTAGGAGAAGGAATGACGATTATGGATTGTGGGAGTTGGATGAGGTTCGAGATGGTTCTGCAGATAAAACTAGTGTTCCTGTGAAAGTTAAATACAGTGACAATAAGTATTCCACTGTTGAATCTCATAAGGTTTCAGATCACAGAGGTAGTGGATTATATAATGAGGCTGGCCGTAATGAATTAAAAATGTATGAAGCCGAATATGAAGCGTCTTTGAAGAATATAAGGCAGTCAAAAGGACATCATGTCGTGGAAAAGCATTCTCATGATGCAAGTACAGAGAATGAGAACAAAGTGGTTGATCATGATGATGAATATGATGATGGAATTAACTTGCAGGAAGCTCGAGATAATGTCGATATTACACGGGAAGGTCCTGATCATACTGGTTCCACTTCATCACATGATCTAGATGGCAAAGATTCTTCTCTTTCACATAAATCTAAAACCATTCACCAAAAGTTTGCTGAAGAGATTGATGAATATTCAGATGATTTGCCCGACATGGATTCAGTTTCAAGCTCTAAACATTCTGATAAAGATTCTAAAGATGCAAGCTCTACTAACACTCAATCTTCCAGAAGGTCTGCTTCTGAAAAACGGGCAAGTTCAAAAAAGAAGAAGCGCCGTAAGTTTTCTGGTTTGTATCTATTTTTTCTGTACTCTTATTCTATAAAAAGAGGGGGAAGAAAAAAAAGAAGAAGAAGCTTCTTGGTCTTTTCTGATCGGTGAAGTTTCAACTGTTCTTATTAAATATTTCATGTAATAAAACAAAATCCTTTACCTGTTTTTGATTAACTTCTACTATTTGGCTCCATTTGATGTATTTGATTCTTTGATTTATGATTGTCGTCAATCTGGAATTCTTTGATTTTTAATTGTCGTCAATCTTCATGTTAATGCGTTTTGGATATTTACATATTTGTAGAAACATTTCAATAAAAGAAAGTACAACAATTAGAACATGTATGGCTATTCTTTTAGAATAAGATAAAAATGCCTCGACATATATTGTGTATGTTTGTCAATTGCTTATGTCCTGCATAAGCAAGCTACCACAGTAACATGGTATTTTGTTCTAATTTGTCCGTGGATCAAATTCTTAACTTTTGAATGTCATTAACAATTTTGATGTGCTTCTTGAATCGTTGCTTGCAAGGGAGGGTTGTGTAGTTTATATCATAGGCCTGATTGTTTTGTTTACAAAATACTTCTTAGGTTTTCTGGTCCTGTATTTTGGACCTGAGGACTATGGGGCTTGGCCATAATGTCTTTCAAGGTTGCCAATCAGAATTGAATCAACAGTCTGTCCTTTGTACCAATCTGCTGACCAGCCCTATGCAGTTGAATTGCTCTCCTGTGAATTTGTTTCATTTCTTTTGAACATGATTCCCGTGGAGGAAAGGCACTTCTGTTGAAGTATTGCTCACTAATCACTAAGCCCATCTTAACTTTCTTGAAGTGTGTGAGAGAGTATGTTGAGGGCATCCTTCTTTGGTAGACCTACTGCAGTCTTATTGACTTCATATTTATTGAGTGCTCTGAGAGTTCTGCAAGATCTGAGTGCATGGGGAGGAAGCCGGGGAATTAGGAATAGTCTTACGAGCTTGGCTTCGGGGAAGATTCTGCAGCTTTCGGAATCTAGTCTCACATTATTTTGGATAAGGAGCCATTGAAAAATAAGTCCCATTGATTGTACTCTTTAGAATTGGTTATGGCTTGGAAGAACTGGTTTCCCTGTTTCATTGTGCTTCGTTATATTAATTGGAGATGGAAACCTTTTGTTGGAATTTATTTTAGAGACTAGGATATGATTCTAGGAATTCGTCCAGAATGTGCACCTAGGAGAAACTAAATCAATTGGAGATGGAACTTTTTGGTGGAGTTTATTTTAGAGACTACCCCCCAATTATTGGGGACTTAATGGGTTATGCTATTGTTGTTGTTGTTGTTGTTGTAATATGATACTAGGAATGTGCACCTTGTAGAAGCTAATATTCTTTGATATGTTTATCAAAACCAGTGTTTTATTTTCTTTAGTATCGAACTGGGTACTTTTCAAGTTTGGGATGGGATTTTCCTCTCACAAGTTGTGAAGAAGAATAAGGGTAGGTTAGAGGTGCTATTCTTCATTTAACTAGCTTTGGAATGTTATTTATGTGTTCACTACCTGATGGAATGGAAGATTGTAGAATGTTCAACGTGAGAGAGTGAAAATCTGGTAGGTAATAGTCCTGCCTACCCAACTTGCATGTTGTATACTTTAGGTAAGAGAAAATGGGCATTCTCAACATAAAAGACTACAAAGAAGATTCTTCTTTTTCTTCTTCTTCTTCTTCCGCTTCTTTTTGTGTTTGTTGTGCGGTGAAGGAAACATGAGTCTTAGGTTAGCTTAGAGCATGGCTAGTGTTCTGTTTTCCCTTTTGGTACTCCACGGTTATGCCACCTCAGCAGGTTGTTCTATTTGTACAGTTGTTGAACCATATTTGTAAGAAGTTCTTGGTAGTTGTACTTGCAGCCTCTTTATAAAGTGGACTTTGCTATGTGTAGAATATAAAACTAGAGAGAAATTAGAATAGAGGCGGAATTGAGAATGTTTGAGTGAGAGAAAAAGCTCTCATCTCTTGTATATTTTATAGTACACCAATTACTATATTTACAATGATCCTATAATTATGAAAATTCTACTGATTACTAAATCTCACTAATTAAGGTATACAATAAATAAGAGAATCAATACAAGATACAACAATCAATCAATCATAATGAAAATCCATTCATCAATAAACACTCACCCTCAAGCTGAAGCATACAAATCGTAGGTTCCAAGCTTGTTGCATAAGTACTAGGGGTGAGCAAATTCGGTTTTTACCGAATTCCGACCGAATTCGAATTCAATTTGGTAATTCGAATTCGGTAATTCGGTCAAGACCGAAATCGAATTGGTCGAATTTGGGACGAAATCGCTTTCACTATTTTTGAATTTGGTGTGACCGAATTCGAATTGAATTTTTTTATAATTAAATATTATTATTATATAATTAAATATCATTATTTAATTATTTAATAATTAAATATTATTATTATATAATTAAATATATTATATAATAAAAAAATATACCCTTCAATTCGGCGAATTCGGTTGAAACCGAATTCCGAATTCACCAATTCGGCCAATTCGAATTCGATCGTTTTTTGAGGTAGGAAAAAATGAAAAACCAAATTCAAATAGCCGAATTGGCGAATTCGAATTCGGTGCTCACCCCTAATAAGTACTCCACTCTTGGCCCTCTTAGAGATTTAGTAAGTAGATGAGCAAGTTGATCATTGGTACCAACAAATGACGTGACAATATCCTTTAAGATTAACTTTTCTTTGACGAAGTGACAATCAATTTCGATGTGTTTAGTTCTCTCATGAAAAACCGGATTAGAGGCAATATATAAAGCAGATGGGTTGTCACACACTAACTCCATGGGAGACGTGTCACAAAACTTCAACTCAATAAGTAATTGCTTCAACCATATCAACTCACAAGTTCCAAGCGCCATAGACCTATATTTCAGCTTTTGCACTGGAGCGTGAAACCATATTTTGTTTCTTGCTTTTCCAAGAAATTAAATTCCCCCCAAATAAAACACAATAACCGGAAGTTGATCGTCTGGTTGAGGGACACCCATCATAATGAGCATACGTATATCCAACAACTTGAGTATGCCCTTTTATCTTCATATAATAACCCTTTTCTTGGAGATCTTTTGATGTATCTCAGAATACGAACAATAGCATCCCAATGACTATCACATGGTGAATCAAGGAACTGACTCAGGGTGCTCATAGCGAATGAAATATCTGGACGAGTAACGGTTAAGTAATTTAATTTCCCTACCAGACGCCAATAACTGCCAGGATCTTGTAATGGCTCCCCCTGTCCAGGTAAAAGTTTCACATTCAGATCCATCGGAGTGTCCATAGGTCTATAGTCGAGCATCCCAGTTTCTTTGAGAATATCTAAAGCATAATTTCTTTGTGAAATACAAATGCCACATGACTATATTAAGCTACTTCAATCCCAAGATAGTACTTTAGCTTGCCCAAATCCTTGGTTTGAAAATGTTGGCTCAAGTGATTCTTTAGTTGGTTTATACCTTCCGAATCATTACCTATGATGACAATATCATCGACATAAACAAATAAATACACAAGTTATTTTTGAGTCGATAGAAGACCGAATGATCTACCTGACTGCGAATCATTCCAAATTTGCAGACAACTGCACTGAATTCAGCAAACCAAGCCCGTGGAGATTGTACCGTCGGAGCCGACAAACCTTACCAGACTCCCCCTGAGCAACAAACCCCGATGGTTGCTCCATATAAACCTCTTTCTGTAAGTCTCCATGTAGAAAAGCATTTTTAATATCCAATTGATATAGATGCCAATGTCGCATGGTTGCCATAGAGATGAGAAGACGAACGAAGGTCATTTTTTGCCACGGGAGAGAAAGTATCACCATAGTCTAAACCAAATATCTGAGTATACCCTTTTACAACCAAGCGAGCTTTCAATCGATTAATCTCATTATCCAGCCCAACCTTAATAGTAAACACCCATCGACAGCCAACAACATATTTTCCCGTGCGCAAAGGAACAAGTTCCCATGTGCCAGAAGAATGAAGAACTTCTATTTCATCCAACATGGCCTACCTCCATCCAGGATGGGATAGAGCCTCCTGAACAGTTTTAGGTATAGAAATGGAAGACAAAGGAGACACAAAAGATGCATAGGAAGGAGAAAGACGATGATAACTTACACAATTATATATAGGATGAGCATTACGAGTAGACCTGTCGCATCGTCGCAATTCTTGTGGAGGATTCAGAGCCGGAATAGGTGGAGATGATTGCACAGGGGAGTCTTTGACAATAATATTCTAGGGCCCCTTTGATAAGTTTATGGAAAAGGAGATATTGGAGACGAATCCTGAGGTCTAAAGATTGCATAGACGGGAGGAGATGATTCCGGTGACTTGAGAAGAGATGAGTCTGATGGCTCGGAAGGAGATAATGTTGGACTTGATAAAGGAAGGAAACTGGATCAAAGTAAGGCAAGACATCCTTGAGGAGGAACACTAGTAACATCAGATGAGTTTTGAGGGAAAAATGGGGCGGACAAAAAAAAATTTGACATCGGCAGAGATCAAGAATCTATTTGAATCTGGACAATAACATTTGTATAATTTCTAAAAACGAGAGTATCCTAAGAAGATGCACTTAAGCGACTTAGCAGATAGCTTGTCTCTTCCTGGTCTAATATCCCGTACAAAACAAAGAGTCCCGAAAACCCGAAAAGGAAGTTTAGATGATTCATCCTGTGAAAAAAAGAAGAGAATGAGGACTTTGGGAATGAACGGAGGATGACATTTGATTGATGAGGTGATAAGCTGTCGGGACATCATCATTCCAAAATCGTAATGGGACATTGTTGTGTACCATCATGGTGCGTGCAGTCTCAAGAAGATGCCGATTTTTACGTTCCGCTACCCCATTTTGAGGAGGTGTATCAGGACATGAGGATTCATGAAGGATTCCTTCTGAATCTAGAAAAGAAGAGAAGGGAATGAAAAAATATTCACGGGCATTATCACTTCGTAAGGTCTTAATGGACACCTCATATTGATTTTTCACCTCAGCAAATTTTTTTTTTTTTTTGAAAAATGGTGAACAATTCAGATTGAGTTTTCATCATACCCATTATTGAATCAACCCGACTAGAATCCCAAATATCCCTATGAACTAAAAGAAAAAGGAGATGCAACTCTTTTATGACTCTAGCTGGATAGGAATTTTGGGAATGTTTCCCAAGCTGACATGATTCACATTCTAAGACATTTAATTTTGAGAGGCTTGGAACGAGTTGCCGCAGCTTTGAAAGATTAGGATGACCATAGCGATTATGTAGGAGTGAAGGAGAATCTGCAATAGAAGGACAAGCAGTAGGAGATGGTGTGAGTAGAAGGTGGTCGAGTCCTTGATATTCACGTCCGGTGCCAATACAGAATCAGAAGAGAAAGTGACAGAACAATTTAGAGACCGAGTTAATTGATAAATCGAAATCAAATTGAACGGACAATTAGGCAAATAGAAAACAGAGGATAATGGCATAGAGGGAAGGGGCGAGGCCATACCTACTCCAGTGGCATTAGATTTAGACCCGTCTCCAAAAGTGATTGAAGGTAAAAATTTAGGAGTGATATTAGTAAAAAATAGTAGGATTACCAGAGATATGATCAGAAGCACCTGAATCAAAGATTCATGGGGATTTAGAGGAATGTGAGACAAGAGCAGTGGAGGCGGCTTCAGTCTGGTCTATAGTGGTAGCTTTGTTAGATGTTCGAAAACCTTATAAACTCCTGAAATTCCTTGGCAAGGGTGTCATCAGAGTCTCCTGTTTGGGCCGACTAAGCAATAATAATAGTAGAGTCTCCTGTTTTTGCCACAAATGATGGTTTTCCATGGAGAACCCACCAACGCTCTCAAGTGTGTCCTGGCTTTTTACAAAAATTACAGTAAGGGCGGTTACCACTACAACTTCCCGGTTTTCATTTAGATGAAAACTGAGAGGCTAGAGCTGTATGGTCAATAGGGGGTCTTGGAATAGGGGCGTCACTTGCTGATTTGCTACCTGAAGAGATCATGAGGAGCCTCTGAAAGACATCATCAACTCGAGGAGTTTTCTCGTTACCAAGAATCTGACTACGAGTGTTCTCATATTGCTGCCCAAGCTTAGAGAGAAAGAATACCATAAAAAACTTGTCTCGTTGTGCAAATTGTTCAGTGGGACCAGAAACAACATGCATCAGTGAATTAAAAGTAGAAATAATACCTCGAGCCTTGCCTACATAAGTTTCCATATCCAAACCTGATTTTCTAAGATTCACCATTTCATCAATGACACTAGAGAAACGATGTCTTTTGTATAGAGCGGTTTAGCACAATTCCAAATAGATATACAAGTTTTGTAAGGACGGAATATGGGCATTAATTTAGGTCCAAAGACTGCCACAAAAGACCACATAATTGAGCATCAATTCTTTCCCATACAGACTTATTATCAGTAATGTCAAGTGCTGATTTGTTAAATGATCAACAACTCCTTGTCCCATAAACCACAACTCAACCGCATCAGACTATGAAACATAGTTTTGTGACCAAGTAATTTTTCAGAGGTGATGGTAGTGTCACCTGGGATATGAGGATAAAAAACAGTCGATGTATATGCTGAAAAACACACTCCAGTGTTGGCCGGAGCAGTGTTGACGTTGCTGCCATCGGATTCCATTATCAAAAGTTTGAAAGAACCGGAATGAACTTCGGTTTAGATTAGAAAGATTAGACATGATAGACCGGAATGAATTTCGGCCTAAAGATCCAAGCAAAAACCGGGATGAACTTTGGTTTTAAAAATATTCTCTCTCCCCTAGCTCTGATACCATGTAGAATAGAAAACCAGAGAGAGAAATGAGAATAGAGGTGGAATTGAGAATGTTTGAGTGAGAGAAAAAGCTCTCATCTCTTGTATATTTATAGTATATACCAATTACCATATTTACAATGATCCTATAATTATGAGAATCCCACTAATTACTACATCTCACTAATTAAGGTATACAATAAATAAGAGAATCAATACAAGATGCAATCAATCAATTATGAAAATCAATTCATCAATCAACACTATGCTATGTTGGCAAGGAAATAAAATGATCCGCCCGCTACTGAACTTTTTGTTTTTTTCTGAACTAGTGCTGTTCTTTTGTTACTTTTGAAATCAAGAAAAATCTGAAAAGCACCTTTGACACTTGACGTTCTGTTGATTCCTTTAAACAACAGCACTCTTCCTTTGCTTTTAGATGGCCGTGTATTATCTTTGGTGTTGATTGTTTACCTAAGGACATTATATAGGCCTTAGGTAGTACTTGCCAAAAGTAGCGAGGTTCTAACTTCAAAAAAAATAAATTGTATGGGCACTAAAAACTGCATCTACCTCAAGATGAAATTAGTTAGTGATCATGGTACTTGCCTTAACCCTTCAGGGGAAAAGAAAAAGGTGATACTTGGTTGATTTAGATTATAATAGTGCATAATACATTAAAATTTAGGAACAACGTCAAACATCGTCTGTATTGACAGTTTGACAACCATGATTCTCACTACCCTGCAAATTTCATTACCTTGTTAGCTGCTTTCTAACCACCATTTTTTTGTACTAAATTTTATACGAAAAATAATCGTCTTGATTAAGGTTGTATTGATGTCTAGGAAGAGTATTTTTTGCTAATTTTCAAAACGACCTTTAATATTTTTGTTCTCAAATTTGAGATTGATTTGTCCGGAATGCTTGGTGGAAGAATGTATGTAGGATGTAAAAATGATATCTACTTCTGTAAGGGACAGAGAAAAAGTGAACAGTGGGTGGCTTTAAAGTTCCACATGCATGTTTATACATGGACTTCTGAAAATATTTATTTCATTTTGATCACATCCCCCTTAAATTTGTCTTGCTTTCAGCCTAACAATCATGCATATTAAAATTTCAGGTTCTTGTGAGATGAAACTATTGAATTCCTCAGCGCTGCTTGTGGAACCTTTGGAAAGTCGAAAATTTGCAAGGTTTTCCTTGCAGTACACAGAAGCAGAAGAAAAACCCACTGAATATGAAAATTGGGTACCCAGGTTCGCTGGACATCAGACCTTAAAAGAACGGGAAGAATCATTTATTGCACATGACCAGAAAATAAACTGTGGTTTTGTCAAAGGGCCGAAGGGATATCCTAGTACAGGATTTGACCTAGCTGAAGATGATGCCAAGTATATAAGTAGCTGCCATATTGCTGTGGTGTCTTGCATCTTTGGGAATTCAGATCGCTTGAGGATACCAGTTGGGAAACTGGTATAGAATATGTTTCACCTTCCCCTTCTGGTCATGCAGCTATCGTTTAGTTTGATTCCGAATAAATTTGGGGATTGACTTTTGGGTCTCCCAGCATATTATCTTCTATATGTGTTTGTTGCAATAGATGCTATAGTTCTTTTTCCTTCTTATTCTTTTAGGATATAACCTTTTGCTTGTTTCACCTCTGGCATACTGTTAATTAAACTATTGAAAAGAAATTCATTTAGTCTCTTATGAAGCTCTTCATGGTTATTTGCGTATTTTGAGCATATTGTTGTCTAGTTTTGGTAAGAAGTTTCTCAGGTTATTCTCTTGGTTTTGTGCTGTTTTACTACCAATGAGAAGAAGACAGGCCTCTTGTTATGTATTTCATTTTTTTTCCTGTTTCTCAGGTTTTTTCCCTGATGCAGGTCTCTCGTTTGTCTCGGAAAAATGTCTGCTTTGTCATGTTTGTTGATGAAGTAACTTTACAAACTCTTTCTTCGGAAGGTCATATGCCAGATAGGATAGGATTTATTGGACTCTGGAAAATTGTGGTGGTGAAGAATTTGCCTTCTGATGACATGCGGAGGGTAGGAAAGATACCAAAACTTTTGTCACACCGACTTTTCTCCTCGGCCAGGCAAGTCTGTGTATTGTTTCTGAATATCATTCCTAGTTTACAAATATTCTTCTTATATGGTGAAGACTTCTAACTGTAACAGTAAAAAGTGTTTTCTGAATTCTAAAATTTCAATGATATGATTTCTACAAAAGCTCCTAAAATTCGTCCATTATGTTTGCTCCTTTCTTTTCTTTTCGTCACTATCTCAAAAGCTTGATCGAGTGAATTTTTCATTATTAAGTGATGCAGGAAGAGTTTAGGGTTAAATCCCCTTGGGAAACTAATGTTTGTTTTATTATGTCTTTCTATAGTTTAGAATCCTAGAATAATTTAGTTGCCATATTAGCTACTTTCTTAAGGAACAAGAATTTCTTAAAAGGTTAGGATAGGATTGGTCTCTATATAACTATGTTATTCCAGCATTGTAAATAAGTTTATATCTTATACATTAATATGCAGTGTTGTAAAAATCGGCCTAGTCGGCCGATTAGTCGGGGACTAGTCGGTAGTCGGCCATCTACCGCCTAGAAAATCAAAAAATCGGGTATTTGAAAAAATCAGTCAAAATTCGGATCTAATCGGTCAAAAATCGGACCTAGTCGGTCAAAAATCGGACCTAGTCGGTCAAAAGTCGACCAGTCGGTCAAAAAATCGGGGGAAAAACGAAGAGAGTGAGAAAAAAACACTTACCTGCAGCGCGGCGGCGGCGGCTGGAAGGAGCAGCGGGAAGGAGAGGTGAGGTGCTTCGCGAAAGAGGGAGAAAGGAGATAGAAGAAAGAGGAAGAAAGGAGAGAGAGAGAGACACGGTTTGGAGAAGAAGAAGACAGTGAAGAAGAAGAAGGAGGCGCTGCTGAGGAGAGAGAAAGGGAAGGAAATGTTTTTAGGGTTTCTTTCTCTAGGGTTAGATAAATATATTTATATAGTCAGGACTAAAAGTGCAATTAAAATATTAGCACATAAATCCTATAAAACAATTATGTTATAAACAAGACCTAAATGGCTTAAATTTAGAAATAAATTGCATTCAAAGTCCGAAATAACTTTTAAAAATTATATTTTAGACCTCAAACTTTATATTTTATATTACAAACAAGTCCTAAATAGCCTACTTTATATTTTTAATATTTAATTAGACCAAAAATATAAAAAAAATATTTTCGAAAATGATTAAAATAAAATGTTTTGTGCACCACTAATGCTCTGGATGCTGAATGAAAGAAGCATGGTGATGTGCACATAAATCAAAATGGTTATTGGGTCTGCCTTCTCTGATGCCTTTTGGCTTTGATTTGAGGGCATGATTCTGTAGCAAACGCGACGGCATAGGGGACCATTGTTACATGTGTATTATATGAGCAACCACTTTGTGCACTTGTTGCCAAAGGTTAGGTTAGTCTCCAATACATACTGTTTCGAGTGGTATCTCGGGATCGACCACTTTGTTTGACAAAGGTTAGGTCTGTATCCCGTCCATCCCCGCCCATACCCCCAATTATTGGGGACTTAATGGGTTATGCTATTGTTGTTGTTGTTGTATTTAGGGTCGCCGACTACTCCCCGACTAGGCCGACTAGTCGCTAGTCCCCTGTCTGCCGACCGACTAGCGAATAGCGACTTTTGCAACACTGTTAATATGAAATAGCCTATTGCTTTGTGTTCTTCTTTGAGAACTAGGGTTTGGTAAATTAGCCCCTAAACTGAAGTATGTGAGCTCTCAAGTAAACTTTCACGAGGTTCTGAACATCAGAAGATTATTGAAGCTAAAAATCCGAGGACTCTGTTCTCATGTTTATGTCGACTCATGGGGCTCGCGTCTTTTAGTTTCCGTCATAATTCAAGAAACTTCTAGAAATAACTGCTTCCTTATAGGTATTTGTGTAACTGGTTAGCTGGCGGACTCTGTAAATGATTAATGGTCTTCTCATCTTCATAATGTCCGCTGGCTGCATGAGTTGTTATCATGTGTTCTATTTGGCACTAGGTTTTTGAATGCTGAATTTACCTTCTTTAAAGCTGGGTTAATATGTATCTCAAAGTTGAGTCTCTAATAAGTGACTCTGCTTTTCAGATATTCAATTTGGCTGGATAGCAAACTCCGTCTACAACTTGACCCATACCTTATCTTGGAATACTTTTTGTGGCGGAAGGGCCACGAGTATGCCATTTCCAACCACTATGATCGCCATTGTTTATGGGAAGAAGTTGCTCAGAATAAGAGGCTTAACAAGTACAACATTACTGTTATAGACGAACAATTTGAATTCTACCAGGCTGACGGACTGAAGAAATTTAATGCCTCAGATCCGCATAAACTTCTTCCCAGTAGTACGACCTCGTTTACCTAATAGTCGTACCTTTCTCACCGAGCTCCTATGATGATGTTCATCTGATATGTTTCTTTGTTGTTTTTATAGATGTACCAGAAGGATCTTTCATAGTAAGAGCACACACGCCTATGTCAAACTTGTTCTCTTGTCTTTGGTTTAATGAGGTTGATCGGTTCACACCTCGTGATCAGCTTAGCTTTGCATATACATATTCTAAGTTGAGAAGGATGAATCCTGAGAAACCTTTCTATCTGAATATGTTCAAGGTAAGTATTCTAAACGGCTGCACTCAACCCAATTTGACTGGCTCTCATCTATGCCCTTGAACAAATTGTTATTTACTGTGTGTCTGCCATCTAAAATATGCTCTTGCTTGTTGACAGGACTGTGAGAGACGAAAGATAGCAAAGTTGTTCCGTCACAGGTCACAGGAGAAGAGGAATGTATCGCTCCTTTCGTGAAATAGAATAGTTTCGGTTTTATCTTTTCGTGTGAAGCAAGTACATATGTTTTTCGATATTTTGGGTCACGCTGCAACTGTTTCAAGGAGTTCCAACAGATATGGAGTGATACTCGGGACTGTTACGCGGTGTGACATATGGTGTAAAGTGCTGATTATTGAATTTGGTTAATTTAGTTTCCAAATTTATGTGCAAGGATGGATCATTTGAGCCTAGACGACTCGAGCAGCTAGGTTCGTTTTTCTACCATAAATAGCAAAGAGAACAGAAGGTGAAGTTCTCGTTACATTTCATTCATTGCTTTGTACAATAGCACCAAAGAAATGTGAATGGGAAAATGCAAAATGCAAAATAAAAAAAAAAATAGCATCAAAGAACACCCAATCGGCCAATACCCCTTGTAACTATATGGGTTGTTTGTGAAAGTTCTTTGATTTTAAATGTATTATTCCCTCCAGAATGGGTGCAAATAGACATTGATGAAACATCTATATTTGTACAATTTAAATAGCATTTTCATTGAATTTTTCCCGGTGTAATTCTTGTAAAGTATCCTAGCTTCTCATGTCAAGTTCATTTTATAATGTTATATAGTCTAAGCATTTTAATTTTTCTTAGTTCAATTTTGTTATTATATGTGAAGTAATTTCATTAATATATTAGACATTAATATATTAATATATTAATATATTAGACATTGTAACATTGGAGTCGAACTAGTCATTTAATGGAAGATTTGCAAAATGAGTTTATTTCTCCTTTAATTTAATTATGTAGGGTGAACGTGCTTTGCATTTGGAGAGGTTGATTACCTAACATCCATTTTAAAATAGTTGTCCCATTTACAAATTCATCGTAATATTGGGTCTCTAAAACGAGTGATGTGATGTTCTCATCAAATTAATACATATTTATTACTATAAATTTCACTTAATTAATTATTGAAATAGCAACTACTAATGTTTTTCAAAAAAAAAAAAAAATACTACTAATTAGTCATTAATTAATTAAGAATATTTTAGACATTTTTTTTTAAAGATGAATTGCTATCTGATCATGTTTTTCGTATTGTGAAAACAATGGCAAATGTAGTAAATATTTTGGAGCAGTTGCCTATCCAAAAGTTTACCACAAAACTAGTGAGTGGTATTTAAGCCTGCAAACGGATCTAAACGAGTTGATATAACCATATTCATACTCTTATCCATTTTATTTTACCTATAAGGTATAACCATATTCGTATTCGAATCTTAACGGATTTAAATTATGCAAGCTCGTATCTCCCTTTTTATGAATTCAGACTGAATATATTCGTTTTTAAAGATCATATATAAGAAGGATGTCAATATTTAGAGGTTAATAATAGTATTTTATAGTAGATATCTAAAAGAAGGCAATCTAAAAATGATAATAGATTCAAAATCTAATCTGCGAAAGAAAAACGTGAGATAGTTAAAAAAATAGTAGAATGATCACATAATTGAAAAGCAAAAAACTCAAACCTAACAAAAAGTAAAAATACTACACGGATTCAGATCTTATCGGATACAAGACAATAATACAACTAAATATAGACTGTATTGTTTTTGTATTCATATCGTTTCTTCGAATACATATTAGATCAAATAAATATCTGTTTTTTATTTGCAAACTATCCTAAGCACGTGAATAGTTTTTTGTATAATTGTCCATATTTAAGTAATATTTTAATATTCTCATTTAGCCATTTCCCTATTCTTCATATATATATATATATATATATATATATATATATATATATATATATATATATATATATGTATATATATATAATGTGATACCCAAGACCTTTCGATAGCATATTTTATGTGTTATATGTTACTTTTATTGTGATTATTTCTTAGAGGCGCAGTAGAATGATCATAAAGTTAGAGGACCAAGTATATAAGATGAACTTTTTGGTTAGTTTAGTTGGTTATGTTAGGAAGGAAGTTAGTGTATGAAGGGGTGCCATTTAAGATAAGATCAAAGGAGATTCACCTTATGATTGGTTGTCTACTTTGGAGTTATAACCTTCCAGAAATCTGTAGTTTTGGTAGCCTATAAATAGAGGACATAGGAAGGAGAAGAAGATGAAGAGAATAAGAAATAAAAGAGAGAAAATAAGAATGCCGGAAAACCTGGACAATGAGTAAGAATACTTTGGCGGACATAATAAACGACCTCAGACCCTTCCCATATTTAAACCATAGATACTCGACTCCCTAAACTAGATTTTGACCCGAGGGATTTGCAAAATAATATCTGGATTGAGAGATATCATCTTCGGAGTGCAAGGCTTTGGTAGTAAGAGTAAAACCAGAGTGATGGGGATAGACTGTTAAGTTGAATGTCATACAATATCTGATCGGAGTGATTCTTGTTTCAGAAGTTTAAAATGTATGAAGTTTTTCCATGTTTTATCAAGTTATGAAATGTATGAAGTTTTTCCATGTTTTATTACATAAAAATAGGGATGAAGAACCGAGTTATGTTTAGATCGTTGCATGCTTATACTTGATGATTCTTGCGTATCTAGGCAAGAGAAAGTGCAAAGTCAATGAGTTGGAGATTTTCATAAGAAAAATTACAACCTCCAGTAATATTTGCTTCTTCTTTCATTGAAAGAGAGCTCAGTAGGAGAATTTAATGAGAAAATAAAATAAAAAATTTTCTTAAAAAATTAAAACGTAACCCAAAGATTCTTTATTCTTTATTTGCAACCTAGTCTAAGCATGTACTATGCATGTGAATAATTCTTTGCATATGTGTCTATATTTAGGTAATATTTTAATATTCTTATTTGGCCACCTCCATACTCTTTTATATATATATATATATATATATATATATATATATATATATATATATATATATGAGAGAGAGAGAGAGAGAGAGAGAGTCATGTCCTAAAATGTAAATGATCATTTATAAGATACTTGGAAAAAATCTCAGTTCTTGGATAGCGTTAAAAACCAGATCAAATGAAATTTGTGGGAAAAAAGGGTTAAGCCGAAAGAACCTTGTTCTTGGGCGAATATGGTTAAGTCATCTCCCCAACAATGTTTTCCTGCTCGCCCCTCCACATTCTCAGCAATTGAAGCTCATTTTTTTACTCCAAAGTGCTTTACCAACTTAATCAGTTCCCTGCATATATACAAAAATTAAATTAAAATTAAATTGGTTCACATTAAGAACTTTTTTTTTCTAGGAAAACAACATAAAATCATATTTTTTTTTACTTGTCTACATCTTCGGTCCACTGGCCTTTGATAAAAAACTTACCATCTTTGTCCTTCTTAGAATTCCCTTTCGTATTGTCAACAAATCTTGGTTTACCACCACTATAACTACTGAAATTTTGAAAAATGTAGAAATCACAAAATTATTTTGTTAGGGGAATTTGAAAAGCTATATGTAGCGGATAAATAAGGCCTAGGTTAGAGAAAGTGTAAGTCAATGAGTTGGAGATTTTCATAAGAAATACTACAAACACCGGCAATATTTGCTTTTTCTTTCATCAAAAGAGAGATTCAAGAATTTAATGAGAAAATAAAAGAAAAACTTTACTTCAAAAATCAAAACATAACTCAAAGAGTCTTTATTTTTTATTTGCAAACTAGTCTAAGCATGTACTATGCACGTGAATAATTCTTTGTATAAGTATATATTTAGTTAATATTTTAATATTCTTACTTAGCCACCTCCATACTCTTTTAAAATTTTATACACACACACACACACACATACATGTGTGTGTGTGTGTGTGTGTGTGTTGAGAGAGAGAAAGAGGGATAGTTCAATTCTAAAATGCATGAAATGATAATTTATAAGAAACTTGGGAAAAATCTCAGTTCTTGGATAGCCCTACAAACCAGCAGATCAAATGAAATTTGTACAAAAAAGGTTAAGCCGAAAAAACATTGATATCGGGACGGAGATGGTTATGCAGCCAACTCTCCTGACATTCTTTTCCTGCTCGCCCCTCTATATTCTCAGCAATTGAATCCCATTTTTTCACTCAAAAGTGCTTCACCAACTTAATCATCTCCCATCATATATACAAAAATTAAATTGGTTCACGTTTAGAACTTTTGTTTTTTTTGTTGTTGGGGAAAACAACATAAAATCATGAATTTTTAAATTGTTTTTATCTTTCTTCATCTTCGGTCAACTGGTCTTTTATCAAAACCTTACCATCTTTGTCCTTCTTAGAATTCCCTTTCGTTTTCTCAACAAATCTTTTAGAAGGCTGCGGGTTTACCACCACTAGATTTACTAAAATTTTGAAAAATGTAGAAGTCACAAAATTATTAATCAAGAAATTATCTTGGGAATTTGATTTTGTGAACCCCTCAAAACGCCATCTGTAGCGGATAAATGAGGTCTAGGCCAGAGAAAGTGCAGGTCAATTGGTAGGAGATTTTCATAAGAAAAATTACCACCTGCAGCAATATTTGCTTCTTCTTTTATCGAAAGAGATCTCCACGGGGGGAATTTAATGAGAAAATAAAAGAAAAAAATTTCTTCAAAAAATTAAAAGGCAACTCAAAGAGTCTTTATTATTTGCAAACTAGTCTAAGAACGTACTATGCACGTGAATAATTCTTTGTATACGTGTCTATATTTAGTTAATCTTTTAATATTCTTATTAGCCACCTCCATACTCTTTTAATATATATATATATATATATATATATATATATATATATATATATATATAGAGAGAGAGAGAGAGAGAGAGAGAGAGAGAGAGTTCAGTTCTAAAATGCATGAAATGATCATTCATAAGAAACATGGAAAAAATATCAGTTCTTGGATAGCCCTACAAACCAGCAAATCAAATGAAATTTGTGCAAGGTTAAGCCCAGAGAACCTTGATATCGGGACGGAGATGGTTATGCCATCTCTCCCTACATTCTTTTCAGTTCTAAAATGCATGAAATGATCATTCATAAGAAACATGGAAAAAATATCAGTTCTTGGATAGCCCTACAAACCAGCAAATCAAATGAAATTTGTGCAAAAAAAAAAAAAAAAGGTTAAGCCCAGAGAACCTTGATATCGGGACGGAGATGGTTATGCCATCTCTCCCTACATTCTTTTCCTACTCGCCCATCTACATTTTCAGCAATTGAAGCCCATTTTTTCACTCCAAAGTGCTTCACCAACTTAAGTAGCTCCCTGCATATATACAAAAATTAAGAGCTTCTTTTTTTGCAGGGGAAAATAACATAAAATCATGAATTTTTTGAATTGTTTTTATCTGTCATCATCTTCGTTCCACTAGCCTTTGATCAAAACCTTACCATCTTTTTCCTTCTTCGATTTCCCTTTCGTATTCTCAACAAATCTTTTAGCAGGCTGCGGTTTACCACCACTAGAATATCTGAAATTTTGAAAAATGTAAAAGTCACAAAATTATTAATCAAGAAATTATCTTGTGAGGAGAATTTGATTTTGTGAATTCCACAAAATGCTATATGTAGCGGATAAACGAGGTCCAGGCTAGAAAACGTGCAAGTCAATGGGTTAGAGATTTTCATAAGATATATTACAATCACTAGTAATTTTTGCATTTTCTTTCATCGAAAGTGAGTTTCAAGGGGAGAATTTATTGAGAAAATAAAAGAAAATATTTTCTTCAAAAATTAAAAAGTAACTCAAACAGTCTTTATTCGTTATTTGCAAACTTGTCTAAGAACGTGCTATGCACGTGAATAATTCTTTGTATACGTGTCTATATTTAGGTAATCTTTTAATATTCGTATTAGCCACCTCCATACTCTTTTAATATTTATGTGACCTTATATATATATATATATATATATATATATATATATATATATATATATATAAGGTCACATAAATATTAAAAAGAGTATGAAGGCTAATACAAATATTAAAAGATTACCTAAATATATATATATATATATATATATATATATATATATATATATATATATTATTGATTCAAGCAGTCTTTATTCGTTATTGATTCACGTTAAGAACTTCTTCTTTTTTGCTGGGAAAAATAACATAAAATTATGAATTTTTTAAATTGTTTTTATCTGTCTTCATCTTCGGTCCACTAGCCTTCGATTAAAACCTTACCATCTTTTTCCTTATTTGATTTCCCTTTCGTATTCTCAACAAATCTTTTAGCAGGCTGCAGGTTTACCACCACTAGAATATCTGAACTTTTAAAAAATGTAGAAGTCACAAATTATTAATCAAGAAATTATCTTGTGAGGAGAATTTGAATTTGTGAACTCCACAAATAGCTATATGTAACGGATATGCGAGGTATATGCCAGAAAAAGTGCAAGTAAATGGGTTGGAGATTTTCATAAGAAATATTACAACTACCAGCAATATTTGCTTCTTCTTTCATAGGAAGAGAGCTTCAAGTGGAGAATTTAATGAGAAAATAAAAGAAAATATTTTTTTCAAAAATTAAAACGTAACTCAAAGTTTTTATTCGTTATTTGCAAACTAGTCTAAGGGGTGCAATTCGCGTGCATAAATCTTTGTATACGTTTCAATAATTAGGTAATCTTTTAATATTCTTATTTTCCCACCTCCATACTCTTTTATATATATATATATATATATATATATATAATTAGAGAGAGAGAGAGAGAGAGAGAGAGAGTGTGTGTGTGTGTGCGTGGGGGGGAGTTCAGTTCTAAAATGCGTGAAATGATCATTTATAAGAAACCTGGGAAACATCTCAGTTCTTGGATAGCCCTAAAATCTAGCAGATCAAATGAAATTTGTGAAAAAAAAAAAAAAAGACAAGCAGAACGAACCTTGACATCGAGACGGAGATGGTTATGCTATCTCTCTCGACATTGTTTTCATGCTCGCCCCTATACATTCTCAGCAATTAAAGCCCATTTTGTCACTCCAAAGTGCTTCACCAACTTAATCAGCTCCCTACATATATAAAAAAAAATTAAATTAAAATTAAATTGGTTCACGTTAAAAATTTCTTTTTTTTTTTTGCTGGGAAAAATAACATAAATTCATAATTTTTTTAAATTGTTTTTATCTGTCTTAATCTTCGGTCAACTGGCCTTTGATCAAAACCTTACCATCTTTGTCCTTCTTAGAATTCTCTTTCGTATTCTCAACAAATCTTTTAACATGCTGCTGGTTTACCATCACTAGATTTACTAAAATTTTGAAAATGTAGAAGTCACAAAATTATTAATCAAGAAATTATTTTGTGAGGGGAATTTGATTTTGTGAACTTCACAAAAAGCTATCTTTAGCGCATAATCGAGGTCTAGGCCAGAAAATGTGCAAGTCAATGGGTTGGAGATTTTCATAAGAAATATTACAACCACCAGTAATATTTGCTTCTTCTTTCATCGAAAGAGAGCTTCAAGGGCAGAATTTAATGAGAAAATAAAAGAAAAAATTTTCTTCAAAAATTAAAACGTAACTCATTATCTGTTATTTGCAAACTAGTCTAAGCAGTGCAATGCACGTGCATAAATCTTTGTATACGTGTCTATAATTAGGTAATGTTTTAATATTCTTATTTAACCACCTCCATATACTCTTTTAATATTTATGTACACTTATATATATAATTAGAGAGAGAGAGAGAGAGAGAGAGATAGAGAGAGTTTGTGTGTGTGGGAGAGTTCAGTTCTAAAATGCATTGAATGATCATTTATAAGAAACCTGGAAAACATCTCAGTTCTTAGATATCCTTAAAAACCAGCAGATCAAATGAAATTTGTGCAAAAAAAAGATAAGCTGAAAGAACTTTGATATTTGGACGGAGATGGTTATGCTATCTCTCTCGACATTGTTTTCCTGCTCACCCCCTCTACATTCCCAGCAATTGAAGCCAATTTTTTCACTCCAAAGTCCTTAACCGACTTAATCAGCTCCATACTTATATACAAAAATTAAATTAAAATTAAATTTTTACACGTTAAGAATTTCTCTTTTTTATTGGGGAAAATAACATAAAATCATGAATTTTTTAAATTGTTTTTACTTGTCTTCATCTTCGGTCCCATCGGCCTTTGATCAAAACCTTACCATCTTTGTCCTGCTTAGAATTCCCTTTCGTATTCTCAAAAAATCTTTTAGCATGCTGCGAGTTTACGACCACTAGAAGTCACAAAATTATTAATCAAGAAATTATCTTGTGAGGAGAATTTGATTTTGTGAACTCCAAAAAAAGCTATATGTAGCGGATAAACGAGGTCTAGGCCAAAAAACGTGGAAGTTAATGTGTTAGAGATTTTCATAAGAAAAATTACAACCACCAGGAATATTTGCTTCTTCCTTCATCGAAAGAGAGGTTCAAGGGGAGAATTTAATGAGAAAATAAAAGAATTTTTTTTTTCCAAAAAATTAAAACGTATCTCAAAGTTTTTATTCGTTATTTGCAAACTAGTCTAAGGGGTGCAATGCGCGTGCATAAATCTTTGTATATGTTTCTATAATTAGGTAATCTTTATATATATATATATATATATATATATATATATATATATATATATATATATATATAATTCGAGAGAGAGAGAGAGAGTGTGTGTGTGGGGGAGTTCAGTTCTAAAATGCGTGAAATGATCATTTATAAGAAACCTGGGATACATCTCAGTTCTTGGATAGCCCTAAAATCTAGCAGATCAAATGAAATTTGTGAAAAAAAAAGAGATAAGCAAAACGAACCTTGACATCAGGACGGAGATGGTTATGATATCTCTCTCGACATTGTTTTCATGCTCGCCCTATACATTCTCAGCAATTAAAGCCCATTTTGTCACTCCAAAGTGCTTCACCAACTTAATCAGCTCCCTACATATATAAAAAAAATTAAATTAAAATTAAATTGGTTCACGTTAAAAATTTCTTTTTTTTTTTTTGGGAAAAAATAACATAAATTCATAATTTTTTTAAATTGTTTTTATCTGTCTTAATCTTCGGTCAACTGGCCTTTGATCAAAACCTTACCATCTTTGTCCTTCTTAGAATTCTCTTTCGTATTCTCAACAAATCTTTTAACATGCTGCTGGTTTACCATCACTAGATTTACTAAAATTTTGAAAATGTAGAAGTCACAAAATTATTAATCAAGAAATTATTTTGTGAGGGGAATTTGATTTTGTGAACTTCACAAAAAGCTATCTTTAGCGCATAATCGAGGTCTAGGCCAGAAAATGTGCAAGTCAATGGGTTGGAGATTTTCATAAGAAATATTACAACCACCAGTAATATTTGCTTCTTCTTTCATCGAAAGAGAGCTTCAAGGGCAGAATTTAATGAGAAAATAAAAGAAAAAATTTTCTTCAAAAATTAAAACGTAACTCAAAGAGTCATTATCTGTTATTTGCAAACTAGTCTAAGCAGTGCAATGCACGTGCATAAATCTTTGTATACGTGTCTATAATTAGGTAATGTTTTAATATTCTTATTTAACCACCTCCATATACTCTTTTAATATTTATGTACACTTATATATATAATTAGAAAGAGAGAGAGAGAGAGAGAGAGAGAGAGAGAGATAGAGAGAGTTTGTGTGTGTGGGAGAGTTCAGTTCTAAAATGCATTGAATGATCATTTATAAGAAACCTGGAAAACATCTCAGTTCTTAGATATCCTTAAAAACCAGCAGATCAAATGAAATTTGTGCAAAAAAAAAGATAAGCTGAAAGAACTTTGATATTTGGACGGAGATGGTTATGCTATCTCTCTCGACATTGTTTTCCTGCTCACCCCCTCTACATTCCCAGCAATTGAAGCCAATTTTTTCACTCCAAAGTCCTTCACCGACTTAATCAGCTCCATACTTATATACAAAAATTAAATTAAAATTAAATTTTTACACGTTAAGAATTTCTCTTTTTTATTGGGGAAAATAACATAAAATCATGAATTTTTTAAATTGTTTTTACTTGTCTTCATCTTCGGTCCACTGGCCTTTGATCAAAACCTTACCATCTTTGTCCTGCTTAGAATTCCCTTTCGTATTCTCAAAAAATCTTTTAGCATGCTGCGAGTTTACGACCACTAGAAGTCACAAAATTATTAATCAAGAAATTATCTTGTGAGGAGAATTTGATTTTGTGAACTCCAAAAAAAGCTATATGTAGCGGATAAACGAGGTCTAGGCCAAAAAACGTGGAAGTTAATGTGTTAGAGATTTTCATAAGAAAAATTACAACCACCAGGAATATTTGCTTCTTCCTTCATCGAAAGAGAGGTTCAAGGGGAGAATTTAATGAGAAAATAAAAGAATTTTTTTTTCCAAAAATTAAAACGTATCTCAAAGTTTTTATTCGTTATTTGCAAACTAGTCTAAGGGGTGCAATGCGCGTGCATAAATCTTTGTATATGTTTCTATAATTAGGTAATCTTTATATATATATATATATATATATATATATAATTCGAGAGAGAGAGAGTGTGTGTGTGTGGGGGGGGGAGTTCAGTTCTAAAATGCGTGAAATGATCATTTATAAGAAACCTGGGATACATCTCAGTTCTTGGATAGCCCTAAAATCTAGCAGATCAAATGAAATTTGTGAAAAAAAAAAAAAAAGAGATAAGCAAAACGAACCTTGACATCAGGACGGAGATGGTTATGATATCTCTCTCGACATTGTTTTCATGCTCGCCCTATACATTCTCAGCAATTAAAGCCCATTTTGTCACTCCAAAGTGCTTCACCAACTTAATCAGCTCCCTACATATATAAAAAAAAATTAAATTAAAATTAAATTGGTTCACGTTAAAAAATTTCTCTGGGAAAAAATAACATAAATTCATAATTTTTTTAAATTGTTTTTATCTGTCTTAATCTTCGGTCAACTGGCCTTTGATCAAAACCTTACCATCTTTGTCCTTCTTAGAATTCTCTTTCGTATTCTCAACAAATCTTTTAACATGCTGCTGGTTTACCATCACTAGATTTACTAAAATTTTGAAAATGTAGAAGTCACAAAATTATTAATCAAGAAATTATTTTGTGAGGGGAATTTGATTTTGTGAACTTCACAAAAAGCTATCTTTAGCGCATAATCGAGGTCTAGGCCAGAAAATGTGCAAGTCAATGGGTTGGAGATTTTCATAAGAAATATTACAACCACCAGTAATATTTGCTTCTTCTTTCATCGAAAGAGAGCTTCAAGGGCAGAATTTAATGAGAAAATAAAAGAAAAAATTTTCTTCAAAAATTAAAACGTAACTCAAAGAGTCATTATCTGTTATTTGCAAACTAGTCTAAGCAGTGCAATGCACGTGCATAAATCTTTGTATACGTGTCTATAATTAGGTAATGTTTTAATATTCTTATTTAACCACCTCCATATACTCTTTTAATATTTATGTACACTTATATATATAATTAGAGAGAGAGAGAGAGAGAGAGAGAGAGAGATAGAGAGAGTTTGTGTGTGTGGGAGAGTTCAGTTCTAAAATGCATTGAATGATCATTTATAAGAAATCTGGAAAACATCTCAGTTCTTAGATATCCCTAAAAATCAGCAGATCAAATGAAATTTGTGCAAAAAAAGGATAAGCCGAAAGAACTTTGATATTTGGACGGAGATGGTTATGCTATCTCTCTCGACATTGTTTTCCTGCTCACCCCCTCTACACTCCCAGCAATAGAAGCCCATTTTTTCACTCCAAAGTCCTTCACCGACTTAATCAGCTCCATACTTATATACAAAATTAAATTAAAATTACATTTTTACCCGTTAAGAATTTCTCTTTTTTACTGGAGAAAATAACATAAAATCATGAATTTTTTAAATTGTTTTTACTTGTCTTCATCTTCGGTCCACTGGCCTTTGATCAAAACCTTACCATCTTTGTCCTGCTTAGAATTCCCTTTCGTATTCTCAAAAAATCTTTTAGCATGTTGCGAGTTTACGACCACTAGAAGTCACAAAATTATTAATCAGGAAATTATCTTGTGAGGAGAATTTGATTTTGTGAACTCCAAAAAAAGCTATCTGTAGTGGATAAACGAGGTTTAGGCCAAAAAACGTGGAAGTTAACGTGTTAGAGATTTTCATAAGAAAAATTACTACCACCAAGAATATTTGCTTCTTCCTTCATCGAAAGAGAGGCTCAAAAAGTATTTATTTGTTATTTTCAAACTAGTTTAAGCACGTGCTATGCACGTGAATAATTCTTTGTATACGTGTCTATATTTAGGTAATCGTTTAATATTCTTATTTAGCCACCTCCATACTCTTTTAAAATTTATGTACCTAATATATATATATATATATATATATATATATATATATATATATATATATATATAGAGAGAGAGAGAGAGAGATATGGAAAGTTCAGTTCTAAAATGAATGAAATGGTCATTTATGAGAAACCTGGGATCACTACAACAAAAAAGATCTATTGCGACGTTTGTCATATGTCACCATAAGGCAAAAAAGGTCGATATAGATCTATACTAACACTTATTACAAATGTCGTGTAAACGTCGCTTTTGCCTGTGTCATTATGGTTTTTTACGACATTTGTTACAAGCGTCGGTACCTATCTATTGCGACGTTTGTTGCGTCATTTTAAAGTGAATCAAAAGGTATCTTTGCCGACACTTGTAAATAATCGCAGCAAGTCGCCTATTCCGACATTTATAAATATCGTGAATAAGTAGTTATTCCGACAATTTAAAGTAGTCGCAACAAGATATCTATTCCGACAATTTGTGAAATTTTAAACTAGGCTAGCCGACCCGAGCTTAGCTGAGTCGGCACCGGAGCCTAGTCGAGTCTAGCCACCTTTGAATAATGTATAATAAAGTTTCTCCATACTCAAAGAGATGAGAATTGAATCCCGCGACCTCGTGCATGTATGTCTTGTAATGGGCTGCTGATCTAAATGATCATTTGTTATTTGTTTCTCCTCTTATTATATTTATTATGGAATTTTAGATTTTGTACCATTACTTATTTTAATTTCTTTTTGTGTTTTGATTTTTTATGAACCAAATTATAATTAAAGCACTCTTATTAAAATTTTAATAATTAAATGTCTTTAATTTTTCCTTAAAAATATATTTCATAAACATAATCTTTGTATTTGTGTTTGTCTGAACATATCACAAGAACTAACGACATAGTATATACATGTCGCTATATGAGTCGCAAAAAGTAACAATTTATAATAACATGTAATGTAAATGTCAATAACTAATATAAAATTTTCGGTAATAACAAAAATTACTATAACCATCGTTATGAAACGTCGTATAAAATCCAAACATAACGACATTTGCATGAAATGTCAGATGATTTAACGACGTTGTGTATAAATATCGCTATATGATTCGCAAAAAGTAAGAATTTATAACATCATTTAATGTATAAGTCGCTAACTAACATTAAAATGTCAATTTTATCAACAATTATTATAACCGACGCTATGATACGTCGTATAAAATTCAAATATAGCGACGTTTGTCTGAAAAATCATAAGTTCTAACGACATAGTATATAAATGTCGCTATATGAGTCACAAAAAGTAACAATTAATAACAACATTTAATGTAAATGTCGCTAACCAACATCAAAACGTTAGTATTTACAACAATTACAATAACAGTCACTATAAAACATTATATAAAATCCAAACATAGTGACGTTTGCAAAGCGTGTTGCTTTAACTTACTCTTTTTTTTTTTAAGCGACGTTTGAAAAAAAAAAAGTTGGTATAAAAACGTCGCAAAAGACTGTTTTTGTTATAGTGAAAAAATCTAACTTCTTAGATACAGGGACGAAGCCAGGAATTTGGTGTTGGGGGGAGGTGAAATTGATAAAATTTGGGGGGGCAATAGAAAAGGCAAAAAAAAAAATTCTTGAGGGGGCGAAACTGATAAATTTTTCCAAAATACACATAAAATTTCGATAAATAGTAGTATTTTTAAAAATTTAGGGGGGCGCCATTGCTTGGATAGCCCTAAAAACAAAAAGATCAAATGAATTTTGTGCAAAAAAAGGCTATGCCGAGAGAACCTTGATATCGGGACGGAGATGGTTATGCCATCTCTCCCGACCTTCTTTTCCTGCTCGCCCCCTCTACATTCTCAACAATTGAAGCACATTTTTCATTCCAAAGTGCTTCACCAACTTAATCAGCTCCCTGCATATATACTAAAAATAAATTAAAATTAAATTGATTCACATTAAGAACCTTTTTGTTTTGTTTTTATCTGTCTTCATCTTCGATCCACTGGCCTTTTATCAAAACCTTACCATATTTGTCCTTCTTAGAATTCCCTTAGGGATTCTCAACAAATCTTTTAGCAGACTGCAGGTTTACCACCACTAGAATTACTGAAATTTTGAAAAATGTAGAAGTCACAAAATTATTAATCAAGAAAATATCTTGTAAGAAGAATTTGATTTTGTGAATTCCACAAAAAGATATATATGTAGCGGATAAACGAGGTCTAAACTAAAGAAAGTGCAAGTCAATGAGTTGGAGATTTGCATAAGAAACATTACAAGCACCATCAATATTTGCTTCTTCTTTCATAGAAAGAGAGCTTCAAGGGGAAAATTTAATGAGAAAATAATAGAAAACTTTTCTTCAAAAATTATCAAACAGTATTTATTCGTTATTTGCAAACTAGTCTATGCACGTGAATAATTCTTCGTATACATGTCTATATTTAGGTAATCTTTTAATATTCTTAGTTAGCCACCTTACTCTTTTAATATTTATATAACCTTATTTATATAATTAGAGAGAGAGAGAGAGAGAGAGAGAGTCATAGCATGAATTGTATTCGAAGTGTCCAGCGTTGTGTATGTATGTATGTTGATATGAGAAATACATGGTGCTTGTGTCACATTTCCGATATATAGATGTTGAATATCGACGAATACGATTTATGGCTTACTTGCTCTTGTTTGGCATCGTTATTATATGTGCATTTGCATCAAAAGCTTAGTATTTTTGGGTTGGGATTCGAAAGGTGCAGAAATGCACTTTTCCTTTGTTATTTTGCACCAAAAATGGTCTGTTCTAAAGTCCGGGTAACCTTTTCGGTCGACCAGACAAACTACTGGGGCTTCTGGACAAATTTCTAAAGTGCTCTGACAGACTTGACATGAGTGCCGATCGACCCGACTCACCTCCGGTTGACCTGACCTGAGCTCCGGTCTAACCGACAACAACTCAATTTTTTTAAATGTCTATGTTTTGATCCGTTTTGACTTCTGTTTGATCCGATTTCAAAGACAAGTCTTTTATAAGTTATGTGAGGTTTATTCTAGTGTTTTAAAAGTTATTTAAAGCTATGTAAAGTTGTGTTATATTTTCATTAATTTCGGGAAGTCGTGAATGGTTTTGAGTCTTATTTGACGTTTCATCCCAAGGGTGTTGATGCTTACTGGCTTCACTGCTAATGCTTTTATTTTCCTTATTTTGCAGATGAGCAGGTACCTGATGGTTGTTATGATGATACTTGGGTGGAGGACTTGGATGAGTGATCATAACCGGATGTAATAGATTAGAACTCTATACTTTATGTTTTATATGTTGTAATCATACTTAGAATGATTTACCTTTCATGTATGTTGGATTTATTTTAATTCTGTTGTTTATGTTAGTCTGTTAGTATTCATTTTCATAAAATGATTTAATAAATATTAGTATTTTGCTCTGAGTTCTGTGCTTCGTTGGCTGATGAGGCACTGTCAGGTCATCACCCGGGCACGGGGTGATACATAAGTGGTATCAAAGCTGGTCGAACCTTGGGACTAAAACCTGATATGAACATAGGACGGATTGATAGATAACATGTGAGATGTGTGATGGGTGGGTAGAGACTCTGGCATAGGAAGTACATGTTTATTTGCCGCTTTATACTTTGTATTAAATGTTATGTTATGTTATTGTTATTGTTGATGTGTTATGTGTACCTTGATGATATATCTGATGTCATGTTTTCTTGTTATATTATGATATGCCATGATAACCTGTATTTTTGTCCCATGTTAAGTATTATGCATGTGAGCATGTTATGTGAATTATGTGCTTAATTGTACCTCAACTGTTACTTGGTTAAGACAGGTCAACTAGGAGACAACCACAACGGAAATAATGACTCTGAAGTGCCAGTGATTACCTATGCACGCTGGGGACACATGAATAATAAATAACCGAATATTGAAGTGGGTAATAAAACCGGGGCAGAATTTATACCACCACCTCTGGGAAATCGTCCTATGTCGACAGAATTTGGGGCTGCATTTCTCCTTCTTGCACAAATGGTACAAACACATCAATTGACACAGCAGAGCATGCAACAGACACATCAAAACATAACTCAACTGTTACAGACTCAACAAACTCAAATCAACCAGAATATGGGGCAAGACAGGCCACCAAGGGTTGAAGCCAATCTTGGAAGTTACTATGAGAGACTAAAGAATACGAGGATGGTATCCTTTGATGATACTATGACTGCAGATCAGGCTGAGTAATGGTTAGAAGAGATAGAACAAAATCTTATAATCACGAGAGTACCTGAGGGCGCAAATGCTGATGTGGTTGTAGCTTCACTTACTAGAAGGGCAGCCGAATGGTGGAGGGGTGTTGCCCCTATCTATCAACAGGGGGACACCCCGTCACTTGGGGTACATTTTAGGGGTGCATTCTTAGACCAGTATTTTCCTCACACCTTTAGGATGGAGAGGCAAAACTAGTTTTTCTAGCTAAAACAAAGTGAGGGAATGACAGTGTCGGAGTATGTTGGACAATTCAACGCTTTAGGAAAGTATGCTGCTACAATTATCCAAGATCCTGTGATGAGGAAACAAAGGTTTATGATGGTGCTATTGTCAAAGATCGAAGGTAGGCTTTCAGGTAACCCTCCTACCACATTCAATGAGGCTTATCAAAGAATCCTTAACATTGAGGCTAAATTCAAGATGACAGATTTGGAAAGAACCGAGAAGATATCTTATTTGATGATGATGCAAGGACAGGTAACTCCAATACTTACAACAAACAAGAAGATGCCTACTTCTTCCCCGGGACACAGAAACACCTACCAACAGGGTGTAAGGACAAGGGCAACAAGTGTGGCGGTAGGCATTCAGGGGAGTGTCGTTGGTACAATGGTACTTGCTTCAGGTGTGGAAAATTGGGACATCGGGACATCGGGTTAGTGAGTGTCCAATACCATTTCAGGACAAGGGACAGACTTCGACAGCTACACCAAAGATTGTTAATGCAAATCAGAAGCTTAATTCTCGAGTCTTTGCCTTAACTCGTCAAGGAGAGTAATGGCATAATTCCGGTGACAGGTACATTGTGTGTTACTGGTGTTAGATGTTTTTATTAATTAATAGATATTATTTAAAACCATAGTTGCTTTGTGAAAAAGATAGAACCTTTGTATGTAGCATGAGAGTGTTAGTATTCATGTATGTAGGAAGTGCAAGCTTCGGGGACGAAACTTCTGTAAGGGGGAAATATGTAATACACGAAACTTTTTGAACTCACGTGTTTAACATGTTTACTTGTTTTCATGTGTTACATGTCTACTTCAAATTATTTGTTGCCTATTTTGTGTTGAGGGGCTCCTTAACCTAGTTGGTAAGTGTGGGGACCTAAGTATACTTACTAGAAACTTGGGGGCCTTGTTGTCCCTTTTTGAATAGTTGTCTTGGGGCGGTTTTTTGTTGGAAAATTTAGAATGGAGTTAGAGAGGTTAGAAAGGAGAAGCTAGAAAGGGAAGAGAACAAGAAGAAAGGAGAGAAAATCATATGCTGGAAAATCTGGACAGCTGGAGAAAACACATTGGCAAACATGGTTACCGACCACTGATCATTCTCATATTTTAACCATAGATACTAGACTTATTAAGCTAGATTCGTACCGAAGGATATTGTATTCTAACGACTGGATTGAGAGATATCATCTTCGGGTACAATGTTGTGGCAGTTCGAGTAAAAACAGAGAGATTTTGGTAGAAGTCGTAATTGAAGTAGTAATCGGACTCCGATTGGGGTAATTCTTGTTGTGCTTCGAAGTTAACTGATAAGGCTACGCTTGAGAAGTGACGGGGTGGATTTCGAGTTCCCAGTGAACGGAGTTTTACTGTTGAAGTTGCTGCGTTATTGCTGATTTCTGTGTTTTTCTTTGCTTGCTCTAATTCCAAGTAAGAATTTTCACCCTTGTCTTTTTTTGTCCAAAAACTCATGAAATATGGTCTTTAAACTTCTGGAAAACTTGTGTAAAAATGATTTAAAGAATGTTTTATTGCATAAGATGAAATGTGAAATTATTCATGTTTGTATGTTAAGTATTGAATATAATTGCGTATGTTGTTGTTGCATTATGTCATGTTTGTGCTTTGCTTATTTTACTAATTTGGGAGTCGTATATATTATGTGTTATTTTGAGTCATCACTGGTCGTGAGCTTTTATCTAGAATCGATCCCATCGTAGGATTCATTCATCTTCATGTGTGTGTGTGTGTGTTGTCGTTGAACCCGGGTGTTCACAATTCTCTGCTCTGTCTCTGAGCCCATTCCTAACCGGGAAAAATGTTAGGGACTACAAACGGTCATTATGGAGTCCACATTGGTGGGCAATGACACAATACGAATGAATCTTTAAACTCCGAGCCCTTCGTTGGGAGAGAAACTGAACCCATGTTCTACATTCTGATGTTTTTCCCTTCTTAGCTAGAAGTTGGGGACCGTTGTAGCAATTTCTTTAGGGTTGTAAATGGACAATTGAGCTCGGTAATGTGATTGTTGAGTCATAACATGAATTGTATTTGAAGAGTCCAACGCTATGTATGTTTTTATGTTGATATGACTAAGACAGGGTGCTTGTGTCGCATTTCCGATGTATAGATATTGGATTTCGACGAGTTCGATTTATAGCGTACTCGTTCTTGTTGGGCATCGTTATTATATGTGCATTTGCATTAAAAACCGAGTATTTTGGGGCTGGGATTCGAAAGGTGCAGAAATGCACTTTTCCTTTGTTATTTTGCACTAAAAATTATCTATTCTGAAGTTCGGACGACCTTTCCGATCGACCAGACTATTTTTCCATCGTCCGGATAAACTATTGGGACTTCTGGACAATTTTCTGAAGTGCTCCGGTCGACCTGACCTGAGCTCCGGTCTACCTAACCACAACTCAATTTTTGAAATGTCTCTGTTTTGACCCGTTTTGACTTCTGTTTGATCCGATTTCAAAGCCAAGTATTTAATAAGTTATGTGAGGTTTATTCTAGTATTTTAAAGGTTATTTAAAGCTATGTAAAGTTGTGTTATAATTTTTTTGATTTCGGGAAGTCGGGAACGGTTTTGAGTCTTATTTGACAATTCATCCTAAGCGTGTTGATACTTACTGGGCTTCGCAGCTCATGCTTTTATTTTCCTTAATTTGCAGATGAGAAGGTACATGATGGTTGTTATGATGATACTTGGGTGGAGGACTTTGATGAGTGATCATAACCGAATATAATAGATTAGAACTCTTTACTTTATGTTTTATATGTTGTAATCACACTTAGAATGACTTACCTTTCACGTATGTTGGATTTATTTTAATTCTGTTGTTTATGTTAGTCTGTTAGTATTCCTTTTCATTAATCTTCTGTTATGTGTTATGTGCTTCGTTGGCTGATGAGACACTGACAGTTCATCACCCGGGCACGGGGTGTGACAGACGTGGTATCAGAACTAGATTAAGCACGTGCTATGCACGTGAATAATTATTTGTATACGTGTCTATATTTAAGTAATCTTTTAATATTCTTATTTTATTTTTATTTTTTTTTCTTTTATTGATGTGCTAGGATTAAAGACCAGCTGAACCAATTACAAAAAATGTTGGGCCGCCATTCAAAGAAAATGTAAGCATGGAAAATGTAAGCATGGGACTCCTTGGCGATCAAGATTAATATGGCCTCGAAAAAATCTCAGTTCTTGGATAGCCTTAAAAACCAGTAGATAAAAATGAAATTTGTGCACAAAAAATGGTTAAAGCTTAAAGAACCATGATATCGGGACGGAGATGGATATGCCATCTCTCTCGACATTGTTTTCTTGCTCACCCCATCTACCATCTCAGCAATTGAAGCCCAATTTTTCACTCCAAAGTTCTTCACCATCTTAATCAACTCTCTGTATATACAAAAATTAAATTAAAATTAAAAGAGTTCACGTTAAGTACTTTTTTTTTTGCTGGGGAAAACAACAAAAAATCATGAATTGTTTAAATTGTTTTTACCTGTCTTCATCTTCGGTCCACTAGTCTTTGATCAAAACCTTACCATCTTTGTCCTCCCTAAAATTCCCTTTCGTATTCTCAACAAATCTTTTAGCATGATGCCGGTTTACCACCACTAGAACTACTGAAACTTTGAAAAATGTAGAAGTCACAAAATTATTAATCAAGAAATTATCGTGTGAGGGGAATTTGATTTTGGGAGCTCCACAAAAAGCTATATGTAGCAGATAAACAAGGTTTAGACGAGAGAAAGTGCAAGTCAATGGGTTGGAGATTTTAATAAGAAACATTACAACCACTAGCAATATTTTCTTCTTCTTTCAACGAAAGAGAGCTTCAATGGGAGAATTTAATGAGAAAATAAAAGAAAGTCTTTTCTCCAAAAATTAAAACGTAACTTAAAGAGTCTTTATTCGTTATTTTCAAACTAGTCTAAGCACGTGAATAATTCTTTGTATATACGTATATATTTAGGTAATCTTTTAAGATTCTTATTTTTTTTAGTTGTTTTCTTTTATTGATATGCTGGGATTAAAGACCAACTGATCCAATTACAAAAATGTTGGGCCGCCATTCAATGAAAATGTAAGCATGTGACTCCTTGGCGATCAAAATTAATATGGCTTCGTACTTCTAATGGTAAAGATGAAAAATTCTCAGCGTAGGTATTTCGAATACCTTCAAATCGATATAAAGATTGCTCCAAACGGACGTTGTTTACCCCTTCAATTACCCTCCCAAAGTTCTATCCAGATTTTTTCCTATCTTCTTTTCTCTCCTTTCCTTTTTCTTTTTCCTACTCTTTTGGTAACTCCCACAAACCCCAGATTTTCTATCATAACTCCCACTGATCAACTATCAATTAATTGCAAAAAAGGTCCACGCGCTCCCCAAGTATAACACTCAAGTCCTCTCACTCACCACACATCAAATGTACACAAAATACAACTTATGACATATCATTTAACATGACACATAATATATCACTCATGTGATAACAATTATAAATCAAATAATCATCGAAAAAGAATTCCAAGCATGCAAAATTAATTACTAATCAATTTAACACGCAATCAAAAGTCCCGGGTATTATAAACTTCCCCCCTTACAACAGTTTCTTCCTCAAAACTGGTACCCCGTAAACATAGACAACAAACAAGTATGGCACTATATGCAACATATCAATCGAAGGGAGAATTTAGTGAGAAAATAAAAGAAAAAAATTTCTTCAAAAATAACGTAACTCAAAATCTCTTTATTCTTTATTTGCAAACTAGTCTAAGCTCGTGCTATGCACGTGATAATTCTTTGTATACTTGTCTATATTTAGGTAATCTTTTAATATTCTTATTTAGCCACCTCCATACTCTTTTAATATTTGTTCAGTTCTAAAATGCATGAAATGATCATTTATAAAAAAAAACTTGGGAAAAATCTCAGTTCTTGAATAGGCCTAAAAACCAGCAGATCAAATGAAATTTGTGCAAAAGAAAAAGGTTAAGCCGAAAGAACTTAGATATTTGGACGGAGATGGTTATACCTTCTTTCTCGACATTGTTTTCCTGCTCGCCCCTCTACATTTTTAGCAATTGTAGCCCATTGTTTTCACTCCAAATTGCTTCACCAACTTAATCAGCTCTCTGCATATATACAAAAAATAAATTAAAATTAAATTGGTTCACGTTAAGAATTGCTTTTTTTTTTTTTTTTTTACTTGTCTTCATCTTTGGTCCACTGGCATTTGATCAAAACCTTACCATCTTTGTCCTTCTGAGAATTCGAAAGAATTCCCTTTCGAATTCTCATCAACTTTTTTAGCCGGCTGCGAGTTTACCATGACTAGAACTACTGAAATTTTGAGAAATGTAGAAGTCCCAAAATTAGTAATCAATAAATTATCTTGAGAGGGGAAATTGATTTTGTGAACTCCACAAAAAGTTATCTATAGCGGATAAACGAGGTCTAGGCCAGAGAAAGTGCAAGTCAAACGGTTGGATATTTTCATAAGAAATATTACCACAACCAGTAATATTTGCTTCTTCTTTCATCGAAAGAGAGCTTCAAGGGGGAAATTTAATGAGAAACTAAAAGAAAAACTGTTCTTCAAAAATTAAAACGTAACTCAAAGATTCTTTATTCGTTATTTGTAGGGGTGAGCACCGAATTCGAATTCGAATTCGCCAATTCGGCAATTTGAATTCGATTTTTCCATTTTTTCCTATCTCAAAAAACCGATCGAATTCGAATTGACCGAATTCCGAATTCGGTTTCGACCGAATTGGATGGTATATTTTTTATTATATAATATATTTAATTATATAATATTTAATTATATTTAATTATTAAAAAATTCAATAATAATATTTAATTATATATATTTAATTCGAATTACCAAATTTAATTCGAATTAGGTCGGAATTCGGTTAAAACCGAATTTGTTCATCCCTAGTTATTTGCAAACTAGTTTAAGCACGTGGTATGCATGTGAATAACTCTTTGTATAATTATCCATATTTAAGTATTCTTTTAATATTCTCATTTAGCCACCTCCATACTCTTTTAATATTTATGTAACCTTATATATATACATACATATAGAGAGAAAGAGACAGTTCAGTCCTAAAATGAATGAAATGATCATTTATAAGATACTTGGGAAAAATCTCAGTTCTTGGATAACCCTAAAAACCAGCAGCGGTTGATGACAATGTTAACGAATAGAGGCTTTATTTGATGTAATAGTATGTTATGTTATGTTATCTTTACATTAAGACTTGTATGATACATTAAGTTTAACTTGTAGTACTTTAAGTTATGATGTAAACCTTTAAGTTTTATATAAAGTTGAATCAATTTATCTAGATTCTTAGTATATAGTTGTATGGTTTCAGTGTCTCATTGGAGAATGAGGCGCTGCCAGGTCACCCAAGGTTACCGAGTGTGACATAAGTGGTATCAGAGCATGTTGAACATTAGGCTTAAATATATAGTTAGGAGATAAGTATGGAATGAACATAGAAATAATTCGTTTGATGACTTAAGATGTGATTCATAGGTAGAGGTTATGGATGATGATTTATGTGTTTATATATCTGTTATACGTGTTTATTAGATTATCCAAGTATTATGAACTGTATTAACATGCTAGCTATGTTGATTGTTTTAACTGTATTACTATGCTAGTTAGTTTTATTGCTTTAATTATGTTAGTTGATGGCATGACTTTTACTGCTTTATGTGTTCAAGTATCTACTTTTTGTGATATGTATTAATTAAGATATGACGTATAAGATTGTATTAGCATGCTAGTTTGGTGGTTATTACTTTATTTATTCTTTCTGTTTTGTCACATGGGTTTAAAATGGTACAACAATGGAGAAACAACGATAGTGAAAGGGCAATGAAGAGACCCCACTCGATGATGACTCAGGGATAGAGCTCCAGTTCTACAATTTTGGGACCTTTCAAAGCTCGCAAGGGGAAGCGTCCAGCATTTCGTCCTAGGTTGATAGTGAGCGCAGGGGTTGACTTGGTCAGAATTGGAGGACCGACAGATGTGTCGGGATGTGTTAGATGTGGGCTAAGGCATCTGGGAATATGTCATTGGGATACAGGAGCCTGTTTTAAGTGCGGGAAAATTAATCACCGCATTAAGCAGTGTCTGAGTTAGCTTCCGGAGGAGTTCAGACGGAAGGGGGGACATCCTATAATGAATGAATGTGCTAGATGTACACGGAAGCATCCATGAATTTGTCATTGGGGTTCGGGAGCCTGTTTCAAGTATGGGGATTTGAAACATCAAATTAATCATGTCCGACGATGGGTCATGGAAATGGTCAAACTGTGTCAGTTGCGCGTAATGTTGGGAATAAAAGCCCGGGACCTAATGTCGAAGTGTTTGCCCTCGCACAGCAGGAAGCCGGGAGAACATCGGATGTGGTGACAAGTAAACTTGTGTTAATGTGAATATCTGGTTGTGTTTTTTGAATGTGGTTCGATATTTTCTTTTGTACTTCATAGATTACTATATAATGCCATGCTTCTTCTTTTTTTTTTTCCCCCTATAGAGCCACTGCATCTAGCGGGAGGATTCTAGGGACTATATTTTGTAGAGGGTGTAAGTTTCGAGGACGAAACTTTTGTAAGGAGAGGAGTAATGTGGTACCCGTGACTTTTTGCTTGTTTGTGTGTGATGTTGCGATTTTATTTGTTTAGGGGCAGAATCAACATTGGCAAAACAAATTCATAGTTCCTTTAGATACTTAAGAAATCTGAATAATGTATCACTCTCTATAAAACTTCTCATCATTATCGTTAGCTATAGTTTTTTAAATACTTTGAGTTTATCAGTTAGATTCTAAGATATATGAGTACAACTTTATATAATGAAATTGTTATAAAAAGTGTTACAGATATACTATTATAGCTTAATTTTGAAAATTCCAAACCTATAATTTTGCAACTGATTTTAAATATAAAGTTTTCGTATTTGTAGTTGCGAGGTACATATCATGACATTCAAGTTTCACCAATATTAATTACAAAGTCCAGAAGATAATACTTACACTAATTAATTTCGTTTTTTTCCCTTTTGCATGATTCCTAGGTAGGATTGGTTGAGGGTATGGTGTTTGACGGAAGAAAGTGAAAGGAGTGTATTTATGTAGTCGATTCCAATTATTTGGATTAATGATTTGTTGTTGTTGATTCCTAGGTACTGGAACTGCTAATTAAGCCGAGGTTTGGGTGTCATAGTCAAAGTAAAATTCTAATATAGGACCGGCCTTGTGAGATTGACCTCACAGCTCTCTCACATGAGTTGTGGCAGGAACTACTTTGCAGGTAGACTCCACTCCAACTCATGTGAGAAGGTCGTATGGTCAATCCCACAAAATAGTATACATGCCAAAGTGACCCCTAGTGAAGGGACTTGAACTCTAAATTTAACAGGGCTACTTTTCATTTGGTATACAAAGTGATTCTAATTTCCTTCTAGATGCTATCAATGATCGATCTAAATGGCCATGGAAAAATACCAATCACTTTAAAAGATTTGGTCAGAAATTCCTTCCCGAAATCATATGTATTTTACCAAGAATTTATTCATAATCCAAAAACTAAATGATAAAATTTATCCATAATCCATAACTTTGCAAAAACAAAAAAATGTACATAAATATTGGAAGATTAAAGAAATATTAAAGGAGTTACCTATTTAATTCAAATAATAAAGGATGATGAGGATTGATGATTGAGGATCAATGAGAAACTCAAAGCCAGAGAAAAAAAACATTTCGACATTATTGAGTATGAAATGAGCAGATTAGATATTTTGATCAATTGAGTAAAATTTGTGGCTGTGGTACTGGTAGTCGTAGGTAGACTAGACTTAGAGCTAGAGAGTTATAGGTTGTGTACTTGAGTTTGGTCACCCTTTTCTACATCGCCTATCTTTTTTTTTTTTTTTGACGCCCGGTGGGCGAACCCCATGAGCGGGGAGAGAGCACTACCCCATGAGCGGGGAGAAGAGAACCCTAGAATATGGAGATTAAAGCGTACCTCATGTCTGAGGAGGGTATCGAACCCGGGACCTCTCGGTCCCGGGCCGGCCTAATGCCCACTGGGCTATCAGGACCTTTGATTACATCGCCTATCTTTAAGTTTTTTTTTTTATTAAATAAATATTATAGTCTCTTATACACTTAATCTTGTTAAAATTTTAACCAAACTTATTAAGATATAAGTGGTGTTATTCCCGTAATTCACAAACTAAAAAATGCTCACGGGAAGAGGTGTTACAAAACTAAAACTAAAACTATATATATATATATATATATATATATATATATATATATATATATATATATATATATATATATATATATATATATTTGGGAAAAAAATTGGTGGGGCAAGCTCCACCGTAAGTCCGCCACTGTTTAGGGGGTGCTTTGATGAGGTTAGAAGTAGAAGGAACTCAGTGTGGATGTTAGGAAGTTGAGGGATTTTGTAAGAGTTATGTATGTATGAAAAGTAGTACGAAAAGGAAGGTGCTTGGAGCACCAGATTTGATGTATGTATGAAGAGTTTGAAGTTCACTATGTGGAGTGAATTATGTGATACATGTGCTATGTCTATGTGCGTGTGTACGAGTCTGAAAATAAATGTACTCCGAGTACCGGTTTTGAAAGTAAAGTGTTTTGATGTATAGTGTTTTGAAAGAAATAAGAATGTTATGTTTTGAAAATATTTTGATGTGGTATGAATGTGTTGTAGTTTACGTGTTTGAAGTGTCTATTTTGAGTTGTCAAATCTGTATTTTTGGTTGAGGATGTTTCCATTTCAGAAAAGAGCTTTTTCTTTGTTATTTTGTACTGAAAAATGACATTTTTGCATATCGCGGACGAACGGTTCGTCCTGCGTATCGTACTCGGCTTCGTCCGTGAAGATACTGAGAGCATTTTGTGATATTGCAGTGGACCATACAAATTGTTGGATCATCCGGGATCCTGCGGACGAACCACCCGAACAATGCTTCGTCTGAGGGTTCCTTCTAGACCATTTTGAGTTGTTTTTTATACTGTTTTCAAGTGTTATCTGTTATTAAGTTATTTCAAGACCTTTTACACATTTTCTAAAGATGTTTAGAGTCAAGTTGTGTTTCATGTTTTGGGAAAACGTTTTCGAGTCTAACGATGCTTCATCCCAAGGGTGTTTGAACCTTACTTGGCTAGTGTAGTAGCTCATCCCCCTTAATATTTTGCAGATGCTAACAATGATGGTTTAGACGCAGCGGTTGGCGACAAGGTTAACAAATAGAGGCTTTATTTGATGTAATAGTATATTGGGTGTGCTTGGACAAGGTTTGGCTTGGTTTGGTTTGGTTTGGTCTCACTTTTGGGGGGGAAATGCCCAAAATTTGACCACTTAAAATAGGCGGGAAACATTCAAATTCAAATTTTTTTCTTCAAATAATCGTTCAATTCCAAATTTTGGCCTCTATAATTGTCGGGAGATGTTCAAATTCCAAATTTTTGAGGCCAAAATTTGGATTTGGACGATTATTTGAAAAAAAAATTTGAATTTGAATGTTTCCCGCCTATTTTAAGTGGTCAAATTTTTCTCATTTCCCCCTCAAAAGTGAGACCAAACCAAACCAAACCAAGCCAAACCTTGTCCAAGCACACCCATTATGTTGTGTTATGTTTCCGTTAAGACTTGTACGATACACTAAGTTTAACTTTATAGTACTTTATAATTTATGATGTAAACATTTAAGTTTTATAGTAAGTTGAATCAAGTTATTCAGATTCTTAGTACATATTTGTATGGGTTCAGTGTCTCATCGATTAATGAGGCTGCCAGATCACTCCCAGATTACGAGGTGTGACAACCTCACAAAAGATTTTATTGCATAAGGGAATAGATTGATGGAGGCGTATACGACTGTGGCGGTGAATAGGGGTTGTGGAGAGGAGTTGGCGAGGGAATTGCATTTTAGACAGGAGTTAGCAGACCAAAAAAGCTTTTGGCGTGTTCTTATTTGTGCTTCTTTTTTGTCTTGATATGATTTGTGTGTTTGCTTTCGAGGCCTACATATATAGATTTGTATCATAGCCCCAATTCATTTGCAAAACTCATATAGTCCCACTCCCCCCAACGCCTATGTACAACCCAGGGGCGGTTAATAGGGAGTGCGAGGTGCTCGACCTCACAAGGTTCCCAAAAATTTAAGTCCCCAAATTTATAGTATTTTTTTTCAATTAAATAAATTCAACTTCAAAAATTCATCTTATTTACTTAATTATTACCTTCTCTTTCCACACAAATTTTATTTCCTACTATTGTCACTTGGTACCTCCAGTCACATTAATTTATTTTCCTTCTTCATATTTCAGAACTTTTGAGTAAATTTTAAAGAACAAAAACTATGATACAATTGTAATAATTTTTTATTATATTTTCATAAAAGTTATTCTTTTTTTTAGGCTATATATAACCTTAATTTAAAGTTCAACACAGGGCCTCCAAAATGTTTGAGACGCCTTGTACAACCCCATTCCCTGCCACCGCCGTATGCAACTTTCCCAACCTATCCCATCTGCAATCCGACTTTTATGAGATCTTGTGGGGTTTTTTTCTTCTTCTTTCTTTATAGAGTTTTCATTTAGAAAAGAGTTAATGGCTATTTATGCCCCCTACATATGTTTCAAATGGAAGAATTAACCCAAAAATACTTTATGTGCTATTAATGTCCCCTAACTAATTACGGGGAGCTATTTATACCCAAAAGTGGCGGAATCCGGCAAAGGGGGGCGGCGTAGCACATGTGCGAACCGCACATGTGAAAGTTAAGGGTCATAAGTGTCATTTTACTTAGTCATCTTAACCCTCCCAAATATTGTTCTTCTCCCAACTCATTTCTTCCATTCCTGTTCTACAAAAAAATAAGAGCAGCACACCAATTTGAATTTTTACCCATTTAGACATTACTAATATATTTCTAAGAGCTCTTTTTGATATTCTTGTTGTCTCCCTGCTAGTAATTTAATTGCAGAAATTGATTTTTTTTTACAAAAATTGGAAAAAGATTCATTGCCGAAATTGGAAAAAGTTCAATTGCAGAAATTGGAATGTGTTCATTAGATAACAACAATGAACATTGTTTGTGAATTCAGCAAAAAATTACCCAAAATACACCACATAATCCATTCTAAAGTAGTAGCCCAAAATATGTTCAAAATGTAAGCAAAAATTAGTTACATTTTTACTTATCAGAAGTTAATTCAGTTTATTCCCCCTTGATGTAGATCCCCTTCGCACAACATACCTTCCAGCCCTTGCTCTTCTTGAGTTTTGAACCTGGGTAGTAGCTTCTATTGGTGGATTCTCAACAGCAACTGTAGCAGCATTGGCAACGCTGGCTTGGCTTTCAATGTTTTGCTCAGCAGCCTGCATGGTTTGTTCCAACTCCATTTCAAAAGTTACATCTGTTGCAGCTTCCTGATCAACTGCTGCTTCAGCATTCTTCCGCAAGTCAGCTTTCCTTTGAGAGCAACCTCTGCTATTGTGGCCCATCACATTACAGTAACTGCATTTTTTAATGTTTGTACGCTTTACTGCCTCCTGTAATGGTTCTTGTTGTCCACTACTTTCAACCTCTTCATTATTTCTTAGAGGTTGTTTACACAACCTTGCATTATGGCCTGTTTCCCTACACTTGCTACACTTGAGAACCTGACTGGCTCTTTTCAGCTTTTGTAGACCAACTTTGGGGACAGTAGGTTCTTGTTCATCCATACCCACTCTCCTAAGTTTCTTTGGTCTACCAGGCAGTTTTCTATCTTGGGAGGGGGGGGGTAGTGGACCTTCTTTTCCTGTTCTTGGCCATAAAGATGGTCCACTAATAGGGGATACAATGGGTGCATATGCTCTCATATATGTTTCTATGTGGTAACTTTCATCAATGTAATCAGCTACATCATCTCCAGCAACCATTATACAAGCTAATGCATGGACACATGGAATACCACTTAATTGCCATTTTCTACAAACACAAATCTTCTTACCAAGATCAACAACATACTTTTCCCCCCATACTTGTTCTACCTGATATTTCCTATCACCAGCCCCTCTAGGTAAGTAGTCTTTAACCATTGACTTAAGCTGTTCAACATACTTATGCACCTTAGGACAGATTTTGCCTTCTTGTTTACCCATCCATTCCCTTTTCTTTTTTTTCCATTCTGGTCATCATGTAAGTTCTTATGTTTTCTAACATGGAAAGAATAGGAAGGGTTCTAGCATGCAAAATAATGCTATTGAAAGATTCACAGAGATTATTCAGTAATAAGTCACATTTAGAATTCTGTCTAAAGTAGGCCCTAACCCAGTTGTGTGGATCAGTATTTTGAACAACCCATTCCCAAGCATTAACATCTAGGACCTTCATTTTTTTTAGATTGTCTTTGAAATTATTGACATGAGTAGACCTTGCACAAGCCCATAGTAACTCCTTGAGTGCATTACCTGGATGTTTCTTCTTAAAGTTGTTGTGCAAGTGTCTAACACAGAACCTGTGCTCTGATCGAGGCAGCAACTCCTGAACAACACCAATCAGTCCCTACACAAGAGACATAAATTAATTACATGTTGCAGCTTGAACAAATGCAAATAACAAAGGAAACCAATTAAATGTGTACTGACCTTTTGTCTGTCTGAAATAATTGTTAATGTTTCCTCTTCAAGACTAAGACTCTCAATCAAGTACATAATAAACCACTCCCATGTGTGGGAATTCTCAGCATAACAAATGGCAAAGGCTAGTGGGTATAGACAATTATTTGGGTCCACCCCCACTGCTGTCAACAATACCCCTGAATGTGCACCCCTCAAATGACACCCATCTAACCCAATCACATTTCTACAAGCAGATTTCCAACCTGCCTTCAAGGCACCTAACCCCATAAAAAATCTAACAAGTATTTCCCTCTCAGCACCATCTTTCTCCACTAACATCCTAATGAAATTATTTGGATCAACATTCTCCAACTCAGCTATATAGTCATACAGTTTTTCATACTGATTGATTTTTGAACCCTCAATCATCTCTAAGTCTTAAATGCAGTGAATCTAGAGATGTTTATTGAGGTATCTGTATAAACCTGGTCAATGAAGTCTTTCATAGCCATACCATTGATTGACCTAAATATGTTGACATACCTCTTAGCAAGGTATTCAGGATTAACTATCCTAACATACCCAGTCTTACCACAGTTGTGTTCATTTAGGAGACTAGTAATATGAAAATCAGAAGTTAACTCAATCCTACAGGCATTCAACTTCCATTTACACCCAACACCTTTGCATTTTGCATTAACTCTTCTCTTGTCACTTTTCTTGAAGACAACTCTAGCCTGTTCATTTACTCTATGTGCAACTATTGCATCCTTCAAGATTTTCTTTGAAGTGAAAACCTGTCCACAAGAGAATACTGGTTTGTTCCCATCAATTTCTGGCCTGAAAATAACCCTTCTGCACATTCAAAGGAACAAAGTTAAAACAAAAGTTAATCAAACAAAATACTTTAATACTTAAGGTCATAAATATACTTTTACTTTAAAGTTGGCAGCTCTGCTGCATCATCATCATCATCATATTCTTTATCTGATTCAGAACTTGAGCTTCCACTATATAAGTAGTCTGACTGAAAATCATCATCCCCTTCAGCATCTACCAGCTTTGCAGAAGGTTTAAACCCTCCATGACCACCAACTGGGACCTCAACTCCCTCACCACCAACAGGGACCTCAACTCCCTCACCACAACTGGGACATCAACTCCCCCACCAGCAACAGGTTCCTCTACTCCAACACCATCTAAATTTAACCAGTCTAAATCTAAATTCTGATCTGTAATGGATTTCCAAATATTCAGCTCTTCCTCATCAACCTCATTCTCAGACACGAAGATGGTCTGAAAATGATTCCTTTTCTGGTAAATGATTGTCAACAGGTTGTTCTTGTTCTTCTGGTTTTTCAGGCTTCTCAGGTTGTTCTTGTTCTTCATGTTGTTCAGGTTCTTCTGGTTGTTCAGGTTGTAAACCTTGTTCAAGTCTATCATCCTCTTCAAAATCTGAATCACTTTCACTCACAGGAAGCTTTTCAAAAGATTTCAGAACACTGGACCCCACACTTTTACTTTTGTTGTGTACTTTTGGGGTTTTTTTCGGCAAAAAATCCTCTGTCCCCATTTGTGTGTGTCCCCGTGTCCCCAACCAATCACAATTCACCATGTGTATATATAATTGAAACAAATATTTATATAGTAAATTCTGATTGGTTGGGGACACGGGGACACACACAAATGGGGACAGAGGATTTTCACCCGTTTTTTCCTGCTTTTCACCCCACTTGCACCCTCACTTTTACTTCTTTTTTTAAACTTAGGCAAGACAACCTTTTGATTATATGGTTGAACAAATACCTCTGTTACCCCAAACAACCCCCCATTCACAGCTAGGATTGACATGTCCACATCAGATAAAATAGGCAACAACATTTTATCACCCCACCAGTTTTCAACTGAAACCATGACTCCTTAACTCTCTTAATACCAATCTCTCTATAGCAATACAACAACTTTTCATAAGCAAAATTATCTTTGTGACAGTAGTAAAAAATATCAACACTCCCCCCAGAATACTGTGCACTAGTATCCCAACTATCCAAGATACCCCCATGGTGTATTTTAGCTGTAAAATAGCTAGATGACACAGCTACAAAACAAAATAAGAAACAAACAAAATTCAGAATAATGCCTTTGGGACCTACAAAATTCAAAAAAACAAAAAAATTAAAACATACAACACAGACACAAACAAAATATACCTTACAAAAGGCTGGACCACAACGAATAAAATATACTATAAATAAGACCGTATTATTCATAAATAAGCATCACTCAAAGTTTACTTTGCCACAAAAACCATCACTCAAAGCAACTATTTTATCAAAGAACCTTTTTTCCCCATAAATTCGCAACAAAAAATTAAACTTACCATAACTGGGTTCGGATTATCCTTCTCATCTGCAGGACGGAGCCTAATTCTCACCATTCGAGGCTTCAAGAGGTATCTTTTCTGAAAATATTACTCAAAAACGATTGGGTTTCAGAATTATTTTGGGATTACACGAACTAGGGTTTTGTGTTTTGGGAATCGTCTCTTCACTTCTTCAGAAATCTGGGGAGTATAATGTGTTGGTGGATCGGGTTTTGATTTTAATATGAAAGGTTATCGGGTCATGGGTCGGGTCTGGAAATGGGTTATAGGCAACCCATTTCATAAACGACTAAATGGACACTTATACCCCTAAAAGAGTACTTGTGCGGTTCGCACATGTGCTACACCGCCCCCCTTTGCCGGATTCTGCCACTTTTGGGCATAAATAGCTCCCCGTAATTAGTTAGGGGCATTAATAGCACATAAAATAGTTTAGGGTTAACTCTTCATTTTAAACATTCGTAGGGGGCATAAATAGCCATTAACTCTTTAGAAAAATAAAAAACTACATGGGCAACCTTATAATTGCGCATAACACTTTTTGGGCGGATGTGCCATTTTAATGGATTAGCTTGTTTAACTATTAGCTAACATTTTTTTTTTTTTTGACGCCATGATGGGCGATTGCCCCACATTGGGGAGAAAGAACAGTCCCACATTGGGGAGAGAGAACACCCTAGATAAGGTAGAATAAAACTTACCGCACTCAGGCGGTGGGTATCGAATCCGGGACCTCTAGGTCACGGGGCGGCTAATGCCCTACTGGGCTATTGATGTCTTCGATCTATTAGCTAACATTGAATTGACTAAAAGTGTTCAATCTATAACAAGGCGGACTAAAGTGCTTCCATATAACAGACTAGTCATATAGAGACTAAATTGAAATCAACACTTTTCCTTACTAAAAAAAATTAAAAAACCTTCACCCATAAAAGTTCAGATAAAAATATTTTTTATTTTAAGAAAGTATGTGTACGGCTGTCAAATGGGCTTAGTGGCTCGATATATTCGGGCTAGAAAATTATGAGCTGAAGTTCTACACACACGAACTCGGGGTGAGCTCAGATTTGCCTGCTTTTTATATTATTATTTTTAGAGATATTAGCCTTTTTTGCCCATGAACCATTTACGAATTCCTCATTCTGCCCAAAAAAAAATTTGTGCTCTTATTTTGACCGGGTACTATTTACGTGCTCCAAAAATGCCCAAACGTGGCTGTTTCCGGTCACTGAGGCGGTGCATCTCAGGCGATCTGTTTGAGAGCGTATTGGATAGGGGTAATACCGTCCAATACTAAAATACTTCCATTATACTAACATATAAACTACATCTTCTTCACCAAAAACCCATCTCCCATCATTTGCCAAAAATCTGCCAATTTTTTGTGTTCCATCTTCCCATATTAGGACCCAATTTTTTGAAAACTCCTAATATTGTGCTTCCATCTTCCCCTTCAAGACCCAAAATTATTGACGAAGTATTGATTTTATCAAATTAGTGTAAAATTACTGTTATCCTACCACTTTTTTATCGCATGTCTCCAATATTAGAAAATTTCTGATATGGACTAGATTCACATGGACCTCGTGGTTCAAAAATTAGTCGCATCTTCACATAATTGTCACCCACAAGGTTCAATGAATCTAATACATATTAGAACTATCCTCAATATTAAGGTGTCTCTATTTATTTAAGTTTTTTAAACTGGCAAAATATACAAAACACATAATAAAAAATAGCCGAAAATCAATCATTTCAGACTAATTTGATACAAATAGTAGTGTAAAAATGATTCAAGAATAGAAAAAATTAAATAAAAGTTTCTTAACAAAAAAAATAGTTTTTGTATATATAATATACAATATTCTCTTAATTTATAAGCGAGTAAATATATATATATATATATATATATATATATATATATATATATATATATATATATATATATATATTTATTAGGTCGGAATTTATATTTCCAAAAATCAAGACTACTACTTCCCATCCCACCAATATAATCCCTCCTTTTAATTTCCACCACCACGAGCTCCGCCGTCAACCGCAGTATCTCCACCACCCATAAAAGAAGATGGGAGATGGGTTTTTGGGTCTTGAAGGGGAAGATGGAAGCACAATATTAGGAGTTTTCAAAAAATTGGGTCCTAATATGGGAAGATGGAAGCACAAAAAATTGGCAGATTTTTGGCAAATGATGGGAGATGGGTTTTTGGAGAAGAAGATGTAGTTTATATGTTAGTATAATGGAAGTATTTTAGTATTGGACGGTATTACCCCTATCCAATACGCTCTCAAACAGATCGCCTGAGATGCACCGCCTCGGTGACCTGAAAGCTGACCCACGTTTGGGCATTTTTGGAGCACGTAAATAGTACTCGGTCAAAATAAGAGCACAAATTTTGTTTTGGGCAGAATGAGGAATTCGTAAATGGTTCATGGGCAAAAAAGGCTAATATCTCTTATTTTTAAAATAAGGCTTTTAACCTTTCATATTTCGTAATTTGTTTCTTATTTGTTTTAGGGAAATTGGCGAAATAAGTACTCAAACATTATGCGATTGGTGATAATGATCCCCGTTCTTTTTTGTTTTGTTTTTAGGAACATAAACAATTTGCGTTTGGCGAGAATGGTCCTTCCGTCCACAACTGTGACGGAAATAATTAATTTTTTTTTTTAAAACCCTTCAAGACACCAGGGTTAATTTGGGTAATTCAACAAAAAAATAGAACCACCACTACCAAACCTCCCTGGTGCCACCACCACTACCAAACCTCCATCTCCACTATCTCCTTCTTTCAAGTAAAACCACCTTCTCCACCTTCTCCACCCCCACCAAACCCCCACATCTTTCTTCCAAGTAGAACTCTGAGACCCGTGAGACAGCCCCAAAGCAAGATGACCCGCGAGAAATCATAAATTTGACCCGAAGACCCACGAAATTAGACCAAAAAATCATCAGCTTCTTGACGAACAACAGCAAGAACACCAAGAAGCTTCAAAATCAACCACAACGGAACATGAATTTTTTTTCCTAACAATATTCTCCAAACTTCCAGAAAGAGAAAAACCATGAAAGTTTCTCCGATCTGTTCCAAAAATCCATTCAAACAAAAACCCAAATAATCTTCAAGGTGACCACTAAAACTCAAGAAAACTTGAATTTTAAATAGTGTAAAACCCACTATCATTGGAGAATATTGTATAACCCACTGCACTGACCATAAATATTATATAACCCACCAAAAAAATTCACAATACCCACTAAAATCTAGTGTTTTTAGATAGATTCTTAGTTACCAAAAAAATATTCAAACTCAATCTATCCTTGAAAAAGCATAAATCGAACAAGAAGTGTTTTGGAGCATGAACAGCAAGCCAAAAATCCAATCTTTTCACTAACTTTATCTACTTCTTATTAAACCATCTCAATAAATGAGTTACTAGAGAGACCCAGAAGCAAAATCCAAAAGACATCAGTAACACCAAGCACTAAAAATCATATCTTTTCCACCACAAAAATCAAAGAAATGAATTTTAAATGGAAAAAGAGAAGACTCTCACTCTACTTGGCATCAAAATCCAAAGAAACACTCACAACAGCCAACGAAAAGTGAAGAAAAGGCTACGGTATGAAGCCTTATTAGCTGCCTTTTTCTTCAAATTTATTTGTTAAGGAGGCTTACCCGTGACTTCAAAAACGAAATCCCCAAAAAAAACATAAATAATCTAGACTAATCATACCAAAAAAAAAATTGGTGGTGGTGCGGCTGGCGAGGGAAGGGTGGTGGAAAGGGAAGGAAAAAGAAGAGAATGAGATGAAGGGAGGGAGGATGAAGATGGGGACCAAAACAACCAATCGTAATATGTTTTTGGTACTTTCTAGTGCTAACTCGCAAAAAATAAAATAGATTTTTCCCCAAAATACCCTTTTAATTTTTGCTATTTTTTCATTTATTTTTTGGTTGACTAACAGTTGACATTAACTTTGATGGACGGAAGGACCATTCTCGCCAAACGCAAATTGTTTATGTTCCTAAAAACAAAAAAAAAAGAACGGGGACCATTATCACCAATCGCATAATGTTTGAGTACTTATTTCGCCAATTTCCCTTTGTTTTATAATAAATTCAAGTATCCATTCTTCAAAGATAATGATTGAATTTTTTTTTTTTTTTTTGCTAAGTTAAAGATAATGATTGATTACATACTATATAAAAGTGAAAATTTATGTATACAAACAGTAAATCAATAATTTTGGGCAAATTGGCTCTGCGGATCCAAAAATAATTTTACTTTGGTGATTTTTGTCCAAAATCTATTTTTTTACAAAACAGGTATCAAAACAATTTATGTTTGGTGAGATAGGTCATTCCGTCCAAAATTCCGTCAGTCAACTGTTTACTTAAAATTTGAATTTGGTCAAACAAAAACTAATGAAGGGTATTTTTGAGATTTTACATCAACCCCATGCACCCCTACCCGACCCCCTCCCTCCACCACCACCCTACCCTACGCTACCCTACCCCTACTTCATCTTCCTCCTCTCCCTTCCCCCGTAACCCACCCCCTGAAACAGACCACCACCGCCACAGTCACAGTCTCCGCTGATACCACCACCTAAATCTCTCATCTATTCTAATTCCAAGCCACAAAAGCTTCAAACTTTTATACACAATTCCAACCAAAACTAATTGAAGAAACAGCTAAAGGAGAAAGGATTAAAAAACCCAAGAAGTAGGGATATGAAGTGGGTTTTTGTTGTGGATTCTTGAGGTAAAGAAAAGAAAAGGGATATAATGGATGAAGGAATTGGAATGATAAGAAAATGTGGATTGAAGAGTAGGGTAGGATTAGGAGTTTCCATGGATTGATTTGGGTACGGAAGATTTGAGAGAGAAAAACGGAGTGATATTTTGGGGAAGAAACAAGAATTGATGAGAGATTTAGGTGGTGGTGGTATCAGCGGTGACGGTGGCGGCGGCGGACAGTGGTGGTCTATTTCAGGGGGTGGATTACGGGGGAGGGGAGAAGGAGGAAGATGAATTAGGGGATAGGGGAAGGGTAGGGTAGGATGGGGTTGGAGGAAGGGGTCGGGTAGGGGTGGTTTGGGAGTTTATGTAAAATCTCAAAAATACCCTTCATTAGTTTTTGTTTGACCAAATTCAAATTTTAAGTAAACGGTTGACTGACGGAATTTTGGACGGAAAGATCTATCTCACCAAATATAAATTGTTTTGATACCTAATTTTGTAAAAAAATAGATTGGATGGTGATTATTGGATCAAAATTTTAAGGATCAAACTGGTATCAAATAGACTAGAGCTATGTTAAATTCCATGAATACCCTTATGCAAATTAGGGGTAAACATCTGTTATATCTCCCCAAAAAAATTCCAAATAATTGCATTTATCCCAGACCAGCCGCCGGATAGTTCTTTGGAAATATACTACAATTCATCTTCCAACACAATATAAATGGCATGCCAGCAGATCAAATGATTCCATTAAGTAGACTTCAATTTTCTTTTCAAAGTGAATAATAGATGAATTAATAACAACAAAGAGATCCAAGAGGCAATACATATTCATTCTCCATTTTGAGATAGACAAAATCTCGAAGAAGAGCATTCCTGTAGAAATTCGAAGGGCATTCCGGAGAAAATTTCGAATGGATGATGTATATGACTCAAATAGCGAAAGGCAAATTGAGAATACTAATGGCGAATCAGAATTTGGTAATGATGAACTGAATTCAATTTGTGTGTCTGGTGATAGTTATGTAGAAGATGATAACATCGACTACATAAGTGAAAATACTAATGGCGCATCAGAATTTAGTTATGATGAACTGAATCCAATTTGGGTGACAGATGGAGATCAACAAAATGTTATAGAAGATGGAAATTCAAAGGTTCCAACAGTTGGTCAGCATTTCAATACAATTGATGAATTGTTTTCTTTTTATCAAGAGTATGCAAAGGAAAATGGGTTTAGTGTGGCAAAGAAATCAGCTGTTATGCAATATCAAACAATAAGCTGTGAAAGAGGTAGAAAATCGACTGCCACTCACTCTTCCAAAAGAATCAACTGTCCTGCACGTATAAATGCCATTCTCAGAGATAATGGAAAGTGAAAAATTTCAAAAGTAGCCACAACACATAACCATGAACTTGATCCTTCAATGACAAGGTTTATGGAAGGTCATAGGAAGGTAACATCTGCAATAAAGAGAAAGCTGGATGCAAATGATGTTGCAGGTATAAGGCTAAGTAAAAGTTATAAGATGATGGAATGTCTAGTTGGAGGGCCAGAAAATATGGGTTGTATGCCAAGGGATTGTCGAAATTATATAGACAAAAGAAAAAGGTCCAAACTGAAAGATGGTGATGCAGAATGTATAAGTAGATTATTTCAGAAAATGCAAGAGGAAAATGCTGATTTTTTCCACAGCTTTCGATTCTTTGGGCTCCTGTTTACATTAATCATATATTTTGGGCCGGCATGCTATCTACTCAAAGAAGTGAAGGTATGCATGCATTTTTTGATGGATATGTGACATCCACTAGCACGCTGACTCAATTTGTTGAGCAATATGAGATTGCAATTCGTGATAAGTTAGAGAAAGAATTTAACGCATACTTTAAGTCATCTAACAAGGTTATTATGTGTATAACTGATTTTTCATGGGAAATACAGTTTCAACGGTTGTATACGAATTCTATGTTTCAAAAATTTCAGAAAGAAATCAAGAGGACATGGTATTGTCATCAATACTGTGGTGAAGAACTTGAAGCAATGGAGGTAGAAACTGAGGTAGGATTTGAATGCTGGAAAATTGTTGAGAAAAGTTTGGTGAATAATTGGTATGTTAAAGATTTCTTGTATACAGTAGTACAACACAAAGAGGATGGAAATTTCTTGAAGTGCAATTGCAGGAAATTCGAATCAAGTGGCATATTGTGTGCTCATATTTTGAAAGTTGTAGCACTCAAGGGCATTCAACATATAGATGAGAGGTATATCCTTAGGAGATGGAGAAAGGACATTTGTCGTAGCCATAGCAAGATGTTATCTGATGGTGGTTATCCTACTATGACCGGGGAGTTTGAAAAGTGCAGAGAGGTTGAAACGTTGTTTAATGAATTGGTTGATATGGCAGTTTGCAATGACTCCAAAATGCAGTTTCTAAAACATCGTCTTTGCGCAATAAGAAGTCAACTTGCCGAATGGAAGGAGGTTGGACATACAGAGAATAGTGTTCAAGATGCCCAACAAAGGGATATCAATCATATTGGAGATCCTCCTATTGCAAGAACTAGAGGAAGAGCGAAGACAACTGGATTGCCATGTGCTTTTGAACTTAGGAATGCACGGGGAAGGGGACGCGGGCGCGGACGTGGCCGCGGAGAACGACAATCGCTAACTCAAAGTAGCAATCCTCAGGGTTGTATCGCTGATCAGATTAGAATCAATGCACAAGAATTAGTTTAGGAGTACAATGCAATTTGATTTTGTTCTTTAGATATCTAAATGTTTGCAATCTTTCTTGCTGCTAACTAAACGTTATAACTGATCGATCTCACAGTACATCTAAGGGGGTTAGTGTAATTGTAGTCAGTTGAAATTTTAGAAGAATCGTTAAAAGTACCACATCTCAGGGGTTAGTCTAACTATACGAAGATGTGTTAAAAGTATTACATCTAAGGAGTTAGTCTAGTTGTAGTTAACTATAGTTAATTGAAATGTTACAAATGATCGATATCACTGTACATTTAATGAATTGGTGCAACTGTAGTCAATTAAAATTCATAAGAATTGTTAGTCTAACTATAGTTAAGAGAATTGTTGAGGAATTGATCTTGTACTACTATATAAGGAGCTTACTTAACTATAGTTAACTAAAATTCGAGTCGAGCTCGAACATAGAAATGTGCTCGTTTGTTAATCGAACAAACATAAGATGTTCAAGAACTCGTTAGTGTGTGTGTATATATATATATATATATATATATTGTTTGTTTGTTTGTTTGTTTGTTTGTTTGTTCGTTTTATATGATATAATATAAATTTTTTATTATTTTTATTATACAAATAATATTTATTGTTTCTCTCTATATTTTGTTAATTCTAATTCTATTTTGTTTAATTATCAAAGAAATTAGTTAAACGAGCTCGAGCGATTTTTTTTTGAAAAATACAAAATTTTAAAGAAAAACTATTCAAACTCGAATTATTTGCGAACATTTCGAACCGCCAAATGAACGAATATGAATGTTTACATAAAAAAAAACGAACGAATATGAAGAAAAATTCAAACTCGAGTGAGAAACTAGCGACAATATTCAATCTATATGGGGCGTTTACAATGGAAGAAAATTACAAGGACTGAACCAAACTCTCTTGCTTGCTTGAAGTAGTGATTTTGTAAATAAAGGAGACAAAGTTCTTTGGAACTCGAAATTTGAAAGTTTTTTGGGATTGGACAAGTTTGATGTCCAATGAGAAATCACTTTTGAAATTTAAACATATACATTTTTTAAATTAGTAAGCCTAAAATCTGTAAGGGTATTAAGATAATTTCACTTAATGGTTTGATTAGATAATTACCAAAATACCATTTTGATCCCCATTTTGATCCTACCTTTTGATCCAACAATCATTATTGAAATAGATTTTGGACAAAATTTACCAAAGTAAAATTGTTTTTGAACCCGTAGAGCCAATTTACCATAATTTCGCCTTATAATGTTTAGTATTAAGTATTAGTAAACACTTATTTATTTATTTAAACTATTTGATGAGATTATACTCTAAGATTCTTTTTTCTTTTATTTTCATTGAACTGGTATTTTATTCTTAGATATTTCTTAACTTCAACTAAAAATGAAAAGAAACAATTTAATTGTATTGTTACTGTACATAAGTATAATAATGGCAAAAACGCCTTTTTCGTCCTAATTGATGTTTCTAAGAATCTTTTGAGTCCCAAAAGATTTTTTTTTCCTTTTATATCTTGTATGTATTTACGTGATGCTTATAAGGTCATTCCGTCCAATTTTTCGTTAATTTTCTGTTAAGTCAGTCACGTGTCTCACATGTGATGCACTATTTAAGGGCATTTCAGACATTTCAATATATTTTTCTTTAAAAAAAATTGAGTACTCCATTGTTAAACAAAATAACTATTGATACTCAATCTGAGTTAACTAAAATATAAAATATCTAAAGTCTAAACCACCATCACCACCACCGTCAACCACCATCACCACCACCGTCAACCAAAGAACTAAATCCATCCCCTCCCCCACTCCATCTTGCTCCACCCCCACCCTTTCCCCACCACCGTCAACCACCATCACATCAACACTCTCACAAAACACAGCCTAGCTTCTTCTTCTCATCCCACGCGTCCCTTCCCTCTCTCCATTAATTCTCTCTCTCTCTCTCTCTCTCTCTCTCTCTCTCTCTCCCCCCAAAATGGGATATTGTAGAAACTGAGTTTCTTGAAACTTTCCTCTGTTTTTAGCCCACATTTCAAGTTCTTCAAGAATCCCCCAACTGAAGCTTTTTTTTGCTTCTGTTGGGCTTAATTCATACCAAAGATTCATACTTTTTAAGTATCTGAAGAAGCTTAAAATTGTGTTAGCAACAATGGCACCATCTTTTGACTGGTGGGTTGGCAAAGAGAAACACAAGGGAACACCTGTAGTAGTGAAAATGGAGAACCCTAATAATTGGTCCATGGTTGAACTTGAAGCCCCTTCTGAAGATGATGATTTTCAAAAACAAATGGGTTTCTTGATAATGGAGAAATAAAAATAAACTCAAACCCACAAAAATCTCACCATCAATGGAGTTCAACAAACAAATGGGTTTCTTGATTCTCATATGAGTTTTGTTTCTTTTCAATGAGGTTTGATGGATTTTTATTTTTATTTTGAATTGTGTTCTTATTTCTCAATGTTCAAGATTTTTGTTTCTTCTTCAAGCTACCATCACAAAACACCACAAAAATCACAGTCTCACCATGCCCTCAAAGTTTTGTTCCATTGAAAAATTGGCAGACGATAGCAAAGGCTTATGAGCTTCATATCCATGGTTGCGGGGTGGTGGACCGTGGCGGGAAGGGGGGGGGGGAAGATGGAGGTGGGGAGGGAATGGGTTTAGATATTTTATTTTTTAATTTATTTAAATTTAGTACTCATAGTTATTTTATTTAACAATTGAGTACAAAATTGTTTATTTAGATAAATATGTTAAAATGTCTGAAATACCCTTTAAAAATGACTCACATGTGAGGCACGTGACTGTCTTGACGAAATCTAGACAGAAAATTGGACGGAATGACCTTATAAGCATCACGTAAATACATACAGGATATAAAAGGAAAAAAAAAATCTTTTGGGACTCAAAAGATTCTTAGAAACATCAATTAGGACGAAAAAGGCGTTTTTGCCGTATAATAATTACATAATCATAGTACAGTTTATTATATATACAACATAACATAATACGTAAAATATGGATAATAAAAAATATATTTTTTAAGCATTTATTAGGGACGGGGTGAAGCTTAACCAATCAATTAAGATTGACCCGACCCTATTGACAGTCATACCTAAGTCCTAATTCGCCCCGGATCAATTCAGGCGTATGTGTTCATTTTTAGACAACTCAAAATATATTTTTGAGGATTGCAAAATAGGTTTTTCAGTATTCAATTTGGAACCACGAGTGTATATATTATGCGATCAGAATTAACATGTTATAATTCCTAAAAAATAAATTAACATGTTATTTGTACATGAGAAGTTTAGGCTTATAGATCAGTGACTTGTATTATGGCATTTTGTGCGGAGCAAATCCTCTGTCTCATAACTAATTGTCAAATATCAATTTTTTAAATAAATTTTCAGTCTAAAGAAAATGAAAAAATCTTAATGAAAAACTTGAGAATTATCTACCAATAGAATAGACGACTGACTACATTTTGTGGGGCTTGTTGAGTACATAATTTTAAAATTCTTTGCTTTATTGAGGAATTGTAATTGTCCAGATAAGTGCTTGGGAAAAGAAAGTAAATAAATAAAAACAAAAGACATTATTAGCTCACCTTGCTTTTGTGATCTTCATGAGATGTAAATTTAGAATGAATATACATGTTATTGAAAGCTTGATCCCCATGATATACTTTCATAAGAAAATTGCAAGTGGGCCAACAATATTTTGGAATTATCTGCTAGGGAATAACTACTTAAAACCATATATTATGGAACATCATCATGAATTACATAAATGAGAAGTTTTGAAACATTTTCCTTTTCCACCCATACATGGAATAATAGGTTGTTAATAAAGATAACTAATTAAAAAGTAGATGGGCAGGCTTATGCCGAGTGGCAGAGCCAAGAATTTGTCATAGGGGGCGAAATTTTTTAGGGGGGTCAAATACAACATTTATAAGAAAATATCACCAAAAAAAAAATTCCCATAGAAAATTCGTCGTTTCTGAAAATGTTGGGGGCCCTTAATAGCTCCGCCACTGCTTATGCCCCTAAGATGGCTAAATGCAACGGATATGAGGGTAAAAATGTCTAAGCTTGGCTAGATCATAAGAACAATAATTCTAAAATTTGTCAACAAATAATTTGCAATCGATTTCAATTTCAAAATGAGAGAACCGTAAACTTTATCGGATAATGACTGCTGAAATTTGCAAACTTTCGAAACTGCTATACTTTTGGAATGATCATAAACATCTATACCAATATACCTAACAATAACACTATTTGGTTTTAAAAATGCATTTACATGATTTGTCTGCAAATATTTGGTAAGCAGGTACAAATATCTCTTTTAATAAAAAAAAAACAGAGGGCGTATATGCTCATATCCGTTTAAGGAAAGTCTGTAACGAAGCGGAATAGGCCTATTTTGACAGTACTAGTAACTATAGTAGTTCATTAGAATAAATAGCCATTTTGGTCACTAAGGTATTTTCGACATGCCACTTTGGTCAAAAATGAGTTTTTTTAACTTTTTTCATCACTAAAGTTTTTTCATTCTGCCATTTTGGTCAAAATGAGTTTTTTTAACTTTTTTCATCACTAAATTTTTTTCATTCTGCCATTTTCATCACTAAAGTTTTTTCGATCTGCCATTTTGGTCACTGAAATTTTTTCAAAAACTCATTTAGGTCACTTAAGTTAGTGACCAAAATGGCAGAATAGAAAAATTTTAGTGAAACAAAATGGCAGATGGAAAAAACTTTAGTGATGAAAATGGCAGAAAAAACTCATTTTGACCAAAATGGCAGAATGAAAAAATTTTAGTGATGAAAAAAGTTAAAAAAACTCATTTTTTACTAAAGTGGCAGGACGAAAATACCTTAGTGACCAAAATGGCTATTTATTCTAGTTCATTACATAAGTTTTGCTTTAACATAGTGTCAAACAGCATGAGTTTGTGGCTTAAAACATTAATTTGAACATTACAAATATTCCTATATACGATAATGAAAATATTTGTGCAAAAAATATTTGATACCATCAAATTTAGAATTTGTGCCATCGATCGAATAAAACCTCATGTTACTATTATTATTATCCTACTATCACTATATATGCTCTTGGAAAATTATACAAAGTTGTCCCTATCAAACTTAAACTAACTGCTAGACAACAAAAAAAAAGTGGATGATTGAAATAAAATGGAATAAGTAGATAGAACATGCTTTTCAAAATTATTTGTGCAAATATCAATTTGGTTGACAGTGACATAGTAAATTAACTATTTGTCTTGTCTCTATCCTGTACATATATAAATAAATATACACCTCTCACTTCTTCAAAACTCTTTTTCTTCAAACGTACAAAAGGCCAATTTTTCTTTGGGTACATAAAAATTTCTAAAATTTCACCCAAAAATAAATCATTACAAGCAAGAAATTAAAAATTGAAAAGAAAATTCATTCTCAGTCATATTACCATAAAATCTTACATGATCAGTGGTGACTAATTGGAGTTTCTTCTCTAACCAGTAACGAAGACAAGGGCGGGTGGGGCAGTCATCCTCTTTCCTCCCGAGATTTTTAAAAATTTACTAAATATAGTAAATTTTATATGTAATTTGGAATATTTGATCAAATTCGCCTCCTTCAACATTTGTTTTGTAATTTTTTTTATGTATTTCGGCATATTATTGCAGTTTTTAGCCCCGCAATCTAAAAGTCCTGATGGGAATCGGGTAGCCCAAGTGGTAAGGCTTACCCAAACACGGGGTGGAGGTCCCGTGTTCGATTCCTATATCTCCCCATAATGGGGCAAATAATTTCTCCTCCTTATGAGGCTTATCTTTCCTCCCCAGGCATGGGGCATGCTTCAATCTTCCCTATCTAGGGTACTCTCCGCTCTTCCCCTTCGGGGGCAATCGCCTTAGAGCGCTCAAAAAAAAAAAAAAAAACCTAAAAGTCTTGGCTTCGTCCCTGTCTTTAACCCCAACTAATTTTCAAATTAGCAGTATATATTCAGTTCAAATTCTATATAACACTCCCTGTAACATTTTAATTAAGCAGTAAAAACACAATAATTGAGATTGTTACAGATGATCTTTGCATATATTCACCAGCAATTTGTTAATGAAACAATAAAAAGTAAAATAAAAATTAACAAAAAATATTTTCACCAATGATGATTCTTCTTCTTGTTCTTGATGGGAGTATGAGTATTTTGGAGCAAGAGCATCTTCTTCAACACCTTCATAAACATAACTATACTTAACTTTTTTTTATTTCCTTGAGACAACTTCAATGATTTTACACATCCAAAATTCAACATTTGATCACAATCCTCCATAGTTGTTGTACTAGTAGACTTTGAATTTCTTTCTTCATTGAAATCTTCCCATAACATGTCCATTTTTTCTTCTTCATCACCATCATCGTCCTCGTCATCAATAATCGAAGCTCTTCTAGTCTTCATACCGCGTTCTACGTGTGGAAAACTCTTCCTTTGGGACATAGAATTAACTCTTTTTGATGTAAACAACTTGTAGTCATTATAATGATCATCTTGGTAATCTTGATTTCTTTCCGGGGTTTTAGGAGGAGATGAAGAGAAGGACAAATTGTTGTTATCCATCCGCCATAAAGGGTGGTGATTCGATGAATCGGGGCGGCGTATCGGTGGTGATGGGGAAGCTGAAGTCTTTTTCTTCTTGTTGTTGTTCTTCTTTAGCCATGGATTGTGTAGAATTTGATGTTATGTAAATAAGAGGTGGCAATGGTGGGCATGGGGTTTGTTCTTTCTAGTGTTTGTTTGGTGTTGGCAATTTCTAGTTCAACACCTACAACTTGTTAATTGATTTTTTTTCTTGATTAAATGGACAAAATTGAAATTTGGGTCCCACTTTATTTAGGGCAAAAAATCGGATGTCCCATATGGCAAAAAAGCATATGTTCGACTGTATGTCCTCATTAATATACTCAACCAACCATAATTCGTTGTGTGCATATATAATTGGAAGAAATGTTCACATTGCGAATTCTGATTGGTTGGGTACAGTAATAGGGACATACACGGAGACAGAGATTTTCACCCGTCACATATATGTCCCCTGTAACTGTTCCTAACTATTCACAATTCGCCACATTTTTATAAAATTAAAAAATATACACATAATAAATTTTAAATTGTAAAAATATATATATGAGAACATGTACGAGGTCATGCTACATTTATCTAGAGGATCAAATAATTTCTTTCAACATCAAATGACCCCAAGAACTTTTCAATTTTGAATGCATGACAAGTGTTCATGAAATGAGATTCGGGGGTGGTTTACGGTCAATTTGTATTTAGTTTTATTTCAAAAACTCTTAAATGATATTTGGATATTTCTTCTTTTTTGTTTTTTACCGATGATATTTTTTACTAAAGTGCAAGATAGAAATTATCTTACTTGGGATTGTAAGTTTATTTTCATATGCGTTTTGTATATATAATAATATTAATAAAAAAAAATATCCAAATTCATATTGAGACACCATTACACAAAACACTAATATAGAAACAAATTATATTGTTTTGACAAACAAATTGCTAGTTGTACATAATTTTATATACTTATTTTGTCCGGATTTTAAATATCTTATTTTGACTTGAGTTAAAATTTAAGAATTACTTTTTATTTGAAATATAATTAAAAATTTGCATTAAAATTTTAACTAAATTTTAAAATAAGGTTCAATTTCAGATATTCCAATCAGGAAAATAAGATATTCAAAGGGTTAGTTGCCATAAGTAAATTATATGACAACCTGCTTTTTGGTAACAGTCAGAAAATATTCTGATGTCCAACTAATTCGTTTAATTTGTCTATCCAATATATATAGGCCACTTAGGAAAAAATAAAAGAATATAGGTCTTATTTTAGAAATTTAGCTAAGTGTAATGGTTTTCCGGTCAAATTATGGATATGATGCGTAGTACATTAGGAGAATTTTTTTTATAGAATTTGCTATATACACATGTCATGCAACTTTCTGGTACATCGTTTAGTTAGATATTTGCTGATATGTAGAGCCTCTTTTTGATGGGTTGGGGATTCTACGGATTTTCTCATCCCTTATATATTAATAATATCGTGGTTTCTGATAAATAATAAATCAATATATACCATTGAATAATGCAATGTCATTTAACAAAAAACAAAAAGTAGAAATAAAGAATGATTCATTGTGTATCATCTTAACATGTGATAACATACAGGATTAATTAATCTCATTTTAGTACCCCTAAAGTTTGGAAATTTTGACAATTGAAGGAGCAAAGTTCTTCATGCGACATATAAGGGGTCAATTTGGATGGAATCCGTCAATTAGTGAAGGAATAGAGTAAAGAATCTAATTTACGGCAAAAACTCATTTGTCCCCGTTCCTATCCCCCCCAACCAATCACAATTCACCATTTATATATACAGGGCCGGCCCGAGCAGCCAGAAAGGTGGTGCAACCACACAGAGGGCCCCAAAATTTTCAAGTATAACCTGTTTATATGTTAAGTCCAACCCAAATATCCAAGCTATCATGTAGCCATCCATGTCCATTACTCCAATAGTCTAATGTGCAGATTTAATATATTCCAATATTTCGTTTATTTTAAAAATTGTAACAAGTTGAAAATATTAATGTTCATACGAAAGACCCCATTTTTAGTTTTAGCACAGGGCCCCCAAAATGTCAGGACCGGCCCTGTATATATATAATTGAAAAAATATTTATATAGTAAATTCTGATTGGTTGGGGACAGGGATGGGGACGGGGGATTTTCACCCCTAATTTACCCCTTATAAAAGTTTATAAATCCAATTTTATCCCTTCATAAAAAAAGAATAGAATACACCGAAAATATTGTCTTCTTCTTGATTCCTTTCCTCGTACCCTCGTGCTATTGTAGCACCAAACCGTTGTAAAAAAAAATCCATATTCAAAATATTTCTATTATAGGAGTGCAGGACAACAAAAACGCTTACAAATTATTCAAGATCAATCCTTTTATTTATAGTTTCGAGAGCGAGCAGAGCATTCTTTGAAGAAGCGACATGCACTTGCTTTGGTGGTGGCAAAAGAAGTTAGGTTGTGAGCAATGTAGCCGGACTAAGAAATGGTCAATTGGATCTCCATAACTGCGAATCGAATAAAATTGATAAAGTACAGTAGACAGGGACGATTCTAGAAGGGCGGAACAGTCACCCCAAGATTTTTAAAATGGATTGGAAGGGTTGTAATAAAAGTCTTAAAAGAAGCCAAGAAATGACATTGGAATTGAAGAGATAGGTGATTAAGGGACGAGGCGAGCTACCACTACGCCACACTTCATGGTTGGCGACAGAAACTTCACCTGCAGGAACAACAGTAGAAGACGAAGGGAATTGCAGAAAATGAGAAGAAAAAAAACAAGAAAATAAAAAGAGAGTAATATTTAAATGATTTTTTTTCTTTGAAAATAAATTCAAAAAGACTCTTATACCCTCGTCCATTTGTTTTTCGTTGTAATTCTCATTCAAATTAGTCACTTGTCTGTCGTATATGAAGAACTTTGTAGGTCTGAAGAAAAGCATAAAGATTAAATGGGAGAAAGAATTCATTTTGTATTGAATGATTTAAACTCTACAATACATCACCTATATATACTAATCCTATCTATGTAATAAAGGAAAGAAATATATAATTAATCAATTACAATAAATTAAAATCAATCACAATCAATTAATCGAGTGATTTTCTCCTATGATTATTATCTTGATTGATTCCTTGATTTGCTCCATGATGAGTATCCGTAACATGCCCCTCAAACTGGGCTTGGGAGAAAAAAGATGTCAATGAGACCAAGAGATTGGATGAGAAAGTTGAATCGAGGAGAGGCAAGATTTTTGGTGAAAATGTCAGCCAATTGAGAGTGGGTCGAAATGGGTAAAGGTTTAACAAGGCCAGTTTCGTTTTTTCACGGACTATGTGGCAATCAATTTCAATATGTTTGGTTCTTTCGTGGAATGCAGGATTGGCTATGAGGTATAAAGCACTTTGTTTGTCACAAAATAATGGTATGGCATGAGAATGAGGTATAAGTAGGTCATTGAGGAGGTACTTTAGCCATTGCAACTCACAAGTGGTGGTGGCAAGAGCTCGATATTCTGCCTCAGAGGAACTTCGAGAAACAGTGAGATGTTTTTTAGATTTCCAAGAAACAAGAGAGGAACCAAGAAAGACACAATAACCAGTGGTAGAGCGTCTGGTGTCGGAACAGCCGGCCCAGTCAGAATCAGAGAAAGCACTACGTTTTAATGGTGATGAGGAAGAGAAAAAAAGTCATTTGGTTGGAGAGCCTTTCAAATACCGTAGGATACGGTGAGCAACCTTGAGATGTAATTCTGTGGGATGATCTAGAAACTGGGAAAGTTGTTGGACGGCATGAGAAATATCTGGTCGTGTATGAGTACGGTATAAAAGCTTGCCGATAAGACTCCGGTAGAGATTGTTGTCGGAAAGGAGCGGTGAATCATCCTTGGAGCAGTGGTAGGAGGAATCCATAAGAGTAATGGCAGGTTTGCAACCAAGGAAGCCATGTTGCTCAAGCAGGTCCAATGTATATTTTCGTTGACAAATGTTGAGACCATTTTTAGAGCGAGCAATCTCCATACCAAGAAAATATTTGACAGGACCAAGGTCTTTGATTTTGAAAGTATTATTCAAGAATTGCTTGACCGAGGAGATGTCATCATAGTTGTTCCCAGTGAGGATAACATCATCAACATAAATGAGAAGGGCAGTGAATTAAGAATCTTTGCGGCGAATGAAGAGACTGTGGTCACTTACGGCTTGAGAGAAACCCTGTGAAACTAGCTCCGTGGTTAATTTGTGATTCCATTGTCGGCCAACCTGTTTGAGACCATATAAAGATTTTCGGAGCTTACAAACTAGTCCAGGTTGAGGAGAAGAAAAATCATGAGGTAGCCACATATAAATATCCTCATTAAGATCACCATGAAGATAGACATTGTTAATGTCAAGCTGCTCTAAGAACCATCCTTTGGCAGAGGCAATAGCAAGAGGAGTTCGGACAGTGGTCATTTTTGCTATTGCAGAGAATGTCTCAATGTAATCAATACCAGGTTGTGTGAAACCTTGGAAAACAACACGAGACTTAGGTCTTTCAATAGAACCATCTGAATGAAATTTTAATCGGTAAACTCATTTGTTACCGATGGGCTTAACATTTGGGGGAAGAGGATCAAGTGTCCATGTGTTGTTGGCCTCCAAAGCATCAATTTCCGCTTGCATGGATTTCCGCCACTCTGCATGCTTGACAACCTGACTGTAGCACTTAAGTACAAAGTGAGTAGAAACAAATAATGCAAAAGATTTATGATTTGGAGATAATGAATGATAATCGAGAACATTTTCAAGAGAGTGAGGAGTAGATATCTTTGTATTAGAAAGAGTGGGAGGAGATGGAGCTTGAACAAGAGAACAATAATAATCGTTCAGATATGAAGGAGTATGCGAGATCCTAGTGGATTTTCGAGAAGAATGAGGGGGAGGGGGAGGGGGAGGGGGAGGGGAGGAGAAGGAGGCGGGATCGTGGAGTTAGGAGAAGTATGAGGGGCTGGATTGATGATGGGAGTGTGAGTTGGATGTGATGATGGAGTTTCAAAAGGAAGATCATTAATGAAAGGAATTGGTAAGGAAATATTATTTGTAGGAGAACTGAGCGGGGATTGTTGTGAATAAGGAAATATATTTTCGTAAAATGTAACATTTATGGATATAAAAATGGACCGTGAGTGAAGGTCGTGGAGAGTGTATCCTTTGGTTTGAGCAGGATATCCAAAGAAAATGGAGGGACGACTACGTGAATCGAATTTTGATCGATGAGTAGACAGGGTTGAGGCATATGCTAAGTGATAACTCGTAATATAGTCTATTATTTTGTCTATTTTAATAGCAATTTTGTATATTGTTATGTTGCGTTTTGAGCTTAGAATGGTATAATCCTCACTTCTTTGTGCTTTTAATCATAGGGGCAAAATAGTTCTTTTGAAGGGTAAAAGTGAAATGAACTGGCAAAAAAAGAAAGAAGCTGCTGGAATTGAAAAGACATATTTACATACTAGAAGAGAAGATATGGCAGCTACTTTACAGGATGTTGATGAGTTTTGGTTTATGGCAACTACTTTAAAGGATGGAGAGTTTTGATCTATGTCAATTACGTTAAGCTAGGAGATTTCTATTGCTATAAATACTCTTTAATAGTTTTAGGAATTCATTCAGTCATCATGAGATTATTTTCTAGATTTTAGTTTTTCTCTAGAATTAACCCTCTTCAAGGGTTAATCTTTATAGTTCTTTTTATTTACAAATTTCAGTAGACAATATTGAAGCTTTGATGGTTGAAGTACTTGTGAAGATTATTTTTATTTCAAGTTCGAGACTTTATTCGAATTCAGGGATGTTTTCTTATATTCTCTCTTTTAATTTGTTATTGAATTTCTTCTCTAGTATGAACTAAATATTTATTCTAAGGCCATGATGTAGCCAGATTAATTTTATATATTATTCTTGTGATTTTGTTATTCGATGAGTGTTGTGGAATTAATTTCTTATTATTGTTCTTAATGGTTTTGTGTGATTAGCTACCACTCAAATTGTCGTTACATTAACTTGGAAGATTTGCGACAGCTGACCTTGTTAATTAGGTTAAATAATCTGAACATAAATTGCATGCAAGATAGACATATACTTGTATGGTTTGTGCGATCTTTATGATTTCATATGTTTAAGGCATTTTTGTGGGTTAAAATCAACATAGACATATAGTTGGTTTATTCATGATAATGAGTTTGATAAACCTTGAAAGAGGTTATTAGATTTAATTGGAAATCGATCGATTAATGAAACTCACTCTAGAATAACATATCGTTAGGATAATATATTGGTTAATTTAGTGAATTCATGTGCCTTAGACTTTTATCACTCTTGTTTAAGTAATTTGTTTTCTTTAGTTATTTAATTAATTTAGTTAAACCATATTATCATCAACCATTGAATTTATTTTACTTGCTTTTGATCATCGTAGAATTAGTTACTTAGAAATTAATTAATCATTATTCTATGTGGGATCGACCTTGGTTACTACAACATCGACCTAGTACACTTGCTAGTATAGATTTTGCGTATCACTAAGCAACCAAAAACGCGGAGATGGGAGTATGATGGTGGTTTATTGTATAAAAGTGTGTGAGGAGTTTGGTTCTGCAGTAAAGGTGTAGGGGTAAGGTTCATAAGGTAAACAGCGTGGGTGACAAAATATCCCCAGTAAGCAGGTGATTGAAATTTAAGGGCATGAGCAATGTTTAGGATGTGGCGATGTTGAGAAGTGGATTTACTAAGTATAAAATTAGAAGGAGGGGACAAATAATACATTTGATAGAATAAGATTAGAGTTTAAAGTAATGGAACCAACTTGAGTTGCATAAGTAAATGAACCAGTGGGAAGACGAATGGGGGTACGGGGTAAAGAGTGATAAGATGTAAAAAAAAAATTAATGAACATGAAATATGGTGAGTAGCCCCAGAATCAATAATTCAATGCATTATAGGTGGTAAACACTTGTTACCTGTATTAAAAAATGAAGCAGCATCTGTCGGCAGAGAAACAGCATTTATGGAAACTCGTGGTGACTGAGCTGTACTATCAGTAATTTGTTGTGACTGAAAATTAGAATCGAAAAACCATGGGGATTGGACTAATCCAAATCGAACTGTGGAACCACCGTTATTGCCGCTATCGGGTGATAGAATAGAAGAAGGCATCATGACTCAAAAAAACTTGATAGGAAAGAAACAACTTCTATAAGTTGGAGAATGAAAAGAGTAGGGGAATAAAAGTGTAGAAAACCTCAAAAGGTTTGCTCTGGTACCATGAAGAAAAGTATAAAGATTAAATGGGAGAAACAACTCCTTTTGTATTGAATGATTTAAACTCTATAATACATCACCTGTATATACTAATACTATCTATCTAATAAAGGAAAGAAATATATAATTAATCAATTACAATAAATTACAATCAATCACAATCAATTAATCGAGTGATTTTCTCTCTGATTATTATCTTGATTGATTTCTTGATTTGCTCCATGATGAGTATCCGTAACAAGGTCCTTCAATTGTCAAGACCACAAACTTTAGGGAACTAAAATGGGATTAACCCTAAAATATATGATGGCCGAATTCAGGGACGAAGCCAGGAATTTGGTGTTGGGGGGCGAAACTGCAACAGTATGTAGAACTACAGAGTTCGAGTGATAAAAAGGGCAAAAAAAATTCTTAGGGGGGCGAAACTGATAAAAATTTTCAAAATACATATAAAATTTCGATAAATAGTAGTATTTTTAAAAATCTCGGGGCCCGATTTCTTATCATTCAATGAGCATCTAGTATTTCTTTGTGCTTAGTCAAATGGTAGCTATATTATCTTGTGATGGATTTGATTCTCAATTGCGATCTTCAATGTTTTAAAAAGAAATTCATTTAAAAAAAAAAAATCAAATTGTATATATGGGGGTTCCTTCATGTATCTTCATCCATTAATTTCCTCATTGAATACTCCTTAACGTTGTACAGTGATGGATTGCCTTCTCATGGGGGCATTTTAAGTGGCTTTCATTGTTGCCTTCTAAAGATAAAGAGGTACTTATGATATTGAGAAGACAACTATGTGGTTCAAATGCTAAATGGTGATTCATCATGCACCAACCCCGTGCGAGAATTAGGGACATCTTCTTGTACCAATTACATCTTTTTTGGCCCATATTTTGGTATTTTACCCGACAAATTTAGTTGGTATCTGAATAGAAGAAGAGAAATAGGATTGTTCAAATTAGATTCATATTCTCTCTAATATTTATCACCTCGAATACTTATAATATACTCTAGAAATTAGACAAGTGTCTTTTCTTTAATCACAAGTCTGGATTAATTTTTTTTTTTTAGTCTAGATCTAGGGGTTTCATGCCAATTATAAAAGAGTAGATGACCATATTCTACCATTTTGGTTAAGTTAAGCAGCCAGTAAATTGTATATCGCTATAAAAGTTTGTAGCTAAAAGAGAAAAGTGAAAATTGTTAGTGGTCAATTTAGATTGGGAAATTCACCGTATTTGTCCTTAAACTACTTTTGCTTTGCATCGATAGTCTCTTGCTGTTTTAACAGTATAAATAATACTCAGACTATTTACGCGTAGCCTAAAGACTTTTTCCTGTTAATATGTGACTAAATCCATCTAATTTACATGCTCAAATAATTAGAAGTAAAATAGTCATTAAATAAAGGGTAAAAAGCGCTCACGCCCCCTAAACTATTCCGTTTTTTGGTTTTTAACCCTCAACTAAAAACAGTCAAGTTTTACCCCATAAACTATTTCGATTTTTGGTTTTTGACCTTCCATCCATATTCTCCGTTACATCATAACGGAAGTCCAAAAAATGGGGGCATTTTTAGGCAATCTGTATTCGATCCTAAAATTTTTGTTTTTATAAAAAAAAAACCTATTATTCGACGTGAAAGAAGAAGTCGCCAAAGTGAGTAACAGTGATAGTGAAGTTCGGAAGTTCGAGTACCACTACTCTTCTCCAACCACCAATCGTAAATTTCAACCTCTAAAAAAAAATCTTAAAAGCCATTTTTTCCCTTAAATTTAATTCTATTTATTATGAATGATATGATTTTCCCAAAATGCCCCTCATTTTTTGGACTTCCGTTATGATGTAACGGAGAATATGGAAGGAAGGTCAAAAAACAAAAACCGAAATAGTTTAGGGGGTAAAACTTACCATTTTTAATTGAAGGTCAAAAACCAAAAAACGAAATAGTTTAAGGGGCGTCAGCGCTTTTTACCCTTAAATAAATAATTATATCTTCTTCTTTTAACCACACTCACCATCTCTAGCCACCTCCACCGGCCACCTCCGCCCCCATCTGGCCTCATCGTCTCCTTCAAGTATACCGACCCGCCATGAGTAGCAAAAAAACTACTCTCATTCGGTAGACTGAAACGAACAAATGTTTAAAATAAAATTGAAGGTCATGAATATTAAATTCTGGAACCATGAGAACACATTTACCAATCTCAAAATTAGGCATCTTTGGAACGGCATTACCAATGGAGTTGTTGAGAGTGATTTTCAATATTCCAGCCAATTCCACTGTTAATTCTTGGAGTAAAGATAGATTAAGGGTAGATTTGAATCCACCAAGTGTTGTAAAGACAGTTCCGTGGACCTAATTAGTGGAAGTCGGTGCACCGTCTGTCGTCGAAATTGCTTGAATCAGCTGAGTTGTGGCGGTCTCCGATTGTGGGGCTGTGAAATTGACGAAACTACCGCTGGCGAAATTAGAAGAACCTCTGCCGTCGAAATTAGCGGAACCACTGCCACGACCTCTTCCACATTGTTAAGTTAGATGGATTTAGTCACCTATTGACGGAAAAGAGTGTTTAAGTTTTTTTTTTTGGCTAAATATAGATTTATTCATTAATCATAAAAGATAAAACGCAATTATAAGAAAAATAAAAGTTATACAATGGTTTAAACACCATGATAACAGATAAGAGTCCACACCCCGTATCGGGTAAACAACACAAAAAAGGGTAAAAATAATAAATATATGATAAAACTCTTCGCAACAGCTTCTCCGAGATCCTGGAACAGCAGCAAGCTCAATTTCATCACCTTTCTTAGAAATCAACAATCTACGAAACCATAGGCGTATCAACTGTCCCATAGATTGTCTCGGAAAGATGATGAAAAATGAGAAAGGGCCCAGAGCAACTCCGGGTTTAGAGATAAACTCCAGATCTGGAAGGATCTGAAGTAGGTCTTGCATCTGTTTCTTGAATCTTGAATAATACTGCTTTGAAAAAATTTCATCAAGATTTACGGAAAAAGAAGGGGTGAACACACCAAAAGTGAAAGGAGGATGGCTAGATCCAACCAAGAATGGTTGGATTTAGTCCTGGAAGGCAAGAAATGAAGAAACTTCTAGAGGGAGAAAAGAGAGAAAAAAAGAGAGAGAAGAGGCAGAGGGAGTGTTTAAGTTGTACGTAAATAGTCTGAGAATTTTATATGTTGTTTAAACAGTGAATGGACGATCGAGACTAAACCAAAATAGTAAAGATGAATGGGGCGAATTTCCCATTTAGACTATTCATTCTTGATTTTATTAAAATTTAATTTATAAAATTAATATTCCTAAATGATCTTATTATTATTTTGTTTTAATAGACTAAATTATCTTCTTATAATGTTATTTTGTTATTTTTTGTCATTAATAGTTGAATACTTTACACATTTTTTAATTAGACTAATTGAATCGGGTCGATAATGTGTCGTGACTGGACTAGCTCTCATTAGACCAAAGACTTTATTGAATTATTCTTCATAAAATAAAATAACTTATTGAATTATGCCAGTCCAGCCCATTTATAGAAAAGAATGAAATACAAAAGAATGTGATTATATAAAAAAAAAAAAAAAAACCAAGTATTTGTGTGAGTAAATGGTACACAAAAGTTTTACAATTCAAATCCATCTCAATACTGTGTTGCTAATACTATACTTTTCTTTACATAGAAATATCTGCCAATTGCCAAATCCTATGACTAACACAACATTGAGAAAATTCTGGCCTTCATTCTCACGACGAGCAAACAAAAGGGCCGAGAGCTGTTTGTGCAGCACGATTTACACCCATGAAAGATCTTCCACAAAACGACATTTTAATCCAAAGGTAGAAGACACGCAATTAATCAACTGTCTTAACGGCTTCTAGTCTTTGTAGAGGAACTGCTTCAAGATCAAATCCATTATCTTCTACATGTTTAGGTAGACGGATAGGGATAGGGCCGAGGGATGGCGAAGAACCTGTCAATTATTGAATATATATTAACACGGATAAGTGGGATTACATAAACGCGTGATGAGAAAAATGACTAGGAATTTACAGTCTTCCATGTCCTTTGTCTTTTGGAGGAGGAAGGTCCCTGAGAGAATTGTAACGAATCCACAGAGCTCCGTCACTATCTGAGTTGCATTTTGACCATCCCAGTCCTATTTCAAGAGGTAGAAAGAACGCCTTGTAAATGCAGTAAATAGTTATATTCCAGGCAACAGAGTTGTTACTTTACAGCAAGGTTAATATTAAAGGTCGTACCCAGTGCACAAGGCTCCCGCATCAGCAGGGTCTATGGAAGGTCGCAATGTACATCAAGGTTAACATATAAACAAGAAATGCTACAGTACATTTATGGTGTTTGATCAAGGGAAGGTGATCGTTTTAAAGGGGGGAAATGTTATTATAGGAGGATGGGGGGTACAAGTGTCGAGATCAGGACCTATGGTTCCGAGTCGAAAGTGCTGCACAAACTCTGAATGTGAACAAGAATAAAAGGCGTTTCTTTACGTTTAGTGTCACAACAGTTTGTATACAGAATTAACTATAAACTCAACCTCACATAATCTTTGTTCCGTTTTCCGGAAGTTCAGTCTTTACCAAAAACAAGGATGATCATAGTAGTTTCCTGAAATTTATGGAAACCCGATTGATGATAGTTGTCATTAGTTTGGATATATGCTTACCTTAAACATGATAACACTGGCGATGATGGTTAATGATGTAAACATCACATAGTATATGGGCGATACAACTGCTGTATTGAACGTATCAAGAGCCTGAAATTACAGACGTTAAAGCAGAAAAAGAAAGTCATCGTTAACAGTTTCAAAGCAAAGATCAGAATATTTCTTGGAGAGAACCAGAATTGTAGACATAAATTCCTAGATATATCAGTAAATCTATATAAGATCATCTACAAATTAATATCAGATTAGAAATGTAAACTGACACATCTTGATTGACATGACTGGAGTGTTATGCTCTAAAAATTCTATATATTGCACGCTGCACCGGCCTCTAAAAAATCTACCAAATTATGATGACAAGAAGCCGAATGTGGCAAAGATTTACCTAATGAAGAAAATCTAAGTTTGTAAACTAACATCAAGAAATTACAACACAATGAAGAAAAAGAAACACCAGAAAAGAGAAAGGTTTTTGGGAACAATATTCTCTTCATACTTGATTACACCCCATTAGAATACAATTTAAGTGAATAATGACTCTACACATAGAAGGTCGTGCTTGGCGCGATGCTCAAGTGTTTACTTGCTATCCGCTAGGTCACGGGTTCGAACCCCGGAAAAAGCATATTTATAAAAAAATAAAGATAAGGCTGCGTACATCGGGACCTTCCCCGGACTCTGCTGATGCGGGAGCCTTGTGCACTGGGTAAGACCTTTTTATTTTTTTAAGGAGTCTACACATCTGTTTCTTTATTCATTTATTATAGTCTAGATAAAACAACAAGTTGCTGATAAGTTTGCCATTTGAAATTTTACATATCAAAGTTCGGAATAGATGGAAGATCCGTACATTTCCATTGACCTTTTTTGTAGAATTTTCCAAGAGTTTTCTTATAAAAGAAAGTTCAAGAAGAACGGAAAGAATGACACTCCCAATTTATACAATATTATATATAAAGACAAGCTAGTGATCATAAAACTTGAGAAAATTAAACTCCTTCACAATTTCACTTCGAGCATACGTATATATAATATATGTATATGCCCACTTACCTTGTTCAAGTAGTTCAATTGGATTATCACACAAGTTAGGACAATTACAGCGAATGCCCATGTTTGAGGGTACAAAAGCTGATTCATTCCAGAGAATGTTAACTTCAACGCGATTCCAAGTGCTCTAACACTCATGACCTGCAAGTACCTTGTACCTTTCAGAACAGACCTTTTGGCAATTGGCAGTTAAAAATTAATATAAGTTGAAAGGCATTCGACTACTTACTGCGATAGAGCCCATAAGTGAACAAACTCCAATATAGGCAATTATATGAGTCTGTCCATACTGTGGGATATAATGGACAATGATTATGAACACTGCTGCTACTACCAAAGTCGCATAGAATAGAAATGCTGCCATGGAAATCAGGGTTTACAACAAGTACGAATTTTGATAACAATCAATGAAGCGGAGAGGAAATCAATTATACAAAGCATATGCAACCTGGTTCTGTAGCAAGATCCCAAACTTCCGTAACCGAGTGTATTTCACGTTCTTGAGGAGCATGTAAGGCAATTGTTGCTGAGCCAACAACACATAAAGCACATCCAAGGATTCCAAAGATATGCAGCTTCTCGTGTAAAATAACATGAGCCAGTACAGCACTGCGAGAAAATTGATTAACATGAGGCGACCAGATAAAAGAACGCTCAGGTATAATAAAATGTATTCTTCTACCTGACTATGATACTGAGTGCTCCAAGAGGCGTAACTAAAACAGCGGGTGCAAAAGCATAAGCCGCAAAATTTGCAATTTCTCCAACAACCACTGTAACAACAGCAATATATACATCAGCATATATACCCAATACCAAAGTTTAACTCTGGGATAATAGATGAAATAGAAGGAATTAGTGGTATAACAGTCATAACATAGGTCAGATATTTGGTACATGAGCAAAACCTCCTCACATGTCGTGGTAAAAATGCAGGTCAAAGTGAAAGCATTGGTCGAGGAAAGCTATGTACTGGCACAGTGCAAAAATAATCTCGACAAAGAAAGAATACAACTTTAAGAAACACCAGAAAAGATATGATAACTTGTATGCGGAAATGAAGTAATCTGAAAGCAACTCTAACATTTAACATGGAAGTATCAGTCTAATACAGCCTCAATGAAAGGTTGAGTGAGTAGAAAACTAATCGTAATTTATTTCCTACTAAGTTCACCTAGCCTTATCTAGATCTTAGACTTAGAATAATAGGAAAAGAAGAATATATATATATATATATATATATATATATATATATATATATATATATATATATATATATATATATATATTCTTCCTTTGTTACAGTCAAATGGAGGTACTCGGGAATTGCTTGACTATGCTACCCTCAACTCTTAGAATTTATATATTCTTCCATAATCAGTGTTGTAAAAATCGGCCTAGTCGGCAATTAGTCGCTAGTCGGCACCTCACTGACTATTCGGGGTAAAAAATCGGTTAAACAATTTAATCGGTCAAAATTCAGTCAAAATCGGTCGAAGTCAGCCAAAATCGGTCAAATCGATTATTTTAGTATTTGAACTTGTTATTACTTATTATGGTAATGAATTTAATTATTATGGATGGACTTTGTGTACTTTGATTTGACTAGTATTTGATAGTTAATTTTTTATGGAATTTGGTTTGACTAGTATAATATATAGGATAAGGGAATTTTAAAAAATCCATTGTAATCTAGTTAAGTTGACTACTCGCCGACTACTCGCTACTCGCCAGTCTGGCGACCGACTAGCGACTAGCCACTTCTGCAACATTGCCCCTAATTAAGTTTCCAACTTTAAAAAAATAAAAAAATAAAAAGTATCAAATAAGTAATGGATATAGCAGAACCAATATAGAGGGATAATACAAATAAAGAATCAAAATCAAGCTAAGCTTACTTGATATCAAGCCAGCCCACCAGAATGGCTCAAGCAGGTAAGAATAACCTCCAGCCCCTGTTTACCAGCAGAATAAAGAAAATGAAGCTTAGCCACCAGCTAGACGGAAACAGGATAGATCATAGCAGAAGAGACGGAAAAACTAATCTTAATAGCATAACGTAATGCCCAAAACTGTAAACATCCACATCTTCTTCAATGAAAATACTAATGATGAGTTTTTTTTTAAAAAGAAAGTAAATAGACAATCTATTTCAAGATTGTGCTGTTTCTATGGATTTGTAAAGGTGGTTCAGTTCAGTGTTCAAATAATGATTTCAAAATTTATGGAATGAACTGATCTTGTGAACAGAAGGCAATTCCTAGACTCAAGATCTCAGTTTCAGCCAAAATAAAAAAAACACCCGTCACGTTAAATCGTTAGGGCAACATCTAAACAGCAGGCATTCCCTTTGTCAGCCTATGAATTCGCGAGCAATGCTGGACGCTAAAGTAAAGCAACAAATTCAATTTATTTTACATTTCATAAGTTAAGAAATCTTCAGCAGACAAACAACTATGAAGCATCCAATTTAGGCGTGTAAAGTAGAAGAGAATTATTAAGTCAGAACTCAAGAGAGCAAAACTGTTGAAATCACATTGAATTTCATAGAAGAAATCCCATTCAAATGCCACAATGATGGCTCTTGAAAGTGATCAAATCAATTCTCCCCATAGGAATTAATAAAATTTCCAACATATTAAGCTTACTACTCTTAATTGAGCATCTTCCAATTTAATAATCCTCAATCGGAAATGTGATAAATTAAACAATTTCCAGAAAAACCCCAGTTAAGCAGTCTATTTCCATTTCATCTTTCTCCCATAAGGGTCTCTTCCAATTAATTTGGTGATCGGAAATTGCTGCCGTAAAAAAGTAATTAAGCTAAACTACTGCAGAGGAACATCCAACCTAATATTTACCCTCAATTTCATGTATTGTTTTAGTCAATGAACATATTACAACCTATGTTACCCGGACTCTTTGTTTTGGCTGCCGCATCGGTGTCTGACACGATACAACATGGTGTGGGTATGGGATCCTTATCGGATGTGGTAAAAAATATTGGGTATTTTGACGGAGACTAGGTGCATTGATCTTCCCCATCCGGCCTATAATGAGGAGGATATTAGAGGCATATTTCCCAAATTAAGGCCTATTTCCCTTTGGCCTTTACAAATGGCAGTTCGTTCATTAATTTTCTTGTATGCCCCATTGGCCCTAATTATTTCCTTATCCACGTAATCGAGTCCGAGTTCCTAGAAGTGTCCTTACTTTAGGAGATATAAACACCTGACATTCTTTAGAATATGTACCCTTACCCGAGTTCAGGTAACATAGATTACAACTGAAGGGGACCTGCATAGTTCTTCATGAATCATGACTGAAAGCAAAGACATATATGAATCCAAACCCCAAAAAAGAATTAAACTTTTAGTCCATTGATCTCCAGCCAGTTACAAGAAGAGTAGCAAAAATTGAATCCAACTCCAATAACAAACATAAATTCAAATTATAAAGAAAAAACAAAAATTTAAAGTAACCAACCTGCTCTGAGCCCAGTAGAACCAGACTTCTTGAGACCCATCTTCTTAATGATGAAACTAGAACCAATAAATATACTTGAAGACATTCCCAAGATCAAACCTTTAATGTTATCTGATGACATTCCCTCATAAGGATCTTCAAAATTCTTTCTGGGATCTTCAATAATCCCCATTTTTAAACTCCAAACCACAAAAAATTACCCACAAAGATTCTTCTTTTCCTTACAGTTATTTCTAGTGGTTATGCTGTTGCTTCAAAGATTTTCCGTAAAGATTTGAACTTTTTAACTCCATTCCACCATAGCAAATATCAACAGTGCAAGAAACTGAATTAGTTGCAGTTCTGATTTCAAATTCAGCCAAAATTATGAGTAGAAAAAAGCGGTAAACTATTGGGCTTTAAGATCAATGTTTGAAGGAAGAAGAAGGAGTTGGATACAATCAAGATTTGAATTATATAATTACTGGCTGGATTTACTACTATGACAAAGACTACTTTGTTAAACAATATTTCTGGGGAGTTTGGTGTGTGAAACAGAGTTGCAGAGCAGAAGTAAACGACTAATCTCACCTTTTTTATTATTCAATAATAACAGTGTAATTCTAAAAGAATTAAAGTAAAAAATATTTATTTCACTCTTGCTAATAAAAAACTAGTATATGGATATTTATATATATATTTCTACATTAACATTAGTTAACGGCTAATGATATTGCTAAGGCAGATCTCCTCCTGCCAAGGTAATTTATCTTCAAATGACCAAATTATCCTTTTGATAAATATTAAACTCTCTCAATTAATTTCTTTCTACAATAATTTCTTTCCTAATCTATTCACACATCAAAGGTTCTTTAGCCCAGTGGGGCAAGGGCCTGCCCACGACTCACGGTCGTGGGTTCGATACCCTCCCCGCGCATGGGGCATGCTTTAATTTGACTCCCTTTCTTGGTTACTCTCTCCTCCTCTAGTGAGTCAGTTCTATCTCCCTGCTCATGCGGCATCGCCCACCGGGCGTCAAAAACAAAATCTATTCACACTTAATCACTAATCTTTTCTCTATTATCTAAAAAATCAGCACATGATCTCTTCAATATTTTATTTCCTAATATATTCACACTCAATCTTTAATTTTCTCTCTAATATAGTACTAGAAGTTCACAAAAAAACTATATAAACCAAAATAAATTCATTTCTAAGGTTTTCATTCATTAGAACAAATAAGTAAGAAAAAAAATTGTAAATTTATTGTGCTCAATACGGCTTTGATTATCTTCTCTACTTACTTCATCTGTGAAAAAAAATATCAATGTATATGTATGACAAAATATTAAATTAAAAGAAGAATTTATAGTGTTTGCTTGCTTTTTTTTTTTTTTTTTTTGTCTTTTTTGTGAACTACTAGTATAAGAATTAGAAATTGAGTAAAAATAAATTAGGGAAGAAAATATTATAAAGACAGTGACCTGATTTTTTGGATAAGAGAGAAAATTAGATATTAAATGTGAATAGATTAAGGAATAAAATATTAGACCTGAGAATTAATTGGGAGATATTAGTATTCACTAAAAGGGTAATTTTGTCAATTGAAGTCAAATTGCCTTGGCAGAAGGAAATCTGCATTGGCAATAACACTAGCCTTAGTTAACTACCAAATACTTCACATTACACACTATTTAGGTAATTATTATACATTTGGTAGGAACCAACTATGTAAATGTCCTAATTAATCAACCACAAATTAGGTATTTCCTAATTAATTAGGTAATACTAAAGTAGTAACTTACAATACTCCCCCTCAAGTTGGAGTGTTGATATCGAGAACACCCAACTTGCTAAACAGATAATTAAACTGTCATTGAGTCAAAGCTTTGGTTAACAGATCGGCGAGTTGCTCTTTTGTTCCCCACATGACAAGGAACAAAATAACAATCGATCTCAATATGTTTAGACTGGATTGACTGCAATGTGGAGCGTCGACTGATTGTCACAATACAACTTAGTGGGTTCCGAAGTGACTCCGAGAGATTTAAACAATTCTCTTAGCCAAACCAACTCACTTGTTGCGTTTGTCATAGCTCGGTATTTGACTTCGGCTGAAGATCGAGAAACAACTTGTTTTTTCTTGGATCGCCAAAAAATAGTAGCGTTTCCTAATTGAACAAAGTTCCCTGTAACAGATCTCCTAGTTGTGGGGCAAACGGCCCAATCAGAATCACAATAAGCCACCAGTCCTTCATTGGGATTGCTACTAGGTCGGGTTGCCTTTAATATAATGAACAACTCGAAGTGCATCATCCCAATATTTTTTCCTTAGATTTTGCATGAAATGACTAAGGTTGTGGACTGCATAGGTGATGTTAGGCCTCGTTATAGTGAGATAAAGTAGTCGCCTCACTAATCGCCTATATCGCCCTGAATCTCTGATTAACTTTCCGCTATCATCTTCAATTGTCAACTTGAGTTGTGTCTGCATTGGTGTAGAACATGGCCGTGAATCGGTTAAACCACATTCCGTTAAAATATAAACAACATACTTTCTTTGGCACAAAAATAGACCTTTGGGAGAATGTGCTACTTGCCTACTTTTATGCCTAAAAAGTGTTTGAGGACTCCAAGATCTTTTATTGTAAATTTGAAATCCAAGTATCATTTTACTTGGCATGTTTTAAGATCGTTTCCTGTGAAAATAATATCGTCAACATAAACAAGGATTACAACCAAGATGTTACATCTCCGATAGATGAATAAGGTAGGTTATATTGCAGTCTGCCTAAAATCAAAATTGGAAAGATAAAAAGTGAGTTTACCAAACCAATTATTTCATGCTTGTTTCAATCCATACATGGACTTCTTGAGCTTGCAATAAAAACTTGGCCTCGGTGCAGGAAATCCAAGTAGTGGTTCCATATAAATATCCTTTGCAAGATCTCCATGAAGGAATGCATTGTTGACATCTAATTGGAATATGCTCCAATTTTTAGAAACTGTCAAAGCCAAAAGACATCGAACGATGGTCATTTTGGCAACCGGAGAAAAAGTCTCAATGAAATCCTCCTCATCGACCTGAGAGTAACCTTTAGCCACCACGCGAGATTTAGATCTTTCTAGAGAACCATCAGCTCAAAACTTCAATTTATAGACTCAACGGTTGGAAATAGGTTTCTTTCCAGGAGGTAATAGGGCATAGACCCAAGTGTTGTTACTCTCAAGGGCGCGTATTTCGGCTGCCATAGAATCTCGCCACGTAGGAGAACGAACGACTTCTGCATAGCTGCGAGAGGCTCGGTGTAACGGGACAGAGAAGTTAAGTAACATTTATGAGAAGCATAAATTTTTTCATAAGATAAATAAGTATGGAGTGGATAGACCATACCTGAAGAAGCCGTCCGAGAATAGTGAAGGGTGTTGCAAACATAATCGCGAAGCCGAACAGATGGTTGAGTATCACGTGTGGACCGTTGAAGCGGGACATCCAGGAAAAAAATAGGCTTAAAGCGGGGAGCGGTGGACAGAAGCTCCCCCTAACTGTGGTAAAGTATCAAACAACATTAAAGGATAACTACTAGAATAATGGGTAAGGTTTGGGCTATTGGATTAATGTGCTACTGGAAAATAAGGCGGACTGGGCTGACCAAGTGTGCTACTGAAGGAATGGGGTGGGCCGGCTGTGCAAGGCCCATATAGAGATCTCGCGGGTTTGCAGGTCGGGTAGGCGGATCTGGTCGCGGGTTGCGAGGGAGGGATCGGGTTGGTGTCTGGGCTGGTTAGGATTTTCTGGGCAGGAGCTGGGCCAAGAGGATCTGTTTGACATGGCAGCCAAAAATTTGGGAGGAACATTTTTTTCCATAACGGAAGTCCCACTTCCGTCTTGGCTGACGTGGCACTCTCCCCGACGCGCCTTGCCACGTGACTTCCATCTTGGACCCAGAACGGAAGTCCCACTTTCGTTCTCAACTGGCTGAAAAACAACCCTACAAACCCTAATTTGATCCGTGACATGAGGACGGAATTGCCACTTCCATCCTCAAATTACAGGTTTTTTGCAGTGTCGAGTCTTTTCTCACTTCGCTTTTTTGACCATGCATTATTGAACGTAAATATCTGAACGGTTTTGGTATTTTCGTTCACATTTCTGACCGATTTTTAGATACTTGTCCATTCAAAAATTCAAATTTTAAATTTTTGAATTTCCAATTACATCTATAAATAACCTCTCAACCTCTCCACAATCTACAACATTCTCAACTCTCAAACCTAAATTTTCCTCATCCTCAACGCATTTATTTCCATAAAAACCCTATCTTCCCTAATATAATTTGATAATGAATAGAGAAATGGATCCCGCCCTGGAAGAGTATTTCAGACACCAATTTAGAATTGCGGTCAGAAATCAAACTGATGGAAAAATGGTAGTATTTTATTTTGTAATGTGTAAGTTTTTCTTGTATGAAATGTGTTTAGCTCTCTAAGTAATTATTTTTTTGTAGCGTCTTCCATCAAAGTAAACAAATTGGTTGGAGCAAATTGGTCTCGGGTTAGCAAGTTCTGTCTATCTGAAGGACGACTTTGGGAATCAATGGTGCGTTTATGTAACCAAAATAGATGATACGTACTACCTGGACGGAGGATTACAACAATTTTTGTGTGACAACAATCTTCGTCCCACAAATAAAGTTCATTTTATCCCCTCTCCAATGAATGTACTAGATATTTCTGTTAAGGGAGGGCCCGAGATAGGTTACCTGAAGGGCGAATTATCAGACGGGGCTTTTTTCCGGCAGAGTTTTCGAATAGACATTGACAAAACCTATTCGGCACTTTCCAAACCGGTACATTTTCTAATATTAAAATTTTAGTAATAAATTCGTTCCTTTTACAAGTATGGGTTGTAATGTTGTTTCCCGTGTACAGTGGATATGTAGAAACTACATGCAATGGCATGTTAGAATGCATCTTAGAATCCCCGAAGTACTACACATGTGCAATTTTCACGGGAACAAATTGACACTCCAAGTGGCTGGAGATGAAGGCGGAGACGATTACTATTTTTTTGGGTGGGATGAGTTTGTTGTGTTTTCAAGATTACACCCCGGTGACCATGTACAAATTCATTCAGCCCCTTACGATATCCTTGATTATAGGGCTGGGAATGATGATTTTGCCAATTTATTACATCAACTTTAGTAATAAGTTATTGTAATGTTTGCAATTTTTAGATATTGAATGAAAAAAATTAAACACATTTAAAACAACTTTACACGATTGCTAACAAAATTGATAATTTATACATTCTAAACTATTACAAATTAGTAAAATTGAAATACAATTAATGTGGAGGAGGTGCTTGGTCAAGATTTGCTAACATGGGGCAAGTCTTCCGGTTGTGACCGACTTGCTTACAGTGGCCGCACTTATTTTCTCTTTGAGTTCCCCTGTTCTCTGTGTCCATAGGCATTTGAAATCTCCGCCTTTGAGGTCGACCCACCTGCGTACCTTTCATGTTAGGAGGGTGATGTGTCATATCAAAAGGAGGAGGTGGTCTCCAATGAATGGGATCAGGTACAGGGTATAAAATTGACTTGTACGTATTTCTATAATGCTCGAGAGAATAGACAGGGTGGATACTTAGAAGCATCCTCCATGATCATTTTTGACACAGCAATGACATGTGAGCATGAAGTTGAATAAGTATACTATTTATCACAGTTACAAGCACGAGCTGATAAGTTGACCGTGTATATTTTTCCACCTTCGTCAGGTTCTCTATGTCGGGACATGACCCTATAGATACCTTGGTCTTTGTGGTATCGTTGCAGAGTCAAACTTGTTGCTTTTTCTTCGTACGTGAAGTACTGTTCCCATATTCTCTTAGGGAATGACGTTTGACAACTATTAGCGTCTTCCCGGTGTGTGTCAAAATAATGTACAAGCTTGAAAAATATCATCTCCACAAGAGCTTTCAAAGGCAGCGCTCTAGACTGCTTTAGAACGCTGTTAAGAGCCTCGGACATGTTTGTCGTCATGCAACCGAAACACTTTCCCCCGTCGTATGCCAAAGTCCACAACTCTTTGGGTTGCTGCATCAACCAGTTAAATGCATCCTCATCTTTTTGTTTAATACGATCAAGATAAAAATCGCACTTACTTTTTTTCTTTTGTGTTGCAGCAATCCACACATAATCTTTCAATTCTTTGTGTTTTGCATGAGTGTGAAAATTTGACCTGTAATGCCTAAGGCAGTATCGGTGCACTGCCATTGGGGGTTGCCATCCGGGGACGCTAGCCACGACACTAAGAATGCAGGGATGACGATCACTAATAAGACAAACTTGTAAGTCTTTCACAACATGTTCCCTTAAGTGGTTAAGGAACCATGATCAAGTGGAAGTTGCATCTGATTAGACCAAGGCAAAAGCAATGGGTAAAATTTGATTGTTAGCATCCTGAGTGCTTGCAACCAAGAGTGCCCATTTATAATTCCCCCTAAGATGTGTGCCATCAATTGAAATTATAGGTCGGCACCACTTGTGACCGTCAATTAACGGTTTAAAAGTCCAGAACACTACCTTGAACACCTTAGGGCCATTAACAGTTACTCGTGGATGGTTACCAAATTTGACTATAGCACCCGGGTTAGAATCATGTAGTACCCGCATATACTGTGGCAGTAATTGAAAAGTTGATTTCTAAATACTAAAAAGTGTTTCTATAGCATGTCGACAGGCATACCAAGCTTTTCTATAGGTACAAGTCAAACTCATATTATTTTCACAAGCAGCCCTAATCAATTTAACAGAAATTTCAGGATCAGCCTGTATAAGGTATAGAATTTTTACCCCAATGTAGCTGGAGGACATGTTGCATTTTTTGTTCTGGTCCATCAAGCAGTGGTGTCCCTGGTTGAGCTTGGTAACCTTTCACATTCCATCCACCCTGTTATGGTTAACGCGAATGTACCAACTGCATCGGCTTTTTTCAGTTGAGTTTCTACACACCCCGTTGAACCATTATCTGTTACTCATGTCTCTTTTCCACTCCCTCAAGGCCACCTTGTCATGCCACACGTTAACTGCCAACATTGCCTCACGTTTAACCTTGAACTGCATCCCCAAACATATTTCGGGAAAATTGGGATTCCATATTTTAATTGTGTTTCCCCCGTATGTCAGTTTAGGGACAGGTTCCATGGAACCCATATCATTCCAACAGGAAAAATTAGCATAGTTATCGTATGATGGCATATTCCATTATGGAATTGCTGGGGCTGACGTAGATGGAGTTGGTTCAGGCTCTTGGACCGTCTCTTCATTACTTGGTCCAGCGGTTTGTTGTTGGATTTCAGGGATGGAATCTTCCGCTACCGCCTCTGCATCTTCCTCGACCCCGTCGTCCTCGTGTTCTCCATCACTATCGTCTGCGAAGTCGTTTTCCGTTTCCGGAACACCGTCAATGTCTGATATTGGACCCAAGGAATCCATGACCGAATTATCTGTAACTAGACGGTGGGGGCATAGTTGGTATGAGATTTGACTCCAAAAAATATAGTTCCGGAACAAATTGTGCCTATGGCGAAAATTCTGTTGTCGGGATTACAAATCTATCTATATGTCTCTGCACAAGTTCTAACAGAGCACCAACATGAATCCTTTGTAGTTTGAAATCCATTTGGATTCCCCACAAATTGTCTAAATCTTCTTCGTCGTTAAGGTGTACAACATCGTACATCACCATGTTGTACGTCGGCATGAATAATGGACTAATCATTAATAGCCGAACAGTGACACCAGAAATATCGACTCCTTTGCGCCGACATATTCTGTGGCAAAGTTGTCGAAATGAAAGTTTTTGTATAACTTCCATACTTCTTTCGCTTGGCTCTGCAAAACGGGGATAACCACTATTTTCGTACACTACATTGTGGTTGAAATGTAAATACAATCTCATCGGACATTCGAGTGCCATTTTTTTTACACAAAATATGAAGTTGAGGAAAGATGGTTTGCTTGGAAAAAATTGATTGGAGGATGTTGTTTGAGGTAAGAAAAATGGAGGGAAGATTATTGGATTTTATAGAGATTTTGGTAGTGAATGGATAGGATTTTCTATCCCTAAAAAATCAGGCCACAAATGTCTGCAGGGGAAAACATTTCTGCCCCTTGAGGGGCTTCCGTCCTCAAGGGGTAGAAATTTTATCCCTGGATGTCCACATTATTATTATTATTATTATTATTATTATTATTATTATTATTATTAGTGTGCTTCGTCCACCAATCCTCTTCCTTCGTACCCAAAAATATGGCAGAGAAGGATAAAGAAAAATTCGCATTTCCTTCTGTACCGCTTAGCCCTTGGATTAGCCTAATGCAGAGTTATATAAACCAAACATGTAAGTTACGAAAACATTGAATTATTACATTTACCCGTAATTGCATGCAACTTACCGCAACGTATTCCTCCCACTAGGCCTCAGCACCATCCAAATCAACACTGTTGGTCCTACAGTCGTACTTGAACCATGGTTTGCGATTAAGTGCTTCAAAATCCCAAAACCGCCTACGCAGTTTTACTACACCTGTGTCGATCATATCTACTGTGAATTGTCCGCCGGTGACGGAGTTCATTCCGTAGACAATTTCGTTGTACCAATCGGACCAACGTTTTTTCACCATTGTAACCCAGTGTACTAAATCATAACAAATTTCTATTAATACATACATACTCATATTCTGCAGGCCATTCTCTGGTAAAATCAACATCCCTGAATTTGTTACGCATTTCTTTTTGAATAAATTCTGGAAATTTTGCCATTTTAGAAGATGATTTTTTAAGAGGAAAAAAGAAATTGTGAAGAGGACAAGGAAATTTTAGGTTTGGGAGTTGAGAATTTTGTAGATTATGGAGAGGTTGAGGAGTTATTTATAGATGTAATTGGAAATTGGACAAGTATCTAAAAATCGGTCAGAAATGTGAACGAAAATACTAAAACCGTTCAGATATTTACGTTCAATAATGCATGGTCAAAAAAGCAAAAGTGAGAAAAGACTAGACACTGCAAAAGCCTGTAATTTGAGGACGGAAGTGGCAATTCCATCCTCAGGTCACGGATCAAATTAGGGTTTGTAGGGTTTTTTTTTTCGGCCAGTTGAGAACGGAAGTAGGTCCAAGACGGAAGTCCCACTTCCATCTTGGCTGACGTGGCAGTGTTGGACCCAGAACGGTCCTACTTCCGTTCTGGACAAAAATGTTCCTCCCAAATTTTTGGCTGCCATGTCATGACCATTCTCCTAAAACACTGTTAGTCTAATGCAATCCCCAGCGGACCGGGAAGGTTATTTTCTAGGCTGGCATGACTGGGTAATGGACCAAGCTGGGATATTTTTGGGCTGGTCCAATCCTGGTTCGGCTGAGCAGAGTGGGTGATGTCCTGAGACTCATCAATTAGAAATTTTTCCAGGACTTTTTCTGAGTGTGGAGAAATATTTCTTAACAATGGGGCGAATGGAAAAATGTCCTCAGAAAAGTGAACATCTCGAGAGACAAATAATTTTCTTGAATGTAGGTCATAAACTTTTCAACCCTTTTGGTCCATAGGATATCCTACAAAAATACACTCGGTGGACCGTTTGGTGAATTTATCTATTGAAGGATTTATGTTGTGGACATAACAAAGAGATCCAAAAACACGAAGTTGGTCAAATGTAGGTGGTCTACCAAATAAAATTTCACAAGGTGTTTTATTATTTAGCAACTTACTAGAAGTGTGATTGACGAGATACCTGTCTGTTATAATGCACTCCCCCAAAAATGGATTGGTATATGGGCCTCAAAACGAAGTGCTCATGCGACATTTAGAATGTGTCTATTTTTTCTTTCTACCCGCCTGTTTTGTTGAGGAGTATAAATACATGATGTTTCATGAAGAATACCGTTTTGGGGAAAAAATCTCTAAGACTTAAAAACTCAGTTTCATTATCACTCCGAACTCGTTTGATAACTCCTTGGAATTGTGTGGAGACCATATTGTGAAAATTAATAAAAATCTTTTTTGTTTCATTTTTTTCTTTGAGAAGATAAACCCACACGAACCTAGAAAAATCATCCACCAAGTAGAAAAAATAATGTGCCCCAGTCTAAGGAAGGAGATTGGTATTTACCCCATAAATCACAATGTATAAGTTCAAAAGGGTGTTTAGCGTTATTAATACTAAGAGGAAAAGATAATCTAGAGTCTTTCGCACGATGACAAACATCACAAGGTAATGATTTATTATTCAATTTTTTTAATAAAACAGGAATATTATGTAAGGTGCAAAAAGATGGATACCCGAGTCTTTGGTGCCACAATTGACTACTTTCCTCTGAGCGGGCTGCCGCCATTATTTTGCCTTGGTGAGTCATGTCTTTGAGACGATTGATGCCCCCCACTTAGCTCACCTTCCCCAATCAACGCCTTCTGGATTAGGTCCTGCACAACACAATACTTATCAAAATAAGTGACATAACATTGTAATTCTTGCGCCAATTGAGAAACATAGATTAAATTACACAAGAATTTAGGCATATATATGACTTTGCCGAGACAAACCTTTGAGTTTAGGGTTACTGTACCAAACTTACTTTCCCAAATACGTTTTCCATCTGGTAGACTCATGCTAACATGTATTACGAGATTTTGTAAATTTTCCAATTTATTTTTCACAGATTGGTGAATTTAGTCCCTAAACATAGTGATATTCGCGATTTTGGCACCCATTCTAAATTTCTTTGTATTATAGTCCCCAAACATATTGTGTTTGGTGGAGTTAGTCATTTCGTTCAGATCTGTTACGGGAAAAATGAATTTTGAATTATTTTGTAAAAGATAAGATATAAATCAGGGTTATTTTCGGTTCGGTACATCAAGCTGAAAATAACCCTGGGGTTAATCCTTAGCAGGCTTCAGAAACATTTGTGTTTAAGCAGGATTCTTGAATCACAGGATATATGACCAAACTTTTTGGGGTATAACAAGATTTTTGGCTTGGAACAAGGGAAGAAGAAGAAGAAGAAGAAGAAGTATCCAATTTTGGGTACTTAAAGATGGAAAAAATATTAAATATATTTGTTGGAATACATCTTCCCATAATACCCTTCCCATTTTGGAGTTTTCAATTATTTTTTTTACTCTATAACTGTTGACCATAACAGATCTGGACAGAAGGACTAACTCCACCAAACGCAATATGTTTGGAAAATTGGGATACAAAGAAATTTAGAATGGGGACCAAAATCGCGAATGTAACTATGTTTAGGGACTAAATTCACCAATATGCCTTTATTTCATTCACAAGTAATATGATGAGAGGCACCACTATCAAGTATCCAAGGCAAAGAACAAAAAGAAATTGTTTTACCATTGGTGTTTAAGGCCACGCTTTTATTATCTTGGAGTATTCTAGTAAATTCCATATCCAATTCTCTTAATTGGCCTTTGTGCAAAGAAGTTGTAGCACTTTGCCGAATGGAGTATGTCGCACCATGCGCTGATGAATTGGATTGCCCGAGCATTGCGCGGAAGCTTGCTGCATGGACACCCTTGGTATCCTGCGCAATACCCCGCGCGATGCGCGACAAATTGTTGTATTTCTGGGTCGCTTTCAGTCATCTGGTCATATAATGGGCCGCGCCGCTACATGATAGCTCGTGCCTCCTGTGCGACCACCACGCCCTCGATTTCTTTTACCACGGCCTCCTTTGCCTCGAGATCCGTTATTTAGCCTTCCATGAAGGCACCAACAATCATTTTTTTCGTGTCTGATATTTCCACAATGTTCACAAACAACACAATTAAATTCAGAATTAAATGAAATGTTAAAAATCGAACCTTCTATGGTTGATCCATCAGTTTCTGACACAGAGAAAAAGTGAGTTTCTTCGCGAAATACCGCATTAAATACTTTGTCTACCGGTGGCAGTGGATCACTGTTCAATTGTTGACTCTGTATTGTACCAAAACGTGAATTGAGCCCAAGAAGAAATTGATGGACACGCTCATCCTGACGTTGTCGAGTAAGTATTGTGATGGTCTCCTTGCAACCACTGTTTGGAAGAGGCACATATCGCTCTAATTTATTCCAAAGGGTCTCAAGTTTTCCATAGTATTCTGTTACACTCATGGTACCTTGACGTAGCAACTGAATCTTCTCCCGCAATTGGTAGATCTGTGGCCTATTATCTTGTGAGTATCTTGTTTTGAGAATCACAAACATGTCCTTTGAGGTCTTGGCTTGTATCAGCATGCCCCAGAATTTTGTTTCGACATAAGTCATAATCCATCCATTGATGAATGAACTACAGCGATCCCAATGTCCCGCCATAATGGGATCAGTTGGCCTAACAAAAGACCCATTGATCAAACTTAACTTGCCTTTGGCTTGCAAGGAATTTTTTAACCCGGAAACCCAATCACCGTAATTGTTCCCGTCAAATAGGATTGGGGTGATAGCAATGCTAGGATTATCTGACGTTGAGATGTAGTATGGAGAGCTCGGAACGACATATTTTATTTCGCCCGAGACTGATGACTGATCCTTGCTCATGATTTTTTATTTTCTTTAGGATTGTTTTTGCTGTGATACTATAAAAGAATTGAAGGGAAAATATATATTTTACTATTGCAAATAAAAAACTAGTACATGAGTATTTATACATATGTTCCTACACTACATTAGTTAACTACCAAATAACTCCATACTAAACACTATTTAGGTAATTACTATACATTCGGTAGGAACCAACTATGTAAATGTCCTAATTAATCAATCACCAATTAGACACTTCCTAATTAATTAGGTGATACTAAAATAGCAACTTCCAATAAATTGGTTTGTGTATTCAATAGAGATTTTAAAAATAGGGATTGGATGGCCAAGTGGGTAAGGCCATCACACTTGGGGCTTAGGTCCCAAGTTCAATCCCCATATCTCACACAAGGGAATGATTTAATTGTCATTTTCTTTGGGCTCCCTTGTGTGGATCTTATACTCCCCTCTTGGGGCACCCGCTCAACGGGCTTATACGACATCCGCTCAACACGGGACTTCTACGACACCCGCTCAAAAACGGGACTTCTACTACTCCCCTCACGGGGCACCCGCTCAACGGGCTCTTCTACGACACCCGCTCAACGGGACTTCTACTACTCCCCTCACGGGGCACCCGCTCAGCAGGGGCTTCTACTACTCCTCCTTCAGGTGAGGTCGACCTCCTCTGGAGAGGTCTAATAATAAATAATTGTAATAAACTAGACTATACTTATAAATGGTCTAGTTTTTTTTTAAAAAAAATAGAGATTTTAAAAGATTCTATTTTTAGATTGGATATTTCTTTACTTTACTTTTACTTTTAAAGATATGTCATCACTCCAACATTTAAAATCTCATATAAAATTAACTAAAAACTTTTAATTTGAATATTATGGAGAGAAACTTAGAATTCGAGGAAAATAAGAGATTTTCAACACAAATTTAGGCTTATCAATCTATCAAAATTCTCTATTTAATAAAATCTATGAGAATCTATAGAGTTTTGCATACCAACACATTTCAACAGATACTTTATAATCTAAATTGAATAACTCTAGATTTTAATGGATTTATTAAAATTAGTATTGAATACATCTAGATTTTGATGTACTTTTTCTAAAATATGAATTGAATGCCTATACACCTTGAAACTTCTTAAAAATCCTAGATTGAATACACTCTCATAATCAAAGGTGTTCTAACCCAGTGGGACAGTCGCCTTCCCACGAACCCTCCGCCTACGTGCAGCAAACTTTAATGTCCTTTTTCTAGGACTATCTCCTCATCGTTTGAGGTAGTTCTTTCTCTCCTATATGGGGCAACCGCCCAATCGGGCTTCAAAAAAAAAAGAATACACCCTCATAAGTGTAAAACCTGTCATCATTTCGCAACTACACAACACATATCTTATCACTTCATCTAACACAGCTTATCATTTTCTCTCTTAAATGAGTAAAATAGTACTTTCATTTTCTTTTAATATCTACGGCTTTAACAAAAAATCTATTTTCATCATTCTTGCTACACTTTTAAATAACTATGTCTTTATGGGAATCGGGTAGCCCAAGTGATAAGGCTACCCGAACACGGGGCGGAGGTCCCGTGTTCGATTCCTATATCTCCCCATAATGGGGCAAATAATTTCTCCTCCCTTATGAGGCTTATCTTCCTCTCCCCAAGCATGGGGCATGCTTCAATCTTCCCTATCTCAGGTACTTCGACTCTTCGCCCTCGGGAGCAATCGCTCGGCGCTCATAACTATGTCTTTTGTCATTTTTTCTTTTAAACGAGCAAGTCTATATATACTCTTCTTAATTTTATTAGTGTCCAATTTATTATATACATATTTAAAAACTTTTAATATTACATCTTTAACGACTATATTTACTTCTCTCCTAATTGTATACTTTGATAATTTATTTGACAAAAAAAATTTAACTCTTAGCGCTAGAAAATAATATTAGTATAATATTAAGAAAAATTTAGTACTCTAGGACTTGAGGCAGTATGGTTCCTATGCGGAACAGGAAAAATTATGTACTGTGCAGAACAATCTGAACCGTCAGATGATAGTTTTAACGGTCCAAATTTGAAGAGAGAAAAGTTGCGGCTAGACTTAAAAAATAAAAAGTAAAAACTTTTCTCTCTCCAAATCTGAACAGTTCAAAACTATCATTTAACAGTCAGATTGTTTTGCATGGTGTGAAACTTTTCCTGTTTCACATAGGAGTCGGAGTGGACTTGAGGAGACTGAGCCAGACCCATAACCCAAGGTCAACATCTGCAAACTGGCATAGAAGAAGAATTTGGGCACATAGATATTCCCCACCCATGTGAACGCATGCCTTTTACTAATTTGCATTGTTGCAAGATCTTAACTATCACTTATTGACCAATGCAATTTTCCCACTTCACTTAAATAATAATAAAAAAATTATCTTCTGAAAATTTGTGACTAGGTGGTACGGGTGAAAATCCTCTGTCCCCATCTGTGTATGTCCCCGTGTCCCTAATCAATCAGAATTTACTATATAAATATTTTTTTTAATTATATATACACATGGTGAATTGTGATTGGTTGGGGACACGGGGACAGAGGATTTTTTGCCAGGTGGTACATGGAAAAAAATCATCCGTTCATGTTCCGTGTCTCCATCCCTGTACTCATGAATATATATTTATCACGTGTATATTTTTTTCTTGTATGTTCCATTTTTTTTTATGTTATAATTTTTTAATTAAAAATTTAATACATGACAATTTTTGATTGGTGGGATAGAAAAGAGGACACCGAATAAGGATAGAGAATTTCTAATCGTGGTAGATGAATTATTATTATTATTTATTAATGGATAGGTGGACGATGTAATTTTCTTTAAGAGAGAAATAGAAGTATTATTGCTCCATATTTACTAAAAACTGCAGGTAGACTAGCAATGGTAAATGGGTTGTTTGATCAAGTCGTGGGACGGTGCGGGGCAGGGTAGGGCAGTGTAATTTTGATTGGTCAACAGAGTGGGTCGGGCTGACCCACAATTTTTTTGACGGGGCGAGATAATGAGTTTGTCATAGGGCGGCGCCAGCTAGGTGGGTAAAAAATTAAAAATTTAAACATGGTCTGTCCTGTCACAAAAACACAAGTATATCGCAAGACGAACTAGGTTTTAACGGATTAAAAAATAGGACGAGGAAATGAATAGCGGACCGGATCAACTCATTTGCCATTGCTAAAGTAGACAAGTACTTATGATTTTTGTGATGGGTAAAAGAAACTAATAAAGTATGCTAAAGTAAAAATAAGTACTTCCTTAAGAAAATTCGTTATGTAAACCAAAAAGCTTTTGGTAGTGTTAAATCTCTATTTCTCTGAATCTATTATCCTTTTTTCTTTTTAGATTACACTAGCACTTAAAATTTTGAGGTACGTATATAAATGAAAAGCCCATAGAGAAAGGAATACTTTTATTTGTAATGTCATATATAATACAAAATTCTGATCTCAATGAATGTTTCAGTAGTATTTCATGTCGTTTATCTATATTGTTAGAAAAGAAAGAGGAGAAAAATTAAAGATGGAGGATATGCAAATTATCACTTTGGGAGTGTCATCTCTATTTATACTCTTGTGATTTCATTGATCGTTAATTAATCTAACATATTGAGTTGTTCGCGAAATCGTTCAATATATATAATATAATATAAATATCTATTTTTATAATACATATAATATTTTATTATTTTGGACTATATTTATTAATTCTAATTATATTTGTTATTGTTAAATTCTATTATATTTAATAATTTATTGAAATTTTTTGAGTAAAAATTAATTAAATGAACTCGAGTAAGATCTAAAGCGAATAATTTGAATTTTGACTGCTAATCGAGTCGAGGTTGAGCTGTTCGCGAATATTTCGAACAGTTAAACGAACGAATTCGAACAAAATTTCAAACTCAAGACAAAAATAAACGAACGCAAACACGTTTAGTAAAACTCAAGTTCGAAACTCTAAAACTCAATTCGTTCGACCTCATTTACGGTCTAGTTGTACCGCCTAGTTGTGATATCGCTAAGAGTCTTGCATACTCTTTTCTGGACCACATTCCAGAAGGGCACAAATTTTGTATGGCGACAGATCACTCTCCAAATCTTGATGTATAAATCTTTTCAAGTACTTAGAATTCTCGTGTATTGTTTGTAATGTCTAGAAAACATCAGAACTGCAGAAAACCCCACAAAAAATTCATCAAACACCAAAGAAAAACAACATAAAAACAAACAAAGACGGATTAACGGATTAACATAAAATACATGACATTGTTTTTAGAGGAAACTTTTTTTTGGCTTTAACGAATTATGGAAATCCATATTTCAGCAAAGACGGATTTTTAGAATCCGTCTTTGTCTGACGTAGCACTTGCTAGCATGGTCGCAGATTTTGGTTAATAGGCCTCCCCCTGTGAATAAATATCAGATCAAGCCACTACAATAAAAAAAGGTCTATTGCGTCGTTTGACACATGTCGTAATAAGGTAAAAAAAATATCAATATAGATGTATATCAACATTTATTATAAATGTCCAATAAATGTCGTTATAGTTTCTTAGGACATTTGTTACAAGCGCTGATACCTATCTATTACGGCGTTTGTTGCGTCATTTTCAAGTAAAAAATGTCTTTTTGCCGCCATTTGTAAATAATCGCAACAAGTCACATACGGTGTTTGTAAATAGCGTGAATATTATAGTTATTGCGACATTTGTTACGACATTCGTAAATTATGAAGTCAGACTTGTCGAGCCAAGCCAAGTCAAGCTGGGGCCAGAGCCTATACAAGCCAAGCCGAAGCCTAGACAAGTCGAGCTGCCGAGTCTAGCAACCTTTCGAATAATGTAGAATAAAGTTTCTCTCTACTCAAATGAATGAGAATTGAACTCCGCGACCTCCCGCATGTATGCGCGGTGGGCCGCAGTGCTAACTGACCATTTGTTATTTGTTGCACCTCCTATTACATTTGTTATAGTGGATTTTTGAATTTTATACATTTACTTATTTTAATTTCTCTTTCTGTTTTGATTTTTTTTATGAATCAAATTAAAATTAATACACTCTCATGAAATTTGCAAAAAGTGTATTAATTTTAACGTACCCCTTCGTATAAAATCCAGACATAGAGACATTTGCAAAAAGTGTTACTTTAATTTATCCCGTTCGATTTTAAGCGATGTTTGCAAAAGAAACGTTAGTACAAAAACGCCGCGATAGAGTGTTTTTGTTGTAGTGAGCCTTCTATAAAAACATGAAAGACCAACTATGCTCCTTCTCCTTCTAAATGAACAATAAAAAGTTTCAAGTACAAGATAAATTTGAATAAACATGAGCAATTACAATGTCTCACAAGCATCTCTCCATTTGTACATAAATGATCCAATTACCATGTAGCTACTGAGATTGCTATATTAAGCCAAATGCATTTTTTATTTTTAGCTAAGTTTTAGTATTTTTTTTTGTTGTTGTCAAGCAATCTTAAATTCTCCCTCACCAGAGGAGAATTTTTATTGCCCGACGTAGGGGAGGGTGTTGAACCCGGGACCTCTTGGTCATGGGTAGAGGCTTGCCCCACTGGACTACGGCCTCCTTGACGCTAAGTTTTAGTATTTGAGTACACAATACTAAGAAAGAAACTATAATATGTAATTACCATATACATATATCAAATGCATCAGTTACAAAAAGAAGAGAGGTTCCACTTCCTCTGCAAGAAAAAGAAGAAAATTTATAAAGATATATGGATATATTTTTCACTCCACCGTATATATATACACATCAAATACCTTTGACAACGAGAACATTTCAAAGCAATGACAAGAAGATCAATTGTTACATCAGTATAGCCCATCATTCTGCTTCTCTGAGTTGCAAGCAAAAATGAATTTGTTAGGAAATATCGACCAGAACAACCTGAAACCGTTGTAACAATTGTTAATAATTAGACATTTCTAGTTCATTATTGTTTTCATTTCTGGTATCGCCTATAGTATATAGTCGTGTAGAGAGAACTTGGGTCTTATACGAAATTTGTAGAGGCGACCTAATTTGATAACACTGTATTTTTTCTTTTTTAACATTTTAAAAAAAGAAAATCATTTATAATCAAGAACTCACGAACTTGGCTAATTCTACTCACCTTGGCCAAATTCTCAAACGCCCGTCCCATCTCCCTAAATCCCTCGTGGACTTTTCCACCTCTCCAGCCCGGTAAAAAATCCTCTGTCTCCGTGTGTGTTCCCAACCAATCACAATTCACCATGTGTATATATAATTGAAAAAAATGTTTATATAGTAAATTCTAATTGGTTGGGAATAGGAATGGAGACAGAGGATTTTCACCTCTCCAGACCACTCCACTCACCCGTTTAGGCCCCTCCTCTCTAGGCCGTCCATCCCTCAGTCCACCAGTCCAATCCACTCCCACATGGGAGATTTTTCCAGATCAGTCGACTCCCTCTCCTCTTGGACCCCTCCCGCAGCAGGTCCGCCAACACCTCTTCGTCGTTCTGACCGTGTTAGTCAGCCCTCTGTCCGGCTGAAAGATTTTGTGTACAAATCTGTAATGCCCGCCACGCAATCTCACTCTTTTATCCTCTTAAAAAATGTACAGTCTACCCACTACAATTTTTTTTTAATCATATGATGGTTTGTCTGCTACGCATAAATGTTTTTTGCCAGCTTATCTCTTTATCCAGAGCCCAAGGACTTTACAAAGGATTCCAAATATATAGAATGGTGAGAATCCATGGCGGCTGAAATATCCGCCCTAGTAAATAACCACACATGAGTCTGGGCTTACCTTTCCAGCGGAAAGAAACTAGTGAAGTCTTGTTGGGTTTATTGTATCAAATTAAAAGCTAATGGTTCTATTAAGCAACCCAAGTCTCGTGCTGTCGTTAAATGTTACTCTCAAGTCGAAATGGAGGATTTTATTGAGACATTTGCCCCGATAGTAAAAATGACCACGGTTCGCCGTATCTTAGAAGTAACTGTTTCCCGATGGTAAATCATTCATCAATTAGGTGTTAACAATGTCTTTTTTCTTGGAGACCTCTCAAAATAGATTTATATGAAACCACCTCCAGGTCTTGTTCCTTCCAAGTGCATCATGTGTTGATGATTGCGTAAATTTATATATGGGCTTAAACAAGTCGGGCGATGTTGGTCCCATAAGTTGACTAATACTCGTTTTTTCTTTGATTTTCAACAGTCTCCTACAGCGCATTCATTGTTTGTTTTTAAGAAAGGTAGTATAGTTATTATCCTTCTTGTATACGTTGATGGTATTATCATTACAAACAATGATGTGCAAAGATGTAAAGAAATTAAGTAGTTCTTGGATTCCAACATCAAAATTAAAGATTTGTGTGCTCTAAAATACTTCCTAGGGATCGAGGTAGCCTCATCCAAGGGTTTATTTCTTTGTCAAAGGAAATATGCCGTAGACATCTTAACTGAAACTGGTTTATTTCCTGCCAAACTCACTTCCACAAATATGGAGTTACATTTAAAATTGTCAAATGATGATGACAATGGCCATATGTTATTTGATTCGGGAAAATATTGAAGACTTGTTGGGAGATTACACTACTTGACAATTACGAGGTTATGAAACAACATTAGTATTCTAATCAAACTATACTCCCATGGTTCATTATATATCAACAACGTTTAAACTATTGGTACTATGAAAAATTTAGAAGCTAACGGTGTAAGTATGTCCATAATTTACGCAATATGTAATGAAAGTCTTATATTTAGAAATGGTTCGTTATTTGGAAGGATGTTTTATATGATTGAGACAACTTATACACTCTCATGGTACAATATTACTCTTAAGTATGTCTTAACTTTATAACATCACTCTTAACAAGCTAACAATGTAAATCAATTTCAAGGTTATAAGATTGTTTGTAGACTATTAGTAATATGAAAGCGTTGTAAGTAATCTATTTTTTATTAGTACTATGAAACTCTAACCGTACACATGCAAAGTTCGTTATAATTCTATATACGTCAATCACTTATTAATAAACTTCCAAGGTTATACGATGATCACTATGAATATGTTATTAGTTAGGGGTCTAATTATAATTTTTTAAAAGTTAATTTCATGATTTTTGGGTCAAATTGTGAATTTAAAAGATTTAATTAGAAACTTGTGCGTCAATATATGAAATGAAAATATACTATGCGAGTTTAATTTTTAAAGTTTTATAACGTTAGGGACCTAAAAGTAATATAATTTATGTACTTATGATTGCAAATAATATTTTTATAGGGACTTAGGGTATATAAATATGTATAATATGTGGACTTAGGGTTGTTAAGTGACAAATATTTTTGGAATAACCCTAGAAAATAATCCGGACCGTTTACGAGTTCTTCATCAATGGCCACAATTACTTCTCTTGAATATGGGATTTTAAATATTATTTTAGGTAAAATGACCTCAGCCGTCTGATTCTTGATCCGACGATCATTAATTGTTCCGCACGATGCGAAACATTTTGTGTTCGCACTGGAACCGGACTGTGCACTGACACATTCTAAAAAGATGTGAAGACTTTTGAGGCATTTTTTTGACTTTTGGGCTATTTTATTATTTTTTTAAATAAGTGCTTGAGGGGTATTTTTGTTTGTTGACCAATTTTGACACAGTTTAGCCAATTTTTAGCTAATTGGGTTTAGCCAAACATCATTTCCCTTAATTAATTAATTAATTTTCATATTTCATGAACATATACTATTTTCGAATTGCATTTGGGACAATTTGCAACTTGCAATACACGTAAGAAAAAAAAGTCAATTATCTTTTATATTAATTGACAATTTTGACCTACGTGTATTGTATATATTGATCTGGATATAAATTATAAATTTACTCATTAACTAAGATAAAATTACTCGTGGGAGATAGATTTTGTAATGCATTTAGTCATGGCCTTTCAAAATTTTTCACAAACGCTAACCAAAAAATAGTTTTTTATAATTAAAATAGGAAAAATGAAATTGGTTCACTTGAGAAAAGTAAAAATAGTTTTTTTTAAGCAATTACAGTGGGTTTTCTCAATCAAAATATAAAAAAAAAAATAAAACTAAACAGGAAAATCTCAATCCCGCATTTGTCAAGTTTTTTTTAATGCCGGATTTGTTAATTAGATTCTATCCCAAATATTCACGCAGATATTGGGATATTGATACTCTCATTCTTTCATAATATAAGTCATTTATGATATTTAACAGAAGGCTAGTGATATTTCCAAGGTAATATCCCTCCTGCCAAAGTAATTTTTCTCAAATGCCAAATTTGCCCTTATAACACAAACGACAACTGATACAGCCAAGTAAGTTTACCATATGTTTACAGCATCATCATCCATTCATGAAAAGTATCTCTCATATTCCTCTTTTTTCGCTTTTACTCCCCTCCTCTCTCGTCCCCATCTCAATCAAGCTTGCTCTTTGATTAGATCTCCATCAAGACTGTGTGGCATATTCATAAGCTAGTGACAATCTAGCCTTTGTGTGATAAGGGTAAATTTGACATTTGAGAAAAATTTACCTTGGCAGGAGGGATATCACCTTGGCAATATCGCTAGCCTTTAGCGGAAGTTAAGAAAGCAACAAAATAATGTATTTTTTTAATCAAAATATCAATATTACACTCTTAAATAGAATTAGTGGTATACAAATACTATCTAATAGAGTAATATTGATATTTTAACTAATAAAAGTATCTTATTTTTTACTTTCTTAATTTTCTCTAAATGTGATAAACGACTTATATTATTGAATGGAGGTAGTATTAGCTAAGGAAAAAAAAAGCAGAAAAATGAGTTTGACGAACCTGTGGCTCTATGGATTGCTAGAAAAAATGGAAGGTATAGAACGAAATCCTTTGAAATCATTGAGGGTGTGTTTGTTTTCATGGAATTGGAATTGGTTTTCTAATTCCAATTTTCTTGTTTGGCTATCAATAAAATTATGGAATTAGAATTGGAATTTCAATTCACTTGTTTGGCTCTAACAAAATTTTGGAATTGGAATTGGAATTCCAATTTCAACCTTCTCAATTCCACAAAATCAATTCCATTTCATAATAAAAGAATTTGAATTCCACAAGATTTATTGTAGGTTATAAATATATCACACATACATATTATTTTCTCTCTCATAAATAAATATATATAAAATGACCAAAGTACCCTTATTGTAAAATGACACAACACCTCTAGTACAAAATGACTAAAGTACCCTTAATTTAAAATAGCTAATGTTATTCGTTTAAATGAAAAAAAATATCCTTTTTATGATGTCGAAAAATACCGTTAGTGCAAAATTACAATAATACCCTTGGCACAAAACAATGATTTTTTTTTAATAAAAAAAATCACAAACATACATAACATAAAATCACCAAAAATCCATGGTAAAAAAATTACGAAAATACTCTTGACGCCAAAATGACGAAAATACCCTAGGCTCAAAATGATGAAAAATACTTTCGCGCATAATGAAAAAAATTACATTTGGCTCAAATATCTTAAAATTCATATGATTAAAAATTACTCAATTTGTTTGATGAAAAATGACGAAAATACTTTGGCATGTAAAATGACGAAATGCCCTTAATGCAAAAAGATAAAAAACGCTCCCATAAAAAAAGAAAAATGCCTCTTGTGCAAAATGAAAAAAATTAAATTTGAATAAAGAGCGAATTGCGTATTTTAGACTTAAACAATTTATGCTTTTCGCTTTTTAGACTTAAACTTTGTTTTCGACCTTTTGTAGACTTGAACAATTTACGTGTACCCCGATATAGATTTTTTTTCAAATTTCCGACAAAAAACTCACCGACATGCAAAACTGTGTCGTTTTGACAGGGGTAAAAAAGTCTTTTCAGCTTTACAAAACAAAACAAACAAATAAATAAATAATCGATCCAACCCAATCAAATCCAACCCGACCCATTTTCCATGTCTTCTCCCCATTCTTCTCTAACTTCTCATTCTACCACCATTTTCATCTTCTCCACCATAACCACCATAATCACAATCAACACCATCAACATCTCCAACATCACCATTTCTCCACCATTACATTTCTTTTTTAAGAACAACAAGGTCTTCAAATCTTCAATCCCCATATTACCACCATCATGAACGTCATCAGTCAAGTCTTCCTCCCCACCACCTGGAGCACCCACCCACTGGAGCCATCACCAACACCACCAATCAACCACCAAAGGGTAGTCCAAATATTGAAAAAAAAAACAACAAAAATCTTCATTTCTCACCCACTTACCTTCATCTACATCTTCCATAGAAACAACCATTATACTTGTGCAAAAATTCAAGAAAAAACCTCCCCATTTTCCCCCCACAAATCAGCAAAGATATGAAAAAAACCTCCCCATTTTCCCCTAATTTTGTGCCCTCCATCCGACTTAGACCTCATCGAGAGCATCCGGTTCGAATCGAAATCGAGAGCACCATCTTCAAGATGAAACTTGAAATTGACTTCTGGCATCTGGTCTGGAACTGAAACTAAAAAAAATAGAGCTTTTTTCTTCAATTTTCATCTTCAAGTTCAAGATTTTGACTTCTTGTTATAGTTTCTTTGTGATTTTAGGCATTTCTGGGCATCTTTGAGGTTGAATTTTTAAAAGAATGGCAGACCCATTTCAGATTCTTTGAAATAATGGCAGGCCCATTTCATAAAACATAGACCCATTTCATTCTTTGTGATTTTAGGCATTTCTGGGCATCTCTGAGGTGGAATTTTTGAAAGAATAGCAGACACAATTCAGATTTTTTGAAATAATGGCAGACCCATTTCATAAAAATATACCCATATGTTTGAAATAATGGCAGACTCATTTTTGATGAATCCCCCCTACACTGAACAAAGTGGTGGTGGTTACGATAAGAAGAGATTAATCTAAAGTTGGAGTTGGGGGTTTATGGTTATCAATTGGTGGTGGTGGTGGGGCGGGGGGGGTGTGGGGGAAGGGGCGGAGGATGATGATGATTTTTTATCGGAGGAGGAGGAGGATGATTATGGCGATTTTTAATCGGTGGTGGAGGAGGAAGAAGGCGGAGGGGGTGGCGGAGGGAGTGGAGGAAGAAGGCGGAGGGGAGTGGCGGAAGGGGAAAGGGATAGGTGGAGTGATGGTGGTGTGTGAGGTGGTGGCCGGCGAGGGTTTTTTATTTGACTGATAATTCATGCAACCATTGGCATATTTTCGGGTTTTATTTTATGGGTCGGGTAGGGTTTTTTCCCTTTATTGATTGGACAAATTTACCCTCGTCAAAAAAAGTCACGTGACTTTTTTTGTAGGAAATTTGAAAAAAATCTATATCGGGGTACCCGTAAATTTTTTAAGTCTACAAAAGGACGAAAACAAAGTTTAAGTCTAAAAAGCGAAAAACATAAATTGTTTAAGTCTAAAATACGCAATTCGCTCTTGAATAAAATGAAAAAAATTCTCTTAACAAAAATGTCAAAATTAGCCTTATAAAAAATTCGTTTACCTAAAATGCCTAAAATATTATTGGTGTAAAATGACGAAAATACACTTGTTGAGAAATAATAGAAATGTCATTCATACAAAATTAAAAGAAATAACCATGATGAAAAAGAAAAAATTACCACTCGTTTTAAAAAATGAAAATTTTACAATAAGGGTATTTTTGTCATTATGGAAAATGGGCATTTTCTCCATTCTAAACCAATGAGCAAAGGTTATTTTCTTCATTTTCATCGGAGTATTTTCATCATTTTGTGATTTATTCATCTTTTATCAAGTACATATTCGTTATTATGCATAATAAGCTAATTCTATGTTAACATTGGCATTTTTGTCATTTTACAACGAATGCATTTTTTATAAAATTGGACCATAAAATTTTTTCTTCATATTAGGCAAAATGGTATTTTTTTTAACACACGTCAATTTCTTATTAGTAGACTGGAACACCGAACGGGGCATAATATTCCTAACTCTGAAAACTCAACTCAATCACTAGACTATCGGCTTTACTTTCCTAATTTCGTTTTTCCTTTCATTGTTAATCAGTCCAATCTGACTGCAGAACAATGGGATTGAGTTGACTAATTCTACGTGCTTTGATAGTAAGCAGTTTCTATTCCTAGTAATTGCTCCAGGATTTAGAGACAATTACAGAAAGCTTAGAATGAAACCTAGAATATCACCAAAATACAAATCGGTAATGGGAGAAAATCTTCATTCTGCCATTGCCACTGGCATTCTAAAGGCCCTTGTACAGATTTATCCTGAGGCACATAGGAACTGATTTTCCTAGGTCAGATAATAGATTATGCTAATCTCATAGGCTATGCTACCCGGAAGATTCGTTTATGACTGCCGTACTCATGTCACCACGACATGACATGAGTATGGGTAGGGCTGTTAGCGAGCCGATTAAATCGCAAATCGCTCGTTAATCGGTTCGTTAAAATCGGCTCGCTAACTCGCTCGGCTCGTTAACGAACCGGTTACGATTCGGTAAAATGGCTCGTAAATCGTTTTAAATCGCTCGTTAATCACTCGTTAAACCGGTTAATAATATTCTACCGATTTTAGCGAGTTAGCGATTTTAACGAACCGATTAACGAGCGATTTACGAGTTAACCGATTTTAGCGAGTTAACGAACCGATTAACGAGCGATTTGTGAGTTAACCGGTTCGCCAACAGCCCTAGTTTTGTAATAGTATGATCCGATTAACGAACCGAATTACGATTTAATGCAAATTACGATTTTCGATCCGATTAGCGAACCGGTTTTTGCGCGATTTGATACTGGTTTCGATTAACGAACCGGTTTTGTACGATTTTATTTCGAACCGACATTTAATTGAACAACCGAATCGGTTGACTAACGAACCGATTAGCGATCGATTCGGTTTTCTTAACGATCCGAACCGATTTGGCCCAAAACCGGCTCGGTTCGGCTCGTTAACAGCCCTAAGTATGGGTATGACATACTTAACGGATTTGGTCAACACCGATCAGACACTTTATTTTAGAGGTTTAAGTACCCGACAAATAAATACATATCCCTACCCGACACCCGTACACGAGTAACAGGCCGCTCATAGGAAATGGGGGAGCTTAAAACGCTCAACAGGCAAGAAAAGTGCAAGAAGCTGTTGTCCATAGTGACTAAAGGTGTATTTTCATCCTGATATTTCGTCACTAATACCGGCTCTTTAGGGTTCATTCTATGTAAAGGCTTACCCAATCAAATATCACGACTCACCTTTTTCTTCTGATCAAGCTTTCAGTTTGAGCTTCCAGATCACATCACCACCCTGGTTCATCAAGCTCCTATTTTCAGCTATGAGAACATATGTTTTAGTTTCCGAATTTCTTCTATTCCATTTCGAGAAAAGGCCACAAGATTTCGAGTTTAAAGTAGAAAATACACTTTCAACGATGTCATTTAGGCCATCGTGTAGAATAAAGGAGCTAACATCGGCAAATACTAGGAAGAAAATTTACATGAATGTGCACAATGGAAGAAAGAAAAAATAAATCATATTTCAAACTCATAGTACAATGTACTTGTGATACAAAGATAAATAAAGAAAACGACTGCATAAACCGACCATATTATAAGGCATGAATGAAATAAATTACTTCATATATGGTGTAATCAATGCCCTTAGACAAAGATGATAAGAGCTACGGAAATAGGGAAAATTCAACCCTAACAGTCCTCGTGGGACTGACCCCACAGCCCCTCGCATGAATTAGGGTGGGGCCTACCTGTAGATGTGGGCTCCGCTCAATTCATGTGAGGGGTTGTGAATCAGTCCCACAAGGATGGTTCTAGGATTGGGTGACCCCTGAAATAGCTAAAAACAGCAGCTAGAATGACAGAGAACTAACCTACAAAATCGATTATATAACGCAAAGGCGTGCATTTATTCCAAAGCTTTTACTGTCCTCAAAGTACACAGCAAAACAGCAGACATCTAGGCAATGTCCTCCATTCTTGAAACCATTTGCTGCTCCAGAAGTTTATCTATTATCATTTTAAGTGCAGCGGCGCTAGCCCGACATTTACTATCACTAAAACATGATCTTCCCTCTTCAGCTGCTTTACCCAGCATAGGATCCAGTGGAACCTTTCCAAGAAAAGGAACATCCATCTCCTTGCACATTTTAGCAGCACCACCAGCACTACTATCAAATACTTCACTGTATGCAAACACATTCAGCAATTCTGGGGCTTTCTCCCTTATATCTGCTATGATCGACTCAGTCATATCCTTTTGCTCGCCAGTTTCTGTAATTTTCACGAATTTGAATTCCGACAGTGATTGACACAAACCACTCATGTTTTCGACAACACCGAGGACAGGGAGTCCAACTTTCTTACAGAAACTTACTTCTTTTCTCACATCGATCAGAGAAACCTGTTGCGGGGTGGTAACTATAATAGCACCGTCTATCCCAGTTGCTTGGAGAAATTGTACAATTGAAATGTGCTCGTCCGAGGTTCCAGGTGGAGCGTCAACAACAAGAAAATCAAGTTCTCCCCAATAAACATCTTTCAAAAATTGTTTGATTATCCCGTTCTTACGGGGACCCCGCCAAATGACAGCCTCATCTGGATTGGGGAGCATAAATCCAATTGACATGACACCAAGGTTTGACTCAACATATACGGGAGACCATCCAAGATTACTTTGATGAATCTCTTGTCCCTCTAACCCCAGCATCTTAGGAATACTTGGCCCACAAATATCAATGTCAAGGAGACCTACTTGAAAGTCCATAGCTGCTAATGCATATGAAAGTTGTGCCGAGAATGTACTCTTGCCTACTCCACCTTTACCAGATAAAACCAGTATCTTGTGCTTCACAGTGGCCATTCGTTCGGCAATTGTAATTAAGTCTGCAAACAAATGAGGTTTAAGTTAGAGAACATCTACGGAGACAAATTATCATGAAGTAAATGCAAGCTTTATATACATTTTCTATGATGATATAGTAAGTTCCCCAAGTGTAGAAAATGAGAACCATGGGAGTGACGATATGTGGAGTTGTGTTTATGTTTTATAACAACCCTACTTTAATTAAATTTCAATCTCCCTCGAGAATCGCAGTCCATTTAAAATGCTATAGTAGATTTCATTGCAGTAGTAAAATTATACACTAAATACCAGTTTATAATAAGAGCTTGATTGCACCTAATTATATGTAATTTCACCAAAAAATGCAATGCCATAAGAGCAAGTCATAGAGGTAACAGAAGTAGTATTTCTCCTGTTCTCACCTTTGTGTACCAAGAGACAGAAGGAAATATATATAATTATACACATTGCATATATTTTTCATTTTAATGGATCCAAATTGGCTTATTTACTTCTAAGAAAATAAAATAAAAAATAACTTCAATCCTATTGAAAGATAAAAAATCTCACTTTTTTTTTTGGTGAGGGGAGGGGGGTGTTGAACCTGGGACCTCACAGTCCCAGGCCAAGTGCTCCCCCACTGGGGCTGCCACTCTCATGACTAAAAAATCTCACTTAATATATATATATATATATATATATATATATATATCTGTGTGTGAAACCAAAATTTGGCACAAAACCATGTAATAAATGCAATAGCTCATCTTCTGCACAATGACCCAGAGAACCAACAAAGAGAGAAGTGAGAAGCATATGGAGTTCAAATAAGGAGAGACAAGTAATAAGTCATAAAAGTTCAGGACAAAAGACTCATTTAGTTTCATTTACTTCCCAACAGAAAATTGGAGGGGCTATTTTGCTAACGTGCCCTCCCAATTCACTTCCCCTCTTCATTACACTCCAATAAAAAAAAAGATTTACCTCCTAATTTACTACCACCACTCTTTTCCTCCCGCCTCCCACCCCAACCAAACAAAGGCTTAACTTGAGAACAAATATAAAGCACTAATACCAGTGGAAACCTCAAGTCATAAACAGATCGTCACCCAACCATTCTAATTAACTCAAATATGAAAACTCTAATCTTCTTCTCCTTTTTTTTTGGCTGAATTATGGATTCATCATGGCAGACACTAACAGACTTCTAAAGGAGGAATATAATAAATACTACAAATGATATAGGCTGTTCCACTGAATACTCTAAATTTCCTGAAGAAAGTAATTTCAGAAGGATGCAGGACAAGTTAGAGAAATTGTCCCACAAGAGAAATAACACAAATCTGCTAGCTTAAGGAACAAACAAACGGATGTAGAAGGAAAGAGAAAGGATAAGCCCCTCAGTGTCGCACTAAGAGAAGGAACCCTACTAGGAACCGTAAGGCGTCACGCCTTATGCTTCATTGCGTCGCACAATCGGAAGTACAGAAGTTCTGTAAACTCGTATTATTTGAATATAGCCTAAGAATAAACAGAGAATTCCTATATTTATATACTCAAAGATGAAAGACTAAAACCTAAACTAGTTAGGAAAGACTTTAAGCTTTCTAAAGATTCCAAAATCTAAACAAACTAGGAAGTAGGAACTAACTAAAATCTTCCGCATACCTTAATTAAAATTAAAAACAGACTCTAATATTAATTACTACTCTAAATCCCATAAAATCCTAAGAGTTCACAAAAAAGAGTAAAAGATTCTGAATTGACTTAAACTAGGATTTACATTTATTGCTTGACTTAAAACTTTCAAGATATTGGCCCCTTTTGCGTTTCCTATAACAGAACTACATCAAATTGCCCTAAAATCCTTGATTCCTTTCTAAACATTCAAATGCAATGTCTTCGGAATATCAAATGCAATCACTCGAGAGAAACAAGAAAACCAAGCCTATCCTAATAATTTATCAGAAGAATATTTAAAATATCATAGAAACTATGTACAAGTTAAGTACAGCATGATAAAGAAAGATTCGGAAAGGATAAAGAAAGGATAAAGAAAGATTCACATAAGCTAGTATATAAAGAACTATGTACAATTTTCGCCTGGAGGTCAATTCAGAAAGGATAAAGAAAGATTCACACAAGCTAGTCTATTATTTCCTTGTTCACTAACAGACTGCAAATAAGTTCTGGTGCTTCGCTAAGAATATTAAATTTGCATTGAATGATGCACCATGCAATGTTATGCAAGCACTGCTGGCTGCACAGGTTGATAAAGGGAAGACGACGCAAGCAAGAGCACGAAATTTGGCCCCTTGAGGAAAAGGGGAATGTGTAACAATAACAAGAATGGGGGAGCATCCAGAAATGTCAAATATCCAACTTGGAAGGTTAACATTTTCATTTTGCGTAATGTTCCTTTTATGAACAATCCATTTTACTTCTATAGGACACTCCTGACTTTTTGGGTTCTCCATAATTTGTACATATTTCTTATACATGGGGACTACCGTTTTTTTATTAACAAGAAAATTATATATCCAAACATCGAATACCAAACTCTAGCTAAATCGTAATCCTGAACAAAACAAGTGACCATCCCAACTCTTTGAATTCGCATTCTAAAGGTAGTAAGTGCCCTGGTAAGGATTTGAGAGGTAGTACATGCTCTAGTGTCTTGGTTCAACTAGCTGATTTCTCCTAACATTTAGAAACCTGTGGTAACAGGAATGTTGGCTATATATCCAGAATATAAAAGTAGAGAATTCTCTCTCTCTCTCTCTCTCTCTCTCTCTCTGTTTGTCTATCCCCATCCGGTGTATAACTAAAGATGGAAATCTAATTGCAGCTACATTGGATAATGAGAAGTAGTTTGGAATTTTCTAACCTAGCTTGCTTTTCAAGTTTCAATTCAGTACAGGAACTGTCTACTAATTTAACATCATTTTTAAGATTGATTTGAGAACAGCTTAGCCCCAGCTAAACCTAGATTAGACAAGAAATCTGTCCACTGTTCAAGTGAACATTGAGTTTTGAAGAATTTGGTTACAGCCATCAATGAAGCTCTTGGAGCTTCAACCTACTTTACCAACCATAATTGGTCAACTTGAATATTCTGATTAGTATTTAACGATGAAAAGATGAGGTTGTATGGTGGTTGAGCTCAACCAGTAAAAGGCTGAAAACTTTTTCAATCTCTTACTACTCTCAAAGGACTCTGGATCTTTTGTACACTCTCTACTACCCTCCCCAGTACATCAATGATATTATTACATATGAAGCCGATGTGATTGGTCCATGTCCCTAACTTCAATCTGGTCCAATGTGTTAATACACAGAGTAATATTATTGGTATACTGGAGAGTTTAATAGAAGATCCGGAGTCCTCTCAAGGTGCACTAACCGGAAAGAAATTCCAATTTCGACCTTCGCGGATTTTTTTTTACTAAGAGATGATTAAACTTAAACTAACATGATTTTTCTAATGAACTAAACCCAACTAACAAAAAGCTGATACAAGAACTGGTATCTATTAGGATAAAAACTGAACCTTTTCAAAATTGACAACAAGATAATTTTCCAGAACAAAGAAATTGAAGTTTCCAAACCCAAAACACAATTAAGAAACATAATCTCCTAAAGTAAATAAGCATGATGAAACCCAAAATTACACTCAAACCCAATGCCTAAATCTTTCAAAATCGGCAAATAAACTCGTAAAAAAAGCATAGCATAGCATTAAATAATTATTGAATTTGACTTCAAAGTAGAATTTTTTTAATCTTGAGCTGAATTTCAAATACAAAAGCAGCAAACCTGGGTCTGGGCCTTTAGGAGCAGTAGCACACGCCTCTTGATTAGGGCAACCTTTGCAAGCATCAGATTTTCCAGCTTCATCCGATTCAGTCCCCGGACAATCTGAAACAAAACTCAGAAAAGGTTAAAATAATCATGAAACTGATTATGAGAAATTCAAGATACAAGTGAAGAATAAACATACGTTCATTGGCGTTTTCTGGAACATTATTGCCCCCGTTTTCCATTCTCTTCTTCTTGCTTATTCGATTTCTTCTTTGATTCTTCTTTCTCGAAATTCTTCGGCTGCAGCTGCAAAATGGAGAAAGATAAAGAATGCTCCTTTTTATAATGAATGAGCAGACGGAATTACCCCTTTCAATAGTGATGAATTAAAGTTAAACCCGAGCCCTCTTCTCTCGACCTTTTTTTTCTCTATTTATTCCTCTTTTAAGTTTGTTCATCTCTTGGCTTCAATGACTAGATTCAAGCATTCTGGATTGGCTAGATAGTCGGCAGAAGGGCCCAATTCGTCCTATGTGGAACAGTTTTTGTGCGAAACATGTGGGATAAAAATTAGTCCGTTAAATTAAAGTTTTGGCGGCTGAGATTGATTAAAAAATGAGCAGCTGTTCAGAAAACTGAGATTGATTAAAAAATAAACAGCTGTTCTCAAGGAAAAAAAGTGTTTCGCATGTGCGGAAAAATAGCTGTTCCGCATAGGAACCGGACTGGTTTTCATCCCATCCTTTTATCGTAAATTGTGATGGAATTTTTTCAAGTTATTCTGACTCAAGATTCAAGACTCAGATGCAAGATGTACTTTATATCCCTCTAGATCTGAAGTTTCCCTCTAAATCTGGGCCCTTTCTCAGTTTTCTTCATCTTTCCGAGACAATCTATGAGACGATTGATACGCCTCATGGTCCCGTAGATTGTTGATTTCTAAGAAATGTGTTGGAACTGAGTTTGCTATTGCTGTTGTTCAATGATTTTTTAGAATATGCTGTGAAGAAATTTTATTATATATTTATTTTTCTACTGTTTGTAGTGTTTACGTGGACTTTTATCAGTTATAGACCACCATTGTATAACTTTTATTTTCTTGAATTTCTTTTATTTTTTTATCTTTTGATTGTAATGACTTTGGCTATTTTATGATTAATGGATAATTTCTTATTTAGTAAAAAAAAAATGAATTAAAGTTAAAATACCTGTTGTAGTGTGAAACGTTAGCAAAATAGCCTATTTGGTCCTTTATATGTTTTGAGATTGACGTCTTGTTCTAAATATTTTGATTTTTAAGGTCTTATATATATTTGGTCCTTTATATTTTTAATTTTTTGTCAATAAAGGCATTTGCCTCACACGTGAGTTATTTTTTAAGGGTATTTCAGAAATTTCAACATATTTTTCACCACACCCACCAACGCCCACCACTTGTAACACCCACATCATCACTTCTCAATTTCTCAGCCAATAAAAGAGAATCTAGAAAAATTTAACATAGTTTAGATTGAAACTTTATATCTCATTCAATTACCACATATATAAATTAGTGGAGAAGTGAAATCAAATCAAACCAAAGTTAAAATCTTTCAAGGTTATCAGACAAATATAAATTTACTAGTAACATCCTGTGTTCTAATTGACTCATAACAATAAGAAAAGTTCTTCAATTACACACAAATTAGGAGATGCCCAATTCGAAAACCATAATCAAGAAACTTTTCATTGGCAAATGCAATAAAATTCAGCAGTAGAAATGGTCAACAAATTGAACTAGTACTTGGCACAAAAATAAGTCTCCTTTTCAAGAAAACAATACTCTCTCCATTCTCATTTAATTGTCGTTTATGAGATAAATATGTATACAAATTAATTGTAATTTACAAAATAGTTAGATTGCAGAAATCTTTTTTCAAGTCTTTTGGTGGTGTTAATAGAGAACATTGAAAGAATCACCAAAGAAAAACGAAATCCATTTTAGGGTCACTTTGCATTAATTGATCTTTGTGGGATTGACCCCACAACCATATCACATAAGTTGAGGTGGAATTTACCTGCAAAGTAGATCGCGCCTCAAATGATTTGAGATGGTTGTGGAGCTGGTTCTTGCCATATTAGAATTTTCCCATATTTGGACATTTCTCTTTTCTATTCATTGCAATATCTTTTATTTAGGGTGTACTTGGACAAGGTTTGGTTTGGTTTGGTTTGGTTTGGTCTCACTTTTGGGGGGGAAATGCCCAAAATTTGACCACTTAAAATAGGCGGGAAACATTCAAATTCAAATTTTTTTTTTTTCAAATAATCGTCCAAATTCAAATTTTGGCCTCAAAAATTTATATTTTGAACATCTCCCGACAATTTTAGAGAAAAAAATTTGGAATTGAACGATTATTTGAAGAAAAAAATTTGAATTTGAATGTTTCCCGCCTATTTTAAGTGGTCAAATTTTGGGCATTTCCCCCCCAAAAGTGAGACTAAACCAAACCAAACCAAGCCAAACCTTGTCCAAGCACACCCATGTCTCTGTTCTGACTTCTGAGGCTTCGTCATCCGTGTGCTACTTTTGACATGTATGCCAATATCTTTTAGAGAAAAAAGAACAACCCTGTTATTATTGGTGAACCTGAAGTGGGTAAAAACGGCGGCTACCATGGAAGTTGAAGCTGCTGCCATTTAATTATGAATAATTAATTCATCATTCAAAATCCAGAGACACGAGGAAAAAGAAGAATGAAGAGGAGATAATGTTGGCGGAAAGATGGCAGTGGTGGTCTTATGGGTTGCTATGACGGTGGTGGTGGTGGTGGAGAAGGGTAAGGGGATGAAGATGGAGGGGTAGAAGATGGTCTAGAATTTTTTTGTTAATTTAATTGGGTATTTATAGTTATTTTGTTTAACAATTGAAAATCTAAACTTTTCTGGTGGGGAAATATGTTAAAATTTACAAAATACCCTTAAAAAGTACCTCACATGTGAGTATTTACTCTGTGTTGATGGAAAATTGACAGAAAACAGAACGGAAGTCCTTTATTGGCAAGTCGAAAATAAATACAGGAACCTAAAAGTCAAAATATTTCGAACAAGACTCTAACCTCAATCTCAAAAAAAAGTATAGGACCACATAGATTATTTTATCGTGAAACGTATCAAGTTTTGCACGTTGGAAACAATCGCGGTCGTCGGATGCAAAACTTTGATGACTGAGATTTTTTTAGAAGAATAGTTTTCTCAACAATTGTTGTGAGTAGGTGTTCACAAGGGTATCAATCGAGCTATGTGAGTCGAGCTTGCATAGCTCACGCTTAACTCACGTAAAATTCGGAAAAGCTCAGCTCACGCTCAACCCGGAAAAACTCACAAATGTTGAGCTCACGCTCAACTCACATTTTTATGTGAGCTCGAGCTAAACTAATGAGCCTCAGAGCTAAATTTATATTAGCAAAAAAAAACCAAAAAAATTGTAGAAAAAATACTTGAATACAATGAGTCATGAGACTAAATCACGACAATAATACGAATATATATAATACAATGATACTTAATTATTGTAGCAAGATAAACTAATAAAAAGATAACCAAAGATAGGTTTTGAGAAATAGAGAAAAGAAACTATACATTTTGCAGCAAGTTTTTATAGGTCTTTTTTTAATTAGAAATTTAGTATTATATATAATATTTATAATTATATTATTCTTATTCGGGTGCGAGCTTTAATGGGGTTGAGCAGGATCAAGCTCACGCTCAACTCACATAAAATTCGAGCTTGAACATATTTTTTTTTGAGTTATGTGAGCCGAGTTCAAGTCGACCCGAACCCGTTGACACCCCTAGGTGTTTACAACCAGAACAAGTGTTCCTAATAAGAATACTTATTGTTAATACGTGGTCACAACATGTGTTGAGTATATCTGTTCTCTTAAAAAAGATCTCAATCATTAAATTTTACATTTGGCGACTCTGATTTATTTCGTAAGTGCAAAATTAGAGGCATTCTACACTGAAGCCGAAGTGCTAAATACGCGTGAGCAATTTTTTTCTTTTTTCTTTTTCTTTTTGAAGGTAATTTAAGCATTCTAGAAAAAAGAAAAATGGGGACCAAATAATTAGCGTTTGTGAAGTACTCTTTAACAAGGTTTTGAAATCTTACTCGTACATCAACTTGAAAATTTTTATTTGGTCAATATTCAAAAGTTGACTCATTTGACTAATAATTATAGAATTGTTCAACGACCGTGGTAAATATCTACACAAAAATAATATATAATTATTAATAATCTAATGTAATATATTTCATTAACTAAAATATAATTCCAATGAAAAATATTAATCAATAAGAATTCACTAATTTGATAAATCAATTGATGCGTCCTTGTTTTGGGCTCCGGTTCTCCCTAATTCCTAAGCACAAAAAGGCTAGTCACATGAGGAGGCAGGGCATCGGTCGGTCTCCGATACTTAAGTTTTTAAGAGAACAAAAAAAAGAATGGTAACAACCAAATAACATTCATAAAGATGTAAAAATGTGTATCTCAATGGATATTATGAGGGCTTACTATTGATATGTGGCGCCTAGGGCTTCGCCTTTAACCGCATTCTTGAGCACTCTGTTTTTTAAGAAAATACTTTGCTTCTAAGTATGTTGAACGGTTAACTGCAAACCTTGCTTAGTAAACTATATATATCGTTTGCTATAGAAGTTTTGCCAGGGAGCCTGTCAGGTTAAGCAGACTGTCGCTTTCAAGACAAAAAATAAAATAAAAATTAGTTGTTACTCAACGAAGTATTTTGAATAAAAACTAATTTTTGAATATCTATATAATCTTCAAAATCACACAGTCCGATTTGCCGCATTCATCTACTAGAAGCAAGGAAATTTCATATTCAGTTATGCAAACTTCTCTAATTAAATATTTGGGATCTGCTTCATCACCACCACAACCATCCCCAACCCCGACTACCGACCTCTTCCTTTTTTTCCTACTGCTGACTCTTTTCCTTTTTTCAAGGTAAGAAAATTAGGGAAATTTCTTTTTTTAGGTTATGATATGACCAAATGTATCTATCTTTTGGCCTTCCATCACGATGTAATGGAGAAAAGGGAAAGAAGGGTCACATTTCATATGTCTGAGCAGTTCATAGGGCAAAACTCGACATTTTTTTCTCGAGGGTCAAAAATCGAAAACGGGATAGTTTAGGGGGTGTTGGCGTTTTTTACCCTATTATAAATTAATGATTCATTAAAAAAACTATGACTCTAATGTAAAATTTTATTTTTTCCTTGAAATTTAAATTAAGTTGAATTTCGTCTCTAACGTTTCTCATTTCCTTTAAAAGCTTGGATGTCATGTTTTCAAACTGTAATAAAAATTATGAAGAGTTCTCATGAGTGTTTTCTTTTACAGAATTTCTTTCAAATGTCCTTAATAATCCTCGCTTTATTCTGTGCAGGACTTTCAATTACTTTGACGACAATATCTTCTAAGCTTTTGTATTTTTGAACATTAATAATTTTTACCTAAATAATTCAACAGTTGATTGATATTCATTTTAAAATTTCTAAATTTTTTGTCACAAGTTGATGTTCGTTTCTCATTATTATAAATCAGAATTTGACATGCACTCTCCATAAAAGTAGTAATGTATTTCAAGAGCATTCGACTGCATTTTAAATGCCTAAATCCAAGTTCTAGATATCAAGTTATAATAATAATAATACTCTTAAAAACAAGATTCTCCAAATTTAAAATTAATTAATATCTCTTTAAATTAATATAACTTTGTGATACCAAAATTATTAATTTGTAGATGTTATCTTTCAAAGTATAACACCTTTATCATTTTTATTAGTTTAGACATAGTTTATCATTAATATCTGATCTAGTATTCACCCCCAACTGAAAAATTTTCTGCCCGTTAAGGAACTTTCATCTTTCAAAGGTGAACCCGCTATTCTTTATTGAAGATTATTACGTTTTGCACTTAAGGTTTGCCTAAACTATGTCACAAACACCTTTTGTTGAAAGACGGCAAATTTGACCTTAGAATAACAAACATACCCTTCAAGTTGAGGTTTAATAATCCCACCGTTTCTTATATTAGGTCTTTTTAAGATTTCATATCATTCTAAAACATGTCATTTTCATTTTTTAAGGGTTTTTTTTTCTTTCTAATATTGTTCTTACTATAGAAAGAAAGAGGAGAAATTGGTGTTTCTGAATGAACTAAATTATCTAAAGGTATAGTAGTAAAAATGATTATTGTCTCACATTCGTTAATCTATATTAAACTATCTTACAATTATCTCTATTATATTATGGAGGGAGTATAATATGTTGTTATATTCAAATTAGTTTCACCTCTCTCTCTCTCTCTCTCTCTCTCTCTCTATATATATATATATATATATATATATATATATATATATATATATATATTTTTATCTTCCTCCTTTATCTTCTGTCTTTTTCCTCTTTAGTATGTTTATAATTGCATTCGAACCCTTGAAGCAGCATTCGAACCCTTAAAGCAGCAGTCAGTATTGATGAAAAACTTGAGTTTTAAAAGTTGAAAGAAAAGGTTGCTGCTGGATTTGTTTATTTGTTCGTTCTTGTCCCTTATTCTCCACAAGGTGTTTACAACGTTACTAGGTTACCTTACGTAATCTCTTATTATTATTATTATTATTATTATTATTATTTTGATGAATAAATTACGTAATCTCTAAATTAATGTAATATTGTCACCTCACGCGGACAATAGTATTACTTTTTTGTACTTTATGTAATCCTTTACCTAATGAAATACCCATGCACTCTATATATTATTGATTATTAATACAACAAAGACATTCTATGAGGAGTATGTGGGGTCAGTTACACAAAAAAAGGGGTTAAAAATTGAATTTTTTTTTCACATTCACATGGCGGTAGAATTCGCTCAAACACGTTGGAGCAGTGAGGGAAAAAAAAATTCTTTAATTATATATGATGTATTTTACTTCATTTAGATAATAAATGTATAAATGACCCCAGTGAATTATTGTGTATATCAAATGAACCCCAGTGATTTTTTTAATTATATATGATATATTTGACTCTATTTAGATAATAAATATATAAATGACCGCAGTCAATTGTTGTGTATATCAAATGACACTAGTGAAATTTTTTTCTGGATCCGTCATTGCGTTGGAGGGAATTATATTGTACTTTTAAACATCAAATTTAAAGTTGATTACAAAAAAATATACATAAAATCCATTTGTGCATACATTTTATAGTAGTTAATCATAACATGTATACACCCTCACATAAGTTAAGCATCTGATCAAGTGATGTCTAACGAGCAAATATCATCAGGATCAGAAATGCCTAAGCCTTCCAACACAGCTTTTGAACCATCCACAATGTAATTAGGGTAATGTAACGAGCCAAGGGGGGCGGAATTAGGGCACGGCGGCTGCAGTGGAGGAGCCAAGGTCCGCCACCAACATTTTCAGAAACGACGATTTTTCCATAGAAAAAAATTATTTTTTGTGATATATCCTTATAAATATTGTATTTCGCCCCCTAAAAATTTTCAGTAAGAAATTCGCCCCCAATGACAAATCCCTAACTCCACCACTGGGTGGCTGATAATCATGGTCGTCATCGCACCCCATGGTTAGGTTACACTCGTCAGCAACCATGGCAGTCACACTCCGACCGTCGCCTCTTATATTGATGTTTTGGAGGCACCTACTTCCTCCCCTGTTCCACCCAGTTGAAAGTAGTAAGAGTAGCCAGGTGCTTCCTGTAATAGGGGCTAACATTCGTAAGTAGTGTAATACTTTCCGTCAATGCAGCAATCCGAATCATGTTTTTTGTTGCATATTCCCGTAGGTGGTTTAATTCCCTTAATTTTGGCCCTAGGGTTGCATGCTTGAAGCATAGCTTCCGAGGCAGAAATCTTAGAGTGCTAAGTTGAGGAATCAAACGTTCGGGATATTTTACAGAGGCTACTGCCTAGACTTAAGACAACCTTCGGTCGACCGGAACCCTCACCTCTTCGACCATACTTCTTTAGACAATGAGTCCGGACGATACATTTTCGGAGCCTGCTCAGACATTTTCCTGAAATGTTTACATTCTGTTTCCAAGCTATTTTTTTTCTAAAGTTATATACAAGTTATTTCAAGTGTATTACAAGCATTTCATGGTATGTTTCAAGTCGAGTTAAGTCAAGTTATGTTTTCACAAGTTTTGGGACATCGGAAAATATTTTATCTTATTCGATGATTCAACCAAAGGGTGTTTGATCCTTAATGGGCTAGTGTAGTTCACTCCTTATTCTATTTTGCAAATGATGATGTGGATGGTAACTATGATGAGACCTGGGATGGGGAGTATGAGGATTTGTTATTTTCATATGTAATAGTCTGGATTAGTTTAAGTACTTGTAAACAAATGATGACTTGTTATGTAATGACATTAAGAATAATTTAGTACCTTTATTTACGATGTAAGACATATAAGTTTCCTTTTAAGTTTAATGAAGTTAGTTCGTAATATTAATTCAATTGTTATGGGTTTGGTATCTAATTGGTAGATAAAACACTGTTAGATCATCACTCGGTTACGAGGTGTGACACATAAACTCGAGATGTCTCCGATACTTGGGTTTCTAAGAGAACAAAGATAAGAATGGTAAAACCCAAATAGCAGTCATAAAGAGGTAAGAATGTGTATCACAATGGGTATTATGAGGACTTACTATTGATATGTGGCGCCTAGAGCTTCGCCTTTAATACGCGTGTGATGCTTGCGGTCTTCCGAGTTGGACCATTCACAGCTGGGCCTCGGTCTATGGGCAAGCGCATTTCTGTGCTTGTGGACCTTTGTTTGAGCAATTGTTTGGAGTATTAATACAATAAAGACCTCCGCCTTCGCTTTACCATTTTCACATTCATTCAAACACGTTGCAGGGAATTATATTATATAAACTTTAAATTTAAAGTTGATTACAATAGTTAATCATAACATGTATAAACCCTCAAATCCATTAAGCGTCTGACCAAGTGATGTCTAAGGAGCCAACATCATCAGGATCTGAAATTCCTAAGCCCTCCCACACAGCTTTTGAACCATCCACAATGTTATTAGGGCACGGTGGTTGATAATCGTGATCGTCATCGCACCCCATGGTTGAGTCACACTCGTCCACAACCATGGCAGTCACACTGTGACCGTTGCCTCTTATGTTGATGTTTTTTAGACACCTGCTTCCTCCACTGTACCACCCAGTTGAAAGTGCCACGACCGGGGTACTATCAGAATGGTATTGGTTATCACATTCGGATGGACCACCACCGTCTCCACCCTTCTCGAAGCTATTTATGGTAAGAGTAGCGCGGGTGCTTCCAGTAATAGGGGGCGAACACTTGTAAGTTGTGTAATACTTTCCGTCAACGCAGCAATCCGAATCATGTTCTTGGTTGCATTGTCCCGGAGGCGGTTTAATTCCCTTAATTTTGCCACTAGGGTTGCATGCCTGGAGCCTAGCTTCCGACGCATCATGTGCTAAAAGAAGGAAGAAGAGTACTACTAAAAATGATGATAATCTTTTCATCTTTTCTGGGGTTTCGCTGTGATTATCTTGGTGTACTGTGACTTATGAGCTTTGCAGCGCCTTCTATTTATAGAGTTTTTACCAAAGAAAATGGCAAAGTTTTGCTCAAAGTGGCAGATATAATTAGTCAAATGTAGTTGTCATAAAGTTGTGCAGGAAATGCCCCGGCTTATCTAATTACTTTCTCTTGCTCTTGTCAATTTTAACTTTACTGCCACTACTTGTATTTTGGACCTTATTCATGTGAAATAAGCTTTAATAAAAAAACTGATTACCGTTCATGCTATAAAGAATTTGGAACCTGTCATATTCAATTTAGATATACTACTTAACTAGCTAGTTATCTATAAGTGGTAAAAAGAGTATTTAATAATCTGAACTGGGTAATAAGAAATCTGGGATGAGTGCCTAAAACAATAATATTGGAAAATCATTGTCACACCCCGTAACCCGGGTGATTACCTGACAGCACCCCAAGTCAATGGAGTAGCGAATCCAAATACTAAAAATGAAACCTCATAAAGGATTGTCATTACTTAAAAATGAAAATGAAAGTTACAATATCCATAAGTTCTTACAGAATAACAGAAATGTCTAAGTGCTTAAAAAGGAAATTTTGTTCAACTGTTACATAAGTGACATAAAATCATCTTCATACTCTTCCTCAAATGTGTCATCTATGGCACCCTCGACGAACTCATCTACTGAAAGGGAAAAATAAGGGGTGAGTTAATTAACTAGCCTAGTAAGCATCAATCACCCTTGAAATGAAGGATAAAATAAAATCCAAATACATTGCCGAGAAAATGTGTCGTTTGCTCAGTACCTCATAGGGATGGAAATGGGGGCGGGTGAATTGGAGATCCGGACCGGCCCAACCCGGTTAGGCCGGGGATTCCCCAGTTTAAGTTGGGGTTGGGGATGGGGTTGACCCCGATAGTGGGGCTCGGGGCCGGAAGGGGGTGAAATAATATCCCGGCCCCCATCCCGGTCCAACTCGTATGGCCGGGTCTAAAATACTAAATAGAAAAGGCATAAAATACCTAAAAATGAAATAGACGTCTAATTTTGAGAAGATCGCGTGAATCAAATTCTTTCCGGGACTCCTCCTCCTAAAATATATGGTGATGTTGAATCTCCTAATAGGATTGAGAAAGTTAAAATGTCTTGCATTAATTTGTTTAATGAGTACGAAATAGACCAACAAGTTTTTCGACTTCTCCATCTTTGGTTCTTGGTATGGGGTCACATGTCTTGCAAAGTGATATATATTATGTTGTTGGGCAGCAAATGAGAGGTGTCTACAAACTAGTATCATTTAGTGAGCAAACTATTATCAATTTAGATTATACTGTTTCATTTTACAGGCACTAAATATTTTATTTTACAATTCTATATCATTTTTTTCAAGGTTCTAATTGGGATTTTTGTTAAAAATTCATTATTTTTTCTAGTCGAGGATGAGCCTCCACTAGGACGAAAGTGGGAATTTGGCGAAACAATTCCCCGTTTTCCCCCAGATAGGGTGGGCCTCCACTTGAGCTGGGGATGGGATGCCTATCCATTCCCAGTGATGGGGCCGGGCCGGAGATGGTGATACGATGAAAGAGGCGGAGATGGGGCTGGAGATCATGCCATTCAAAATGGCCAAATTAATTGAATGAAAAAAGACGAGTTTGGGTAATTTTGTTCACCCAAATAATTATTCAGACAAATTTTAATGACAGAATTAAAGTTAGGTCTGCAAATAAAATCAAAACGGATCCAGAACTGCGTGTTCTGTATCCGTATCCGCTAAACTACATTTGGACCCATATCCGCACGGATCTACCTGTTATATGACGGCAAAAAATCCTCTGTCCCCATTTGTGTGTGTCCCCGTGTCCCCAACCAATCATAATTCACCATGTGTATATATAATTGAAACAAATATTTATATAGTAAATTCTGATTGGTTGGGGACACGGGGACACACACAAATGGGGACAGAGAATTTTCACCCTTATATGACGTACCATTCAGTTCAAATCTCAATATGGATCCCATAATCCCGCTTTTAGTACCTCCCCTTCTTTTTGTTTTTCTTTCGTTTTTATCTTTTTTTGGAGGGCTTTGTAAAGATTAGAGTTTTAATCATCCCTATAAAAAATTAATTAAGCTTATGTATAAAATTACTTAAAATTTCCAAAAGAGATGAATGAGAGTATGAGAAGAAGTTAGGGTGTGAAATTGTGAATAAGATAACTGAGACTTGTAAGGAAACGCTGAGGTGATTAATTAGAGTTTAAGAAGATTTCTAAACTCTAAGGATCAGTTAAGAATTTTTTTTATATACTAAATGAATTTGAGTTTTAACAGATTCGGTACTTATTGTTCCATATTCAAATCCGTTTTTCATATTTTCTTGGATAATTTTTGTAAAACCGCTAATTTCTCCCTCACAAGCTATTTATTAAAATTTCAAGCTGATAACATTTTTTTTCTTTTCAACCATGACGATTTTGTCTATTAGTTAATCTCAAAGAGAAACGAGATCAATAAGTTTGATATATTTTCTCTCATTATTACTGCAAGAAAATATTATAGCATCATTAGTTAGCTTTAATTAGTTGGAACAAAAAAAAGGCCCGGTTGGGTACTAACCAGTTCCATGCCGTGTCAATAAGAAGGGCCTTTCGAACAAAATAAACTCAAGAGCGGGGGATTATTTTTAGTTTTCTTTATACTGTTTTGTTGGCACTTTTGAGCCCTTCGCTTTATTTATCGAAATGAAATTGCTGATAAAAATTGTACATAGCTACATAATAGAGAAAGAAATACCCCTTAAACGATTTTAAATTTGGAGAGATGGCTGAGTGGACTAAAGCGGCGGATTGCTAATCCGTTGTACGAGTTATTCGTACCGAGGGTTTGAATCCCTCACTTTCCGCTTCCGCTTCCGCTGATGACTTGATCTTTTTTCCCTTCAATTTGGCAACTCCCTTTTGTTCTGATCTAAACAAAAAAATCATAAGAAAAACCTACTTATTCCCCGCGCCCAGGATTACGCCCAGGATCATTAGACAGGAATCCAAAGATGAAGAGAGAAACAAAAAATATCACTACTGTGTAAACTAAGAGTTTGAGAGTAAGCATTACACCATCCCCAGGATAAATTTTTTTTTCCAAAAAAAAGAAGAGAATAAATCCTCCATTTTTCTATCACATATCCTATATGTTTGGATACTAAAAATCGAGTCTCTTTCTCCCTCACCACAAGCTATTTATTAAAATTTCAAGCTGATAACAATTTTTATTTTCTTTTTCATCCATGACGAGTTTTTGAATTATTAGTTAATCTCAAAGAGAAACGAGATCAATGAGTTTGATATATTTTCTCTCATTATTACTGCAAGAGAATATTATAGTTTCCATTGGGGAAGAATTTTAAATATGCAATATAATGTTAAGAGACCTAATTAATCTTGGTGAACCACATGTCACATTAAGAAAATTTTAAAGACCTTATGTAGCTTGTCAAATAAAACAAAAAGCTGCAGTAAATTATAGTATTACAACTTCTAATACATACAACAAAGCCCTCATATATTACACATTACAATAAGAGAAATAATATTTTCATTGCATTTTACAATACTTAATCATATGCCTATTATTACATCCATTAAGCGTCTGACCAAGTGATGTCTAAGGAGCCAACATCATCAGGATCTGAAATTCCTAAGCCCTCCCACACAGCTTTTGAACCATCCACAATGTTATTAGGGCACGGTGGCTGATAATCGTGATCGTCATCGCACCCCATGGTTGAGTCACACTCGTCCACAACCATGGCAGTCACACTGCGACCGTTGCCTCTTATGTTGATGTTTTTTAGACACCTGCTTCCTCCACTGTACCACCCAGTTGAAAGTGCCACGACCGGAGTACTATCAGAATGGTATTGGTTATCACATTCGGATGGACCACCACCGTCTCCACCCTTCTCGAAGCTATTTATGGTAAGAGTAGCGCGGGTGCTTCCAGTAATAGGGGGCGAACACTTGTAAGTTGTGTAATACTTTCCGTCAACGCAGCAATCCGAATCATGTTCTTGGTTGCATTGTCCCGGAGGCGGTTTAATTCCCTTAATTTTGCCACTAGGGTTGCATGCCTGGAGCCTAGCTTCAGACGCATCATGTGCTAAAAGAAGGAAGAAGAGTACTACTAAAAATGATGATAATCTTTTCATCTTTTCTGGGGTTTCGCTGTGATTATCTTGGTGTACTGTGACTTATGAGCTTTGCAGCGCCTTCTATTTATAGAGAGTTTACCAAAGAAAATGGCAAAGTTTTGCTCAAAGTGGCAGATATAATTAGTCAAATGTAGTTGTCATAAAGTTGTGCAGGAAATGCCCCGGCTTATCTAATTATTTTCTCTTGCTCTTGTCAATTTTAACTTTACTGCCACTACTTGTATTTTGGACTTTATTCATGGGGAAAAAGCTTTACTAGAAAACTGATTACCGTTCATACTATGAAGAATTTGGAACCGGTCATATTCCATTGAGCTATACTCCCTCTATTTAAGACATATGTTGCGAAAATTAAGGAAGCAAAAATTACGATGTTTTTGTAATCAAAATACCAATATTACTCTCTTACATACTATTTGTATATCACTAATTCTATTTAAGAGAGTAATATTGATATTTTGATTACAAAAACATATTAATTTATGCTTCCTTAATCTTCGCAATATGTAATGAAAGTCTTATATTTTGGAATGGAGGTAGTACTGTCACACCCCGGAACTGGGTGATAACCTGCCAGCACCTCATATGCCAACGAGGCACATAACCAAAGCAGAACTGATAAAGTCCATTATACAATTGCTAGAGGAGACTATCAGTCTTACATTAATTATTAGAGTGCAACATAAATCCAACATAAAGTAAAATGTGAGTTAACTATAAGTTATTAAATACTTAGAATCCAAAGAAATAAAGTAAAAGTTAACTATTACATAGTGTTCATTATGGATCACTCATTGTAATCCCCATCCCAAGGCTCCACGTAATCACCATCATCAATCACCTTATCATCTGCAAATAAAAGAAAGTAAAGACAAATGAGAGGACGATCACTTCGTTCGCGACCTGCATAATTCCTTTTTCATGTGCAAAATCACATGTAAAGTATCCGTTTATGCACTTTAACTTTCCCAAACCTAAAATACTAATTTTAGACACAATGCACATATGACAACCATACCAAAATATGAACAAGTAAGTGATAAGCTATACTCGTCGAAATTCAACCTCTATACATCGGAATGAGACACAAACACCATGTGTTGTTCATACCATCAAATGGACGTACACAACGTTGAACTCTTTGAATATAATTCATGATATGACTAAACAATTCACACGTCTGAGCTCAATTGTCTATTCACAACTCTAAAGAAATTACTACAACGGTCTCCAACTTTAAGCCTAAAAGGGAAGACTTTAAAATGCAATATATGAGTTCAGTTTCTCCCCGAACGAAGGGCTCACAATTTAAGGATTCATTCACATTGTGTCATTGTCAACACTGTGGACTCTACAACGACCGTTTGTAGTCCCTAAATTTTTTCCCGATTAAGAGCGGGCTCACAGATTTACACATATCGAGAACTCACGGGTTCAACGACAACACACACACATGCACTCGAATGAATCCTGCAATGAGGTCGATACTAAACAAGAGCTCAAAACCGGCGACGACTCCATATAACACGTAGCAATTAAGATTCCAAAATCAGTAAATGCCCAACATCAATGATAACAAGATAGATAATGCAATTGACATACACAATTAGATTCAATGTTTCAACATACAAGAATGATAATTTAACGTTTCATCCAATGCAATAAAACATGCCTTTAAATAATTCCAACACAAATTCCATAACTATAAAGTAGATATTTCATGAATTTTAGGTCAGAAATTATAAGGGTGAAGAGTCTTAATTTAATTTATAGCAAGCAATTATAATTAGATAAATTGCATAAAACATAGCAGCTTCAAACACAAATTTTCGTGTACTGAAAACTTGAAATGAAAATCCGCCACCACCCAGTCATAGCCCTTTCGATTACCTTCAAAACGCATTAAAGATCGTTCAAACGGAGTTCGTTTACTATTTCAATTATTCAATTTACTCTCAGCGCTCTTGTTTTCAAGATTTTTCTTTCTATCTTCTTTTTCTCTAACAACTATAGTCTTCCTAACTCCCTTTTCCCAGCATTAACTACCAGAATGTAACCCCCTTAAAAGTGTCAAAACTACCCCACAAATTCTCTAACTCACACACTTAAGTTCCCCAACTCGCGAACAACATAAATGCCACTCATAGCTAAATGTACAAATAATTAACATTAAATTAAACCATAACACACGAAAATGAGTTAACATGTTTTTCATATATTGCAAAAAGTTCAGGTTATCACATTCTTCCCCCCTTACAGAAGTTTCATCCTCGAAACTTGTTTACCTTGGGATTCGAACAGTTGTGGGGTACTTCAGGCGAGCCTCTTCCTCAAGCTCCCAAATGGCCTCTTTTTGGTGTGATTCGACCATTGTATCTTGACATAGGGTATGGTTCTTCGCCTCAAAATCCGATCATTTCGATCCACTATTCTTATCGGTACCTCTTTATAGGATAAGTCTTCCCGAAGCTTCAAAGGTTCCGCTTCCAACACATGACTAGGATCCGACACATACCGCCTCAAATATGACATATGAAATACATTGTGTATAGTGATAGCGTTGGCGGTAATGCCAAATGATACGCTAGATCCTCAACCTTTACTAAGATCTCATATGTCCCCACATATCTCGGACTCAACTTCACTCTCTTACCAAACAACATCACCAATTTTGGTGGCGAAACCCGTAAGTATACCTTGTCACCCACCTCAAGCTATCAGCCCAACTTTTTTGTCTATCTTGAGATGCCTTTAATATTTCCTGAATGAGCGGTACCATTTCCATAGTCACTTGTAACAACTATGGCCCTGTTATTGTTTTCTCCCCAATATCGTCCCAACAAACCGGTGACCAAAATTTTCTACCATACCGATGCTTGCTTGGAAACTATTGTTGTATGCGAACTCTACCAAGGTTAGATGATTCACCCCGCTACCTTTAAAACCCAATACACAAGCCCGTAACATGTCTTCTAAGTTTGAATTGTCCTTTCCTACTACCCATCGGTTTGAGGATGATAAGCAGTGCTTAAGGGAAACTTTGTTCCCATAGCCTCATTGAAACTCCGCCAAAATCAAGACACAAAACGGGAATCCATGTCCGATACAATACTCACTGGAACCTCTTGAAGAGGGACTATTTCATTCATATACAACTGTACTAAAGTTTCCATAGAATATGTGATCTTCATTGGTAAAAAGTGAGTCGGTCAACGATTACCCAAATCGTGTCTTTTCCGGTTTTATCCATAGGCAAACCGCCCAAAATCCATAGTAATATGTTCCCACTTCCAAATGGGAATTTCTAAAGGTTTTATTAACCCGATTGCTCTTTGATGTTCCGCCTTTACCTGTTGACACACAAGGCTCTTAGCCACAAAATCAGCAATGTCTTGTTTCATACCTTCCACCAAAAGTTACACTGCAGATCCTGATACATCTTTGTAGCCTCGGGATCCACTGACAACTTCGAACTGTGAGCTTCTTGCAGAATTTCCGTTCTTAGTCCCAAATTAGAAGGTACAAACAAACGGCCCCAATACCTCAAACTGCCATCTTCATGTATCCCGAAACCTGATTGTTCTCCCAACCGTACCACATGTCCCATGATCAAAACATGGCTCTGATACCACTAGTATTACTTAACTAGCTAGTTATCTATAAGTGGTAAGAAGAATATTTAATAGTCTGAACTGGGTAATAGAAATCTGGGATTAGTGCCTAAAAGTATAATATTAGAAAGACATATAAAATTCTTTGTACTATCTTCTTATCTTCTGCTTATAATTAGTTGTCATATCTTAACCCAAGACATGATTAGGAATACAATGGTGCTTTTTGACGTTAAGATTTGAAGTAATAGTTTAGTTGTTGAGTATAATTTGTTATGGGAGTTTACTACCACATCTGTAAGCCCTAATGGCTAATGTGATCAATCTTGTTTTGATGACAACAAACCATTGGTAGTTCTAATGTTTGTGTGCGCATGTTCTTAATGATATGATCATTATCACTCACACGGGTATTGATGAAAATGGCAAGTTAGCTCATTGTGTACATCAAAGTCAACATCATACACACAAGAGGAAGCTACACTTTGTAAGACTTTGGCACAAGCTTGAAGTTCATCCACAAACCTTAGAAGTGTTTGCAAAGTCAAAGAAGGAAGATCAACAAGGTTAAGAACTACTCAATCCAACAAGAGAAGAATCAAGTGGTATGCTCCTTTACCAAAGAAGTGGTGAAGTCCAATAATCTACAACATGATTGCTAGATGACTTAATCACTCAAAGAAGATGTTGATCAAAGGTTTCAAGTCAAGTTCAAAAGAAGTTCATCTTGAAGACTTGATGAAAACCTACAAAAAGATTAGTCTATGATTTATAGGTACACAATTATGACTAATATTACCTTTGAGAATGCTAGGATATAGTATTATTTAAAGCTCAACCATGCATGTTTTTCAAAACCACATGTATACTTTGTTTCAATCTTTGAAAAGGTTTTTGAAAACATATATAAGTGTTGGTTAATGCCTAAATTCTTTAAAATATGTTTTATATCTTTACAAAAAACTTAGGCATGAGTTTGAGAACACTGAGAATCTTTAAAAAAAAGTTGACTAAGTGGAAAAACCATTTTAGGACTTCACTTCGGTCGACCTAACCTTGGTTCGAGCGACCTGGTGAAGTTCGATGGACCGACATGTGTTGTTCGGTTGACCGAGGTTGTTTTTGTCCTTAGTCAGATTTTGAATGTTCGACCGAGCGTTGCTTTGGAAGACCAGAGCACATACTTCGGTCGACCGAGATATGTCCAGAGGCCTTTTAATCTTTACTTCGGTGGCACTTTGGACGACCAACTGTCTAGTCCAGTCGACTGAAGCTGTCAAATCCAAGCAAAAAATATAGTCGTTGTAACTCGATTTGCTTGTGTATTTTTACCCTATATAAAATTTCTAAAGATGATTTTTGATAACCAACCAAGCCATAAGAGGGCATATGCTATACATTTCATAAACAAGCAATCCAACACTTCAAGAATTTTAATCTTTAAATAATTCTTTCAACATATATCATTTTGAGTTGAGGTTAAACATATCATATCTCTTCTATTCTCAAATTTGATTAGAGCTTTCATTTGTATATCCAATCCAATTGAAGGATTATTGTAAGTGAGCTTATATTGTAAAGTCTCTTTTGAAAGAGACTAGTTACCATTTCTCTTTGTGAGAACTAGCTCTTATAAGTGAGTTAGGAAAGCTCTTTGTGAGCTAAGTTCTCCTTGTGAGGCTCTTTGTGAGCTAAGTCCTATTTGTGAGGCAAGTGTATCTCATTTGTGAGATTGATTCTTTGTGAGCTGAGTTCTTTGTGAACTAGAAAAACACTCTTTATGAGTGGAGTCTTCTTTGTGAAGAAAAAGGTCCTCACTAGTGAGGCAATTGTAAAAGGTTGATCCTACCTTACATTTCTTGTGAAGGGAACTTCTTAGTGAAGTGCTGAAATCCTTAGGTGTTCTAAGGTAGTGGATGTAGATTCTTTGAGAATCGAACAACTGTAAATCCTTGTGTTAGTTTTCTCTATCCCTTACCTCTTTACTTTATTGTTCATGAATTGCTATCATTTGCTTACTTGACTACATGAACATATTTGTTTAAGGATTAGAAAACTTACACGTGCTTCCTCCCTTTATATATTGCTTGGCTTTGGTCATATGATTTATAGTGTTTGCTCTTACAAGATTTGCATATAAGATATTTGACTTAGTGCCTCAAAGATCATATTCATAATTGTATTCATATGTGTTGCGTATAAAAACTTAAGTCATCTAAGTTTCCTTCATAATTAATTCACCTTATATGCTTAATCAACATACTTGTTGTTAAGGTGATCACTTAAGGCAAAAAAACTTAAAAAAATAAAAAGTTTTAGAACCTAATTCACCCCCTCCTCTTAGGTTCAAACCCTCAATTTCCCATTTCCTTTTATCACTCTATCACATCCTTAATCTTTTTTTTTTTTTTTAATGACAAAATGAGAGAAAAGCGATAGTAATATGATAACATGTGATTACCTGTTATGATCCCATCTCTTGTGCAGATTCAAAATTTACAGGTTACTTGTTAGTTTATTCTTGGTATATATATATATATCATGTGATATTCATTATATCTTTGCAGATTATATGTATTAGGTTGATATCTTGACAAGCATTGTGCTCAATCCTATCTACCTTTTTTTGTCGTGGTAGTGGTATTTGTGGTTGGTATCTGAGATATCATATGTGTTAAACTTGATCTTGGGCTAGTGACGGATCCAGGAAAAAATTTCACTTGGGTCATTTAATATACACAATAATTGACTGCGGTTATTTATACATTTATTATCTAAATTGAGTAAAATATATCATATATAATTAAAAAAATCACTGGGGTCATTTGATATATACAATAATTCACTGGGATCATTTATACATTTATTATCTAAATGGAGTAAAATACATCATATATAATTAAGGGGTCAAATCCTTCTTTGGATCCGTTGCTGTCTTGGGCAATGCTTATTTCTGAATGTGGAGAACTGAGAAAGTCCTCTATGAACCAACAAACTCTAATATGTTAGGAAATATATCCTCTCAATTCTTGCCCAAAGCAAATATCAACAAGAAAAGGGAATGGACACAATAATTTACGTGGTTCGGTCAACTGACCTACATCCACGGGTAAAGCGATCACATACAACAAGAATACAATAGAGATTCTTCCAGCCCATTAGTTCTCCCTCGTCTTACTACTCCAAACAATATATAAGGCACATATATAAGAGTAGTAAACCTTTAGCTACTATGACTAGGAGTTCACATAATTAGTAATTCACTAATTACTAATCTTAACCTAATTAGTATCCAATTATGAGTCCACATAATTAGTAATTTACCTAATTAGTAATTATTATCCTAATTAATATCTAATTAGTAATCTAGTGAATATGGGCCAAAACTCAACAATCTCCACGCTGACAGGTATTCACCCAATCTCCAACTAGTACGCTCCACGTCCCATATGTTCTTATATACATATACACACAAATTCAATGCTCTACACTTGAACCTTCAAATCATCACGTTGAATTAAGAAGAATTGACTAAGCTAGGTTTAGTCAACGTTGATCAACGGTCAAACACGGCAACACAGATAACAGAACAAACTGCTCAACGTTCAAAGTCCACCAAACCCACTATGGTTTAGGACACTCGATGCATCTCTGGGTCCATGCACTCGAAACATACCGGATCAATCCTCCATCATTCCAATTAAAACGTCTAGATTTAATCCTTTTGATTTGCTTGACTTGTACACCAATCACACTAGATTTTTATCTCTATCAACAACACCTCTTCTCTGTCAAACCTCTATCGGCAAGTGCGCTCCACCACCAATGGATCTCTCTTCCATCTCTAGACGGATCTCTTCCATATTTGGAGGACATACATAAAAAAATTTTCACAAGTGTTAACGGTTTCTAGTGACGATGGCTAGAATTGCACAGAACTCTGAGTTGACAGTTGGTCGATCTTTCACTGGGGAGTAACGTCAAATTCTGGTGTAGCAGCGCTGCGTTTCCACCTTGCATAAACCAATCAAAATCACCCATTTTCGATTATATCCAACACCCTCCTCCATTCTCTAGAGAAATAGATGAACCAAAACAACCCCTCTTCTGTTCTGAACCTCGCTCTGATACTAGTTTTTAGGAAATAAATCCTATCAATTCTAGACCCCAAGCAAATATCAACAAGGAAAGGGATAGAAGGGAGAAAATTATTTACGTGGTTCGGTCAACTGACCTACATCAACGGGTAAGGCGAGCACATACTCTCATTATAATGGAGAAACAGGAATACAATAGAGATTCTTCCAACTCATTATCTCTCCCTCGCCTTACTACTCCAAACAATATATAAGGCGCACGCACACACACACACACAATATATATATATATATATATATATATATATATATATATATATATATATATATATATATATATATATATATATATATATATATATAAACCTTTAACTAATAGGACTAGGAGTTCACATAATTAGTAATTCACCTAATTATTAATCTTAACCTAATTAGTATCCAATTAGGAGTCCACCTAATTAGTAATTTGCCTAATTACTAATTCTTATCCTAATTAATACTCCATCCATTCCTTAAATATAAGATATTTAGGACACCTTGAAAATATTAAGGAACTCAAACAAACAATAATCTTTCCACCACAATTCCAATAATACACCTTCCTTTCTCCATCTCTTTCACTTTTCTAATAAAAGATATGTCGAGGATATAATTGGAATAAATTGTTGACACATAATAAAAGACATGTAAATGACAATTAATTTGGATATATATATATATCTCCTAAACGACAATTAAATAGGAATGGAGGGAGTATCTAATTAGTAATCTAGTGAATATGGGTCAAAACCCAACATAATGCTTACATTGTATCCCCTGATTCTTGTTGTATGGTTAGTGTGTATGATGTTTGGAATTTTGATGTGTGGAGTTGACAAGTTATCATTGTTAGTGGTTACATTAGATTTTAAAACCTAAGGGATGATTTTCTGGCGTAAAACTATGAACAAATGTTTTCAAATATTTATCATCACTTAAAATTTTCTCATAGTGGTGTTAGATTGTCTGAACACATTCGATCTCAACATTATCTTCAGAAATTTGTTTCAGCATATGTTTCGGTTAACCTTGTTCCATTTCAGGTTAACCGCAATTTTGGCAAAAATACCTATTCTAAATTAAAAAAAGATGTGTACTTGACTTTATATCTTGAGCTTATCTTTATGTGTTGGATGATGTGAAGGGATTCTTGGGTAGAAACTCGTTCTAAACACCCATGAATCCTCCCCTGAAGGATCCGCTCATACCATATGAATCGAAAAATACGAAAAAGACTTACGTTTTTCGATTAAAGATTCTGTTTTTCCGGGTGCTTAGCTGCAACCACCAAAGTCCTCCCTTGCGGAATTACTTTCTACCGGCATCCATGCGACGAAACGAGCAGCAAGTGTTAGCTCTTCGTTTTTTGAGTTTTGGAATCTAGAGAGAAAAGGAGGCCGAAATTTTGAAATATGATTTCAAGGTATTTTGTTTATTACGGCTCAAGCAAGAGTCTAGCTAGGGTTTCGGTCAAGAGAGGATTATATAGTGTGTGAGAGTTTGTTCCAAGAACCAACTCCCACGTCCTATCAACCTCTTCCGGCAGTGGGAGTCTTTAACTCCCACGTCCTGTAAACCTCTACTGGTAGTGGGAGTCTTTATCGCATAATAACTCCCACGTAATCCCAGCTATAATCAAATACCGAAAATGCCCCTCCTTAATCTCTAATTCGAATAATAATGTTTTATTATTCTCAGAAAAATAAATGCAGATACAATGAACCTAGAAATATTCTAGATTCATTGAATCTGGACATGAAGCTCGTTCACTCGTCTATGCGTGTGACCCTGTAGGTTCATATCACAATGGCAATGAAAACACACTTAATAGTAGTATGTGTTCATAAATCACAAGCGGTCCCTAGCAGGACATTGTGACTACCCAGAGTGAATGAATATGCGGTGGAACCTAATATCAATCCACTATTTAATCCCTTTGTCTCGCGATATCCAAATTAAGTATAAGGCATGGTAGTTGTCACCCTTATAAAGATTAATTGTATCTATGCTCAATCTCCAAGTAGATTGTTCCAACAAATAGTATTTAATAACCACTTTATTAAATACATTTGAGTACGGCCATGCATTTAAACAGTCTTCTCCTATCGAGGGGCCCATGGATATCTCTCTCTAATAAGAGAGGACAAATCCCTTACAATGCCTCTCACATTCAAGCCATGATAGGATACTACATCCGATAATCAGTCGTATTGATTACTCGGTTAAAAGTAACGTCCAACTGAGTCAAAACGTAGCTCCATTCATACTGGAAACAATGGAGACATAAGGCCTAAGGATTCCAAATAGTATTGAGGAAGTAATAATTACGATTAAAGAACCATGAATTATTACTTCTCTAACGGATCACGTCCGATACAATACATCCCAATATATTGTATATATGATATGATTTGTATTCATTACACATGATCAGTAAAATATAATCATCAATCAAACATCATACTAGTTTTATTTCATTGTAAAGAACATTACATAAAACTAGGGACAAATAGAATTGTAATTGCATAAGCTAATGAGTTTTACTATCAAATCACGCATTTGATGTTCAAGAGCAAAATTAACTATTCAAATGACATGCTCAAAAAGATATAAAACGTACAACATATGCTAATGGTCTTAGGGCACTACTAACACGATAACACGATGTTCTATTTTAAATCTCTCCAATCATCTAAACATTTTTTTCTTTATGGCACATCCTTAGGGGATTTTTATAAGTTATATCTTTTTGAAAACCTGAAAACCTCCTTGAAGGAAACATGACTCCCAATGTTCTCACCTTCCTAATTGTGCCTTTAACTGGAGGAAGGAGGTCTGGAAGATGTTTTGAATATAAATGAAAGAAAGAAGGAAATGATTTCCAGCTGTGTCATAGGGCTCTTTTAAAGAGCCTCTATGTTATAGGAATATGGTTACACTTACATTATTAGTTTACTATTTATTTGTATAATTTTGCTCGGATAGTGTTGTAGGTGTAATCTTTATGTTTTATGTTATACTGCTTTATGCTTAATCTTGTCTTAATTGTTTTATCCTATCACATTATATCAAAGTTTGTCATAACCAAAAAGGACAGTTTTGAGTATAAAAAAACATTGATGTTGGTTTCTAATAGGCACGCTCTTCGTGATAGGAATGAGGTTATAGTTATATCATGTACATCTAACATTTGCTCACTTGCTTTGAATCATTTGGAATATGACACCGAGCTTAATTTAGAAGTTGGAATGAATTGAAAACCACTTTTAAACTTTTGGTCTTTATGACCAAATGTGTTTGTATCCGTTACAAACATTTCTATGGTTTTTTTTTCTTCAAATTGTGCTTTAACTAAATGGTATCGGGACTAAGAACCATACTTGAGAGTATCGTATTGTTTTCAGACATGTTCTGAGAAAAATCTTATCACCTCGGTTAACCAGGATACTTAAGTGCTCTATTATTAAGGCAATATTTTTGTTTGACCTAAGCTATCTGGTAGACCACATGAATGTCTGGTAAATCAAATCTTTTTCAGTATAGCAGAAAGTCTGGCCCGATTTCAGTTTGGTTATCCACGATGTCTCCATCATGCCAGAAACTAGTCGTTGCTAACAGGCGATTTGAATTTCAAAATGTTATTTTGCCCTCTATAAATTCACCTAGAGATGATAACGAGGTAAGAGAGTAATGAAAAGTTGCCCTTAAGTGTTTATGTGATACCTAGGACCTTTCGATAGCATGTTTTATGTTACTTTTATTTGGATTAATCTTAGGGGCGTACTAGCAAGGACATGGAGTTAGAGGACCTAATTGATAAGATGGACTTTTTAGTTAGTTTGGTTGGTTATATTTGGAGGGAAGTTAGTGTATGAAGGGGTGACATTTAAGATAAGATCAAAGGGAGATGTACTTTATGATTGGTTGCCTACTTTGGAGTTATAACTTTCAAGAAATTTGGAGTTTTTGGTAGCCTATAAATAGAGGACATAGGAAGGATAATAAGGGAAGGAAGAACAAGAAAGAAAAGTGAGAAAATCATAGTGCTGGAAAATCTAGGTAGCAAGAGAGAACACTTTGGCAGACAAAGTAAACGATCTCGGAACATTCCTATATTTTAACCATAGATACTAGACTCCCTAAACTAGATTCTGACTGGAGGGATTTACAGAATAATAAATTGATTGAGAGATATCATCATCGGAGTACAAGGTTGTGGCAGTTCGAGTTAAAATAGAGTGTTGAGAATATATCATCAATTTGAAGTAGTAATCGGAGCATGATTGACCCTATACTTGTTCCTAAAGTTAGAAGACATATAGAAGTGCATTCGAAACGGTGGAGATTAAGTTTCAACGGTCTCATTATGAGTTATTGCTTCTGGAAGTCTCCTCTACGAACTATAAATTCTGCTTCCCGTTCTTCCTTTTATTCTTTGTTTAAGTGTTCAAGGTAAGAATATTTCGTCATTGTTTTTCAGTCCTAAATTGCATGAAGTGTTCTTTTAACAAGTCATGAAATGTATGAAAGTTTTCCCATGTTTTATTGTATAAAATTCTTGATGAAGAACCGAATTATGTTTGCATCGTTGCATGCTTATATTTGATGATTCTTGCGTATGTTGTTGTATAATTGCTGGGCGCATTACATGAGAGTCAGCATGTGCATATTTTCAATCTAGAGCTCTTGTCTAATGGTGACCCTAGACCAGTATATATTACGAATTTACAAGCATAAGGGCCCGAGAGCGCTTTCATTCCCCCATGATGCATGTACCCTAGCGGGATTAAAAAGTTATAGTTGTTAACAGTGTCATGTAATTCACGAGAATGAATCTTGATAGGACTATATCCTTAAATAGCAGTTTTTTAGCTTACCAGTTACAATATGTTCTGTTATGTATGTTACAAGTATAAGGGCCTTCCTAAACGACATTAAAGTTTGGGACTCTTAACAGTTGGATAGTGTTATGGTTGGATAATTGAGCTCGGTTGTAGAATTACTTGTTGCATGTCATTTTGATACTAATCATATCAAGTTTATATATATATATATTGGAAGGCTACGAGTATGTCAAGTTATGTTAAGTACTCGGAGTACGATTTCTGATATATATGTGATCGATTTGGTTAATTATTGTTATGATATATTATGTGTATGTTTTGGTATTGTTTCTAAGTGTTCTAAAGAGTCTAAAAACAGTGTTTGGGGTTAGGATTTTTGAATGTGTAGGAAATGACTTTTCCTTCACAAATTTTGCCTTGAAAATGACCTCACTGGATGTCGGTTGACCGGATCACAGTTCCCTCGTCCGACCCAAACTACTGGGCTATTTCGGATGATATAAGAGGAAATACGGTCGATCGTGCAACAAATCCCCTCAACCGGAGCTAAGCGGTCGACCGACTCCGTCATGTAGGTCAACTGGACTTTTTGTAAACGTTTCTGTCTTCAACTCGGACGACCCTATCGGCCGACCGAAGCCTTCTGTTCATCTTTCGAGATTTACTTTTTATATTTATATTGTTATGATTTCTGTTATGTACAAGTTATGCAAGCTCATGTTTTCAAGTATTTTACATATGATTTCAAGATATTTTCAAGGTTATTACAAGTCAAAGATATTTTCATTATATTTGGGAAACATGGAATGTTTTAGATTCACTTTTGGTCCTTCATCCCAAGAGCGGTCGATTCTTACTAAGCTAGTGGGGCTTATCCTCTTATCTTCTTAGGTTTTGTAGATGATCCTGATGAGGAGACTTGAGATGGGGAGCACGTTGAGTAGAACTTTATGAAGTAATAATGATGCAATAGATATAAACCTTAGTCAAGATGGAACAACTTAGTATTAAGTTTATGTAATATCTGTTGATGAAGATGTTATAATCAAGTTTAAGTTATTTCGTTATATTTATGGCTCGGAAGAGTATATTTTGTTAAGGGTTCTTTGTCTCATTGGTAGATGAGGCATTGCCAGGTCACCTTCTGGTTACCGTGTATTACAATTTATATCTTTCATATCATTTTGATTCATTCCGAACTCATATTGGTGCCAATTGGATTTGATCATTTTCTAAAGTGTGTGAAGAGTATTGGTGCTAGAATAGTCATGGCAATCACATAAAGCGTGATTTATGAAATTAAGTGTATTATCCTTCACATATAATGTGGTTGATTGGTGTGTGCTCTCAGATATTCCTAGAGTGAAGCTAGTGTGTGCTAGATCTCTCCATAAGTGGACCTTGAAGGAAATTTAGTTGTATCGTTGAGTGGTTAGTAAAAGCCTCAGTAAGATAATCCACTTAGTCTTGTGTTGTGGTTGTACTTGTGAAAAAACATAAGTGAGACATTGGGTGATCCACCTTGTGTAATCGATTTTTCCACCATCAATGTGTTGAAAATGGATGTGTTAGTGAAGTGTAGTAAAATCATTGTATAGCGCTCCTGGTAGTGGATGTAGATCTGTGGGGTTCGAACCATTATACTGTAAGCCCTATGGGCTAATGTGATCAATCTTGTTTTGATGATAACAAACCATAAATATTTCTAATGTGTGGGTGAGCATGTTCTCAATGATATGATCCTTAGCACTCACAATAACATTGATGAAAATGGTAAGTTAGCTCCTTATGTACATCAAAGTCAACATCATACACACAAGGAAACTACACTTTGCAAGACTCCATAGCACAAGCTTGAAGTCAACCCACATGCTATGGAAGTGATTGCAAAGTCAAAATGCCAAAGGCTAAGACAGGGTATCCCGAAAAACCTCAGCAGACTCCCGATCGATCGAAGCAGAAAGCTTAGATAGAAGCAGGGTATCCCGGTCGACTCCCTGGTTGACTGGAATCGAGGCAGAAATAAATTCAACTTATCTGGGACGAGTGTCGGATGATCGGATAGGACATCCGGTCGATCGAGGTATCCCAATAAGCAGCTTTTAAAGGGTTTTAACAGTTCAAAATTTCAAATTCCTAAATATTCCCTCTCTCTAGATCACCAAAACCCTCCATATCTCTCTCTCAATTTCATTATCCTTTTGATTTCATATAGTTCTTGTTTAGCCTTATTCTTAAACAGTTGTTATACTCCTTTAAGCTAACCATTAACTTGTAGAGGAATGTGAATGAAAAATTCGTAACCCCAAAACGCTGCGAAAATAAACGCGCAGGATTACATTCCTTTAGAGGATCTACTCACGAGAAAGAACAAAAATCCAGTGATTAGGAGTTATACCTTTCTATCGATCTAATCGACGATGCCCGAATTCTTGTTACTTGAATTCACCAACAACAGCCAATTGACTCCGGTCTCTACTAGTATCCACACACCAAACTTTGAGCTTGTCACTCCAAGTTCCAGATGCTAGTCCAAGAAACTATGAAGGTGGAAAACACTTTTCCCTGAATCCACAAAGTATATACGACTTAGGAAAATCAAAAATTTGAGAACTAGAAAAATCATATTTTTCTCGTCTCTAGAAGTGTTCTGGAGGGTGTGTAATATGAAGAATGAAAATCAGATTTTTCTTTCTTTTGGTTCGGCTAAAGGTAGAGAGAAGAAGAGAGAGTTTCTAAAACTTGTGTAATGCGAGAATAAAACATTTTTCATCTAGTGTGGGGTAAGTGAAATTACCCACTCTTCCCTTATTTCTCTCGCACTCACTCCCTCACACATGTAGATGTGCCAATTTTGACAAAGTCTAAGTCGTCCGGTCGACCACAGAAAAGGTTCTCGACCCACGGAGTGACCAAAAGTTCGGTCGACCGAGACTGCTCTCGGTCGATCGGGTATTTTGCCCAATCCAATTATATGTCCAATCCGATTGAGTCTGGCCAATCCAATTGAGCACCTGTATCAAATGTAAACTCCAACAAGCCCAATCCAGTTGATTATAGTTTGTAACAACTGTCAACAATAATGAGAGGTATCTAGCAACACATCATTACTCCCAATTCACAAATAGTCTCGGTGATTCTAGTAACCACGAATATGAGCTTTTGCACTAGTCCATTGTCCTCGATATCTAAATTGAACACAAGTCACGGAGTATGTCAAACTTGTACCATTCAATCAGTATGTTTCTTGATTCCCGAGTAGACTAATCAAATGACATTAATATCTCATATTAATTCACTTGTTCATGGCCATGAATTAGTCTCACTCAATCAAAGGGCCCAAGATATCACTCCCGTTGTATATGAGGGACAAATCATATATCTATCACACCTCATCTTGACATGGCTCATAAATATACCCAACAAATGCCTTTATAGCCCATCTAGTTACAGACGGCGTTTGACACCATCAAAGCATACCATTAGCCAAGAAGGAAATCTTGTGTGATCTCAAGTCGAAAGATTTAGGTGCAAACATACTCATTATAAGAACATTGTTGACAATTATACAACAATTCATGAAATGTTCTTATAAGCGGGTCAGTCCAGTATCAAATACCCATGTGTTTGATTTAATATCTCTATATTCAATCATAACACACAGAAGTCTCCACACATTATTGTTGTCCTTAAATTCCACAATAATGATTGACTAGAGACATTTTAGAATAGTTCAATGTAACGATTACATAACTATCTAAGGACGTTATTATATGTTTTAATACAAAAATCACAGCTGTATTCAAAACAATAATAATGGAATTCATGCCTTAATATTTCATCACATGAAAATAAATACAACAATCTCCTACTTTCACTAAAGACAACAACCTTGCCTTTTAGTGTATATTGTACATAAGAACTATCTATAAGACCAGTTCTCTTGGTGTCTAATACCCATGCTACAAGTATGGCTATCATGTTGCTGCTGTATCAGCGGCTTCGTCAGTGGGTCGGCGATGTTATCGTAAGTGTGAACCTTACAAATTTTCACATCTCATCTATCAATGATCTCACGGATCAGGTGATACTGCCGCAGTATATGTTTGGACCTTTGGTGAGACCGTGGTTCCTTTGATTGAGATATGGCTCCATTGTTGTCACAATAGAGATCAATCGCATTCGTAATGATAGGCACCACACCAAGTTCAGTGTTGAACTTTTGGATCCAAACGACTTCCTTAGCAGCATCGATGCAGTTATATACCCGACTTCGGTTGTAGAATCCGAAACGATCGCTTGCTTTGAACTCCGCCAGCTCACAGCACTACCGTTTAGGAAAAACACATAGCCCGATTGCGATATGAAGTCGTCTCTATCGGTTTGGAAACTAGCATCAATGTAACCAATTACAATAAGCTCGTTTTCCCCACCATAGATTAAGAACATGTCCTTAGTCCTTCATAAGTACTTAAGGATGTTCTTGACGGCTATCTAGTGACGTTCACCGTATGTAGATTGGTATCTGCTCGTTATACTGGTCGAGTACACAACATGGCATACATGATAGATCCAATTGCCGAAGCATATGGAATCTCACTTATGCGTTCTTTCTCATCTAGTGTCTTAGCACACTGTTGTCTTGAAAGAATCGTACCAAGTGCTATAGGACAATGGCCTTTTTTGGATTCTTGCATGCTAAACCGATTTAGCACTTTGTCTATATAAGTACTCTGACTTAGGCCAAGAAGTCTATGTGATCTATCTCTATAGATCTTGACTCCTAAGATGAAGCTTGCTTCACCTAAGTCATTCATAGAAAAATATTGGCCCAACCAGACCTTTACAGATTCCAAGGTTGGAATGTCATTGCCTATGAGAAGTATGTCATCTGCATACAAAACCAGGAATATCACGGAATTTCCACTAAACTTCTTATAAACACAAAGTTCATCAACGTTCCAGCTTCTAGAAGCTTGCTTTAGTCCATAAAAGGGCCTCAATAGCTTAATACTTTATTGGCATTCTTTGGATCGACAAAACCTTTGGGTTGTATCATATACACGTCCTCATCTAGGTTTCCGTTAAGGAAAGCTATTTTGACATCCATTTGCCAGATTAAATAATCATAGTATGCAGCTATAGAAAGCAAGATACGAATGGATTTGAACATAACTACAGGGGTAAAGGTCTCATCATAGTCAATGCCATGAATCTGTTTAAAACCTTTCGCGACAAGTCGCCCTTTGTACGTTTGAACATTCCCTTCAATGTCAGTTTTCAATTTGAAAAACCACTTGCACCCTATTGGGGTAACCCCCTCATGCGCATCTACTAAGATCCATACTTGGTTAGTGTACATGGAATCCATTTCGGATCTCATGGCCACAAGGCATTTCTCATAATTTGGACTAGTAATTGCTTGATTGTAGTTTGTAGGTTTGTTGTGATAAATCAACATAACATCTCCATGCTCTGTTAAGAAAAATACAAATTTTCGGGTGATCTACGAACTCTACTAGACCTACGCAATTCTTGTGTTTCTGGAGCTGGCTCCACAACAGCTTGTGTAGCTTGTTCCAATTCCACCTGCTGGTCACTTGTACCTGGAACTTCACCAAGTTCCTTTGGAATTTCACCAAGTTGTGGAACTTCATTAAGTTCCACGTGACTCCCACTTGTTTTCCCAGAAAGAAATTCATATTTTAGAAAAACTCTGTTACGAGCAACAAACACTTTGTTCTCGTTCGGGATGTAGAAATAGTACCCTTTAGTTTCCCTATGATACCCCACAAAGGTGCACTTGACCGACTTTGGGTTGAGCTTGTCCAAAGCTTGACGTTTCAAATACGCCTCACAACCCCAAATCTTTAGAAAAGACATAATAGGACGCCTCCCAGTCCATATCTGATATGGTGTCGTTTCAATATATTTATATGGAACTCTGTTTACTATTATAGTTGTTGCTTCTAAAGCAAATCCCCAAAAGGAGTTTGGAAGGCTCGCTTGACTCGTCATTGATAGAGCCATACAGTGGCGGAGCCAGGAATTTTTCCTTGGGGGGGCACAATTAGCATTGACAAAATAAATTCATAAAAGCATATTAATATTGGCGGAGCCAAAAATTTTTTTTGATGAAATCTTATAGATTAGAGTTATTCACATTTTTTTCACCCTTTTCACTCTACTGATCAGTGCTTCATAAACCTCCAAGTCCTTTGGCTTCATATTGTGGACTTTTTATTGTTTACAAAAGAATCCATTGTGGATATTTTATTAGTAATTTTATTTTTTAGTCTCTTACACACTTAAATTTGTTATCATTTTAACCAAAATTGTTAAAATATAAATGGTTTCATTCCTATAATTCACAAACTAAATAATTTAATTTTAAATCGTAAAGTGATTCAAAATGGGTACAATAAACAATGTTCACGAGGCGAGGTGTTACAAAAAACAAAACTAAAAACTAAATTATTTTTTTTTCCAAAAAAACTGGTGGGGCACTTGCCCCACCATGCCCCACTGTGGCTCCGCCACTGGAGCCATATCTAATAGAGTTCGATTTCTCCTTTCGGATACACCATTCCATTGAGCAGTGACCGGAGGAGAAAGTTGTGAAACAATTCCACAACTCTTTAGATAGTCACGAAATTCTTGACTTAAGTATTCCCCACCTCAATACTTTTTCCAAGCTAGTTTTCCACTTCATTCTTGTACTCTTTGAACTTTTCAAAGGCTTCAGACTTGTATTTCATAAGAAATATGTATCCAAAACGACTGTAATCGTTAGTAAAAGTAATGAAATATAGATAACCACCTCTTGCATGGATATTGAATGGACCACATACATCACTATGTACTAGTTCCAACAACTCCTTTGCTCGTTTTTCCAGTTCTAGTAAAAGGAGAAGCAGTCATCTTACCCATTAAACAAGGTTCGCATGTATCATATTATTCAAAATCAAATGATTCCAACAATCCATCTTTATGGAGTTTGGAAATGCGATTTTCGTTTATATGGCCTAAGTGACAATGCCAGATGTATGTAGGATTAAATTCTTCAGTCTTTATCCTTTTTGTATTTATGTTATAAACCGGTGACTCTAGGTCTAGCAAATATAAATCATTCACCAATGTTGCACTACAATAAAAGACATTATTTAACGATAACGACATTCGTTGGTTTTTAATATGAATATCAAAACTCATATTGTCCAAACAAGAGATCGAAATAATATTTTTAGTTAATGCAGGTACATAAAGACAACTGTCTAAATCTAGAACAATTCCAAAAGGCAAACTTAGACTATATGTTCCTTCAGCTAATGCAGCAACTCTTGCTCCATTGCCACCGCGTAGGTCCACGTCGTCTTTTGCCAGCTCTCTACTCCTTTGTAGTCCCTGCACATTCATGCAAATGTAAGAACCACATGCGGTATCTAATACCCATGAGGAAGTAGTAGTAGACAAGTTAATCTCAATAACATAAATACCTTAGCCAGAAACAACATTTGATCCCTTTCCAAGCTTTTTACCGGCAAGATAACTGTGGCAACTTCTCTTCCTGTCCTTTCTGTCCACAATGGAAACAAATTCTATCCTTAGCCACAACACCCTTGGGCTTCAGTGCCTTCTCGAACGGTTAGGCTTGTCTTTATGTTTGCCCGAAGGCTTGCTCCTTAGTCTTACCAAAACCCTTCCCAGGTTGTTGTTGACCATCTAAATGGCCTTGGACTTGCCTATTTCCTTCTCAGCAGTCCTCAACAAGTTCAACAATTATGGGATAGGTTTGTCCATCTCATTCATGTTGTATTTTAGTACAACCTGACTGAATAATTCAGGCAACGATTGCAGAATCAAATCAATGGATAGCTCTTAGCCCAGAGAAAATCCCAGTATTTCGAGGCTTTCAATATAGTCTATCATCTTCAACGTGAGTTTCGACTAGTGTTCCCTTTGTCATTTTGCACTGAAAATGAGAGTTCGACACATTGAATCTCTCCTGGCTGTCTTGACCCTGAAAGAGTTGTCTTAGGTGATTAATCATATCGAAAGCTCCCATTTCCTCTGTTGCTTCTGAAGCTCAGAGGTCATGGTCACTAACATAAGAGTAGACACATCTAATGCATCATCTAAGTGCTTACGATAAGCATTTCTTTCAGCGGCCGAAGCCCCTGGGACTGGTGGATCAGGAATTTATTCCTTGAGAACATACAACTTTTTCTCGTGCTTGAGAATGATTCTCAAGTTTCGATACCAGTCGAGGAAGTTTTCTCCCTCAAGTTTGTCCTTCTCAAGGACAATGAAAGTGAGTTTGATGCAACGATTGCATTTTCCATTTTATCTACGGAGAAGAATTTGCAAAGTTTTAGTTGTCATATTTTAAAATCATTAAAAGGACTTTATTTAATGTTTATCCCACTATTTTCTTCAAATGAATAACCCTCAAATATTCATTCGGAAAGTTCAAGACTTTCTAGTAGGACCAAGATCCATATTTTGTCATTCTCAAGGCAGCTTTGGCTACTATACTCAAGAAGACGCTTTAGGTAAGCAACATTTGCTAATCACATCAATTATGTGACTCTTGGTTGGTTAAGTAGGTAATGATTACCCTCAGTACATAAATACACATCTGAACCCTTTTGCCTCCGGATTCTCAACGATTGAGGTAACCCGGTTATGTATAACCCAAGGTTGACCGGCGGATATTATTAACTTACCCTTCGCGCCTCACCAAGATAGATAGGCGCTTATTCCACTCGGAAGTTCACACTACTGTCGATCTTGGCATTGACGAGGGCCCCGCTTGGAAGGCAATAGACTTAATATTTAAAATTGAGGGGTTTTTAAAATTTGTCTCACCAAACGGTGTATAATATGATTATACGTTTGAATATGCATCACATGCTAAAATTAATACTGTAAACATGCATCAGGTATCTCATGCAAAATAGATAAAACAGTAAATAAACATGACACAGTAATAGCCTCTATGCGGATTTTCCGAGCCAACAGAAAATCCTAAGTCAATCTAAAGGTGGAAAGCAATAAATCATATCTATTGTCTTCCACCTCCTTATGGTTTCCTCCATCTGATGGGTGCCTTTCTTCATCACTACTTACATATGTAAAAAGTAATAGAATCCTAATCTTATACTTTTACATAGTGGAAAGAATTCTCGATTTACATTCGAGATTAAAATTATAACAAGAGATAAAAGATAAGGCACGGCACGCAGGCCGTATTATAATATAAACCACTGGTCAATGGGGGGGGAGACAATGCTTTTCTTATTGGCGCTCTGATTACCCTTTTTTATTTTGACAAAAATGGGGAGAAATTACACTTTGCAAATGTGCCACGAAAAGAAATTTTCAAAAGGAGAAAGTTTAAAATTTTGCAAAATGTGAGAGATAAGGGATTCTTTAAAATAGGGGAAGTATAATTGTTTTTCAAAAAATCTACTTACCTAGATTCTTTGCACCCTTATCTCATGCATGCAATTTTGTGCTTTAATGCATTATGATTTTATATATTATTCCCATTTGCATCAATGTTTTGTCATCATAAAAAATGGGGAGATTGTAAGCCCTAAGGGCTAATGTGATCAATCTTGTTTTGATGATATCAAAACATTGGTAATTCTAATGTTTGTGTGATCATGTTCTTAATGATAGGATCCTTAGCACTCACACCGACATTGATGGAAATAGTAAGTTAGCTCCTTATGTACATCAAAGTCAACATCCTACACACAAGGAAACTACACTTTACAAGACTCCATAGCACAAGCTTGGAGTCAATCCATGTGCCATAGAATTAATTGCAAAGTCAAGAAGAAGAAGAAGATGAACTAGGTTAAGAGCTACTCTATCCAACAAGTGAAGAATCAATTGTTATTCTCCTTAACCAAGAAGAAGTGCAAAGTCCAATACTATACAACTCCAAGATTGCTAAACGACTTCATCACTCCAAGAAGAAGTTGATCAAAGGCTTCCAGTTAAGGCTCCAAGAAGATAATCAACTTGAATACCTGAAGACCTTAGGAAGATTAGTCTATGCTTATAAGTATATTCTTGTGACAAATCTTTCCATGAGAATACTAGATATAGATGTTTAATGCTCAACCTTGTATGTTTTCAAAACCTCATGTTTTACATTGTTTCAATTCTTTGAAAATGTTTTTGAAAACTTAGATAAGTGTTGGTCAATGCCTAAGTTCTCTAAAATGTGGTTTATATCTTTAAAAAACTACTTAGGCATGAGTTTGAGAACATTGGGAACTTGACTAAGTGGAAAAACCACTTTAGGACTTCATTCTAGTCGACATATGCCTAGTCTCGGAAGACCAGATGAAGTTCGGTTGGCTGACGTGTATGTCCGGTCGACCGAGGTTGTTCTTGTCCTTAGTCAGATTTTGAATGTTCCAAAACTCCAACGACTATATCATTTGGGAAGACCTTGCACTAGGACGGTCGACCGCGATTTACTTCGTTCGACCGGACCACTTACTTCGGTCGACCGAGATAAGAACAGAGGCCTTTAATCTTTAGTTCGAAGGCGCCTTGGTTGACCAATTGCCTAGTCCGGTCGACCGAAGCTGTCAAATCCAAGCCAAAATATAGCCGCTGTGACCAAATTTGCTTGTGTATTTCCCCCTATATATAAAGCTTCTAAAGCTGAATTTTCATAACAAACCAAGCCATTAGAGGGAATATGCTATACATTTCATAAAAATAATCTTCATATCATTCTTTCAAAATATATCATTTTTAGTTGAGCTTAAACTTCAAAATATAGCCGCTGTGACCAAATTTGCTTGTGTATTTCCCCCCTATATATAAAGCTTCTAAAGCTGAATTTTCATAAGAAATCAAGCCATTAGAGGGAATATGCTATACATTTCATAAACAAGCAAGCAAACACTTTCTTGAGTTTAATCTTCATATCATTCTTTCAAAATATATCATTTTTAGTTGAGCTTAAACTTCATCTATCCTTTCTATTTTCAAGAGTGATTAGATCTTGATTTGTATATTCAATCCAAGAGGGATTTTTTGTAATTATTTCATATCTTGTAATATCCCTTAGGAAAGCTCAAACGATGATGTTCATATTTGCCATGTATACACTTAAAATGTTTTCATGTTAAAACGTTTTTGAAAATGATTAAAAGAGCCATACAAAGTTTACTTGAGTGAAAGATATCATTTAATTTGAGATTTAGACTTTTAGTGGGAAAATCACTTTTAGCCTTCATCTCGTCGACCGAAGTAATACTTCGGAAGACCGGTTGAAGGTCGGTCGACCGAGCCTCGATTAGGTCGACCGAAGTATGTCACATCATGATACCGAGTAGGCATATCTATATGCAAGAGTTACGAATCATGTACTTCTTTCGTCCAGAGTATAAACATTGTCTCACTACTCATCTTTTTAAGTTCCTTATTTTAAGAGAGATAATTTTTTTACCAACACTTTTATTAATTTAAAAGCATAAAATTTGTTCTCTATGGGAATTAAAGTTTCGATTAATTGTATATAAAAACACGTTAAAGTGTTAAATACAACCTTATGTAATTTTTTTCTCCATATATCTTGCTTTATTTTGGAATTTGTTTTTGGGTACATACATTTACCATGCTTAGAGTTGTAACTCATTCATATACTCTGGAAACAGAGAAGTGCATTTTGGCCCTTGAGGAATTAATTATTGAGCCCTATGCCCCACTAAAGGAAATTTTATTGCTGATTAACAATATTCTATTGTTACTTTTCATTTCTGAGTGTTCTCTCCACTAAAATGATACAATTACGATATTAATGTCGTTTTTGTTAACACTATGCTTAAAATCATCAATGTTACTATTTAATTCAACATAAAAAATGTTTATTTTTTCGCTGAAATGGGGATCTTATTATTCATTGCATAGAATAAAGCAGTTTACAAAAGGTGAAACGAGTCAAGAATCATGCTATCGACGCACTATTCTATATATGTACATGTATCCTGGAGTGTAAGTTTTCTATCTGTCCAAGACCTTATCCATTGAAGACTTCTTTCTCTAACCAACCTTGCAACCTGCCAAGCATTTGGAAGTGCCTCATTCTCATCATGTATGTGCTTGTTCCTCAAATACCAAATAGTTGCCACAGTAGTCCGGAATAATGCATTCCACTCTATATCTTGATACCCAGTCCGGCCTAATGTTGTTGTGATGCTCAAGCATTCATCCACCCAACTCTTAGATTTATGGGTGTCCCAGAATGGGTGTTTTACATCAGCCTGCAAAATTATCTGCCATACCTCGCGTGCCCAAGTGCAGTCGCGTACTGCATGGAGATTTGTATCGATAGCACCCCCGCAAATGGAACAGTAAGGGTCATCTTTGGAGTACCTATTAAACAGAAGACTGCCAGAGGGTAGTCGATCATGAAGAATTTGCCAAAGGAGAAAATTGTATCGTTGAGGTCCACGAACCTTCCAAATCTGCTTCCATTGGATTGCTTCCCTGTCTAAGAAAGTTCCGCTGCTTTGTGTACCGCTTCCAGGGGGCCGAAATGCTTTACTCCCACTATTCTTCAGTACTAGCTCTATGCCATCATCCGATTGGATCTGTTTGGGAGCCTTTGTTCCCCAGTCAATTTCCTCCATAAGTAGGTCCCGAACTGACCGTAGACTTCGCCAAATGAAAGAGATGTTCTGCCTCTTGGAACTACTGAATATATTACCATACTTTTTCCAAAGAATTTTGGACCACAATTTATGTGGTTCTTGTATCATCCGCCACCCTAGTTTGCATAATAGAGAGTTGTTAACATCTCTGAGCCGCTTGATACCTAAGCCACCTTCTTCGATTGGCCGACATATTACTTCCCATGCCACTGTGTGAAGCTTTCTTTTGTTATCCTCCTCCCCCCATAGGAATTTACGGTTCAGTCTCTCTAGCTCCTCAATTGTGCTCTGCGGGAATGCAGCTACTTGCATATAGTAGCTGGGTAAGGTCGAGCTCACAGTTTTAATAAGAATATTCCGTGCAGTCCGGGACATCAACTTTCCTTTCCAGCCATTCAACTTCCTCCGTACTTTGTCCACCACCATCCCAAACGTGCCTTTGTCCACTCTATTATGTATTACGGGTATCCCAAAAAAATATGTTTATTTTTATAAAATAAATAGTTATTTTTATTATTATCAAAATAACTATTCTCTCATTTTAATCTTAATCATCAAATTATTCAATCTAACGACTAAAACATTGTCCTCCTAATGGTAAACTGAGGCCTGAGTTCCTAACTATGCCAATGGTACTATCCCCACTTTTATATTTAAAAGAGTCTGGCTTCCCACAATTCTTACAGGCAAGTATTCTCTCCCCTTTCACACGAGACAGTTATACAGTTGACAAACTCGTCAATTTCACTTTTGATTTTCAAGGTATATTTATGAAATGTTACGAGTTTGTGTCATTTAAGATAAACTGTACATGTGACATGTTCCACAAATTTATCCTGTAAGATTTTAATCGTATTAATCAAGTCAAATATTCGAATACAGGTAAAAAAAATATTATTGTCTTCCTTATTTTGGGTTTTTCATTAGACTAAACATGGTTTAGCAGAATGGTCATAACATGACAGTCAAAATTTTGGGAGAAATATTTTTGTCCAGAACGATATGTTCGTTTTTTACCGTGTTCGTTTTTTATTAATAAAGTCGGTTTTGCCATAATAATTTTCTTACTCAAATTTTGGTTAATATTCAGTTTTAGTGATATTTTATGTTGTTCTAATACCAACTCAAAAAGTTGCAGCCCAAAAAAAAAAATCAAGTTTTTTTTGCCAAAACTCTCTGAAGGCCAGAACGGAAGTGTGGGGCCAAGACACTTCCGTCTTGGCTGATGTGGCAAGGCGTATCTAGGTGAACGCCAAGTCGGGACTTCCGTTCTGGACAAAAATATTTTTTCCAAAATTTTAAGTGTCATGTTATGACCATTCTACTAAACCATTGTTAGTTTAATGAAAAACCCCCTTATTTTGAGATATCAAAATTCTCCTATTGACTCAGCTTTCTCTTTAACTCTCAGTACCTCATCTTATATCAACTCCACTTTAGACGAGAGAGAGAGAGAGAGAGAGAGAAAGGCCCTTTCCTTTGGAAAAATCTGGGGTGGAACGGTCCTAATGGGTCCGGCTCCACTCTCCTCTCACATAAAAGAGAGAGAACTCACCTGAATGACTTGCTGAATGACCTGCGGGACCTACCCTGTAAATGGGTCCTGTCTAACTTTATGTGAGAGGAGTGTGGGGGTCCGTGTCAGACTTACCCCCGTTCCTTTAGTATGCAACCAGTAGCACCTACACTTTTCTCCTCTTAGTCATCGTCTTCTCTCTAGCTACTGAAACAAAAATAGATTGCAACAGGAACTCCACATCTGGGAGAATGTATAATACTCTCTTTATTCCAAAATAATGTTAACAGTTAACTTTAAATTTTTTTTAAAATAATATTAATATTTGCAATATCAATGAATGTTAAATCAATTTTTACCATTTTTACCGTTCTTCTTATTCTTTTTTAACCATTTTTCCAATTTTCAAAGAGTAATTAATCTTTTAATTTTAATTCTTAGTATTCTTTTTTAATTTGTGTGAAAAATATAAATGTTAACATCATTAATTGACCTGTTAAAAAAAAAAAAATTCATTAATTGAAAAAAAACATCATTAATTGACTGCGTGGTCAAGTCAATAACTGGTCAAGTCTTTGGTGGTAAAGTAACTGGTCAAGTCTTTACGTGTACATTAGCTTTAAAGTCCACATAATCTTTAGCTTTAAAGTCTACCTAGTCTTTAGCACAGTTCGTCTCTTATGCGCAATATGAAAAATTTCGCATCGTACAGAACAATTTAAACAGTCGAATGATAGTTTTAACGGTTTAAATTTAGAGAGAGAAAAGTTGCGACTGGACTTAAAAAATAAAAAAATAAAAACTTTCTCTCCAAATCTGGACCATTCAAAGCTATCATCCAACGGTGCATATTATTCCGCATAGGAGCCGGAATGTCTTTAGCAAGTAGTGAAGGAGAAATTTTATTTTAATTGACTGTGTGGTCAAATCAATAACTAGTCAAGTCATTACCTAAACATTACTTTAAAGTTGTGGCTTTGCATTAGACTGACCATGATTTGGAAGAAATTGTCAAGAATGACAGTCTTTTTTTTGGATCAACATTTTTTTTCAGAATGAAAATGCCACTTCCGTTATAGGGCCACTTCCGTCCTGGGCTGACGTGGCATATTCCAGACGAGCCTCGCCACGCCACGCAACCCAAGACGGAAGTGCCACTTTCGTTCTCCCCCCAGGACAGAAGTGGACCCCAGTAGCATTGTTAAAAACACTTAAGTTTTTTTTTATTATCCAATCCAGAATGGAAGTGGCAATTCCGTTCTGACCTGGCAGAAGGTTTGTGGCAGAAACACTTTGAGTTTTGTTTTTTTGCCTACAAAAATATGACTATAACAGAATATTAATTAAAAAATGTGTAAAAAAATTATCGGGACTAAACTTGCTTTATTAATAAAAACGAAACAATGGATGAGAATTCGTTTCGCACGTACGAAACATTTCCTGTTCCGTTTTGAAGCTGTGGTGAAGAAAAAGAGGATGACAAGCCTTACACTTTTGAAGGAGTGTCACATATGTATTTTTGAGTTGAAAAGTTAGTCTTATATGATTTTGTTTTTTTTGCATAAAACGTTCTACATATTTTTTCGACTTGCAAATTCAACCCAAAACATCACTTATACGTGGTTTCTAGCCATATTGCTCACATACACATGTTGTGGGTGTTTTTTGAAGGGTAAAAAAAAAGTATCAGGTATTTCATGTGCACATATTGTGGAGTCTGACTCATACTTCTCTTTACACAACGCTCAGGCGTGGAAAATCTCGCAATAGTTGAAAACTACAAAGAGAAATAGAACCCTCGACGACAATATTATTTTAAACGCCTCATCCAGCTGCCTCAAAACTCGGGTTTTTGTGAATTATAAGTTGATTCCTCAATCAAAATCCAGAAGTTCATTTCAAGAAAATTTTACCAGGTACATAATTTCAAAGGAGCAAATAAAAATATCTAGACCAAGAAACTCAGTCATAGACCACAAGAAGTAAGAATGTAAGATAATGTAACACAAACCAGATGGCTTTCCATGAATTTGGACATCAAAGTAAACTTTGTGAGTCATTTCTTCTGCAGTCTAGAAATTCTTTATCTAATCAAATTATGAATCAAAAGAGAAAAAAACAGATTTCAACTGCAAGATAAACAAGTTCTCAACTTAGAGCAATTAATTTTTTAAATTCACAAGGAACTATAAATAAGAACCAGGATACCAATTAGATCCACCTAGGAAAAACAAAAAATTATGCTACACTTGCCTGATTTTGAAGCGCTCCATTGGTTATTTTATGATGCTCCAGTGAAAATTCCGGATCATTTAAGCGATTCTTGGAACAAGTTTAATAAAAAAAAAGGTCAAAATCAGACCCTTGAAACAAAACGAAAGAAAAGGGATAATTAAAATAGAATACAAACGAAAATCAGAAGAACAAGAACCCGGAGAAGAACAGTCCGGCTCCTATGCGGAACATGTTTTTTTCATTATGTGCGGAACCTTTTTTTATCTTGAAAACAAGTGTTTTTAGCTTAAAAACAGATATTTGCGCAAATAGAAAAACAGGTATTTTTTTTAAATCAATCTTAGCAGTCAAAATTTTAATCCAACGAATGAGAATCCGTTCCAAACATATGGAACATTTCCTGTTCTGCATTGGAGCCGTGGTGGAGAAGAACTATGGGAAGAACTGCAAGGACGAAGCCAGGAAGTTGGTATTGGGGGGGCGAACTTGCAAAAAATTCTTGGGGGCGATAAAAATGCAAAAAAAAATTTTGGGGGCAAAACTGATAAAATTTTTCAAAATACACATAAAAATTTGATAAATAGTAATATTTTTAAAAATATTAGAGGCGCCAGTCTTCGTCATTTGGGAAGAAGCCAATTTTGTTCATGCCTCTCTGCTTTTCTGAGACTGTACTTTTCTTCCCACTTAACTACAGAAATCCGGTGTCGTCCAACTCCGAGGTCGCAGTTGCTTTTCGCAGGTCCGACTAGGTGGCTACCTGAAGTGTTAGACAGAATAGAGATTCGGTCCCAATTTTTTGTTTTATATATATGTATATGTATGTATGTATTTTCTTGAAGAAATGTAAGAATTGTTAATCATTTACTCAATATAAACCCACTGATCGAAGTTGCAAAACGATGGAGGAAGAAGTAAATGTTTTGGGCGCAATCATTTAGGGTGTACTGTATTATTTTTTGATATTTTTTAAAATTTATACATTTTAAAATAAAATAAGGGGTCTAACTTTGATAATTAGGAAATGACCGCAATATTGTTCGAGACGACAATGACTTTTCGTGACAGAGCACCGTGGCTCAACACGGACTAGGAATATTATTTTTACAAAACATGATTGGGTTTATTGTGGGGGAAAATCGTCTGTCCTCATACATGTTCCCACCACTAAAAGTTTGTCATGTGACATTTTTCCCCGATTATATATACACATGCTGAATTATGAATGGTTGAGAATAGACATAGAAACATGTATGAGAACAGACAATTTTTTTTCCATTTATTATAGCTTCGAAATAATTAATGACTAAAATCAATTGGTTAAAATAGATTTAAAATTCAAATTAAACTTTATTCACTCTTATTGGCAAAAGAACAATTAATTGCTAATTTGGTTATCAACGTATTTGCGTTTAGCAAATTTCATCATTTTTAACAAAATTTAACTTTCTGAATACAAATAGTTTACGCTAATTTCATCATTTCGTCCAAATATTTGTAAAATTTCGTCAAATATGATGACGTAGCCTAATGTTTAAGTTTCATTCTCTCTTGGAAGAGTATTTTCGGGAAAAAATAATTCCCTTAATTCTATAACTTGTCATTTCCCTCAACCCCATGCCATAATTTCATCCCTAAATTTGAAAATTTTATGGGGAAGTCAAAACATGGCCTGGAAATCATGATGTTGTCATGAAATCCATGCTAAGGTACCCAGTGACGAAGGCAGAAGGCGTTGGGGCGAAAATTGCAACAGCATTTAGAATTACATATAAAAGCTGCAAAAAAAAAATTGTTAGGGGTGAAAACTGCAACAGTATTCGAATTATGTACAAAAAGTACAAAAAAAATTGTTGGGGTGAACTTGATCAAATATTTCCAACTACATATAAATTTTTACTATATCTATTAATATTTTTAGAAATTTTGGGGCGTGACTGCCACCCCGCCCCCTTTCTTCGTCCCTGGAGGAACCAAGAATATCGTGGCATGAACAACAAGAAGAATGTGGTTTATGCAGATAATCAGTTTGAGAAAAAAAGTGTTGCAAATTGAATGATGAGGAATGGGAACAGAAGGATTAATTGCCATTTTGGTCATCAACATACTTTCGCGCAGCCAATTTCATCCTTTTTCTTTTTTTTTTTTAATTTTTTCGCTCATCAATTTATTTTCAAACAGTCACTTTCATCCCTTTTAACTTTTTTCAGCCACTTTCATCCCCAACTGTTTTACGAGTAGCCATTTTGGTGACCAAAATGGCTGTTAGAAAATAATTTGATGACCAAAATGGCTACTCGTAAAACAGTTGGGGATAAAAGTGGCTGAAAAAAATTAAAAGGGATGAAAATGGCTGTTTGAAAATAAATTGATAACCGAAAAAGTAAAAAGGATGAAATTGGCTGCGCGAATGTATGTTGATGACCAAAATGGCAATTAATTCGGAACAGAACGATGCATGGATTGATCATTTCTTCAAGGATCCTGTTCCTTTAGATAATGCTTTGATTGATGATGAGTCTTTGCCTTCAACTATGGATGATTTGTTGAAAGATTATGTTGCATTGGCTGATGAATATCATGAGAAGAAACATGGGTTGAATTTCCATTCATGTGAAGATTGTTTGCTTAAGGATTTGCCGATGGAACCAATCAAATATTTGATGACGGAAGTGAACCAAAAGCTGATGTCTGTAGCGAAGCGAATCGATTTATTGAATCAACAAAACAGTCTCAACAATGGTAAAGAGATCCTGAAAACAGAAACAACCATGCCAAACATCCAATATCCGAATACTTTATCTTTCTTTGGCAATTTATCAAACACCTTGCCTGCAAGTTAGTCCTCAAACCAAAGCACCAAAAACCTCTTGTTTAGTAATGACAATGCAATCATCCAAGCCCCAAATAATTGTTATTTGTTTAACAACTTATCAAGAACTACGTTTACAAACTCTTCTTCGGAACCAGTAGTTTTGGACCAAAGCATCCAAAATCTCCTATTTAACAATTGTACAAATTTCTCTCTGCCTTCAGAAGGATTAGAGCGCTGTTTCTGGGCTGATGATCCATCAATCTATTGGTTTTCTTGTACACAAAAAGGCGATACCCACGCCCCCAGGACCCGCACCATCCGATCCGACAGGCATTGTGGAGGATGTAAATCAAGGTGACCCAGCGTTTCGATTGGTGGGAGGCCTTGTCTTAACCCACCGCAAAGTGCCACCCCGCATTGGAGGGTTTGAAACTCATGACTCGCAGTCGCTAAAAATTGAACACTGCGCCCTTCTACACAATCTACCACCCTCGAACCAACTGGACTTGCGGATAATCTATTGGTTTTCTGATTCTGCAGCATCCAAGGAAGCATTTTGTCACGCTCCGGACCCGGGTTTATAAGTTCGGATCCGAAAATTCGATATGGCCATATTCTCAAAGTAAACTATAAGAATACAATGTCCTTACATTCATAAAATCTATATTACAACGGAATTAATTATCCATTAAAAATAATATCCATAGAAGCCTTTTATTATAAATCAAATGAGAAAATAAATTTTGAATTGTATATCGCCTATAATTTATCCCAAATTAGAGAACTAAAATGTAACTTCTAAAAATATATCTACTCACAGTCCTCTTCGTACGGACTATCGTATCTCTCTGATACGTCCGTGGTAAAAAAAACATGCAATGAGTGAGTTACAACTCAGTAAGTATAGAAACACCTTCCGGGAGAAATCCGATAATATATATATATATATATATATATATATATATATATATATATATAGTTTTCAGAAACCGAGTAATTTTACTGAAAATATTTTTAAACATGTACATTTGACGTAAAAGTATTTTCAGAATCTTTCATAAATTTAGACAGTCTTCCCGTAATTTAACAGAACAAAACATTTAATAGAAACATAATACATATATGATACTTTGACCGGGGTCTTAGGTTTAGCGAAACAGAAACGGAAACTAGTATCTGTTGGGTTAGTACAAAGTCTCGACTAATTACCGAAACGAGGACAGAAACTGTTGCCAGTTCAATCGGTACATAATTCCGATTATTCACCGAAATGGGGAGTATCCTTAAGTCATCCGTCAAATATCAATAGTATCAGAAGTATACAGTTGCAGATGTTTAAATTCAAAATTAGTACTTCAAATATAATTAACATAATGCCAGAATAAAATATATATTTTTCACTTTCGCACGCATTGCATTGGAATATACAACAATAAAAAAAATCTAATTTCGTTCATCTCTACATGACTTGCCAATTTCAACTCTTAGTTTCATAGATTGTAAAATAAAGATAATCAAGTCCACAAAAGACAAAGGAGATTACTACTTTATAGTCTTCATAGTGAGGTGAAGTAGGCAAGAATGAAATTTTACAAATTCTAATTATACTTTGTTTTATTTTCACTAGATCAACACGTGGACTTTATATTTGTTTCATATCCGATACTGGCCTCATTCAACAAATTCTAAAAAAACGACGCTGGCCTCATCCATATTTGTTTCATATCGGATACATATATTTATCGGTAAATTAAATACCAGGTTCTTCTCGCATTTGATACCGAAAATATAACGAATTTGTTAAAATAAGAGGGAAATATATATTTACCTTTGATTTGTTCTTAAACTTTTAGAGATGAAATCTCTTGACCAACGAGACTTAAAAAAACGCAGAGACTAATCATCAATACTCTCCTAATACTAATAATCGTAATAATGATACGTGTAAGACCTTACCTTGGATCGGTGGAACGGGTAACGGAGTTCTCTCAAGTTCTGTCTCCGTAAGAATGTCTACAGCCGTACAGAAAGAAAAGAAAAGGTCTATATATAGTCAAAAATTACAAATTTAGTCCGCTAATTCTTGCCTTAGTCTAACCCTAGCACCACAAGTTCCAAAACTTGGCAGTTTGGTCCCAATAAAGGGAGCGGGTTTCACACATTTAATGGGAGAATTCAGGGATGCAAGAATTTGTTTTCTCAAAAAATACCCTTCGAACATAAAGAATGGAACTGAAATGTTAAGTCACATTAGCGTCTTTGAAGGAATGTTTCGTAATTTTAGAAGGAATGATGAAACTGGCTGCCCGTAAATTAATTGGGGACTTAAAAAGTTAATTTTTACTAAAAATGATTAAATTGGCTAAACGCAAATACGTTAATGGCCAAATTGGTTATTAATTCGGTATAAGAGATTCAATAGATTATTTACAATTTTTTCACGGATTATTTATAATTTTGTCCTAATACAACCAATTTAGTCCATTAGTTTTAGCCGTCTAGCAATTTACAATATTAAAAAAAATCTTTAGAAGTCTCAATACTATACGTTATTAAACGGTAAGCATGCAAATGACATGTATACCCATATCTTATAAATGATAATGACATTATTATTAATGTTGGTGTATATTTGTAACCAATTTAAAATTCTACACCAAATGAATAATCACAAAGTCTATAATAAATTCACCTCAGAACTGAAAAGAGGGTTTAAAAGTTTTCATAGGTTTATGCTGATGTGGATAACAATGTTATTGTCATTTATAAGTGAGCAACATAATATTAGTCATTTCCATGTCTATTTGGCGAAAATTTACGATCCTAACCATTGATTAATAGTCTTGTGACTCCTAATGGTCTTTTTTTTTTAACATAGAAGACTACATTACTCTCTAATATAGGGATAGTAAACAGTACTCCCTCCATTCCCTATTAATTGTCGTTTAGGAGATATCTAGATATCCAAATTAATTGTCGTTTAAGGTTATTTTATTAGTTGTCAACAATTTATTTCAATTATACCCTCAACATTTTCCTTTCTTTTCTTTATGATGTATTAGTGAGAGAGAGAGGGAAGGTGGGGTAATATTGGAAGTTTAAGTGAAAATGACAAATTCCTTAATTTTCTCAAATTATCTAAAGAGTCTTATATTTAGGAATGGAGGGAGTAATAAACTCAAAATGATATTTACTCGAGTTGATTAATTATTTGGCTCAAAATGGAGATAATTATATCGTCAAAAGAGTAGAATATTCATGTCCCTCCTCTTGATATAAAGATTTTTGCTATCATAATTGAGACTTGTCAGTTTTTGATTTGCTTGGCCTTTATTCTTGAACTGAAGAAAGAATTTAAGTTTGTCTTTTGGATGTGAGAAGGAATTTTTTTTATTTTATTTTTTTCATTTTTTACTGTAAGAAATCATAAGAGAAACAAAATGAAGTACAATTCAAAAGCTTTAACAACAAAAATGAATTTCAAAGAGTAACTAGAAATTTCGTTTAATTTCAATCCGCCTTCTTCTCCTCTTGAAACCGTGTTTCTTGACAAATTCACTAAACCATTTTGGTTTTCCAGTGAAGAACATGAGACTTGCTGCACCTATTCCAATCCCCATCCCAAAACCGTACCCAGTCAACACAGATTGCCAAGTAAATCCATCGAAAAATCCTTCATAATCATCATCAGATGAGACTGGCGGTGATGACTTTGGCAAATCTTCATCTTCACAAGGTTTTGACAATGGAAATCCACATAATCCGGAGTTTCCAATGTATGATTCTTTCTTAAATGTTGCAAATTGGTTACCTTGTGGTATGCTTCCCACCAGGTGATTTTCGGAAAGATTAAGAATTGCTAAAGATGTCACCGCCTTAAGCTGTTGGGGAATGCCTCCACCAAGTTTGTTTGAAGATAGGTCTAATGATTCAAGAACTGTTAAATTCCCAAACGCTGTTGGGATTCCGCCTCCAAGAATGTTATGTGAAAGATTTAATCCCCGTAGTGCGAGAAGTTCTCCAATTTCATGTGGAATTTCACCCTCGAAATTATTGCTGGAGAGGTCGATTGTTGTTAATATAGAAAGAATTCTCACAAGTTGAAATTCATGACCTTTAATGATCATTACGGCCGAAGCGTAATAAATATTTGCACCATAATTTACTCCAATGTACACTTTGGAGGAGGATGTATCCACTCGTTTCATACCTTCAAGAATTCTGAAAAATCTTGCTGGCAAAATGCCACTGAAATAATTATGTGAAAGGTCAATGATTTTCAATGCAGGGAACTCAGGTCTACTGGAAGAAAAAGCACTTATATGACCATAGAAATAATTAGATCTCAAGCTTAAAACCTGCAACTTTGGTAGAATTCCCAACCAACTAGGAAATGTACCGTTTAGGAAATTGTTTCTAAGATCAAGAACTTCCAATTCTATGCAATTGCATAAGGATTTCGGCACTGTTCCTTCTAGTTGATTGTCACGCAAGTTGAGACTTCTTAGACTGCTTCCCACTCCAAAAGTATCTGGAATCTTCCCTTGCAAGCGATTTGTATGAAAATCTAACACGGTATGACTGCTGCTACCATTCCCCAAACACTTTGGAATTACCCCACTCAGGCTGTTGTTGGATAGATCGGTAACATTGAGATAACTTAAGTTGCATATTGATGAAGGGATTTCTCCACTTAGATTGTTATTCGATGCAATGAAGAACTTAATAGTAACAGCAGGAATGAGAAGTGGCCCTTGAAGCAAGTTAGAACTAATATCAAGAATAGTAAGGCCCGGGGGAAGATGATTCATGCTAGTCAGAAAATTGTTGGGAAGATCTAGCCTAACCAGTTTGCTCAAATCGTATCTCACCCATTTAGGTAATTGCCCATGAAGCAAATTGTTAGAAAGATCTAACCAATACAGGTTCCTTGCATCTCTTAAGAAGTCTAAATTTGTTATACTACAAGAAGACAAGAACAATGCGGCAAGAGATTTAGGCATGGTAGTATTGACTTCATTATTGGTCAGTGATAGACTATTGAAAGAAAGATCAAGCAGCCAAAGTTCTTCCATGTTTGAAAACATACTAATATCTAAATCACCACTGAAATTGTTAGTTGAGATACTAATGGTGTTTAAGCGATTGAGTTTGGAAAGTGACTTTGGAATCGGTCCATACAACTTATTTTCATTAAGACTAATGAGTGTCATTGAATGGGATTGGAAGTCAGGGATTTTTCCGGTGAGTTCATTAGAGTTGAGGGTCAAACCTAACAGTGATGGAAGGCTAAATAACCAAGAGGGTATTGTGCCATTGAATGAGTTTTTGTCTAAATAGAGAATCCTTAGGTTTAGAAATCCCAACACATCAGGAGGAATCAAGCCTGTAAATGAATTGTTAGACAAAGTTAATAATTTGAGTTGTGTGAGATTGGTTAATGAGGAAGGGAATGACCCAGTTAAGTAGTTATCTGATAGTGATAAATATGTCAGCATTCTGAAAGTGCCCCAGGATTTTGGAACTTGGCCTCGGAAGGCATTGTATGAAAGGTCCAAGTGATTTAATTGCGTGAGGTTCTCAAGAGATTCAGGAATAGAACCCCAAAAGTGGCAGGATGAGAGATCGAAAAAGTTGAGTAATTTCAAATTGCCAATTGATTTAGGCAATTCTCCAGAAAAAGCAGTATGGGACAGGTCCAAGTACCTTAAGTTACTGCTAATGTTCCATTCTATCATCGTCAACTGACCAGTGAGGTTACCATTGTGATGCAATTGAAGGCTTTGCAAGTTTGGAAGGTGGAAAACATGATCAGGAAAACCTCCATGCAAAAGTGTTTTACCAAGATTTAGAAATGCAATAGAATTGGATATATTACTAGGAAAAGTTGAAGATATATATGTATTTAAAAGCGAAACATTTTTCAATCGGGTTAAATTTTGAAGGAGCAATCTAAAAGTTTGAGGATCAATTCTGAGTTGTTGGAAGCCTGCTGAGAGATCAAGCGAGATTAAATTGGACAACCGTAAGAACTCAACAGGAAGTTGACCTGAGAATCCAGAGTTGGAGAGATTGAGGTGAGTCAAGCTCGAAAACCCACCAAAATTTGGCGAAATTTCCGAAGAAGAGAAATCATTGAAAGCAAGATTGAGACTTTGGAGACGAGAAAGTTGGAATAAACTGGAATTGGAATCTATTACTCCCAAAAGCTGACTGCAACTCAGGTCAAGACCAATTACATGACCTGTTAGATTGTCACAAGTGACTCCATCCCACATGCAACAATTTGTGGTTCTATTCCAAGATTCTGTCTTTGAAGAAGAAGGTTGCCCGTGGTATTCACAAACTTGGGAAGCAGAGGCAACCACAATAATAGATTGTTTTAATTGCAGCAATGCGGCGCTTTGATCATCTCTGCACAAATAGTTTTTTGCAATTGAAAGAGAGGAAGAAACCATAATCTGGTAGATTAAAACAAAGAAGAAGAACTGGATAAATATCTGCATTTCCCCTACAATACAAATTGATTTGAAGATTATGAGAAATAATTAAAAGAGTATATAAATAGTTGTTCAGATTTTTTTTTGCTTATAAAGCCGAAATGCCGCCCCCTCCCCCTCTTAAGCCATTATTATTATGTACAAGAAATTCTTGTAAAACAGTCAACTTTGGCTGCTTAGTATCCATCAAAAAAAAAAAAAAATAACAACAACTTTGGCTGCTTAGGAATGAATTATTTGAGTTCAACAAAGATTGTCAAAATCGCAAATTATATCGTAAAATCGTACGGGTATAAATCAAGTTAAATCGCACTAAAAATTGTATCAGAGTTGGATCGTAAAAGATCGTACGATCCGTTACTATTCAATTTGCCTTTTTTTTTGTGTGGAAAGGAGGATAATAATAACTCCTTGAATGGTTTGCTAGATTAGAACATTAGAAAGATACACTTGTTGTTATGAAATTTGTTGGAGTAAAAGACCTTATAAATTGTTAGTTTGCTTCCGAAGTTTATCACTGGTTAGTATGTGATTTAATTTCAGTTTGTTAGCTATATTGATGTTCTTATTTTTTCCCGTTGAAGTATTGTTATATTTTTTTTTTTACTCAATCGCATATAAAATGATGTATTTTTGACATAAATTTATCATGAAATATAATTTTAATAATTTTTTTCGATCTTTCGATCCATGCTATTATCCTCGTGTTTACGATTTTTTAGATCCCTTCCGTTTTGAGTCAAATTTACAATCTTGACAACCTTGGTCCTACCCCATTAAAGGTGTTAGAATTTCCACCCGTCAACCACGCTACTTTTAGTAGTATTTTGTTCGAAAATAAAATGTAAAATTTTAATATATCACTGCAATTAAATTTTTACAAAGTCACTTCAAAATCAATCACTACACATAATTTGAACTCAGTTTCCAAGAAATCCAAAGTCATTTGCTTGGAATCATCTCAATTTGGAATAATTCTGATATGGACCTGGCCTACCACTTGGCCATGGATTACTTAGTCCACATTCAATCACATCACAGTTTTGATTAAAATAATAAAAACAGGTGGGGTCTTATGAGATTTTTTTTTTTTAAATCAAAAGAGGTGATGTGGTTAATTCTGGACCAAGTTGTCCATGACCAAGTGGTAGGCTAGGTCTATATCAGAATTTTCTCTCAATTTGCGCACCAACAAATTAGAGGGGAAACTACCGCGATAATTTGCTAACAGTAGAAAAAATAGGAGTTACTCTCCCTGTTTCAAATTAACTGTTCAACTTTTATTTTTTATTTATCTCAAATTAACCAAAGCTTAGAAACTCAAATCTAACATCGACTCGGAAAAATTACTGGGGTTACGTATCACTGGTTGAACTGGTGGGGACGGATTGTTATCGACTCGTTAATTGACCCGGTGACGTCATACATATTATAAATAAATAAATAATAGAGTAAAAAGTGTCCACGCACCCTAAATTATCTCGCATTTTGGTTTTTGACCCTGAACTAAAAAAGTCAAGTGCTTGACCTTGAACTTTTTTGAAGTATCAATGCCTCCCTTTCCATCCAATTTCTCCGTTAAATAATAACGGAAAGTACCTATGTGACACCCACATGATAAAAATGTGGGGCAAATTTGACAAAATAAATTAATCTTTAAAAAAATTAATTAGAAACAAATTAAGCAATTTTTGCTAAATAACTTAAGGATGACTTCCATGAAATTATGTTAAACTTCATGAAAGCTGTAACTAATTATACCGAGTTTTTTAACTTAGTTTTGAGCAAAAAAGACATTCAATGTCTTCATCGTATCCCATAACAACGTAATTACATAATTCTTTTTGTCATAAATTGAAAAATACTATTTACTAATTTATCAAAATTTCTTGAATCAATTTCGAATGGAAGATCACATTTTCTTTTCAAGGATTTAGAGTTTTCTAATTTTGGGATTTTAAGAAAATTAGAGATGGTTCAGAAGATTTGGGAGGGTTTTCCATTTTCTAATTAATTTTTTTAAAGATTAATTTATTTTGTTAAATTTGCCCCCATTTTTATCATGTGGGTGTCATATAGGTACATTCCGTTATTATTTAACGGAGAAATTGGATGGAAGGGGAAACATTGATCCTACAAAAAAGTTCAAGGTCAAGCATTTGACGTTTTTTAGTTGAGGGTCAAAAACAAAAATTCGAGATAATTTAGGGAGCGTGTGCACTTTTTACCCTAAATAATATCAGAAATTTGTGAAATAATGAAAAATATTATTTTAAATGAAATACATATGAACTTTTCCAACTAATATAGGATGCACAAATTCAAAACTTAAAACACTAGCTTAATATAAACTTGAAAATTAACAAAATGCTATGTAAATTCAGTCATAACTCATAGGTCCTTATAATAAAACTCTAAATAACCAATAAAATCTCCAAACAAGATTAAATAATAAACATAAATGATAGGCAATCCAACAAGATAATAACAATCTCAACTAGAATAACCAATTTTTTCTTCTTTTTTTTAAAAAAAAAAAATTACAACATATTTTACCCGAACGGTTCTACTAACTCGCTCCGGTTTCCGGGTTAGATGGTCCAACCGTCGGATTTTATCGGGTTGAACAAAGGAAGCATGTTTTTTATTTCTATCAATTTTGGGGACCAAACCGGACTGCAAAGCATGTCGATCGGCGGTCCAACCGGCCGGTCCGGGATGTGTTTCAAAAACCTTGAAATTAATTGTTCACTTTCTAAATAAAGTATGTATTAATAACAATTTTTCCAATTTGACCCTTTTTCCAACTCTTCATTGAATACTCTTAATTAATTAAAATTATCACTTTCTAACACATATTTAAGAGGTGGTTGGATATTGTTTGAGAGGAAGGTGAGAGAAAAACATAAATTTTAAATGAGATTAATAAAATTAATGAAGGGTATTTTAGACGTTTGTTTATATTTTATAATCAAAATCATCAAAATCTTAATACTCATGTATTTGTTAGAGTAGAAAAATAATTTAGGACGGAGGGAGTTGATCTGGGAACCAATTTTTTGAATGGTATATTCCCCAAGCTGCAAATCCTTGATTTGTCCTTGATAATTTCCCATTTGGATTCACCATCCAATTCTAAAAATTCTTAAATTAGACCACACATCTCATCTCACAAACAATTTAAATTTACAAATTCCACAAATAAAAAATAAAAAGAAAAGAAATCTTAAACAAAAATTCAATATCAATCTAAAAATTCAGTATCAAAGGTCCAATAGCCCAGTGGGGCATTGGCCAGCCCGTGACCGAGAGGTCCCGGGTTCAATACCCTCCCCAAGCATGATGTAAGCTTTGATTGTCTCCCTTCTAGGGTACTCTTCTCCTCTTATGAGGTGCTTTTCTCCGCTTTGCGGTTGGTTCTCTCCCCTTTGGGGTTCTATCCTCGGGCGTTCAAAAAAAAATTCTAAAAATTCAGTTGACATTAAAGAATTCTTTAATTCAAATGTTTTTGGATATAAAGCCGAAACAGTGACCACTTAAGGCATTATTATCTACAAGAGAAAGTTGTCAATAAGTCCACTTTGGCCGCTGAGGAATTAGTGATTTAAGTCATACCCCCATTAAAGGGGGAAAAATTCTGATATAGACCTGGGCTATATGTGGGGTTGTGGACCACTTGGTACACAATCAACCACATCACCTTATTTGATTAAAAAACAAAAAAAAATTCTCATAAGGTCCCACCTGTTTTTATTATTTTAATCAAAACTATGATGTAGTTTGAATGTGACTGAAGTGGTCCCATGACTACAAGTGTTAAAGCTAGGTCCCATATCGAATTGTTCTTAAATGGGTTAGAATTTTCTCTAAGTCATACCCCCCATTAAAGGGGTTAGAATTTGCTCAACTACTCACCACAATTGCAAACCGAGAACAGACACCTAATACTCTTTCGGTTTACATTTATCTGTTGCTTTAATAAAATGCACTTAAATTAAAAAAAATGATTGAGATATATTAATTTAAAGATAAATAGACACTTTACTCTTCAATTAATACATTTATGTTGAGACAATTAAAATTAATTATTGACTAAATTAATTAAAGGTAAGAGTAAGTTTGAAAAAAACACATTTAATACTCTCTTACTTTCTTAACGTGACAGATAATTAGAAACTGATAAAGTATATTTAGGCGACAGATAATTGAGAACGAAGGGAGTAATAGGTAGCTGATTCTTGGAACAAATTTGTGCAAAAAAACCAAAAAAAATATCAAGCATTTTAAACCGAGGGAAAGAAAAATAAATAATCAAATACAAAAAAAACGAATTTTATGTTGGAGAATTTGGCTTTTAAATTGTAATTAAAGTGACGTGAGGATATTTTTTAGTCAATATTAATATATGTTATACACTTACACCGCTAGGTTTTGAATGTTATTGAGATTATCACGAAGTGGGTTGCGCAAGCTTTCGCGATGATATATAACATGTGAGAAAAATAAATCTTAGTGTAAATGATAAATTTGTATAAAGTGAGTTGATTAAAATGTGATAAATGAAAATTAAAACTACGTAGTATGTAAACATCCCACACAGGGCCGAAGTCAGTAATTGTATTTTTTTTGTGTGGGTGGGGGGGGGCAGGGGTGGCAAAAACTGCAATAGTAAGCCGACCTACCAATAAAAACTGCAAAACAAATCTTGGGGACGAACTTGATAAAAAAATTTGAACTATATATAAAAATTACTATATATTACTATATCTAGTAGTTTTTTTAAAAATCTCGCCCCTAAAATCGTTCCCTGATCCCACATGTGTTTCCTATGAAAGTAAGAATCACGTTATATGTAAAAGTGGTTTACATGGATTTAAAATATCGTGAGGATGGTATTAGTGGCAATGTGTAAAAACTCTTGAACACAATCTATGTCTCGAGGGAAGTGGAAGAGATTTCATGTTAGTACTAGAGATATGTGTTTTGTATAAATATATCTTTATAATATAAAATGTCTTAACTCCTTAAAATTTTAAAATTTCATAATAGTAAAATGTCCTAATGAATTTGATTGGTTTTGGTTTGTGCTAAATTAAAACCGAATTTTCAATTGGGTTTTAAACAATTCTCAATCCAATCCAAACCAAATCAAACCGAATTTTCGGTTAGAGTAGTGAATTTGATTGGTTTCGATTTGTGCTAAATTAAAACCGAATTTTCGGTTTGATTTGAAAAAAATTATCAATCCAAACGAAACCGAAGTTATTTATATATACTTATATGTTATTATTTATAATATGTATTATGTATCGTTACTTATTATTAGTTAATTATTTTAGAAACAACAAGTTAAATGACTCTCATAATAAAATAAATTTAACCTTTTATAGTAATATCCTTAGTTGATCGATATTATATAAATATTCAAATAATTCACTTTTCTTCTTGCACAAATATTTCTCTTCTCATACCTCATCATGTGCGTATTCCCATTTGCTAAGTAATTATTAGAAATATTTATTTATTATTTTATTTTATCTGTTTTACATGTATTATATTGTTTGTTAATATAATTGCAATAAAAATATTTTTACCTCATGAAACCGATTAAACCGAACCAAATCAATCCAAACCGATGTAAACCGAATGTAACAGCTTAAAATTTTGAATGGTTTGCATTGGTTTCAAAATTTTCAAACAGAAAATATTGATTTTATGAAAAATGTGTAAACCACAACAAACCGAACTATGAACACCTGTAATAGTAATTATGTTATTCTGAAAAATAATATATTTTTATACTAAACAAGAAAATATAAAAGTTATATGAACGTGATATAAATAAAGAGTATTACAGAAAACGTTAGAGAGAATGACAAGTAGATTATGATGTGTAAACGGAGAAGAGAAGGTCATTTTTGGCCGTTGACGAATTAATAATTGAGTGATACGGATACCCATAATTAATGACAGAAATTGTTTGATCCAACTTTCCATCCGTCTCATTTTCCACAAGCACTGTCCACGATTCTGCTCTCATTTTCCAGAGGCCACCAATCCCTTTTGGAGAAGAATGGATTGGGGGAATAGGAACCCAGTAAAGATTTTAACAAATGTACTGGCAGATAGCTATATATTTAGGAAAATTTGCAGTATGGACGAGAGCCACTAGTAGGCTCAGTCTACTGGGCCATTAGTCACCACGTCGCCCCCTCCTCCTTTAAAAATTCTCTCAGTCACAGTTAAAATACAAAAAGATAGTTCTGATATGGACACAGTTAAAAGTAAAAAATTGTATCTCTCTTAATTTTATAGTGATGTGACAAATTTGTACAATTTTTTTACTTTTAATTTTGTCCATATCAGAACTATCTTTTTTGTATTTTAACCGCGATCAGTAGAAATTTAGGAGGGAGGGCGACATTACTGCTATCAGTTTAAGTTTGAACTGGGAGCTCTACCAGATGAGACTTGATCCATATCAGAATTATCCATATATTTAAGTAATCGAACTTGTTCCCTCGAATGAGTTCCTCCATATGGCCATCTCATTTTTAAATACAGGATATTGTAGTATTTTTTTTGACCAGAATTGTCTCCGTTATATTTGTTTACCACAGTGCTGAAGCAATCTTCTTGACCATTGATCCGTCTGTTAAGCTTGATTCAATGGCTAGATATTATTCAACACGTACTGGAAAAAAATATACATTAACCATTTTGACCATTTTCCCTCCAAATGGCAAAAGTTTGCAGCATCAACCGTCATAATCAGGAATTATTAAGTATTTTTGTCACACACAGTAACCGGGTGATGAATTGATAGTGTCTCATCTATCAATAAGACACCGAACCCAAACAGTAGGATTAATCCTTAAATACTTAATGACATAACTTAACTGAAAATATTCTAAAGTGTTATACTTGTTTTACATAAAACATAAGTTCAACTAAAGGAACTAAGTCATTCTATCACATGTTATCATTAGTGATCACTCCTCATACTCCCCATCTCATGCCTCATCAATCTCATTATATGCAAAAAGAAGGGAAAATGACAAGAATCTTTCTCAAACTATTTAGCAAGACATGATAAGATCCTAATTTTTTTTTACTTCCTGGTAGGTCCCATAATAAATTTCGCTGCTGTAAAGTAGTCCCACCACCATTGTCTCGCGGTGGTTTCCGGTTAAATTTTAGGGAAATTTGGCTACTTTTGGCCAAAACCGCCGCGGACAATGGTGGTGGGACGACTTAACAGACGCGAAACTTGTTTTGGGACCTAACAGGAAGTAAAAAAAAACGAAGGATCTTATCGTGTCTTGATAAATACATTGAGAATGATGAGAGTCATTTTCCCCAAAAAGAAATAAAGGAATGAACTATGAAACTCAGTAAGGATCAAACAACCTTTGGGATGACGTATCAAATATGAAACAAAGTATTTCCTGTTTTTCCCAAATCCATTTGAAAACCAAAATAAACTTAACTTGACTTAAAACAACCATTTAAAACTTGCAAAACACTTTACATAACTTAAAACATACATGACTTGAAGACGAAACATAACTTAAAAACGGACCAAAACATGCCTTGGACAAAGGTCCTGGATGAAGCATCGTACATACCTATCGTTTGCAACATTAAGTACCAAAATCTCGGACGATGCATATCATCCGCTCAAGTTGACCGCACAGCCGTAGACGAACCAATTGTCCGCAAATAGAAAGTAGCCTCAGTAATCTGTGCGCAGGATGCTGAGGACGAACCGTTCGTCCGCAACAAGCAGAAAATGGTAATTTTCATTACAAAAACACATGTAAAATTCCTATTTCTAAAATCGATCATCCCCAACCCAAAATGACATATTTTTTTACCAACTGCCCATACTAAATAAGACCAAAGAAAGAACAAGTAAGATAAAAACCACACTCTTCATCCCGGGGTTCAATATAACACTTGTTTAAATGGAATGAATCCTGCTAAACAAAAGTTCCTAGACAATATCTCAAGATTGGGTGACGACACGACCAACAACGACAAGTACATGACAACAACAAGTAAGAAGCAGGAACAAAACAGTAATACAAGTAACATATAACTTACACAAATATACTCGACGATCAAACACACAAAATGCAATAATCCAACACTTCATCCATTTTCATATGCAATAAAACATGTGTAAACATTTCATAATAAATCTATAACTTGAAATACTCAATTCATGCATTTTAGGACTGAATACAAAGGTGTAAGGTCCTTACCTCAAGTTTAGAATCATAATACAAAGACAAGAAGAAAATCAGAAATCCAGAAAATCAGCACACATTCAAACGAAATTCCTCACAACTCGACAGTTGGAAAATAATCTATACCGTTCAAAATCTGGCTATTTCAGTCTTCTTTCTAATGCCGCAAAAATCACTCTGATCCGACCCCGTTTGCTACTTTAATTGTTCACTCAAAGCTCCAGCACTCTATTTTTCAGATTTTCCCTTTCTTTCTCTCTCTCTCTCTCTCTCTCTCTCTCTCTCTTTCTTTTCCCTTTTTTTGCTAACTGCTGTCCCCTTTAATTTTCCAACCATAACCCCCAAATAAACTTTTCAAATTCTTACAAATAGGTCCCCACAACTTCCTAAGCTCCACACTTAAGCCACACGACTCACAAAACATAATAATACGCCTCTAAAGACAATTAATGACAACATATAGCACATAAAATATGTAACACATAAAAATAAAACATAACATGCAATTCATATAAGTTCAAAACGTTCAGGTAATCACATACTTTCCCCTTACAAAAGTTTCGTCCACAAAACTTACTCACCTCGGTTTTCAAACAAGTGTAGCTACTTTTGTCGAGCTTCTTCCTCAAGTTCCCAAATGGCCTCCCATTCAGTATGTTACGACCATTTCACCTTGACCTAGGGTATTGTCTTTCGCCTCAAACCTTTATCATTTCAATCCACAATTTTCACTGGTACCTCTTGATAAGACAAGTCTTCCCGAAGCTCCAATGGTTCCGCTTCAAACACGTGGCTCGGGACGGGAACATACCTCCACAGTGAAAGAAAAAAATTTGGAATCCCCAAATAAAAGCAGCGGAAATATACTGGGATTCCATTCCTTTAAAGGATCTACTCACGAGAAAGAACCAGTACAATGTGATAGGAATTATACCTTTTCGATCTGATCGAAATTGCCCGGATTCTGATACTTTAAATAATCAACGACAGCCTTTAGACTCCTGTCTCTACCGGTATCCACGCCGACCAAGCTTGAGCTTGCTCGTTGTACTTGTGATGCTAGTCACGAAAGCTACGAACGTTGAAGGCGATCTTCGTGTGCTTCGTTGATATAGTAATCAAAAACCAGAATTTAGAGACAAGAAAAGCAGTTTTCTTTTCTCTTTTGTGTTCTTGAGAGTGTATATTAGAGAGCAAAATTTCAGAGAATATTTTTCTCTAAATTTCTGCTAGTATGTCGTGTAATTGTGGGTGGGAAATATTGTGTTTTGATGAACACTTCATCAAGTGGTGTTAGTGGAATCACCCACTAACTCCACACCCCTACATTTCTCTCCCCACTACCCCATTAGCAAGTAACACTCTCTCACACAAGATGTGTGCCGGTTTTGACTTGATCCAACTGGTCCAGTCTACTGGAGAAATAGTTCTCGACCGACCGGAGTGACAAACCGGTTCGGTCGACCGGGTCCACTTTTGCCCAATTCAATCGAACACAATGAAGCTTCATTTATTGGCCTTAGTGAAAAGGCTATAGTCATGCCATGACTGCCTAAAACCAATCTTCAATAAGGCTTTTGTAAGTTTGTCATTTCATTCCCTACTTGCCTGTTTCTGACCATACAGGGATTTAACTAGCTTACACACCTTACCACCATCATTCCCATATCCTGGAGGTACCTTCATATGGATTTCTTCATGGAGATCCCCATGAAGAAAAGTATTATTTATGTCCAACTGTTGAATGATCCATCCCTTTGCTACAGCCACAACCATCAAAGTTCTAATGGAACTCGTTTTAGCAACATGTGAGAAGGTATCAATGTAATCCACTCCTTGTTGCTGAGTGTAGCCTTTGGCCACCAGCCTAGCATTTTATCTTTATATTGTGCCATCTGACTTGAATTTAATCTTATAAACCCATTTACAATCAATAAAAATCTTTCTTGAAGGCAAATCCACCAATTCCCAAGTATTATTAGCCTCCAAAACAGCTATTTCAGAATTCATAGCATCTATCCACACATGTTCTTTAGCAGCTTCCAGAAAACTAGAAGATTCTGTCAAAACATCTAAAAAGATGATAGATTTTGTGTCCTGTATTGATCATATCATATGAGAGAACTTTATCAAGAGTATGAACGGATAAATTATGGGAACCAGAAGGATAATAAACATTTAAGATAGGTAAAGAAGGACATTCATAGTCTGATAAGTAGGTAGGTGTCTTAGATGATCTATTTGATCTTCCTGAGGACTACATATGTATTAGTAGATTCAATGTTATTACTAGTGACACATGCAACATTACCAATAGAAGATGAAGTTGCAAAAGAATTGGAAGCAGGTGAGGAATTCTGAGATACAACATAAGGCATAATAGGAATAACATCATGAACAAAAGAGGATGGTGAGTGAATAAAAGAAGTATCATGTTGTGTATTACTAACCTGAGAATCTATGGAGAAAAGAAATTTATGTTCCAAGAAAATAACATGATGAAGAAACTTGATAATTTGTATCAAGATTCAATACAAAGTTTGAATTTCGGATATTTCTCTTCTTGAAATAGTTTACGTGAGAATAAAATCAACGCAACACTAAGTACTTTAATTTTCGATGGAGGTTGACACACCACAACAAACGAAACTAGACTTGTTGATTAGTAGCTCAAGAATGAATGAAAATCTAATAAGAAGTTCAATTCACATGTATCTAAGGAATAACTTTACCAAATATCATATATCTAACTTAAAAACAATGTTGGCCGAATTCCCCTTTATATAGAGGAAGAATTCGGCTATTAAGCCTTACAATCCAAGAGTCCTATTTGAACTAGGATTCAACAATCTCAAGAATAGTAAACTATCTAATACTTGCTATAAAAGAAACACTAGCTAATTAAATGGACAACATGTCCTTTAATATAGGACCACTCGACTAAATTAGTTAAAGGAATTAAAATAACAAATAACAAAGCTGATATTACAATCAAAGCCTTAGGTAGACTTTAATTTACTCACTTACTAAAATTGTACTTTAGGCACTTGGTTGATTTGGACCTTAAGTAACACTTTCCAAAGTAATGAGATGGACTTGAATGAATCTTGACATCTTCTTTAGCTTGAATTTCTCGACTGAATGTAGATAAAGCTTGTCCCACTGCCTTTGTTCTTGCTCTTGTCATTAGACATTGAATGTTGATTAAATGTTCCTTTGTGTAGGACAGCCTCTTATATTTGACCTCATCATTCCCTCCCCCTTGAAAAGGATTCTTCCTCGAATCATCACCATCATCATGATCTGTATCAAAATCAAAAGGGGATAAGTCAGAAACATTGAAAGTAGAACTTACACCATACTCACCTTTCAAATATAGCTTGTAAGCATTGTCATTGATTTTGGAAACTACTTGAAAGGGTCCATCTCCTCTTGGGTGTAACTTAGACTTTCTTTCATTAGGAAATCTTTCTTTCCTTAAATGTAACCAAACCCAATCTCCTACTTCAAAGGATATATGCATCCGGCCTTTGTTTGGATTCCTTGCATAAGAGGCATTCTTCTTTGCAATTTGAGCTTGTACCTATTGATGTAATTTTGTATAAAATCAGCCCTAGAATCACCTTCTACATTAAAATACTCATCAATAGGTAAAGGAGTTAGATCTAAAGGGGTTAAAACCATAAACAACTTCAAAAGGAGAGTTATTAGTAGTAGAATGTAAAGTCATATTATGTGCAAATTCAGCAATAGATAAACCATCTTCCCACCTTTTTAAGTTCTTTTGTATAAGTGCTCGAAGAAGAACACTAAAGTTCTATTTGTTACCTCGGTTTGGTCATCTGTTTGTGGGTGACTTGATGTAGAAAATAACAATTTGGTTCCCAACTTACTCCATAAGGTCTTCCAAAAGTAACTTTACATCTCTATCACTCACAATGGTCCTTGGAACTCCATGTAGCTGAATTATTTCCTTCACGAATAAGTCTGCTACATGACTTGCATCACCTTGTTTCCCTATATGGAATAAAATGTGCCATTTTAGAAAATCTATCCAGAACAACCATAATACTATCCATACCTCTTTGTGATGTTGGTAGACCAAGTATGAAATCCATTGAAACATCAATCCAAGGTGAGGATGGAATAGGTAAAGGCATGTATAATCCGTGAGCTTTACTTTTACTTTTAGCTTGTTTACACTTAAAACAAAGTTCACATATTTTCCAAACATTTCTTTTCATCTTGGCCCAAAAGAAGTGTTCTTGCAATATATCTAGAGTTTTAACAACTCCAAAATGCCCTATTAAACCTCCAGAATATGCTTCCCTAACAAGTAATTCACGTATTGAACAAGATGGAATGCACAATTTATTATCTTTGAACAAAAAGCCATTAAATCGGTAAAAAGACTTTTGAGATGAGAGCTCACATGCTAAATACAAGGTTGAAAAAACATTATCATCTTCATATAAAGCTTTGAGATGTTTGAAAAACCTAGCAATTTAGCATTCATAACCGAAAGTAAAGTGTAACTTCTAGATAGAGCATCGGCTACAATGTTTTCTTTTCCCTTTTTGTACTTGATTATGTAAGGAAATGTATCAATAAAGGAAACTAATTTTGCATGCCTTTTGTTAAACTTACTTTGGACATTTAGGTACTTAATGGATTCATGGTCCGTGTGTATAACAAACTCTTTTGGAATTAAGTAATGTTGCCATGTTTCCAAAGCTCTAACGATTGCATACAACTTATTGTCATAGGTTGGATAGTTAAGTGTAGGTCCACTTATTTTCTCACTAAAGTAAGACAAAGGTTTGTTTTGTTGTTGCAAAATAGCTCCAATACCTATTCCTGAAGCATCACATTCAACTTCAAAAGTTAAATCAAAATTAGGCAAAGCAAGTATAGGAAAAGAATTAAAGCGTTGAGCTTGTCAAAGCTATCTTGTTGCGGCTCATTCCAAAAAAATAAGTATCCTTCTTCACAACTTCATTCAATTGGGCAGCAATAATACTAAAATCACGTACAAAACGTCTATAGAAACTAGCTAACCTATGGAAAGATCTTGGCCATTCCATGATTGTTTTGATCTTGGCCAGATCAACACTAATTCCTTGAGAACTCACAATATATCCAAGAAATTTTATAGAAGTAGTGCAAAAGACACACTTTTCAAGCTTAGCATACAACGTTTGCTCCTTTAAGATAGTAAAAACAGTTCTAAGATGTTCAACATAATCTTCCAAGTTTTTACTATAAACTATTATATCATCAAAGTAAACTACCACAAATTTACCAAAACATAGTATAAATATGTAATTCATTAACCTCATGAAAGTACTTGGTGCATTAGTAAGACCAAAAGACATGACAATCCATTCATATGATCCATATTTAGTCTTAAATACAGTTTTCCATTCATCACCTTCTTTCATTTTAATGTGATGGTATCCTTGATAGATCAATTTTACAAAATATTTGTGCACCATTCTATTCTTCAAGCATATCATGTAAACGTGGTGTAGGATGTATATATTTAATAGTTATCTTATTCATAGCTCGACAATCCGTACACAATCTAAAAGTTCCTTTCTTCTTAGGTACTAATATAACAGGACTAGCACAAGGATTTAAAGATTCTCTTACATGTTCCTTCTCAAATAGTGCATCTACTTGCCTTTGAATTTCTCGAGTTCCATCCGGATTTTCTCCATAAGTCGGTCTATTTGTAAGAACTGATCCTGGAATAAAGTTGATTTGATGTTCAATTCCCTTAATTGGAGGAAGACCTTTCAGTAACTCCTTTGGAAACACACATTTGAATTTTTGTAATAGATCACAAACAAGACTAGGTAGAGAAGAAGAAGCTCAAAAGTGTTAGTAAGGAAAGGAGTTTCGACTCCTTTGAAAACAAGCAAAACAATTGCTTGTTTTGCTCGAATAGCCCTATCTACCTTTCCCGGTGTTATAAATAAACACCCATTCCTCACATTTTTCTCACATTAGTCTCAGGTTTTTCAAGTTTTTTTACCTCTTTTTTTTTTGCTGCAAGAGTGAGATCACTCTTTTGTTGCAACTCATCTATCATTCTCTTCTCTCTAGTCTCGGCCATTGTTTGATGAACCTCACTAGCTACTTTTAGGGTCAAAGGATGTAAAGTAAACTTTATGTTATCCATGGTTACTTGATATATATTCTTTCTTCCAAGATGATCCATACCTCTATCATGTTTCCATGGTCTTCCTAAGATAGAGCGACTTTTAGTCATAGGAACTACATCACACAAAACTTTGTCTTTGCACTTTCCAATTGCAAATTCAATCTCAACATGTTTATCAACTCGGATTTCACCACTATTATTTAACCATGAAAGCTTATAAGGACGTGGATGTGATTTCCAAGGTAAATCAAGAGCGGTGACCATTCAATAATAAGGAGACAAAGCTTGCCTTTGACATTGTACTTTGTTTGGAAAAGATTGCTCATTGGAAGACGTTGCTCATCTAATGGTTGAGTATGTAGAAGCTTCATACACACCAAAAGTTGACCCCCTTCCTCCGGACTGGCATCAAAAGTCTCGGTATCTTCATCAATTTCTTCTTTCACGACTTCCTCATCACTAACCCATGTTCCATCATCTTGCATGATCATTACGCTTTTGTTTGGGCAGTCCCTAACAAAGTGGCCTTTTCCCCTACACTTATAACATTCCTTTGGAAGGTTAGAAGATTTACCTAACCTCGAATTGGATGAATTTAATGTTGAAAACATCTCGGCTGTCCCAAGAATTTGGCCGAATGTTAGCACATTCTACCTTCGGCCGAATTTTGTCATTGAAACCCGCCAAGAATCTGGCCAAAGTAGCTTCACGATCTTCTTGAATATCTGCTCAAATCATGCCAATCTCCATCTCTTTGTAATATTCATCCACCGATCTAGAGCCTTGCTTAAGTCTTTGTAAGCGGTTGAAAAGTTCCATTGTGTAATTTTGTGGAACAAATCTCCGCTTTCATCTCATCCAAACTATCAATGCATGCTTGCCAACCCTTCTCCTTGAATTCTTTTCTTTGTCCCACCAAATAGAAGCATAATCCGAGAACTCCATGGCTGCCAATTTGACCCTTTTGTCCTCCGAATAGTTGTGAACGGCAAAACATGATCGACCTTACAAATCAATCTAAAAATAATTCAGGATCATTCGTACCTTGAAATGATAGAATCTTGGTCTTGATTGCACCAAGATTGTTGTCAAACCTTTGAAAATTTCCACACATTCTCGGCCTCATTGGTTCAAAAGCAAGATTATCACCAATCTTTGATATGGTTATCTTGCTCTCGGCTGAGGTGGTACAAAAGCCATTCTTGGTCGAATGTTGTCTATCCTTGGTTCATTGGATTCATGAGACTCATACCCTTCATTCAAGGAATCAAATTGGTCATCTTGTGTCTCAACTTGCTTACCTCTTCTAGATGCATATGGCTGCCTTTGAGGGACTTGTGGTCTCATCATTGTTTCAACAAGCGTCATTCTTTCGGCTAATTCATCCAAACGTTGCATGATTCTTTGGAATTGTTGTTGCGCGGCTTCTTTGAAAAGTTTATCATCCATAAAGCTTTCATCTTGCTTTGATGTAGGGACTACCTATTGAGACATGAATACTAACACTCAAATTTGTTAGATAGAAAAGAAATTCACTCAATAATCTAACAATATTTGTAAAAGAACTTCAACTCTAGATGGATTTAAAGATGTAAGCCAAGAATTAAAGGTTTCTAATTGTTGCGTTGAGACAAAGATGAAAAAAATAAAAGAATAGAAATCCTAGACCTAAATAAATATTAAAGAAAGAAAATAAGAGTAATCTTGAAAATCCTAGACTTAACAAGAAAAGGAAGATACTTTTTAGGTATCCTTTTGAATTTATAAAAAAAGGAAGATCTAAATCTTTTATGCTTCTTGATTCTTATTCTTGAATCTTTTTCTTGGCCGAATGTACCAAGAATTGAGACTCTAAGCACACTTCAATTCTTGACTTTAAAGATGTATGCTCAATATGTAAAAACAAATTCGAACTTTTGCCAATTCTTGAAACTAGACTATGACGTATGTGATTCAAGAAGTTTACTTTTTGGCTAGGTTCAATAAAAGACCTCGGATATTTTTTATTTTTTATTCTTTTTTTTTTGTCCAAGAAAACAAGAGTTTTATCAGGAAACCAATTAAAGATACACCAAGAAAGAGATCAACATTGAGATTTGATACCAACTGATGAAGAACCTTGATAACTTGTATCAAGATTCAACAAAAAGGTGGAATTTCGGATCTTTCTCTTCTTGAAAGAGTTTACGTAGGAATAAAATCAACTAAAAACTAAGTAGTTTGATTTTCGATGGAGGCTGAAATACTACAACAAGCGAAACTAGACTTGTTGATTAGTAGCTCAAGAATGAATGAAAATCTAATAAGAAGTTCAATTCACAAGTATTTAAGGAATAATCTTACCAAATATCATATATCTAACTTAAAAACAATGTTGGCCGAATTATCCTATATATAGAGGAGGAATTCGGAGGAGGAATTCGGCTATTAAGCCTCACAATGCAAGAGTCTTATTTGAACTAGGATTCAACAATCTCAAGAATAGTAAACTATCTAATACTTGTTATAAAAGAAACACTAGCTAATTAAATGGACAACATGTCCTTTAATATAGGACCACTCGGCTAAATTAAGTAAAGGAATTAAAATAACAAATAGCAAAGTTGAAACTTTAATTGACACAGTTGCTAAAATTATACTTTAGACACTTGGTTGATTTGGACCTTGAGTAACACTTTCCAAAGTAATGAGATGGACTTGAATAGAATCTTGTAAGCGTAGTTTGGCATCTTCTTTAGCTTGAACTTCTCGAATGAATGTAGATAAAGCTTGTCTCACTGCCTTTGTTCTTGCTCTTGTCATTGGACATTGAATGTTGATTAAAGGTTCCTTTGTGTAGGTCATCCTCTTAGATGTGTCCTCTTAATAACATCCCTAGAAACAAATATGTCATGAGTTTCTAGGTCAAGAAGGATAAAACCTTTAGATGTGCTAGACTGTTCTAGGTAAACTGCCTTCTTTCCTCTAGGGTCAAATTTGCTTCTTCCTTGATCTAAGGTACAAGCATAACTAAGACAACCAAACACTTTAAGGTTGGAATAACCCCATGTAGTTTTTCATAAGGGGAAACATTACGGATGACAGGTGAAGGGGTAAAATTGATCAAGTATGTATCATGTTTGACACAAAAAACCCAAAACTAAATATGAAGACTAGACCGAAATTTAATGGCTCTAGCTATATTCATGATATGTTGATGTTTTCTCTCAACTATCCCATTTTGTTGAGGAGTAGCTACACAAGAAGTTTGATGTATAATGCCATGTTGAGAATAAAAGTCTAGCATTAGGAATTCAGAACCATTATTAGATCTAATGATCTTGATAGAAGTAGAATATCGATTTGCAACAAAGGTTTGAAAAGATTTCAAGGTAGATGAAACTTATGATTTAGATTTGAGCAAATAAAGTCATGTAAATCTACTAAAATCATCAACTATAGTTAAAAAGTATCTTTGATCATACACAATACTTTCTTTTTAGGGACCCCAAATATCCACATGGATAAGGTCAAAGCTTTTATGAACAACAGTATTACTCAAAGGAAGATTGAGCCTATGTTGTTTAGCAATAGTGCATACAGTGCAATGGCACTTAGCCTTATTTCAAGAAACATGAATACTCTTGATGAGTTTCAATCTAGGTAAATACAAATGTCCTAGCCTATAGTTCCATAAGAGATCATCGACCTTTTTATTAGGAATAACAACAGTTTGACTGCAATGAACAATGGAAGTAGGAGTAGGCAAGTTAAAATGACTTTCAAGAAGGCTAGAAGTGTTTAACAGATATAGGCTATGCCAAACATCAGCCGTCCCACGCCTCCTCAAGGTAGGCAGGCCCTAGATCACACATTTTTCAAAGGCACATGTAACAACACAAGAGTTTTGAAGTTAGTTGTGAAACAGAAATAATACTGATGTGAAAAGCAGGCACACAAAGCACATTTTGTAAAATCAAGAAAGGTGACAATTTCATAGTGCCTTTGTGTGTGACAGGAATGGATAGATGATTAGGTAGCTTAACAAACAAATTAAGAGTGGGTGAAGAAGAAGTATAAAGAGTGGAAGAACATATGACATGATCTTGGGCTCCATAATCTAAAATCCAATGAGATTCCTTAGAAAGTTTAGAAGTACCCGATGGAGCATTACAATGTCCATAGTTTGCATTGATTTGATGCAGCATAGGTGAGAAAGAGATAGGATTATCCTCATTGTTATTTGCACCTGTCATTTGCAAATCCCCAAACATCTACATCAACTCCTGCTTTTGTTCTTGAGAAAAACCATAATTATTTTTAGAGATTGTTTCCTGTAGAACTAGTACCATTTACTGGTGGAAAAAACACTAGCAACAAGGTTAACACTCTAATGACCAACAATATTAGGATGACCGTTATGAAATTTGCAGTTCCGTGATGTCCAAACCCATTTGAGTTTTCAGACTATCTGTTAAAACCACCAATTGCAGAACCTCATCCATAACCAGGTTTCTCTTATCCATTGTGTGTCCTTGGTAATTACAGAAGGTGCATAGTAGATCATTTTTCTTCTTGAATTTATTTCCATTCACAGCATTTATGTAACTATTATGATCATTTTGATTTTGTACAAAATTATTCTCTCATGTTCCATGATCATAACTAGGTCCTTGATTATACATTATATGAACTTCCTTTTGAGAATTAGGTTTCAGTAATTGAACTTCTTATTGACAAGCAAAGTTAAGAACATCATCAATAAGTGACACTTTTTTTCCATCAAGACTTTGGACTTGACATTTCTAAAATTGTCATTCAAACCTTTAAGGAACCTAAGGACATAATCATTATCATAGTATTCCTGAATGATATTAAAGCCTCCACAAGTACGTGATGGAAGTGGTCTTAAAACAAGAAAATCACCCCATAGAACTTTAAGATGTGCATAATATTCATCAACTGACATATTTCCTTGTTTAAGAGAATGTATTCCATCAAGTAGATCGGATAATTTGTATGCATTGGACTTTACATATCTTTTCTCTAAGTTTTCCCAAATAGATGATGCACATTTGAAAGACAAGGACACTTTGTGCAATAATACTAGTAACTGAATTAACAATCCAAGTTACCACAGTCCGATCTGCCTACAACCAAGCTCTATACCACTTATCTCCATGATTTGGAATTTGTACTCCAGGTACTGTTTCAATGAAACAAGTTTTTTTCTTCATAATCAAAGCTCTACTCATTGCTCTGCGTCAATTTGATCATTTGGACCAAGCAAGGGACTCTGAACTAGAATCAAGCTAGGATTCTCCCCAGGGTGCACATAGAATGGATGTGCAGGATCTAATGGAGTAATTTTTGCCGTTGTTAACTTGTCTAAGTCTAACAATTCTAATTCCAACAATGCTTTTCAAGAAAAACAACATTACAAGATCAACTAAGGAGATTGATCTTGAAATTCAAGAAACAAATAACAAAAAAGTGAAGTTCTGATCAGTATGCTACTTTACTGAAATCTACTCCAAATCAAAATCAAAACCACTCAAAAAAAGCTCTTCTAGAGTATTTCCTTCGATCAAGAAAAGAAGAAAATCAAACCACAATCACAATCTACAGCGGAAGATCTCACATGTGCTTTGATACCATGTTAAAAATGGACTTAGACCTAATTCATTACCTCAAAAGGTACTTCTAGAGGGAAGGATTGCTCAATCCTTATACAGAACAATCTTGCTCACTAGCTAGTCAATGTGGAATTCTCAACACACCCCTTCACGACCAGGGCTGTACATATGGACCGTGAACAATAATAAAGGCCCAACATCGAATTAGGTGACTCTGATACCATGTTGAAAATAAAACAAATTGAGCAAAAATTGAAGATAGGAAGAAGAAAGCTATTTTGGGAAATATTTTGCATTTTTCATTAAATGAAAAAGAAGCCACGTGACTTATGGGTGAAAATCATCTGTCCCCATCCTTGTCCCCAACTAATTAGAATTTACTATATAAATATTTTTTCCAATTATATATATACACATGGTGAATTGTGATTGGCTGGGGACAGGGATGGGGACAAGAACGGGGACAGAGGATTTTTTGCCTCTATATATACACATGCCGGTGTCTCCATTGTCCAATCAATGAGTGACAACTGGACATTTAATTAACTAACTTCTAATTGCACAATTAAATGCTAGTTAACCCTAACTAATCAATGTAAAACCTAACTAACATAACAAACCGGAAAACTAATTTTCTAGCTGAAGCATCAGCTTGCAAGTCTTCCTTCTATTTTGCAATCTTCAAATCCGGAACCTTGATTACTTTCATCTTCCTTGTTTTGATCATCCAGAATTCTTTCTTCATGTTTCAGTAAATGGATTGATATTTGATCAATAAACCTTCAAAGGGAATGTGAAAAATGTGCAGTTTCTTATGATTGGAACGGGGCGGGATGGAAGACTGATGAGTCTAATCCGCTTGCATGTGATTGATTCCAAATTCTTCATGGTATTGAATGTAAAAAGCAAGGTTGTTAAAATCGGGATTCTATGTAGAATCGGTGAAGGGGTGAAAAATCGTAAAATCTGGATTTTCCTTCTGTAGAATCGTAAAATCGGGATTTTCCTTCCGTAAAATCGTACAATCGGTGAAGGGGTGAAAAATCGTAAAATCGTAGATTTAAATCGGGATTTTAACAACATTGGTAAAAAGACAAAAATTGCTATACTTGATAATTCTGATATAGACCAAGTCCATATGGACCTTGTGGTGCAGAATTAATCACGTCATTACAGAATCGTCTCTTTTCTCATTCTGTAGTGATGTGGTCAGTTATGCATCACATGATACAATGGACTTGTTCTATATTCCTATACTTAATGGTAATTAGTATTCCAGTGAGCCAATTTCACATTAGTCAAAGTCCGAAATACAAGGCGTGGCAGAAATGTTAAAATTCACAAGATTAATAACAAATGATCATCTGATCAGCCGGGGCTTTTCATGCAAAACTACGTTTGACATCATTTGAGGCATTGGTTTGGTGGTCAAGACTGATGATGTCTGATGACGTAAAGAAAATGAGTTCGAATCCCCTTCCCACTTCTTAAATCCCCTTATTCAGGCTCGGCTAGGTACATGCCTAAGGTGCCATACAGAACCGGGCCTCTCATTTTATGGGCCCCAATTTTTTTTTAAAAATCACATAGCATATTAAAAAAAAAAAAAATTATTATATCTCCACTCAATATTATGATGGTTGACACTCTTGAAACTTGAGTCTATAATTATGTTTTGACATTTTTTATATTTTATACTTTAAAAAAAAAAAAATTGAGCGGTCTAACTTTGGTAAATAGCACAGGACCTCAGTATTATTCTAGACATGTCTGCCCTTATTTCTGTTGGGAAATAAACAACAATATTTGGGATAGAAAACTATATCGAAAAACAATAAAGAAAGACACAAGAAATTGTTTACCCAGTTCGTCAAAGAATTGACTACGTCTGGGGGCACTACCAAGCCAGGATATTACTATGTGATGAGATACAATATTAAGGTTACATAGATGAGCTATTTATAGGAAAAGAAAAACCCCGACTCCTAATTGGATTCAATATCCAATTCCACTTAACATTAGGATAACACATATATGGAAGAGTCCTATTCCTTTCTTATTTCCTAGTCCTTGTAGACTTAGGCTCCATAACCTAACAATCTCCCACCTGGAGACTAACTCTAATGTAACCACCCATTTCTCCAGTAATCCATAGCTGTCTAGTAGTGCCAACCTCCATCTTAAGCTCTAAGGCCAGTTGAAGCCATGCAGAGCTTCAACTTCTCTAAGGTCACAACCTTAGTCAACATATCAGCAGGATTTTCACTTCCTCGAATCTTCATAAGCTGCAAGACCTTCCTCTTTTTTAATTTTGAAGACCCATTTACAATGCAGGTCCTTCTTTCCCTTTGGGACCTTAACTAGTTCCCAAGTATCATTGGACAATAGTGAATTCATCTCATCCATTGAAAGCTTCCACTTACCTCATTGATCGCTTCGTATAGCCTCTGCATAACACCCAGTTTCACCACTATCAGTCAACAAAAGATAGTTATTATACCTTGAAGGCGAAAACCTGTCCGGTGGATCTCCGCCGCTGGGTTGTTGGAACCACTTGATCATTCTGAATAATCTTGCTCCCACCCGAGTTCGAAATATCTAACTCGACAACTTCGAGTCTCTCAACCCGAGCCTCTGGTGCACCAAACCTCTCTTTGTACAATATCTGCTCATTGAATATGACATCTCGACTACGAATTACTTTCCGATTTTGCTCATCCCAAAATCTATAACCAAATTCGTCACCACCATGTCCGATAAATGTACACTTGACAGATTTAGCATCCAACTTCCTTCTATCAGCAACATCATTCTGTTGAGGAGTTCCTCTCAGGGTCTTTTCCATGCGAATACCATTCGCAGCACAAAACTGGTTGAACTCACGGAGCTTATACTCTCCACCATTGCCTGATCTCAAACACTTTCTTGTGGAGTCATCAATGAAGGTCATGTAATATGACGCACCATCAAGAGATGTCACCGGTGCTGGTCCCCATAAGTCACTATGTCCCAACTCTAACTTATGATTTTTCAAAGTTCTGCCACACTTCGAGAAACTCACTCTTTTCTGTTTCCTGAAAACATAATCCTCACATAAACCGACATCAACAGTCTTGAGGTCTGGCAGTTTATCCTTCGAACACAACACTTTCATCCCCTTCTCACTCATATGATCAAGACGACTATGCCACAAATCTGTATCACTAATTGCACCTGCAAGAGCAATACTTTCATGAGTGTTATTCATCAAATACAACGTACCTTCCTTCTTTCCTCGAGCTACTACCATAGCTCCTTTGATTATCTTCCAAGAACCACCGTCGAATGTAAAATAACAACCGTCATCATCCAATCGTCCAACAGAAAGAAAATTCCTCTTTAACCTAGGAACATATCTGACATTACTCAGTTGCAATACAGTTCCATGCGGTGTTTTGATCCGAACATCTCCCTTCCTCACTATTTCCAAAGGCTCATCATCAGCAAGATAAACCTTACCAAAATCTCCAGAAGTGTAACGTTCCATGACATCAATACTATTGCATGAATGAAACGATGCTCCAGAATCCAAAACCCACGATTCCAATGGACTGCTCACACTTAAAATTAATGCATCTGAGATTTCTTCCACTGCTGCAATTGCTGATTTGTTATCTTCCTTCGACGGTGTTGTGCACTCTCTCTTGTAGTGCCCATATTGCCCACAATTAAAACATTTAATTGTGCTCTTGTCTCTCTTAGGCTTCCTGCCTCTCGATTTCGATCTAACTCGGTAGAATTTCAACCTTGATTCTGATCTGCCCCTATTTTCTGTACTTAGGGCTGATCCCGAAGCTATACCCGATTATTTCCTGCGAATTTCTTCACTAATAATCAGGTCTCTGACCTCGTCAAATCTAAGCTTCACCTTACTCTTTGAAGCGCTAACAGCTGATAGCTGTTCCGCTGACTCTACGGTAGAGAGGCAGACAAAATTAAGGCTCGTACCTCATCATCGAAATCAATCTCAGCCCGAGCTCAATTGAGCTATTATCACATTGAACTCATTGAGGTGATTGGAAACCGCAGATACTTTACTGCCATCTTTCGGTTAAAGCAGACGTTGCATCGAGAAAAAACCTTGTTTCGTCTGTGATGGCTTCTCGTACATCTCAGATAATGTCTCCAACATCTCCTTGGTAGTTTTTGCTTTGACCGTATTGAGCGCCACGTTTCTAGATAGAGACAAACGCACGACGCTCATTGCCTTCCTGTCCAACAACTTCCACTCGTCGTATTTCATGTCCTCCGGTTTCTCACCAAGAGATTGATACAGATCTTTACCATATAGGTAATCCTCAATTTGCATCTTCCAGAACCCAAAATCTGCTTCGTCAAATTTTTCGATCGGCAATTTCCCTTCACCCATCATGTTTATTTCTGTTGCCTCTGAACCAGGCTCTGATACCAATTGTTGGGAAATAAACAACAATATTTGGGATAGAAAACTATATCGAAAAACAATAAAAAAAGACACAAGAAATTGTTTACCCAGTTCGTCAAAGAATTGACTACGTCTGGGGGCACTACCAAGCCAGGATATTACTATGTGATGAGATACAATATTAAGGTTACATAGATGAGCTATTTATAGGAAAAGAAAAACCCCGACTCCTAATTGGATTCAATATCCAATTCCACTTAACATTAGGATAACTCATATATGGAAGAGTCATATTCCTTTCTTATTTCCTAATCCTTATAGACTTAGGCTTCATAACCTAACAATTTCTTATAATAGATAAGTCTCATCCCCCAATAACATTTGACATAATCTCTTTGCGTGCATGTCACTTTGAGTAAAACTTTGGCATTTTCTTAGCAAAACTATGTATAAAACTTTGGGAAAGTATTACACTACTGATGAGTGTTCGCCCACTATTACTGGAAGCACCCGGGCTAATCTTACTATAAATAGCTTCGAGAAAGGTGGAGAAGGTGGTGGTCCCTCAAAATACGACAACCAATACCATTATGACAGTACTCCGGTTGTGGCATTTTCAACTGACTGCCATGGTTGTGGACGAGTGTGACTCAACCATGGAGTGCGATGACGACCGCGATTGTAAGCCACCATGCCCTAATAATAACATTGTGGATGGTTCAAAAGCAGTGTGGGAAGCTTTAGGAGTTTCAGATCCTGATGATGTTGGCTCCCTAGACATCACTTGGTCAGATGCTTGATGGATGTAATAGGCATATGATTAAGTATTGTAAAATGCAATGAAAATATTACTTCTCTTATTGTAATGTGTAACATATGAGGGCTTTGTTGTATGTATTAGAAGTTATAATACTATAATTTACTGCAGAATTTTGTTTTATTTAACAAGCTACATAAGGTCTTTATATTTTCGTAATGTGATATGTGGTTCACCAAGATTAATTAGGTATCTTAACATTATATTGCATATTTAAAATTCTTCCCCAATGGAAGCTATAATATTCTCTTGCATTAATAATGAGAGAAAATATATCAAACTTATTGATCTCGTTTCTCGTTTGAGATTCACTAATAAGACAAAAACTCGTCATTTTTTTAAGAGGATCAATAGCGATTTCCTACTTTTCCTTCAACATGACTCAAACTCCCGACCCTCCTGGTGGGAAGTGAAACGTCTTACCTCATGAACTACGCTTTGTTGTCACAAAAACTCGTCATTCTTGAAAAAGAAGATAAAAGAAAACAAAAACTGTTATCAGCTGGAAATTTTAATAAATAGCTTGTGGTGAGGGAGGTGAGGGAAATATCAGCGGTTTTACAAAAATTATCTAAACAATGTAAAAAATTGATTAACTGTCCCTTAGTTTAGGAGCAGTGGCACCGTAATTAGGCTTGGAAACGAAGTGGGTTTAGGCGCAGATCATGTCAGAATCCGTAAAAAATAAAAGAAGGGTTGTGGTACTCACAATAGGCTAGTTTACCCGATTCTAATCTAAATCCGTTTATTTACCACTAAGGTACATAAACGGATTTGAATATGGAACAATAAGTACCGAATCTCTTAGAACTCAAATTCATTTAAAATTATATATAAGATTTTTTCTTAACTATTAGATTATCCTTATAGTTTAGAAATCTTCTTAAACTCTAATTAATCACCTTAGTTTTCCTTGCGAGTCTCAGTTATCTTATTCACAGTTTCACACCCTATCTTCTTCTCATACTCTCATTCATCTCTTTTGGAAATTTCAAGTAATTTTATACAAAAGCTTAATTATTTTTTTGTAGGGATGATTAAACTCTAATAAATAAATTAAAAAAAAAGAAGAAGAAGAAGAAGGGAGGTACTTAAAGCGGGATTATGGGATCCATATCGGGATTTGAATGTTGTGTCTGATCCAAATTGAACTTGTAATCTTTATTGATTAAGCTTCGATTACACAAAATGAGAATAAGAAAAGTGAATTAACAATCAATTGTTGAAGAATTCAATCAATTAACTGCTAGGGTTCTTGAGAGAAAATGAGGGAAGAGAAAGGATTCAAAATTGGGGAAGAAAATACAATTGGCAAAATCTAACAAAATATCCAAATTCGACCCCTTTTATACTTGAGTCTGGCCCGGTTGTAGTAGCCCGACCCGAGATAGGATCCGCACTATTTTTTAAATGATCCAGTCTTCTCTGGTTCGATTCCCACTTCTAGCAGCTTCTTCTTATTTATTTGTCTATTATTCAGCAATGCTAAGAAGGCTGAATTGATCATTGGAAGGTCCATTTGAGCTACTTCTAAATCACCTATCTTCAACTTCAGTTGGCTAACATGGAAAGTTGAATGAAGTTTAGTGTTAGCAGGAAAAGCCAGCTCATATGCAACACTCCTAACCCTTCTCAGAATAACATAAAGACCAAAATAATTTGGAGGTAGCTTTTGGTTCTACCTTAGACCTAAGGAATTATGCATGTAGGGTTGTAGCTTCACATAGACCATGTCTCCAACATTGAACTCCCTCTCAGTTCTATGCTTGTTTTCATACTATTTAATTCTATTAACTGCCATAGTCAATTTCTCATTAAGCAATGCATTGAGCTTTTGTCTATCCTACAACACCCTTGAAACCTTTCCATGTCTGCTATTTTCAAGAAAAATTCCCTCCCCAAAACCTTGAGATCTGAACCCATACAAGGCCTCAAACGGGGAATCTTTATGGATGTGTGGTAGTTGGTGTTATACCACCAATCAGCCATAGGAATGAAGCTAAACCACCTATTTGGCTTATGAAATGTAAAGCATCTGAGATACATTTCAAGGCACTTGTTTACTTTTTCTGTTTGTCCATCAGATTGAGGATGGTAGACATTAATTAAAAGAAATTTGACTCTAATAGCAGTAAATAGTTCCTTCCAGAACAAGCTAGTGAAGATTTTATCTCTATCACTAACTTTGCAGTTAGGCAAACCATGCATCTTATAGACGTAATTTAGGAACTCCTCTACTATTTTTTTAACAGTGTAAGGGTGTGTCCTATGAAGTGCCCATACTTGGAGAATCTGTCAACTACCACCAACACAGAATCATTGTCCTCTGACTTAGGCAACCCTTCTATGTCAGGCAATTTTAGAGGTTGTAATAAGACAGGGTAAGGAACAGTCTCATGCTTGTTCCTTTGGCAAACCTCACACTGCCAAATCATCTCTTGTACTTGCACTTGCATATTAGGACAATAGAAGGTCTTTTTCAACCTTTTATAACTAGCTAATATGCATGAGTGTCTTCCCAAGGATGGTGAATGAATACAATCTATCAACTTCTCCCTATAATTTCCATTATTCCCAATATAAATCCTTCCTTGATACCTAATTATGCCATATGATAGAGTGTGATCCATAAGAGGTTTTCTCAACAAGGATTGAGCTATGATGTTCTAAGAGAATTCATCACCCCCTCATATCTATCATTTACATCATTCATTCATTCTGGATTCACCACTGAAATAGCATTACACTCTAGCATCCTTGAGAGTGCATCAGCTGCCTTGTTTTCCACCCTCTTTTTATAATAGATTTCAAAGTCAAATCCCATCAATTTGACAATCCATTTCTATTGTACAGCAGTACTTATCTTCTGCTCAAGCAGATGCTTTAAACTCTGATGACCAGTGCCCTTATAATGAAAGGGTGACCATCCAAATAATGTTTCCACCTATGGTTATGGACAAAGCCATTAAATCCTTCTAATAGGTAGACATCCCTTTGCTTTTAGGTCCCAAATCCTTGCTAAAGTATGCCAAAGGCCTTCCTTCATGGATAAGGACTGCCTTCATACCACTCTCACTTGCATCAACCTCTATCACGAATTTCTTTGTGAAATCAGGTAAGGCAAGAACTAGAGGTTGACTGAGAGTACTCTTGAGAGTTTGGAATGCCACTTCATCTTTAGCATTCCAAGCAAAATTGTTCTTCTTTAATAAGAAAGTCATGGGCTTGCTGATTACCTCATAATCCTTGATGAACCTCCTATAATATTCAGTTAACCCAACGAAACCCCTAAGTTGTTTGATGGTTTTAGGCAAAGGCCAATACAACATACTTTTGATTTTCTGAGGGTCAGCCTTGACCCCTGTCCAGAAATCAAATGATCAAGGTACTCCACCTCTTATTGAGCAAATGTGCATCTGCTTATTTTTGCAAACAGTTGATGTTTCTTGAGAAGGCTAAGCACAGTCCTCAAATTCTCCACATGAGCTGCTAAACTAGGACTGTAGATTAGGATATAATAAAAAAAGGACCAAAAACAAATCTTCTTAGATAAGGCCCAAAAAACCAGGTTCATTAGGGACTGAAAAGTGGCTGGAGCATTGGTCAATCCAAAGGGCATAACCTTGAACTCAAAGTGACCAAAGTGTGTGCCAAAAAAAGTCTTTGGAATGTCACTTTCCTTCATCATGATCTGGAAATACCCTGATCTCAGATCAATCTTAGAGAAATACATAGCTCCATGTAGTTCATCAATAAGATCATCAACTAAAGGTATAAGAAAATTTTCCTTGATGGTAAGTGTGTTGAGGTGTCTGTAATCAACACAGAACCTCTAAGTACCATCTTTTTTCTTGACCAAAATGATTTATGAAGAAAAAGAACTATTACTGGGTTAGATGATACCCTCATGCAACATCAATGTCACCTGCCTCTCAATCTCATTCTTCTGAGAATGAGGAACTATATAAGATCTTAATCTCAAAGGTTGAGCTCCTTCCTTCAACTCAATCCGATGCTCATGGTTTCTGCTGGGTGGAAGTCCTTTTGGTATTTCAAAGATATCAACAAAGTCTTCCAGAATCTTTTGATTAGATTCAGGACAGTTGTGGTCCTTCTCTTGGCCTCCTTCCATGATAGTAAGCTACCCAATCTGTACTTCCCCATAAATTGCTGCCATATAGCCCACCCAAACTTCAGTAGCACCATGGAGAAACTTAAGGGAAAAACTCCACAGAAATGGACTTGAGCTCAGCTTGTTCATTGTTGCTCTTGACTTGCACTTTCTTTCCATTAACCACAAATCTGTATGCTTGTTCTTTTTAATCCAATATGATTGGACTATGCTTCTCAAGTCAATCACCACAAAGTATCATGTCACTGCCCCGAGGGTCAGAACATGTAAGTCCTGACAGAAGTCCATATCTTTTATCTTCCACTTCACCCACTGCAACCCTCTTCATACCACCTGTTCTCTCCATTGCCAAGAACAATGAGAAAAGTCTGGTTTGCTCAATCTTCAGCCCTAGTTGATTCACCAACCTATGGTCAACAAGAATAAAGATATGCTTATTCTTTAACATCTTTCCAGGAATCCTAAAAATTCCACCTCCAAAGGTTCCACTCAAAGCATTCACAGATATCTGTGCTAGCTCTGCCACCTCCCCACCAATCAAATGTTCATTATCATCCTGTGATGATTGTAAACATTGCAGCCTCCCATCTTCACTTTCCTCCGCCTCTTGGTCATAGAGGTAAAGCATGACGTGGTGTTGATTTACCTCTGCTAAGGCACATTTGTGATGTGGTGAGTATTTCTTACCACATTTGAAACACAAATTCATCTCTCTTCTTCTCTATATGAGTCACATATTGTTCTTGTTCCACAGCTAACCTAAAGGCTTCCAACAGAGTGACAGGTCTATGCATATGCGCAACTCCTCCAATCTCCTCTTTTAAACCACTAAGGAACAAGCCTACAAAGTAATCAGGAGTAGCTCTTATTCATGTGTTGACAAAGATGGACTTCAACTCTTCAAACTTCCTGATATAAGTCTGAACATTTGAAGTCTGCCTCAACTTAATGAATTCACCCACTATTCTAGTGATAGATTTAGCATCAAACCTGGAATAGTGTGCCAAGACAAAACCAGTCCAGTTATGAGCCCCATGCTCATCAACATAGATGTGTCTCCATAGGCATGCCTGTCCTCTAAAGTAGACTAAAGCATTATCAAGTTTAAAAGGATCATGGATCATGTGTATCCTAAAATATTGCTCTGCCTGAATCAGCCATTCCTTAGGCTTACTAGCATCAAACTTGGGAAATTCAAGCTTAGGAAGAATGAATCCTCCTCTATCTACACCACCATAGTCGAATCTAGGCTCTGGAAACATTACAGGATCTTGATTCCCAAAAGTCTCCCTTCCATGTCCATAATCAGTCATCAGAGGCCTGCAGGTGAATTTAAATTCATCATACTAGGCTCACCTTCAACAGCCTTATCTCTAACAGAAGGATTCAATTTAGATAGCTGATCAAGGATCAAATTGATTTATCATCATTTTCCTTCCTATTAGTAGACATTTCAAGGCTAACACTATTAAAATGCAGACTGAAGTTCATCAAATCTCAAGTTAATTTGAGAGTTTGAGCTCTCAACTTCAACTAACCTCTGTGCAATCTGCTCCAAAGGAATTCTCACATCTCATGTCACCGGCATAGGTAGAATTCCTAGCGATGTCTGCTGCGGAGCCTTAAGCTGCTGATTTCTAGTCATCACCATTGAATTTGCCGAGAATCTGCTAGCCCTGATACCAATTTTTTGTGTCTGAGCCAAACTGAACTTGTAATCTTTATTGATTAAGCTTTGATTACAGAAAATAAGAATAAGGAAAGAGAATTAACAATCAATTGCTGAAGAATTCAATCAATTAACTGCTAGGGTTCTTGAGAGAAAATGAGGGAAGAGAAAGGATTCAAAATTGGAGAAGAAAATACAATTGCCAAAATCTAGCAAAATATCCAAATTCGACCCCTTTTCTACTTGAGTCTGACCCCGGTTGTAGCAGCCCGACTCGAGAAGGCTCCGCTCTATTTTTTAAATGAGCCAGTCTTCTCTGGTTCGATTCCCACTTCTAGCAACTTCTTCTTATTTATTTGTCTATTATTCAGCCTTATTAGCATTGAACTGGACGGATACGGTCATATAAGAGCTAGATCAGTGCGAATATGGTTCCAATTGTAGTTTAGAGGATACAAATACAGAACACATACAGTTACGGGTCCGTTTTGATATGTTTGCAAGACTAACTTTAGTCCAGACATTAAAATACATCTGAATAATTATTTGGGTGAACAAAATTACCCCGAACTCGTCTTTTTTTTTCCATTCAATTAATTTTGTCCTTCCGAATGTATGGTTATATAGATTTTGAGGTATTGAGTAAACGACACATATTCTTGGCAATCCCCCCGAGTACCAAATACATGAAATCTAATACCAGAGTACAAGACAAGTTAACATCCATCTTTTGTCAATTCATTATTCCTTTCATGATCTTGTCTGTAACCTCGGTAGGTGTACTGCAGCAAGAACCATACAAATGAAGCGTTAGAGAGATACAGAAAGTATACAATACATTCTTGTTAATTTAGACAGGGGCAGACCTATGTTGGTGCAGAAAGTATAACCTTGGCCCCCGAGGATTTACCAGGATTTTTAATGTACCAATTCGTTATATTTTGCCTATGATTTTACTTTCTTTTACGGAAAAATATTTTAGTAACATATAGTGTAGTTTGGCCCCCTAACTTACACTTTGGTTCCGCCCCTAGATTTAGAGAATTAGAGTCATGGAGAGAAACAAGAGAGCACAAAATTTACTAATGACCTAATTTAAATAAATTAACAAGAAAATTGGACAGGGAAAGCAAAGAAAAAATGAAAAGAGAAGCAGTAATGATTACACGACCTAAACATGGCCACCCCAACCACTGAATCAAAACGACGTCGCTTTGTCGTCCATTTTTCCTAGAACAAACTAATATATATACAAGTAAAACGACGCCTTTTAACTTCGGTCGCTATTTTGTCAGTACAACCGAATAAAATGACGTCATTGTACATTTTTGTCGCCAATCCGTAGCTAATTTAACAACCGAATAGCGACTGAAATCAAAACGAAGTCGTTTTGGTATCTTTATTCTCTTATTTTATCTTGAATATTAATATTAATGCAGTACCAAAACATCATCGTTAAGAATGCGATCGTTAACAAATATGAATATTTCATCTAATTATTTGTTTCTAAATAAGCATCACCTAAAATTTTAAATCCATCATTTGATGGTTAACGTAAATGTATTTCTTGAACTGTTCTACTTTAGAAACTATTTAACAATTTTATAGATAAGTATGTATATTACTACAAATATATATATATATATATATATATATATATATATATATATATATATATATATATATATATATATATATATATATATATATATATATTAGTAATGGTATAAAAAATAGGCGAAAAGTTTCCATCTCCGAAATAGAATAAACTCAATATTGTTTAAAAAAACGTTTTCTCTTTAACGACCGAATTGACGAATTTCATAGGTAATCAATCGCCCATTACCAACTGGCAACTGAAACGTCTTTTAGTTGCAAATCAGTCGCTGTTTAGCGAGTTACTAAATAGCGACTGAGTTTAATTAAAAATATTTTATATTCGAAAAACGACATCGTTAAGAATGCGGCTGCAAATGAATATGATTATTCAACTAATTTATTGTTTCTAAATAAGCATCACCTAAAATTTAAAATCCATCACTTGATGGTTAACGTAAATGTATATACTAATGTATTTCTTGAATTGTTTTGCTTTGCAAGCTATTTAGCAATTTTATAAATAAGTATGCGTATTACTATGACTATTTGTGTGTGTGTGTGTGTGTGTGTGTGTCGTATATATATATATATATATATATATATATATATATATATATATATATATATTAGTAATGATATATAAAATAGGCAAAGTTTTTCATCTCCGAAATAGAACTCGATACTATTTAGAAAGATGTTTTCTCTTTAAAGACCGAAATTACGAATTCGGTTGGTAATCCGTTTTGCCCATTACCAACCGAAAAGTCTTTTGGTCGCTAATCAGTCTCCATACCCTAATCCTTATACCCTAAACATTGATGCCGTTTCTATTCGATAGCTATTTTATCCACCGAATAGCGACCAAATATCAAAACGACGTGTATTGTATACTTTATTAAATTATTAAATTTTGAATACTTTATTAATAAAATTCGGACGCTATTTTGTAGCTATTTTAGCCACCGTATTGACCAAATATCAAAATGACGTCATATTGTACGTTTTATTCCATTATTAAATTTTGAATACTTTATTAATGAAATTCGGTCTCTTATTTTATCTTGAATATTAATATTAATGTAGTACCAAAACAACATCGTTAAGAATTCAATCGTTAACAAATATGAATATTTCATCTAATTATTTGTTTCCAAATAAACATCACCTAAAATTGTAAATCCATCACTTGATGGTTAACGTAAATGTATTTCTTGAATTGTTCTGCTTAAGAGGCTATTTAACAATTTTATAGATAAGTATGTATATTACTACGACTATATATATATATATATATATATATATATATATATATATATATATATATATATATATATATATATATATATATATATAATGGTATAAAAAAAATAGGCGAAATGTTTCCATCTCCGAAATAGAATTAACTCAATATTGTTTAGAAAGACGTTTTTTCTTTAGCGACCAAACGTCTTTTTAGTCGCAAATCAATCGCTATTTAGCAACAGAATAGCGATCGAGTTTAATTAAAAATATTTTAAATCTGAAATACGGAATTAATTGCCACTTTGGTCATCAACGTATTAACGGACTGCCACTTTCATCATTTTTCAAAAAAATTAACTATTTTCATCACCATACTATTTACGAACCGCCAAAATCATCATTCCGTCCATAAAAGCCACAAAAATTGTCAAATATGATGATGTATGCTAACAGACACATATCTTTCTCTCTCTCCACAAGGGCATTTTGGGAAGTTTACAATGTATCTTCATCTTCTTTCTTTCTCTTCCACATTTTTGCCTTTTTCTCCTTAATTAACACACAAATATGATTATCTTGTAAATTAAAGCCAGATTGTTTTATGAACAAGTTGTTCCATCCTAATCAATGCAGCTTGCCGGAGATGGTTGGTTTTTAGGGAAGAAGGTCGCCAGAGAGGGTGAATTTGTTGGAGATTGGTTGGTTAATCATAAAAAACTTGAAACACAGAAAAAGAATCAAAATCAAAATCCTCACACCAATTAATTAAATTAAATTAAATACCAGTAACAAAATACAAACTTGAACTCAGATAAATGCATTAATTATCATCATCTTTTAATTCAATTTCAATTTATAGAACAGATTAAGGGATAAACCCATTAAAAATTTGTAAGAATTAATTGAAATTCTAATGATTTAGAAGAAGCAGTAGTTTGAATTTCGATAGAACAAATTCTTTAATCAGAACTCTACATTTCCTATCAAGAAGCAATTCAACTGGCTCTGCTCCAAATCCAAATCCAACGCCATCATCATCATTCAAGAGAACAAATTCATCATCTTCATCTTCTTCATCGGATGAGTAAACTGGACATCGGCCGGAGATCCACGCCTTCTCCGAGAGGAAGAAAACAGTTGATTTTTGTTATGATTGAGAGTCTTAAGGCCGAATTCAAGCCTCCGGACGCTTCCATTACCGCGGATGATTCCCTAACCCTAAACAGAACCCAGGTTACCAAAAATTCGGATCTCAGAACTTGGCGTATTTTACTGTTGATTCCTAAAAATTCTAAGAAATTTCACATTTTTTTGGGTCCACCGATGTAATATTATGTAGTATCTTATTATCATCCCTCTTGATCTGATGCATTTGATGGGGAAAAAAATTAAGTCTTTGTATAATTTCCGATTAGGTTATATAATTTCTGAAGTGTATATGATAAATTTGTCAATTATGCTAATAGACAAAGATGTCCATGGTTGGAATTGAGAAGAAGGGTTGAGGAAGAAGATGAAATTTGAGGAAAAGAATGTTTGAGGAAGAATATGAAGATACATTGTAAACTTCCCAAAATGCCCTTGTGGAGAGAGAGAAAGAAATGTGTTTGTTAGCATGCATCATCATATTTGACGATTTTTGTGGCTTTTATGGACGGAAGGATGATTTTGGCAGTTTGTAAATAGTATGGTGATGAAAATAGTTAATTTTTTTGAAAAATGATGAAAGTGGCAGTCCGTTAATACGTTGATGACCAAAGTGGCAATTAATTCCTGAAATACGATATCGTTTAGAATACGGCTGCGAATGAATATGAATATTCAACTAATTATTTGTTTCTAAATAAGCATGAACTAAAATTTTAAATCCATCACTTGATGGTTAACGTCAGTGTATAAACTAATGTATTTCTTTAATTGTTCTTCCTTGCAAGCTATTTAGAAATTTTATAAAAGTATGTGTATTACTACGACTATATATATAATAGGCAAAATGCCTCCATCTCCGAAATAGAACTCGATAATGTTTAGAAAGATGTTTTCTCTTTAGCTACCGAATTGCGACCGAAATGACAAATTCGGTCGGTAATCCGTCGTCCATTACCAACCGAAAAGTCTTTTGGTCGCTAATCAGTCTCCATACCCTAATCCTTATACCCTAAACATTGATGTCGTCGCTATTTGGTAGCTATTTTATCCACCGAATCCGATCAAATATCAAAACGACGTCGTATTGTATGTTTTATTCCATTATTAAATTTTGAATACTTTATTAATGAAATTTGGTCGCTATTTGGTAGCTATTTTAGCCACCGGTTAGCGACCGAATATCAAAACGACGTCGTATTGTAATCTTTATTCCATTATTAAATTTTGAATACTTTATTAATGAAATTCGTTCACTATTTGGTAGCTATTTTAGCCATCGATTAGCGACCGAATATCAAAACGACGTCGTATTGTAATTAGCCATCGATTAGCGACCGAATTTCAAAACGACGTCGTATTGTATGCTTTATTTCATTATTAAATTTTGAATACTTTATTAATGAAATTCGGTCGCAATTCGGTAGTTATTTTAGCCACCGAATAGCGACCAAATATCAAAACAACGTCGTAGTGCATTCTTTATTCCATTATTAAATTTTGAATACTTAATTAATAAAATTCGGTAGCTATTTAGCTACCGATTAGCGACCAAATCCTTATTCGGTCGGTATTCCGTAGCTATTCGGGTGACTGAAATTTTTTGTCGCTAATTTATGTTGTTAAATGGTTATTTTCTTGTAGTGAATCAAGCGTTCAATCATATAAAGTATCATTGCAAGCACAAGGAAAGCGGTCCAATCATATAGAGTATTCTCACAAGCACAAGGCCATCGTTCAAATCATATAAAGTATCCTCGTATGCACAAGGCATGCGGTCAAATCATATAAAGTATCCCTGGAAGCACCAAGCAAGAGGTCAAATGCAATAACTGGGGTAAAAGAACAACATATTGGAACGTTCATTTTGATATCAAACACATGAACCAACAGAACATGCAATATCATGGAAAACATAGAATTCAATACTTCATCCAATTTTAATGCAATAAAATCAGTGAAGGAAACATTTCATCACAAATCACATGTTAACAGAAAATCCATATTTCATGCTTTTGGCAGAAAGAACAAGAGTGTAAAAATCTTACCTTAAACGCTTAATATATATATATATATATATATATATATATATATATATATATATATATATATATATATATATATATATATATATATAAGAGGCGAGGACCTTTTAAGCTACCAGACATATATGGGAGATTTGAGATTTTCGAAGCATTTTTACAGAGTATGCTTAAGTATGCGAAGCCATTTCAGAACTCAACAGCCACTAAACCACGCCTTAACGCCCTAACGCCTTCATCCTTTCAACGGCATGACGGGCTCAACAGGCTTAACAGTAAGTTCGGCATATCTTTCTGAAACAAAACCTTCATACTTATTCATATTCTAACCATAACGCCAGATTTCTTGAAAACCCCTTGTCCTTAAGACATCTTCATCATGGATTTTCAATATTCATTAATCAGCCATAATTCAACACAAGAGAATTTAGCCTATAAGGCTCATGAACTAAATAAAATTAAAAATTAAACAAAATAAAAACAAAAATTAAAAACTTACAAAAATTTAGAGAGAAGCCTTATATACAGCAAACTTGAAGATTCTTATTGATATGAGATTTTTACAAAGTAAGGAAAGAGTGGGTAAAGGAAAGCCTCCCTCACTAAAAAAACTTCATCCGCTTTATATAGACATTTGCGGACTTCAAATAAACTTAAAAACTAAAAATCTACAGTACTAGCATTATTGCTGCTTTATTAAAGCATATCCTTTTTATAAAGGCGAATATTCTTTACTTTATAAAAGTAACGAATATAATCTTGTCGGCAATAATTCATAAAGTAAAGATCCCTATTCTTCTATCTTATCTTTACCTTTCTTGGATTTATCCAAACTTCCTGTTATAAACTCTGCTGACGTATTTAATATGTCATCAATATTGATTTCAATGTCATTTGGATCTTGAGCATCCTCCAGATCTTCCAATTCTTGAAATTTATTAACACTTGTCATTGAAGTATCACTTCCTGCAGATTTTTTCTCTCTTTCCATCTGCTTCTTTTCTGCCAAGACTTTTCCTAAGTCCTTAATATATTTGGCAACAATTTCTTGGGTTGAAAGATTCATATCTTCCACCTTTTGAGTATCACCTCCAAATCTGAATGTCAAACTTTCTTGAATTCTGATTTCATTATACTTATCAAGCATTTGTTTGATTTAATCAAGAGTATCCAAGCAATTTAATTGCTTTGTCTTGGGATCCTCCTTCATCATTGTATCCCAAAATCTTGTATATGAACATCTTTTTAGGCATAAGAGATTATTATGATCATAACCAATTTTAGGATCATTCCGCCATATATACGGAATTGAAAACTCTATAAAGAAATTCATCTGGTTATAACCAGGGTAAAGTCTTTTAGACGTATTAGGAGTAACTTGAACATATTCCATATAATACTCCTTAAATATTTGAGGTAAAATTTCCTCAGAAGCTCCATAGAACTGCCACCAGCTTATAAACCAGTTTGGAATTTTCCGATTATAAATCTGAGAACATAGTTTAATAAACCATGTATGGAGTAAAATAACTCTTTCTTGTTGGTTTTGAACCATCAATTCATCTTTCTCTCTGGATAAACCAAATATATCAGAAGCTATTAACTTCCTGTGTCCATGTTGAGCAAGAATCCTTTCAGATCCTCTGCCTCTACCTCCTCTTCCTCTATAAGAGGAATTACCTCTGTAACCAGACATAGCTGTACAATGATATACATTAGACCAATCTGTTAAAGATTTCTCATATAAAACACTATAAGGATCATCATATAATCTATGATTATAATTAAGTTGATCAAATTCATAACGATTAGATTTTAAATCTTCAGAGAATATTTCTGTATCTAATCTTTTTATTTCTTCAAATGTTTCAATATGAGATTGTATTACATCTTCAGATGATTCATAACATCTTAAATCTATATTACCAGGGGTAATTTTATCATATTTAAAATAAGTTTTTTACTCATTTTTTATAAAATTATAAGATCTTTGATCTAAATACATTTCTTCTACTACATAATTTAAATTTATCATAAATATTCACGAGTTAAAAAATCTGGAAGACTATTATCTTCTCCTTTTTTATAAATAATTTCAAAATCAAATGGAGCTAAATTAGCTTGCCATCTAGCAAACATTTGCTTAGAAACATCATGTTTAAAATCTTTATTAAACATATACTTAGCTGATCGACAGTCTGTTTTTATTATAAATTTCTGATTATATAAATCATCTTGAAATTTTAAAACACATTTAACTATGGCTAGGATTTCCTTAGCTATAGTAGCATAATTCTTTTGACTAGTATTCCATTTTCCTGAATGAAATCTAATCAAATTTTCTTGTTTTTTTCAGGATTAACCTGTTTCAGAATTCCACCATACCCTATATCAGAGGCATCAGTTTCTATAATTTTATCCCAATTAGGATTTGATATCATTAGACAAGGCAAAGTTTTTACTTTTTCCTTAATCTTTTGTATAACCTTAGTATGACTTTCAGTCCAAGGTTTTGGATTCTTTTTTAATCTATCATATAAGATTGCAGTATCTGCTGCCAAATTCTTGTAATAAGGTAGGATGTAATTTAAACTTCCTAAAAATCATATATATATATTACAGAAGCCCTTTTCAGATTTTCTCTTTACATTGTGCCACGTGGCGGATTCTTAATTATTCTTCATTTTATTTTAGTTTTTGTAGTTAAAATAAATACTCAAGTAGTCATTTTATTAACCACTTTCCTGGCCAAGTCATTCTACAGAATTTAAGTTGTGTCTCTTTTTTCTTTTTAATTGAAGTTGTTTCTCGCTCATCTTTTTAATGCAAATTTCATTTTTCATTTATATATAGATTACAAAAGGTGTTTTCAATTTTTAAGCTTATAATCTGTATCTATATTATACGTAATCACTTAAAATTTAAATTATTAATATTAATTAAGTTATATTATGTTAATCACGTAAAATTTAAATTAATTAAAAATAAAAATTTAATTTAATAACTTCCTATTCCACCCCCACTAACCCATTATCTCTTTAAACAACCTCCATATTCCATCCCCACTAACCCATACGTGCCAAGACACGGATTAGCAGGCATACCTGAAAGTGGAATTGAATGCTAGCCTAATAACAAATCTCCAATTTGAAGAATAATGAGTAGTAGTCAAACAAAACTGCCCTTTCATCAAGATACACATTTCCAATGAGAGATTTTCTTTGAATAAATTGTCCCCTCCTGCTTAGATGCTTCCAGGTATGCTTGCAATTCCATGACATATTAGGATTATTAATTCCACTTTTGATCCCATTTGTCTATGTATGCTATAAAACTTGCATGACATATTAGCTTTGCATGGCATACTAGGATTGACAACCTTGATAATATTTAATGATTATTTATCCTTACTTTCTTACTATAAGAACTTAATAAAATAAATAGGTTTTTTTCATTTTACTTGCACAAAATTGATGTAAGTTAAGATCTAATGATGGTAAACTTTTTTGTCTATGAATAGTTTTTACGTATGATATGCCCTTTTTTTGGCTGCTCAAGGACATCAGCCCACCAACGCCTTTTCTTGACAAAAACTATTTCTTCTTCTTCTGATGTAACCACTAATTCTTCTTTAATTTCTCAAGAACAACTTAGAAAATCGTCAATTTTCACTTTCCAGCAAACCATTCAGAGCCTCCAGGTTTTTTATTATCATGGTTTTATTGTTCTTGATCGTTAAAGTTTACTTATTTTTTTATGTTGCCTTTTGAATTTCAAGAGAATTCAAGATATGGGTTGGAGTATTATGGCGAATTTTAAAGTGTACAAAATGCCATATGATTATTTTATTATAGTTTGTGATGCAATTTAGCTGAATAAAGTTGTTATCTTGGTTGGCTTTTAGATTTTTGTTCATCGTGATCGTTTAAATTTAATTATTTTGTAATGTTGCCTTTTGAATTTCAAGAGAATAAGAAACGGGTTTGGATTATTATGGCAAATTATGAAGTTTGAAGAATGCTATATGATGTTTTACTTATTGTTTTTTTTTTGGTAAATGTTTTGGTTAATTCTTTGTTTATGAATAGTTTTTGCCTATGATGTGCCCCTTTTTCCTACTCAATGACAGCAGCACCGCGCCGCCTTTACTTGAAGTTCGATTTTGGATATCTCATAATATTTTTTGCGTCTAACATATTTCTTAGGAATAGAATGATATTACATTGGAAAAACATTACAGAAGCCCTTTTCAGATTTAACCCTTCTAATATGTATCTATACTATATCTATATACATTAATTAACTTAATTACAAACTTAATATTTTAACCACTCCCCTTATCCCTTAAAATTCTAATCGGTTACCACTTCTTTCTCCCATTACCCTCAATCCACTACATCACTCATTCTCACCTGTAACTTTTTCTCTTGCGCATTTTTGTTTTCTTGGTGATGGTATTCATATTTTTCTTCCGAAAAACTTGAATTGTTGCAGAAGCATTGTTTTTTATGTTGAAGACTAATTTGTTAAACTATTAGTTAAATGAGTTTGATGAATTTTTTTAATCCAATTCTTTGTTTAAATTTTTATGTTGATAATTGTTTCCTTTTCTTCTTCTTTTTTGTTAGGGGAATGAACGAACTGGAAAGGGGTCAATTGAAGAAGAAACAATATCTCTTCATTTTCTGTTTTCTTCTCTTTTTTATCCTTAATACAATTTTTTTCTCTTTATAATGATATAAAGACATGGTTAATACAATATTTTTCTCTTTATAATGATATAAAGACATGGTTTCTCTATATATCAATCGTGGTAGAAATATGATTTTTTCTTGAAGAGAAAAATTATTTTTACCTATAATATCGACAAAAATATGAATTGTTTTCATTTTTTTTTGTCTCATTCACTCATTTCCTTCTTATTTTTATAAGGATACTAACATATTGTTCTTTCATGATGTAGAGAGATTTGATCCATGAAAAAGTGAAGGTATGTTTTTGCCTTTTTTAAGTTCTTTTTAATAGATCAAGAACTTAATATATTTTTTTTTTTTTTTTGTAATTTACCGTCTATAGATTGATGATATTTGCAGGTTTAGGGCTTTCTTTCTCTTTGCCTTCTGTATGGTCTCAAGGAGAAGAACTAGACAAAAGTCCATTAATTTACAAAGGTAAACTCTTCATCTTAGCTTTTAATTAACATAATTTATTTGTCTTTTTATGTTTCTCTAATACATTTTTCATGATTTTATTAAAAAAAAACATTTTTTATGACAGTATTTAGGCAGACGATACTGATACTTTTTATTTTTTAACAGGCTCAGGGATTTCTCTCTTTTCTTTTCCATTAATTACAATTAGAAGGTATCATGAGTTTCAACAAGTTTTCATAATTATAGAAATGTATTATCTGAGTGAGCATTTATTGATAATTTTCTGGCTACATAATTTCACTATTGGTGAATATGGAGTTGTTGAGTTCTGATATATTTAATACGGTTGGGTTCAATATGGATTAGATCATATTTAAATTTTGTTTATAGGTTAAGTATTCTTTATAAAACCTTTTTAGTGGTTCTTTTCAATTATGACTCAAGTAAATGATAATTCAATTTTTTTCTTAGTCATTATCAATTAAGATAAGTATCCAATAAGTCATATCTATAAAAACTTTAAATCATCTTTAAACCTTCAAAACCCCAAAGTATTATTCATTAATTTTTAGTACTTAAATTAGTTTTAAAATTCTTGATTGTTTTAACCATTTTATTATTGTTAAAATAATTCTTAAAATATAAAATAATTAATTTGGCAAAATTTGATATCAACTACTATACCTCATCAATTTCTAAACTATTTTAAGTCTTTTAGTATACGATTTTAACTTCATGGTCCATCTCAGACTGTGCGTCACCTAAGTGAGCAGAGTTTCATCACAAAATATTCTTTGATGCATTTTTTTGCTTTTCTTTTTTTCTTTTATCGGTCCAAGAATTGAGTTTCTCATGGGGTTTATTTTCTGATCAAATTTTCTTTTCATCGCCTGAAGAAATTCAGTTTATCACAATGTATTTTAGTGCAATAAAAGAGGGAAAAAAAGTCATGCAATTTATTCCGTGATACCATTTTAATTTTGCAAGGTATATTTGATTAGGTAAACTTTTCAAATTTATGCTCAAGGTTTTAGATGAGCTTGATGGTATCTCTCTCTTAATAAATTCAATTTCATAAATGTTTCTCTTGGCAGAGTTAATTTCTCATGGACCTTCATTTCCATTTGTACTCCTTTACCAGTGTTCTTTGAGTTTTGTGTGAATCACAAGGTTGCGGATGAAGTAGTAAATTTTTTCCTCTTCTTTTGGACTTTAAAGAGATTATATGTGCATGCAAAGATAGTTTTGTATTTTTTTTTTTTTTTATTATACCAACACGAATTGGATTAGTTGGTAAGGATTTGATATGTACTTACAAAGGTCAAGTGTTCAAATCCCGCTACCGACGTGAGAGCTGTGTTGGTGGGTGATCTGTAAGTACCAATATAAGCGATATATGATCCCCTAGGGCCTATCCCTAACCGTGGTAGTGACCGGAGCCGAACTCACCCAAACTTTTATTTACCCCCAAAAAAAAAGATAGTTTTTTATTTTAATTTTTTTCTCATCATACGAATCTGTTGTTGGTGCCCAAAACAATTATCAATATTCATAGATTGGCTTAGATGGTATTTTTCTCTCTTCTATTTTTATATATTTTTTAATAAAATTCAATTCCCTAAATGTTTCACTTTGCATTGTCAATTTCACGTTGACTTTCACTTCCATTTGTACTCCTTTACCAGTGTTCTTTGAGTTTGGTACGAATCACTAGATTACAAATGAAGTAGTAAGTTTTTACCCCTTATTTTGGACTTTCAAGAGATTAAATGTAGATGTAGAAATAGTTTTCCCCCCTCATTTAATAGTAGTAGTGTAGTAATTATTGGATCATAACATTGGACGGAACATTAATTGAAATAATATAAGACTATTTTTAATTCTTTTGATTATATATTATTTGATCCAATAATTATTCTGCTGTTAACCCTTACATTTGTGAGTTACTCAATAAATGTCATATTACCTAATCATGTTGAATTTTCTTATTTGTTTTCTGAAAATTTAAAGTTAATGAGTTGTTGTTTTAAATACAATTGTACAAACATTAAATTAATAATTTGGAATTCAGTATTTCCGTGCATAGCACGGGTCATTTGCTAGTATATATATATATTACACAAGCCATTTTCAGATTTGTATATATATATATATATATATATATATATATATATATATATATATATATATATATATATATATATATATAGTGCCACGTGTCATTTTCTGTGATTTTATGTTTTTAATTAATTATAAAACTTTTGATTGATGCAAAAAAATTGAACTGTTTTATCTAAATTGGGTGAGGGGGAGGTTGAATGCTTTACCATATTACCAGCTACTATGTCAAGTATTTGACAACTATTTTATTTAATTTTTTTAGTGGAATGTTAATGTAAGTAAACTTTTCCATGATCTCTAACAAATCTAAACTAACAATATTTTTGGTATGATATAATAATCTACATTAAATATATTATCTTCCTTAATTTCAAAATTCAAAACTCATCTCATACCCTTAACATCTTCTTTTATCATTATATTTTAGAAGTTTATAAAAAATTTAACAATTTAAATTCTTTTATAAAAAAGTTCATTGGCTTAAAATATTTTTTCAAAATCAATCTATATTTATATTACAGAACACGTTTCCAAGTTTTAACCAATTATAAATCTTCAAAACTCTAACCCAAATTTCTCGAATTTTCATCTTCTAATCCACCACTTTCTCAATCAAATCTTCAGATTTATTTCCTTCCTTTTCTTTTTCATCTTTTGTAATCATATCAAGAACTAAAGATAAGCCCTCTTAAAATTTTGTGTTTTGAATTTCATTTGATCAAGAAAATCATGGAAACTTTAAATTGAAGTTGGTTTTTTATTCTGTTGTTTTTTGTTTTCTTCGTTTTCTTTAACATATTACTGATGTACGGGTTTTGAAAATCACGGGTACAATTTACTTTTCCCACTTATTTTCTATTTATTTCATTCACTAATTCACTATTTTTAGATTGATTTCCTTTTTTTCTTTAGAAAATCAACGACTTACCTCTACCACTTATCGATGATTTTAAGAAGAGAAAATCACCATTTATGCCCCTCAAGTAATTTTGAAAGGCAAGTTATGACCCTTAAGTTTTTTAGGTGCCATTTAATGCACCTGAGAATTTACGAAGTGCTATAAATAGCCAATATGAGTGGAATCCGGCGTAGCACACATTCGTCTATTCACTTTTTTTAATTTAAAAAAAAAAATGAAAAAATCACCTCTTCTTCCCATTTCTCTCCGCCTCTTTCAAAATAACTTGAGGGGCATAAAGAGTAATTAACTCTTTTAACAATCCACATTTTTTACTCATCCTCATATTTTTCTTTAATGAGAATTAATCATAAAAAATGCTCTTTTTATTGCCATAATTTTTCATATTTCAGTTGTTCTCTTATGTTTCAGGGTTCTTTTTATTTTATTTTTTCAATATTAAAAGTAACAAACATGAAAATGGATTTAAAGCACCAGTAAAGTTGAAGAAAACAAGCCACAAGTGAACCTCAAAAGTGTAAATGAGAGAAAATTTCAAATATGGGTTGCCTACTTACTCTACTCTTGACACTCAATTTGTTTTTTCGAGTTGTTTGGGTAATCAAAATGAAATTTTGTGTCAGATAGTTTTTTTATTGTTTTGTTTTGAATGAAACATGAAAATTTCAAATATGTGTTGCCTACTTACTCTTCCTTTTCTTTTATTTTTATTTTGCGAATTTGGATCTTTTATACTCTCTCACACAGGTGGTCGAAAGTTATAATGAAACTTGCTTCATCAAAAGGTATATTAGCTTACCCACTATTCCTTATCATTTCTTATATGTCTAAAGAGAGAATTCTATGATATAAGAAATCTCATTCTGAGTTTTTGTCGAGTTAAGTAAATCCATTATGAATTTTTTTTCCCTTTAAGAATGTCAAGCATTAAATTACTCATTTCCTAAAATAACAATATTTTTTCATATAAACTTCCACTACTAATCTTCCTTAGTTTAAGCGTAATTTAAGGGCATTAACCTTCCATAACTAATAATGCAAGAAGACAACTTTATTAAAAGTAAAATACTTTTATTAATTTTCATTTTAAGTCAAAGTGAAACATTAAATTTTGGATGAAGTAATACTGTATTTGTTAAAGTATATAACCTAAATAATATTTGAGTTTCTGAGAATTTGTATCATCATATTGATTATGGCCCTTGTGTTATTTTTTTAATTTTCTTTTGTATTATTAGTAAAATTTGGGCATTTTTTTTACATTAATTTATGATAGCTGAATCTATTGATCATTGCTAGCCACTTTTAATTTTTTATTTTTCTTTGAAATGTTTCAATTTATTTGATTGTCAGGCACAAAGAATCCTAATTTCTGGTATCCTTTTCTATTATATGTATTGATTTCATAGGCAAAAACTTAATTTAGACTTTATTTATTATTTTGATTTCAAGAATTAAGTTCTTTAGCCAGGCCCAACAGAGTTTTTACAAAAGTGATTTTTCTTAAAAGATTGCCAATATACTTATAGATTAATTTTATTTTTTAGGGAATAAAAATATTTACTAAAATGAATCTTACATCAATGCAAGTTTGCCGAAAAAGCATAAAATTTCTCGCTCTCATAGAAGAAGATGCATTAATTATCTCAAAACGTGGATCACACAATGTTGAAAAACTTCATGAATTAGATGGCTCCATAAGAAAAATGAAGTTACAATACGTAGTCTCTTCATGTTTTCTAAAAAGATTCGGTGATTAACACATAATAGTAGTAGTGTAGTCATTATTGGAATCAAAACATTGGATGAAACATTAATCGAAATAATATAGGAGTATGTTTAATTCTTTTGATTATATATTATTTGATCCAATAATCATTCGGTGTTCACCCTTACATTTGTGAGTTACTCAATAAAAGTCACATTACCTAATCATGTTGAATTTTCTCATTTGTTTTCTGAAAAATTAAAGTTAGTTTTTGTTTTAAATATAATTGTACAATCATTAAATTAATAATTTGAAATTTAGTATTTCCGAGTATTACAGAAGCTCTTTTTACTTTTTTAACTCCCTCATGCCACGTGTCATTTTTGTAGATTATTTTGTTATTTAATTAATTATAAAACTTTTGATTGGTACACAAAAATTGAACTACTTCATTTAAATTGGGGATGGGGAGGATTCGAACCCAGAACATTCAGGTCAATTGCTACACCACATTGCCAGCTACTCTACCAGGTATTTGACAACTATTTTATTTAACTCTTTTACTGAAATGCTAATTTAAGTAAACTTTTCCACGATCTCTAGCAAATATAAACTAACAGTATTCTTGGTATGATATAATATTCTACATTCAATATATTATCTTCCTTAAATTCAAGATTAAAAATTCATCCCATACTCTTAACCTCTTCTTTTATGATTATATTTTAGAAGTTTATAAAATTTTTAACACTTTAAATTCTTTTATAAAAAATTTCATTGGATTAAAATATTTTTCCAAAATCATTCTATATTTATATTACATAACATGTTTTCAAGTTTTAACCCATCAGAAATCTTCAAAACTCTTACCCAAATTTCTCGAATTTTCTAACTCTTAATTATAATACAAAAACTTGATTGGTTAAGATGAATTTTGATTAATTAAGTTAATTCAAAACTAATTATTATCTTAAAACAAATTTAAATATCAAATTACTTTACCAAATATCTCTACAATCCTAAATTTTTCTCATAATCTTGAACCCACTTTTCAGTTTTAAACTCCCAATCTAATATAAAATTTCTAGATTAAAAATTTTTCGATTTAATTTCAAATGTTGTGATTGGTTAAAAAGATTTTAAATGTTTCAAATAAATCAAGAAAATATTAATTACTTCACTAGCATAGACTCCCGTATTTCTAGCCCTTTTATCACGTGCTTTGCAAATTCATAACCAACCCCTCACTTTTAATTTTAATTTTTATTAATCTCACATTGGTTTATTGATTCGTAATTTCAGTTAAATTCTACTTATTATCTGTTATTCAAATTCAAATACGATAAAAATTTAAATTAGTGTAACGAACCATTTAGTTTCTGTTAAACCTGCGGAGTGCCTCCCCCAAGGTATATCAGATTACCCATTATTCCTTATAATTTCTTAAATGTCTAAAGATAACATTTTATGATATAAGAAATCTCATTATGAGTTTTTGTCGAGTAAATTATGTCCATTATGAGTTTTTTTTCTTTTAAGAATGACTAGAATTAAATTACACATTTCCTAAAATAATAATATTTTTTCGTATAAACTTTCACTACTAACCTTCCTTATTTTAAGTGTAATTTAAAGACATTAACCTTCCTTAACTAATAATGCAAGAAGGAAACTTTATTAAAAGTATAATACTTTTATTAATTTTCATCTTAAGTCAAAGCGAAACATTAAATTCCGGATAGAAGTAAGATTGTATTTGTTAAAGTATATAGCCTAAATAATATTTGAGTTTCTGATAATTATGTATCATCATATTGCTTATGGCCCTTGTGTTATTTTGCTAAATTTCTTTTATATTATTAATAGAATTTTTGCTTTTATCGGATTGATTTATGATAGCTAAATCTATTGATCTTTACTAGCCACTTTTAATTTTTCATTTTGATTTTTTTAAAATGTTTCAATTTATTTGATTGCAGGATACAAAGAATCCTAATTCTTGGTAGCCTTTTCTATTATATGTATTGATTTACTTATGTCCTAGAAGTCTTATGCAAAAATTTAATTTAGACTTGATTTGTTATTTAGGTTTTAGGAATTAAGTTTTTTTGGCCATGCCCAACATTGTTTTTCCAAAAATTTATGAAGTTTAGGATGAACTTATTGGAGAGAATTTATTGAGAAGTTTGTGTGAATTTATGAGAATATTTTATTCCAACATTTACTCACCTCTTCATCCTTTTTATGTTCATGACTTTTGATGTCTAATTATTATTTATATCTATGTTTGATTTATTTTTATCAAATAAACATTACTATTAATAAATGTCCTTTAAATAATTTATTAATATACTATTAGACAAATTTTATCTTTCAGGGAATAAAAACATTTACTAAAATGCATCTTACAATAATGCAACTTTAGCGGAAAAAACTGGAGCAAAAAACTTAATGAATTTGATGGCTCCATAAGAAAATTGAAGTCACAATACGTAGTTTCTTCATATTTTCTAAAAAGATGGGGTGATTAACATTTAATAGTAGTAGTGTAGTGATTATTGGATCAAAACATTGGACGGAACATTAATTGAAATAGTATAAGACTATTTTTAATTCTTTTGATTATATATTATCCGATCCAATAATCATTCTGGTGTTGACCCTTACATTTGTGAGTTACTCAATAAAATTCATGTTACCTAATCATGTTGAATTTTCTTATTTATTTTACGAAAATTTAAAGTTAACGAGTTGTTGTTTTAAATACAATTGTACAAGCATTAAATTAATAATTTGAAATTGGTATTTCAGTGCATATGCACAGTCATTTACTAGCATATATATATATATATATATATATATATATATATATATATATATATATATATATATATTACGGAGCTCATTTTCTATTTCGATCAATCACATTCTTCTAAATCGTACGTGTAATTTCCATGAATTTTGGTTCAATTAATTATTTTATAAAATTTTGATTGGTGGGTTAAATTTTACTTTGGTTGTAAACTCTTGATTGGCTTATAAGAGTATCCCACATTGAAAAGTTACATTGTTTTTTGTGCTTGACAATACTATAAAAGAGAGTATTTTGACATGTTTTCAATTGGGCTGACATTTCAGCCCATCAAATTAGGGAAGCCCATTTTTTTTTACCTTTTTATATTTTTTATTTATATAAATATAAATAGTTAAAATTTTAACAAATAACGGGTAATTCAGATGATCAGGTCTTCTGAATTCCGATTGAGCTTACAATCAAGTTCAATTTTGCTTAGACATATGCAATGTTCATTTTTTGTTTTTTTTTAATTCTTATGCATCATTTTTTATTTTCATAAAATATTTTTAAAAATAAATAAATATGGATATTTAAAAATGAAAAAAAAAAATCAATTCGCTTCGTTTATACTGCAAAAATCAAGTGAAACTTCTTCTAAACTCTCTAAAACTAAAGTATTAATTTTTAGAAATTTTAAATTCTAATAAAATAAAAAGTAAAAAATATTAATCTAAAGTCACATAAGAGAATTAACAACAATAAAGGCTCCCACATAAAAAAAAATAGTTATTAATTTTAAAACTTGACAAATGACAATACTATAAAAGAAAATTAACGTGTATAAAATTTATACTCTCTTCGATTAAAAATAGAAGTTCTTCTAAGAGTTTGAAAGATATAGGTCTTTTTACAAGAATTTTGCATTTATTGGCTAATTTACCCTTACATTATTTTCTCCATATATTCATTTTTATCAAAATGTGTAGTTTCCATGCAACTCTTCATTAATTTATTTGTTTTTTGGAGTATTAATTAGGGGTACTTTAGTCATCTTGATTAGTATATTAATTTGTGTGAAAACTCCTAAAAAGATTTATATTTTGAATCGGAGGGAATATCTATCTATATGTATATTACAGAGTCTGTTTTCAGTTTCATCCAATCACATTCTTCTGAATCCTACGTGTAATTTCCATGAATTTTGATTCAATTAATTATTTTATAAAATTTTGATTGGTTGGTTAAATTTTACTTTGGTTGTACATTTTTGATTGGCTTATAAGAGTATCCCACATTGAAAAGTTACATTGATTTTTGAGTTTGACAATACTATAAAAGAGAGTACTTTGACATGTTTTGAGTGAGAAATTGGGCTGACATTTCAGCCCATCAAATTAGGGAAGCCCACTTATTTGCTTCTTATATTTTTAATTTATATAAATATAAATAGTTAAAGTTTTAACAAATAACAGATAATTTAGATGACCGGGTTCTCTGAATTCCGATTGAGCTTACAAACAAGTTCGATTTAGCTTAGACTTATGCAATGTTCATTTTTTGTTTTTTATTCTTATGCATCATTTTTATTTTCATAATATCTTTTAAAAAATAAATAAATATGGATATTTAAAAATGGAAAAAAATCATTTTGCTTCGTTTATATTTCAAAAATCAAGTGATAAAAATGCTTCAAAATTTTAATAGTATATGAAAAAAAGAAGTTTTCATAACCTACTTTGAAACAGATTAAAACTGCTTCAAAATTTTAAATTCAAGTGCTTCAAAATTCTGCTAACCATAAACTTTGGCAAATAAGTTTTTGTTAATTAGCACTCTCTTTCATTGTAGAGGTGTTGGAGGTTATAATAAAAGACCCAGATTTTCTATGTGTTGAATGAACTAAGCAATGTGTAGACAAAATAAATAATGTGTTGTTTTATTAAATGCAAAATAAAATAATTTTTTTAATAGATTTCTGATTTTTTTTTCATTTTATAAATAGATTAAACGAAAACTGAGTAGTATTAACTAAGCAAATGCACTTAGATTTCTACATATTGATAATTAAAAGGTTAAAAGGTAATAATCAAAGTTATAGTCAACAAATTTCCTTTTGCTAACATTACGAAAACTCTTTTTCCTTGCATATGCATTTTTAAGAAATAATGTATGTCTCGTGCATAGCACGGGTCATTTGCTAGTATATATATATTGCAGAAGCTCTTTTTAATTTTTGTATCTATATCATGCCACGTGTCATTTTCTAGGATTTTATGTTTTTAATTAGTTATAAAACTTTTGATTGGTGCAAAAAAGTTGAACTATTTTCTATAAATTGTGAGAACGGGGATTCGATCCCACAATATGCATGTCAAATGCTAAACCACTTTGCCACCTACTCTAGCAGGTATTTGACAACTTTTTTCTTTAATTATTTCAATGGAATGCTAATTTAAATTAACTCCTAATTATACAACACCTCTCCATTAAAATCCTACCCCAACTCCTCTTCTCATCCATATCTCTAGAGCTAATCAATTTATCATCTCCGTCTCAGAGAATTCATCAAACCTCTCCGACAATTGGGAGGGTTTGAATCAAGTTTTTTTCTTTTTTTTCCCAGGTAATTTTTTCTCTTACCGATTCTCTTCTGTTTTACTACCCAACTCATCTATACAATCCTACTTAATTGATTTCTTTGGAAAATTCAACAATATGCATTTTGTTTTTACAAGAAAAAATTGTACAACCGAAAGAAGATGGAATCAAATTCGAAGGAAATTAGAAGCATAAAAGGTCTCGGGGTTTTAGAAATCAAGGAGTCTAATATCTAAGCTATAAGAGGTTTTTTTTTCTTTTTGTTAATATTTTTGTTTCAATGCCGTAAAATTATAGATTTTGAAAGCAATGCATGTGAATTTTTTTGTGTATAAAAATGTTAATTTTATATGGAATGACAAAATAAAAACAATACGGTTGTGTAAAGCTTGATATATTCATTTGAGAAGGAATGAATTCGTTTGAGTTTTTTGTTCACATTCACTCATTTTTCTTACCGTAATAGAAAAATTTCCACATTATTGATATGAATACTCTTTATCATGTTTCAGAAGGTTCCAAGTGAATGGGCCAAAGGAATTTTGCATGATGTGAACAACCTTACAGAAGGGTTAGCATCGATGATGTGCTGATTGAGTTTCTACAAGAATTAGAAAAGGTATTGTAATTAGAATACAAATGCTAGCCTTTATTGTGGACAACTATACCCGAGTCATATCAAATAAGTACTCTAATTGAAAGGTCAACTTTGTATCTCATGGTTTTATAAAAAAAAAAATATAAAATGTTGGGGCAGCGGAAGCAAACACGCGGATAATATGGAGAGAAAAAAAAAATATCAACACGAAAGAACACCAATATTTTTAACGTGGTTCGGTCTCAACGCAGACCTACATCCACGACCCCGAATGGTACAAACTTTCACTATGTAATTTTTGGACGGAATAAAATTACAAACCCTCTTGCAAACCACACTCAAGAAACTCACCGTCTGAGTTGGTGGCGCCCAACGCGGCACACACATAATACTAAACTAGGAGATCCCTATTTATAAGGTTTTCCTCCCTCCTAGTTTACTAACACAACCGATGTGGACCGATGTGGGATATTCAGAGAATCCCAACATATCCTTCTTTCTCTCAATTTCCCAAATTACAACTTAAACAGAATAAGGAAACCTATCACTATTGGTATCTTGAGAATCTCTAACAAATCCTCCTTTTTCTTAAGTTCCCAAATTACAATTAAAATAGAAAAAACCCCTAACCCTAGGTCTTCTCTTGGGTTTCTTCTCTGTTTCGTCTCAGTTTTACTTCCTTGATGTTGGGTCAAGAAATACTTCTTTGCTTTCATCACAGTCACGGAAACTTACGCCTTCTTCTAAGATCTGCGCTTCTCCCAGGACTCGAACTCATCACAGTCTCGAACCTGACTCTGTAATTTTTGGACGGAACAAAATTACAAACCCTCTCGCAAACCAAACTCAGGAAACTCACCATCTGAGTTGGTGGCGCCCAACACGGCACACACACACATAATACTAAACTAGGAGATCCCTATTTATAAGGTTTTCCTCCCTCCTAATTTACTAAAACAACCGATGTGGGATATTGAGAGAATCCCAACAAAATCTTCAAAATCGAAAAGATTTAGTATATAAGAATGTGTTACAACTCTTTAGGCTAGCTCTGTGCTGCGTTCTTTTAATCCCAAGAACTATTAACTCTGTAAAGATAACTTTTCATCATCTTATGTTATCTTTAAGTTCATCTAGCATGAAAAATATGGCACTCTTCTTACTCTTGTATGATTTTATATCTGTCCATTTTGCTAGTTATCAGAGTGCTTAAGAGAGAGAAAGAGAGTAAAGATTGGATCTTCTTGTCTGATTTTTGCTCTTGAATACTCCTTTTGGCGATTAATCTTTCTAAAAATACCATCTTTTGGTGGGTTTTAGATCTGATTTTTTGGCGATTTATTGCTCTCCTTCCCTTTTGTGATGACCAGCCATGATTTTTAAGAGATTTTACTGGTTTTGCTTGGTCTTTTGAAGAAAGTATTCTTGTTCACTTGTAGCTTTCTGGGTTATTATGAGGATAATATTTAAGAAGAAGCTAGAAGCTGCTGGTTCAAAAAATGCGTTGGCTTTCTTCAAGCTTTTGCTTTTCCGGTACAGATCGGGATTTTATATGGCATTTCTAGTCTATTGGGAGCTTGGAGAACCCCCTCTATCTAAGAAAATCCATGATCGGTCATGGGTGAATTTTTCGGATTTCTTGGATGTTCTTCGCAGGTTCTTCAGGAAGAATGTAAATTACTTTGCCTTTTGATCTATTTTTTGCTTCTGCTGCCGCATTATTGTTGTTTGTGGACCACTTTGCTTCCTCTTAATATTTGTTTATTAAGGGTGAGTGGCTTTATCTTGTGGCTGGCTTTTGCTGGGTACTACGCAACCAATATTCATGGTGCTTATGGGATTTATTTCAAAGAAGACGATTGACGTTTTTTCTTGCTTCTGCTTGCATTTTGTTGGTCACGGTGGCTGAAATGTTTCGATTTTTTTATGATCGCAAAATGCTTTCATTATTGGTGATTGCGAGGTTGTTCATGTTTATTGAAAGAAAAATTATGTTGCGGATGCCTTAGCAAACTTGGCTTGTTTCTTCCTTATGCTTGCGTTTTGCTCGTTCACGATGTACTGAAATGCTTCGATTTTTTAAAGTGATCGCAAAATGCTTCGAGTCTTGTAATTTTGTTACAAGACACGTGTCTTATATTCGTATTTTGTTGGTCACGGTGGGCTGAAATGTTTTGATTTTTTAGTGACCGCAAAATGCTTTCTATTATTGGTGATAACGAGGTTGTTTCATGTTTATCGAGAAAAATTCGTCACTGGACGCTTTAGCAAGTTGGCTTGTGATCTTATGTTTGGGTTTCTTTGGTTTTGCTTCATAGCATGGTATTAATTGTAACACCCTTGTGCATACACTTGAATGTGCAAGGTTGCATTGCTTAGCTGTCTTATATGTTTTGGGTGGTTTTTCCACCTTTTGGGAGGTTTTGGTTTACGTCCCCCTTCCTTTTTTTGGCCGACTTTGGCTCTATCAATATAATTAGTTTTATTAAAAAGTTCATCTAGCATGAAGTAATGATGAATTGTAACTTTTCATTAAATTATATTTAACTTTTTATGTTGATCTAATACATGAAGCAAATTCTTTTAATCGTCATTTGAAGTTGAATATGAATATTAGAGGTCTTTCCAAATGTGTTTGATGCCTAATTCTTTTTTTATTCTTTCTTTCTAAATGAGAAGACAATAAAAGTTGAAGGGTTGTTGAAAGAGGATAGTTCTGATATGGATTAGGTTTATTGGATCATATGATACAAAACTAACTACATCACTACAGAATGAAAAGAGAGACAATTATGTGATGACGTGACTAATTGTGGACCATAAGGTCCATGTGAACCTGATCCATATAAAAAAAATCCTTTGAAAGATAGAAGATATATATATATATATATATATATATATATAGAGAGAGAGAGAGAGAGAGAGAGAGAATGGGTTTTGGATGAACTTCAAATATGTAGTAAAGAGAAATTGGGAAAGGAAGTGTATGTTTAAGACGGGATCGGTGCGGCAACCCACCATAGAATAAGTGTTTTTTTTTTTTTTAAAGAACCATAGAATGAGTGATATTTAGTTAGATTACTTTTATGAGTATTAATAAACCATTTTTATTCCTTCTTAAGCTGATATCTTTTTTCAAGACCATTTCAAAATATTACAAGTTTAACAATATTTTATTATTTATCTCATAACTTTCAAAATGTTTAATCATGTGTATTATTTTTTAAAATATTCGAGAAAACTAATAGCTACTTTTTTTTTTAATTTAAATTATTTTTCTCCGTGCATAGCACGGGTATTTGGTTAGTATATATATATATTACATAAGGTGTTTTCACTTTTTAACATTATAATATGTATCTATATTGTATCTATTACTTTATAAATATTATTTTTCTATAATTTCTTTTTCTTTTTCACGTAAAGATAATATTCTAATTTATTAAAAAAGAGTTTTACTCTAATCTCACTTCAATTAGTTTTACTCCTACCCTCTCACAATAACCCTTCCCACTACCACATCACGTAAACTACTTCTCCATCAACATCTCACAGTAATCACGTTCTCCACTATCACATCACTTAAACTACTCCCTCATATTAGAAGGATCAACAATATACATCATCGGCCGCCTCAGCTGCAGAAACTACAACTTCTTCTTCTCCGCAGCAAATCTGCGCAATTTTGAGCTAATTTTTCTTTTTGAATTTTTTCTTTTGGTGGAAAGATTAAAGGGTTTTTGTGATTTTTGGCTGATCTCAAATGGGTTTTGTTTGTTTTTTTTTATTTGAGTTGGTTTTGATGATCAGTCGAAGTGTTGACTTTTGGAATACTTTACTTTTGCTCTTTTTTTTAGTCATAGAACTTGGACTGAGTAGCCAGGGCAATTGTTGTCATTGCTATATGTCATCAGAGCAATGTGGGAATTTCATGTATCCGTGAAGAATGAAGAAATTAATTTGAAATCGATCACTTCTTTTTACTTCTTGGGATATTGCATTCCTTAACGATGACATTCATCATAATTATTCTTTTCCTGATTCCAGATATTTGGCAGGACAAGATACTTCCCGTATCTGCTTTGGATTTTTAACCTATCATTTCTTTTATGCAACCGTGTCTATGAATGATATCAGTTCTCCACTTTTGGGTGAGTAGCAATTCAGTAAAAATTGCAGTTTAGTTGTTACTCTGACAAATATTTGCTTAATTTTTGTAAATTTTGATTTTTTATGGCATTACTACCTCGGTTCTCCCTTAATTTTTATGTAACGAAATTTTTGTAAATTGCTTAATTTATTACCTTAATTAATGGCATAAAATTAGGCAGATTTTTGAGTGCATATTTGAGTGCAATTTACAATTTCGTTACATATTTGTCAAGATTATTTTTATTGTTTTAAAAGAAGTCTAATTGAGAACTTTATAATTTGTTTCATATTCAGATGGCAGGTTGTGCTTTTTTCTTTTCTTTTTTGTTTGAAATAAGATACTGTTATTGTTGTGGCTCAAAGAAGAGCAATATCCAACAGTTACATTATGGGTGCCATAGGCTACTGCCTTGGCTATTGAACAAGAAAATAATTGCAGAAAAATTGCATCAAATATCAACATGGTTTTTTCATGTAAGTTTATTTTAGTTTCCTTTGTTGATTTTGTATTTAATTATTTTTCTGAATTTACTTTCTTTTATTTCCAGCAAATAAACTAGATTGATTTGGTTTATTGTTTCTTTTATAATTCATTTTTTAGTTTTTTTATATTTTTCATTTCTTACAATTGTAGGTTGGTTGGACTTGGAGCATCCTAATGGAAGAAAGTGCCACATTTTAAATACAAATATATTTTTCATGGCGTTACAAAAGATTCAAAGCAACAAAAATGGGAGGATAGACATTTTTATTTTCTTTTTGTGATCAAATAAATATTTTATTTTTTCAAGATTTTCTTTTTGTGATCAAATCAATATTTGATTTTCTCAAGTTTCTAATGGATGAAATTTCCTTTTATTTCGTTTCTTCTTCTGTTAGGAATGGGTTGGATATGAGATTACAATAATGGTAAAGTTTATATTTTCTCTTAAAAATCAAGAAACTATATTTTATCTTTAAAGGTATGAAAAACGCTAATGCTATTATATATTCTGTTTTCCCAATGACTTGACATCATTTGGATAAAGTGAATTTGGCCTTTTTTTTAGCAAGGCTCTGCAGGGGTTAATATAATGATTTGTTTGCTATTTGCAGAAGTAGTGTCAGGGCATTTTTATGTGCAATGAAGCTGTATATAGTGTCATTCTTCCCAAGTTGGCGCATTTGAGGTATAGTTTGGTTATTGTTTATAGTTGAAAATTATTTAAAAAATATATTGTAGACTCACTTATTTGATGATTTTCCTGCATTGAATATTATTATTACATCATATTTTGTAAAGTTAATATAGTAACTCAATTGGTGACTCATTTATTTGATGATTTTCATGCCTTGAAGATTATTATTACATCATATTTTGTAAAGTTAATATAGTAACTCAATTGGTGACTCATTTATTTGTTGATTTTCATGCCTTGGAGATTACATTATATTTTGTAAACTTAAGATAATAACTCAATTGGTAAAGTTTATTTTTATTTTATTTTTTACTTCACAAGGGGAGGCGGCCACACAAGGGGGGGAGTCCAAGAAGGGAAGAATTTATTAAACCCCACGTAAGAAGCGAGTATCGAACCCTCGATCTCACGGTCGTGGGCATTGCCCAGCCCCACTGGGCTAGGACACTTCCGATACTCAATTGGTGAAGTGTTCATTACAAAATAAAAGATTTCAAATAGTCTCAAGTTTGATGCTTATTGCCTTATTGGGCATATACATGTCTATTTCTCCTATCTCCTTATTTGTGCAAGAAAAAATATTTTGGTCCCATATAATATTGTTTTTTGGTTCTGTCTATGACGTTAATCTTCCTTGAGAACATTATAGTTGTCTTTATGTACAAAAAGCTGAGAATTCAAAAGTAGTCAAGAAAAGGAGTGAATGGAGCTCCAATGTTCTTAGCAAGATGAGGATTGCATGGAGATGGGCATAAAAGATATTATTCTTCATTTTGTTCTTTCAATAAATAAAATTAAAGTACAGTTGAAATATTTAGTTTAATCATTATGTTAATTTTTCCATTTACTTTATTAATTGCTCTAAAACTCTACTATGATTGTAGTAACAATATAAATTTCTCTCCTAAATTGAGAATTTGGCGCAAGCGTACAGTGAATTAGGAAATCCGTTTTTCGTTTGAAGTGAGGGTTCTTTTCTTTTTAAATTATGCTATCTTGGTAGACCTTCTTTTCATGCTTAATGAAATCTTTCTTCCACGTTCTAAAGAAAAAATGTCGGGTTGATAGAATTACGAAATGCGTTATCAAAACTGATATATTTTCTTTTTTCAGAGGATATACCCATATCTTTTTTCTTTCTTTTTTTTTTAACGGAATAAATGATTTTTTCTTTTGAGGTTTCTATTATAAATGATCAAATTTTAGTACGATATTTTAACCATTCAACTATTATTTAATCATTTATGAAGTTTTCCTTTTTTCTGTTTCTCTACCAATTTTGTTAAATAATATAAATACTAGTGCATAAGACGTGTCAATAAAGTTTAGTATATATATATATATATATATATATATATATATATATATATATATATATATATATATATATATATATATATATATTACGTAAGTCCTTTTCATATTTTTAGTTATATCATGCCACAAGTCACTTTATAGGATTTTATGTTTTTAATTAGTTATAAAACTTTTGATTGGTGCAAAACAATTGAACTATTTTATTTAATCAAAAATTGGGGCAGGGGGATTCGATCCTACAATGTGCAGGTCGAATGCAACACCACATTGTCCACTACTCTGGCAAGTGTTGACAACAATTTTATTCTAATTTAAGTAAACTTTTCCACGATCAATAACAAATCTAAACTAACAATATTTTTGGCAACTATTTTATTTAATTATCTAATGGAATTTTCTGGTAGTTTTGAGTTTTTTTAATTAGTTTATTAAATTTTATTGGTTGAGGAGAATTAAGATTAAATTAATTAATTGAAAAATAATTTTTATCTTAATAAAATTTAAACATCAAATTACTTCTTCAATTATCTCTACAAATCCTAATTTTTCTCTCATAATCTGAAATAATTTGCAAAAATTTAATTGTATAATATTTTTTGTAGTAATTATAAATTATTTATAAATTCAATCTCTTCTTTGAACTTTATCTCAAACAATCTTTTTGTTTAAATTAAATTCCTAATAACTACACACTACTTCCATACCACGCCTAATACATAACCATCTCCCACACACATGATACACAATCTTTATCTGTATGGTCACCTTCCAGCAAGAGAAGCAAACTCTTCCATTGTTATGTGAAAGTAATTTTTTCTGCTCTTCCTTCATTTCGAATGGCAACGTTGCGCGTTTGCTATTTTTTTTTTTTTACATTCTCTATTATTATTATTTTCATTGCATTTGATTTTTTTCCCTGCTATCACTTTCCGTAATTTGTACAAACATTTTTTGAGACCTTTTTCTAACTCTATTTGTTTTCATAACGCAATTTCATTATCGATCTTCTTTTCCCAAATTGTGAGGTAATATTTGAGTTAATATATATTCCCTAATTCTTTTCTTTTTGTATAATGCATATACATCAATTGTTCTGTTTTTCGTTCCGACTTCCGTTTTTTGATTGTTTTCAGTTCTTTCCTTATTGTTTAATGTCCTTGCAAGTTACTTCAGTCTAGTTCTGTATAAATGCTTTGTGTTTGGGAAACATATTTTGAGTCTTATTTTATCCTTCATTTCAAGGGTGATTGATGCTTACTAGGCTAGTTAATTAGCTCACCCCTTATTTTCCCCCATAGATGACACATTTGAGGAAGAGTATGAAGATGATTTTATGTCACTTATGTAATAGTTGAACAAAATTTCCTTTTTAAGTAGTTAGACATTTCTGTTATTCTGTAAGAACTTATGGATATTGTAACTTCATTTTCATTTTTAAGTAATGACAATCCTTTATGAGGCTTCATTTTTAGTATTTGGATTCGCTACTCCATTGACTTGGGGTGCTGTCAGGTAATCACCCGAGTTACGGGGCGTGACAATGGTTTTTCAATATTATTGTTTTAGGCACTCATCCCAGATTTCTTATTACCCAGTTCAGATTATTAAATACTCTTTTTCCCACTTAAGTAGTATAGCTAAATTGAATATGACAGGTTCCAAATTCTTTAAAGTATGAACGGTAATCAGTTTTTTATTAAAGCTTATTTCACATTAATGAAGTCCAAAATACAAGTAGTGGCAGTAAAGTTAAAATTGACAAGAGCAAGAGAAAATAATTAGATAAGCCGTTGTAGTAATTGCTTTAGAGTTGTGAATAGATAATTGAGCTCAGACGTGTGAATTGTTGAGTCATATCATGAATTATATTCAAAGAGTTCAACGTTGTGTACGTCCATTTGTTGGTATGAACAACACATGGTGTTTGTGTCTCATTCCGATGTATAGAGGTTGGATTTCGACGAGTATAGTTTATCGCTTACTTGTTCATATTTTGGTATGGTTGTCATATGTGCATTGTGTCTAAAATTAGTATTTTAGGTTTGGGAAAGTTAAAGTGCATAAATGGATACTTTACATGTGATTTTGCACATGAAAAGGAATTATGATGGTCGCGAACGAAGTGATCGTCCTCTCATTTGTCTTTACTTTCTTTTACTTGCAGATGATGATGGTGATTACGTGGAGCCTTGGGATGGGGATTACAATGAGTGATCCATAATGAACACTATGTAATAGTTAACTTTTACTTTATTTATTTGGATTCTAAGTATGTAATAACTTATAGTTAACTCACATTTTACTTTATGTTGGATTTATGTTGCACTCTAATAATTAATGTAAGACTGATAGTCTCCTTCTAGCAATTGTATAATGGACTTTATAGTTCTGCTTTGGTTATGTGCCTCATTGACATATGAGGTGCTGGTAGGTTATCACCCAGTTCCGGGGTGTGACAGTACTACCTCCATTCCTAAATATAAGACTTTCATTATATATTACGAAGATTAAGGAAGCATAAATTAATATGTTTTTGTAATCAAAATATCAATATTACTCTCTTACATAATATTGGTATTTTGATTACAAAAACATCGTAATTTTTGCTTCCTCAATTTTCGCAACATATGTCTTGAATAGAGGGAGTATAGCTCAATGGAATATGACCGGTTCCAAATTCTTCATAGTATGAACGGTAATCAGTTTTCTAGTAAAGCTTTTTCCCCATGAATAAAGTCCAAAATACAAGTAGTGGTAGTAAAGTTAAAATTGACAAGAGCAAGAGAAAATAATTAGATAAGCCGGGGCATTTCCTGCACAACTTTATGACAACTACATTTGACTAATTATATCTGCCACTTTGAGCAAAACTTTGCCATTTTCTTTGGTAAACTCTCTATAAGTAGAAGGCGCTGCAAAGCTCATAAGTCACAGTACACCAAAATAATCACAGCGAAACCCCAGAAAAGATGAAAAGATTATCATCATTTTTAGTAGTACTCTTCTTCCTTCTTTTAGCACATGATGCGTCCGAAGCTAGGCTTCAGGCATGCAGCCCTAGTGGCAAAATTAAGGGAATTAAACCGCCTCCGGGACAATGCAACCAAGAACATGATTCGGATTGCTGCGTTGATGGAAAGTATTACACAACTTACAAGTGTTCGCCCCCTATTACTGGAAGCACCCGCGCTACTCTTACCATAAATAGCTTCGAGAAAGGTGGAGATGGTGGTGGTCCATCCGAATGTGATAACCAATACCATTCTGATAGTACTCCGGTCGTGGCTCTTTCAACTGGGTGGTACAGTGGAGGAAGTAGGTGCCTCAAAAACATCAAAATAAGAGGTAACGGTCGCAGTGTGACTGCCATGGTTGTGGACGAGTGTGACTCAACCATGGGGTGCGATGACGATCACGATTATCAGCCACCGTGCCCTAATAACATTGTGGATGGTTCAAAAGCTGTGTGGGAGGGCTTAGGAATTTCTGATCCTGATGATGTTGGCTCCTTAGACATCACTTGGTCAGATGCTTAATGGATGTAATAATAGGCATATGATTAAGTATTGTAAAATGCAATGAAAATATTACTTCTCTTATTGTAATGTGTAATATATGAGGGCTTTGTTGTATGTATTAGATGTTGTAATACTATAATTTACTGCAGCTTTTTGTTTTATTTGACAAGCAACATAAGGTCTTTAAAATTTTCTTAATGTGACATGTGGTTCACCAAGATTAATTAGGTCTCTTAACATTATATTGCATATTTAAAATTCTTCCCCAATGGAAACTATAATATTCTCTTGCAGTAATAATGAGAGAAAATATATCAAACTTATTGATCTCGTTTCTCTTTGAGATTAACTAATAATTCAAAAACTCGTCATGGATGAAAAAGAAAATAAAAAATGTTATCAGCTTGAAATTTTAATAAATAGCTTGTGGTGAGGGAGAAAGAGACTCGATTTTTAGTGTCCAAACATATAGGATATGTGATAGAAAAATGGAGGATTTATTCTCTTCTTCTTTTTGGAAAAAAATAATAAAAAAAAATTCCTGGGAATGATGTAATGCTTACTCTCAAACTCTTAGTGATATTTTTTGTTTCTCTCTTCATCTTTGGATTCCTATCTAATGATCCTGGGCGTAATCCTGGGCGCGGGGAATAAGTAGGTTTTTCTTAGGATTTTTTTGTTTAGATCAGAACAAAAGGGAGTTGCCAAATTGAAGGAAAAAAAATCAAGTCATCAGCAGAAGCGGAAAGTGAGGGATTCAAACCCTCGGAACGAATAACTCGTACAACGGATTAGCAATTCGCCGCTTTAGTCCACTCAGCCATCTCTCCAAATTTAAAATCGTTTAAGGGGGTATTTCTTTCTCTATTATGTAGCTATGTACAATTTTTATCAGCAATTTCATTTCGATAAATAAAGCGAAGGGCTCAAAAGTGCCAACAAAACATTATAAAGAAAACTAAAAACAATCCCCCGCTCTTGAGTTTATTTTGTTCGAAATGCCCTTCTTATTGACACGGCATGGACTGGTTAGTACCCAACCAGGCCTTTTTTTTGTTCCAACTAATTAAAGCTAACTAATGATGCTATAATATTTTCTTGCAGTAATAATGAGAGAAAATATATCAAACTTATTGATCTCGTTTCTCTTTGAGATTAACTAATTGACAAAATCGTCATGGTTGAAAAGAAAAAAAATGTTATCAGATTGAAATTTTAATAAATAGCTTGTGAGGGAGAAATCAGCGGTTTTACAAAAATTATCCAAGACAATATGAAAAACGGATTTGAATATGGAACAATAAGTACCGAATCTGTTAAAACTCAAATTCGTTTAGTATATAAAAAAATTCTTAACTGATCCTTAGAGTTTAGAAATCTTCTTAAACTCTAATTAATCACCTCAGCGTTTCCTTACAAGTCTCAATTATCTTATTCACAATTTCACACCCTAACTTCTTCTCATACTCTCATTCATCTCTTTTGGAAATTTTAAGTAATTTTAAACATAAGCTTAATTAATTTTTTACAGGGACGATTAAAACTCTAATCCTTACAAAGCCCTCCCAAAAAAGATAAAAACGAAAGAAAAACAAGAAGAAGGGGAGGTACTAAAAGCCAGGCCGGTTCCTATGCGGAACAGTCCTTTTTCCGCACCTGCGGAACAACTAGAGCCGTCAGATGAGATTTTGAACGGGTCAAATCTGGAGAAAAAAAAGTTGCAGCTGACTTAAAAATTAATAAAAAAAAAAATTTCAAATCTGAACCGTTCAAAAATCTCATCCGACGTCTGGGATGATGTCCCGCATGTGCGAGACATTTGGCCGTCCCGCATAGGAGCCATGAGCACTAAAAGCGGGATTATGGGATCCATATCGAGATTTGAACTGGATGGTACGCTCATATAACAGCTAGATCCGTGCGGATATGGGTCCAAATTTAGTTTAGCGGATGCGGATACGGAAACAGAACACGCAGTTCTGGATCCGTTTTGATATGTTTGCAGACCTAACTTTAATCCTGTCGTTAAAATTTGTCTGAATAATTATTTGGGTGAACAAAATTACCCAAACTCGTCTTTTTTCATTCAATTAATTTGGCCGTTTTGAATGGTAGGTTATCGAGTTTGAGGTACTAGGGATGACAATGAGGCCGGGTGGGGGCGGATACCATGATCTCCAGCTCCAGCTCCGCCTCTTTCATCGTATCCCCATCCCCGACCCAGCCCCATCACTGGGAATGGATGGCCATCCCATCCCCAACTCAAGTGGAGGCCCACTCCATCTGGGGAAAAACGGGGAATTGTTTCGCCAAATTTCACTTTCGTCCTTGTGGAGGCTCATCCTCGACTAGAAAAAATAATGAATTTTTAACAAAAATCCCAAATAGAACCTTGAAAAAATTATATAGAATTGTAAAATAAAATATTTAATGCCTGTAAAATGAAACAGTATAATCTAAATTGATAATAGTTTGCTCACTAAATGATACTCCCTCCGTCCCAAATTATCTGTCTACTTTGTATTTTGCACGGGAATTAAAGTTTCATCAAATTTTATAGTAGAATCTAGTAAAATGTCAAACATGACCCTATTTAATGTTGCTTCCTATTTAATTCAACCTTATTTTCTTTCTCTACTATTCTCTCTCCAACATTTAATGTAAGGGGTAACATTGGAAAAATCATCATTAATGAACCCTTTATTAAGAAAGTGGACAGTTAATTTGGGACATATTAAAAAGGAAATGTGGACAGATAATTTGGGACGGAGGGAGTACTAGTTTTTAAACACATCTCATTTGCTGCCCAACAACATAATATATATTACTTTGCAAGACATGTGACCCCTTACCAAGAACCAAAGATTGAGAAGTCGAAAAACTTGTTGGTCTATTTTGTACTCATTAAACAAATTAATGCAAGACTTTTTAACTTTCTCAATCATATTAGGAGATTCAACATCACCATATATTTTAGGAGGAGGAGTCCCGGATAGAATTTGATTCACGCGATCTTCTCAAAATTAGACGTCTATTTCATTTTTAGGTAATTTATGCCTTTTCTATTTAGTATTTTAGACCGGCCATACGAGTTGGGCCGGGCTATTATTTCACCCCCTTCCGGCCCCGAGCCCCGCTAGCGGGGTCAACCCCATCCCCAACCCCAACTTAAACTGGGGAATCCCCTGCCCAACCGGGTTGGGCCGATCCGGATCTCCAATTCACCCGCCCCCATTTCCATCCCTATGAGGTACTACGACACATGTTCTCAGCAATGTATTTGGATTTTTTGTTAATGGGTTGTACTTAGGGTTTTTGTCTCATTTTATGAATAGGGGTGTCAACGGGTTCGGACCGGTCCGAACTCGACTCATATAACTCGAAAAAATATGAGCGTGAGCTTGAGTGAGCCGAGCGTGAGCTCAATATTCAAGCTCGAATTTTATGTGAGTTTGACCCTGCTCAACCCGATTTAAACTCGCACCCGAATAAAAATAATATAATTATAATACTAAATTGCTAATAAAAAAATGAGGACGTATAGTGTTTATTATGTTGTTCAACTCACCGTTTCTTTTGTTTTAGTTTATGTATGGATTTTTCTCTACTTTGTATGTGCATTCCTCAACATTTTACCTTACTATATATTTATTTAGGTTATATTTTTATTAATTTATCTTACGAAAGGAATTAAGTATGATTGTATTGTATATATTTATATTCTTATCAAGATTTAGTTTCATGACTCATCGTATTCTAATTTCTTGTAACAAGATTTTTGGTTTTTTGGCTAAAGCCTCATGAGGTGAGCTGAGTGTGAGCTCAAATTTTGTGAGCTTTTTTAGGCTGAGCGTAAGTTGAGTTTTCAAAATTTTATGTGAGTTATACCAAGCTCGACTCACATTGACACCCCTACTTATAAATAACCTCAGACTAATCAATTATTTACGAACTGACTTAATAATTTGTTGTGTCTTTCTTTATTGTTGTTTATTTCCCAACGCAAGGGAAAGAAACAAAAGAACAAGGAAAAAAAACTTATGCCAAACCCACCTCCCTCTCCCTGCCAAAGCCTCCACAGCCATGGTTATCATATATTTTTATCATATTTATGTGTCACATTTCATGTACTGCTAATAACAAATTTTTAATGTTAATTTTTTTTAAAAAATATATATAAAACCTAAAACTGATAGTAAAACCCCAAGGAAAAGTGTATCATTTGATAGTTATCTAAAAATGAAACAAATCGTATGTTGCAGTTATTGATATTTCATATAGAAATGTTTTACCTAGATACTCCAAGTTAAAGGCAAGAACTTGGCCTCCACACTCTTCATTTTATCTTTACAAGATTCCTCAAAAGTATTAATCAACTACCAAAATAACATAATCGCAATAAACTAGAAAACACAACGTCGTAAATGTTCACAATATCCAGTTAAACTAGTTCATTGCTCCTTTGATTGAAGAAGAGAATACATTACATTCAGAAGGTGGAGAAATAGAGATATTTGATTGATAATATACCATAACAAAAATGTCATGCAACTCTTCAAGACAAGTTAGCATCCATCTTTTGTCAATCCATCCTTCCTTTCAAGATCCTCTCTGTAACCTCGGTAGGTGTACTGCAGCAAGAACCATACAAATGAAGTGTGTGAGAGATACGGAAAGCGTAATATACATTCTTGTATATATAGATAGATTACATAAGCCCTTTTCAGATTTGTATATATATAATGCCACGTGTCATTTTCTAGATTATTATATTTTTAATTAGTTATAAAACTTTTGATTGGTGCAAAAAAATTGAACTGTTTTATTTAATTTAGAAGAGACGGGATTCGATCCGGCAACATGCATGTCAAATGCTACACCACATTGCCAGCTACTCTGGCAGGTATTTGACAGCAATTTTACTTAATTCTTTCAATGAAATGCTAATAATCTACATTAAATATAAACTACATTAAATATACTATAGACCTGTTTTCATGTAGCTTTATTACATACCTTTATTCCTATAGTTTTGTTTATGGTTGACGCCAGTGATGAAGGGGACGAAGGTCGAGTAGTGGTAGAACGAGTTCGAAAGTGATCGAGTAGTAGTTGAATCCCACAACATGCAGGTCAAATGCTACACCACATTGCCAGCTACTCTGGCAGGTATTTGGCAACAATTTTATTTTATTCTTTCAATGGAATTCTAATTTAAGAAAAAAAATTCCACGATCTTAAACAAATATAAACTAACTGTATTTTTGGTTTGATATAATAATCTACATTAAATATACTATACACCTATTTTCCTGTAGCTTTATTACAAACCTTTTTTCCTATAGTTTTGTTTATGGTTGGTTTAGATGGTTGAAGTCAGTGATAAAGGGGACGGAGGTCGAGTAGTGGTAGAACGAGTTCGAAATTGGTTGAAGATGAAGCTGAGAGTGAGAGCGAGGAACAATTATTATGATTTAAATGGCTTTTCGTGTCTGTATATTTTTTCTTTTCTGGTATGAGAAAATTTAGGAGGTGGTTATAAATTGATTTTCATATTACAATCTTATGCCTTTTACTTTTTTTCTTTTTTTTTTTTAGATTAAAGAAAATTATGAGATAGTTGGAATATTGTAATAAATTTCGTATGGAAAAATTGTTTCGTTTGAACTTTTACATTTCAATAATTTTTACATTAATCTATAAGCTACTTACCGACCATAATGTTTTTGAGTTTTTGTCGAATAACGTACACATAATGAGTTTTTGTCGAGTAAAGTATGTCTATTATGAATTTTTTTTCTTTTCATAATGGCTAGAATTAAATTACTCATTTCCTAAAATAATAATATTTTTTCATATAAAATTACACTACTAACCTTCCTTGGTTTAAGCGTAATTTAAGGGGATTAACCTACCTTAACTAATAATGCAAGAAGACAACTTTATTAAAAGTAAAATACTTTTATTAATTTTCATCTTAAGTCAAAGTGAAACATTAAATTCCGGATTGAAGCAATATTGTATTTGTTAAAGTATATAGCCTAAATAATATTTGAGTTTCTGATAGCTATGTATCATCATATTTCTTGTGGCCCTTGTGTTATTTTTCTAAATTTCTTTTATATTATTAGCAGAATTTTTGTTTTTTTGCATTGATTTATGATAGCTGAATATATTGATCGTTTTTTTGTTTTAAGCCCAGACGGGCGTACACCCCAAAGGGTAGAGTAGTACCTCACAAGAGGAGGAGGAGATAACCCTAGAAAAGGAGACAATTTTAAAGCATGCCCCATGCGCGGGGTGGGTATCGAACCCACGACCTCAAGGTCGTGAGCAGGCCGTTACCCCACTGGGCTAAGGACCTTGTGATGAATATATTGATCGTTGCTAGCCACTTTTAATATTTTATTTTAATTTTTCTTTTAAATGTTTCGATTTATTTGATTGTAGGGTACAAAGAATCCGAATTCTTGGTACCTTTTCTGTTATATGTATTGATTTACTTATGTCCTAGAAGTCTTGGACAAAAACTTAATTTAGACTTGATTTATTATTTTGGTTCTAAGAATTAAGTTTTTTAGCCATGCCCAACAGACTTTTTACAAAAGTGATTTTTCTTAAAAGATTGGCATTCAAAAATGACAAATTTGCCAAAAAATTATAAAGTTTAGGAGGAACTTATTTGAGAGAATTTATTGGGAAGTTTCTGTGAACTTATGGTAATTTATGAAAATATTTTATTCAAATATTTACTCATCTCTTCATCCTTTTTATGTTCATGACTTTTGATGTTTAATTATTATTTATATCTATGTTTGATCCATTTTTTATCCAATAAACATTACTATTAATAAATTCCCTTTAAATAATTTATTAATATACTATTAGACTAATTTTATCTTTCAGGGATTAATAAAAACATTTACTAAAATGGATCTTACATCAATGCAAGTTTGGCGAAAAAAACTTGAGCAGAAAATTGCTCACTCTCATAAAAGAAAATGCATTATATCAAAATGTGGAGCACACAATGTTGAAACACTTCATGAATTAGATGGCTCAATAAGAAAAATGAAATCACAATACGTAGTTTCTTCACGTTTTCTAAAAAGATTAGGTGATTAACATTAATAGTAGTAATGTAGTGATTATTGGACCAAAACATTGGATGAAACATTAATCGAAATACTATACGACTATGTTTAATTCTTTTGATTATATATTATTTGATACAATATTCTTTATCCAATAATCATTCGTTGTTCACCCTTATATTTGTGAGTTACTCAATAAAAATCATATTACCTAATAATGTTGAATTTTCTTATTTATTTTCAGAAAAATTAAAATTCACGAGTTCTTGTTCTAAATACAATTATACAACCATTAAATTAATAATTTAAAATTCAGTATTTCCGTACATAGCACTGGTCATTTGCTAGTGTGTGTGTGTGTGTGTGTGTGTGTGTGTATTACATAAGCCCTTTTCAGATTTTTAGTTATATCATGCCACATGTCACTTTATAGGATTTTATGTTTTTAATTAGTTTTAAACTTTTGATTGGTGCAAAACAATTGAACTATTTTATTTAATTTAAAATTTGGGAGGGGGATTCGATCCCACAACATGCAGGTCGAATGCCACACCACATTGTCCACTACTCTGGCAAGTGTTGACAACTATTTTATTCTAATTTAAGTAAACTTTTCCACGATCAATAACAAATCTAAACTAACTGTATTTTTGGCAACTATTTTATTTAATTATCCAATGGAATTTTCTGGTAGTTTTGAGTTTTTTTAATTAGTTTATTATTTTTTATTGGTTGAGGAGAATTAAGATTAAATTAATTAATTGAAAATTAATTTTTATCTTAATAAAATTTAAACATCAAATTACTTCTTCAATTATCTCTACAAATCCTAATTTTTCTCTCATAATCTTAAATAATTTGCAAAAATTTAATTGAATAATATTTTTTGTAGTAATTATAAATTATTTATAAATTCAATCTCTTCTTTGAACTTTATCTCAAACAATCTTTTTGTTTAAATTAAACTCCTAATAACTACCCACTACTTCCATACCACGCCTAATACATAACCATCTCCCACACACACGATACACCACGATACACAATCTTTATCTGTATGGTCACCTTCCAGCAAGAGAAGCAAACTCTTCCATTGTTATGTGAAAGTAATTTTTTTTGCTCTTCCGTCATTTCGAATGGCAACGTTTCGCGTTTGCAATCTTTTTTTTTTTTTTTTTTTTACATTCTCTATTATTATTATTTTCATTGCATTTGATTTTTTTTCCCTGCTATTTCTTTCCGTAATTCGTACAAACATTTTTTGAGACCTTTTTCTAACATTATTTGTTTTCATAACGCAATTTCATTATCGATCTTCTTTTCCCAAATTGTGAGGTAATCTTTGAGTTAATATATATTCCCTAATTCTTTTCTTTTTGTATAATGCATATACATCAATTGTTCTGTTTTTCGTTCCGACTTCCGTTCTATGATTGTTTTTAGTTCTTTCCTTATTGTTTAATGTCCTTGCAAGTTACTTCAGTCTAGTTCTGTATAAATGCTTTGTGTTTGGGAAATATATTTTGAGTCTTATTTTATCCTTCATTTCAAGGGTGATTAATGCTTACTAGGCTAGTTAATTAGCTCACCCCTTATTTTTCCCTTTCAGTAGATGAGTTCGTCGAGGGTGCCATAGATGACAGATTTGAGGAAGAGTATGAAGATGATTTTATGTCACTTATGTAATAATTGAACAAAATTTCCTTTTTAAGCACTTAGACATTTCTGTTATTCTGTAAGAACTTATGGATATTGTAACTTTCATTTTCATTTTTAAGTAATGACAATCCTTTATGAGGTTTCATTTTTAGTATTTGGATTCGCTACTCCATTGACTTGGAGTGCTGTCAGGTAATCACCCGGGTTACGGGGTGTAACAATGGTCTTCCAATATTATTGTTTTAGGCACTCATCCCAGATTTCTTATTACCCAGTTCAGATTATTAAATACTCTTTTTACCACTTATAGATAACTAGCTAGTTAAGTAGTATAGCTAAATTGAATATGACAGGTTCCAAATTCTTTATAGTATGAACGGTAATCAGTTTTTTATTAAAGCTTATTGCACATGAATAAGGTCCAAAATACAAGTAGTGGCAGTAAAGTTAAAATTGACAAGAGCAAGAAAAAATAATTAGATAAGCCGGGGCATTTCCTGCACAACTTTATGACAACTACATTTGACTAATTATATCTGCCACTTTGAGCAAAACTTTGCCATTTTCTTTGGTAAACTTTGTCACAGTACACCAAGATAATCACAGCAAAACCAAAGAAAATATGAAAAGTTTATCATCATTTTTAGTAGTACTCTTCTTCCTTCTTTTAGCACATGATGCGTCCGAAGCTAGGCTCCAGGAATGCAACCCTAGTGGCAAAATTAAGGGAATTAAACCGCCTCCGGGACAATGCAACCAAGAACATGATTCGGATTGCTGCGTTGATGGAAAGTATTACACAACTTACAAGTGTTCGCCCCCTATTACTGGAAGCACCCGCGCTACTCTCACCATAAATAGCTTCGAGAAAGGTGGAGATGGTCGTGGTCCATCCGAATGTGATAACCAATACCATTCCGAATGTGTCACGCCCCGAGCCCGCGGGCCCGAAACGCGACATATGGGCCTGGCATTACCCACGATCATCTACCTGGCAACCGAACTCGCTATGCCCAAAGGGATATCCCGAGATGATAGTGGGTACTTAGGCCCACCTTATATACCAGTCACAACTTTCAAAGTTATCCCATGTGGGATGGGGTTTCACATTAATAAAACACATTAAAAACTCCATCCCACATGGGATAAAACACATGTATTGATACAATTCATTTTTGTATTCTTTGACTTGAATTGTACAAAATTTAAACACCCACTCAAAATGACTAACACCATCATTTTTAAATAGATGGAACCTACTAGGAGACAAGCGGCAGGAACCTCCCAAAACAGAGAACTCCTACAAGAGGAGGACGACATTACCTTAGCGGATATGGCGGCACTAATTGGAGCAAGGGCCTCTACAGGAATCCCGCCACGAATTCCTCCAACAAGTGGTATCTCAATCGGTCCCTCAACTTTGCCACCACTGGAAAATGACGGAATTGCCCATGAGAGAGTGCCGACTCAGGCAAGAAGGGCTCGTTCAACCAATGCTGATGTTACAAACGCTCTGTTGATGATCACAAGTACTGCAAGGCCAACAAGCCATGTTTCAAGAGAAATTGAGGATGCAAGCTGAAATGCGTCACAGCACTGGACCCCGCACACATTTTGAAAGGTTGAAGAAAACTAATATGCCAACCTTCGATGGAAGCTCAGACCCCGAAAAGGCGGAAAAGTGGGTAAACGAAATGGAAGGGAACTTTAAGGTATTAGAAACTCCTGAGAACGTGAAGGTAGCAGTGGCGAAGCCTTTCTTGGTTGGAGAGGCTGAGAAGTGGTGGAAGAGTGTAGTCCTATGACTTACGGCAAATGGCCAGGTAGTTACATGGAATAACTTCAAGAAGGAGTTCTTGGACAACTACTTCCCACAATCTCTACGCACAAAATAACAAAAGCAGTTCTTTACGCTGAAGCAGACTGAAGGGATGTCAGTCGTGGATTATAATGGTAAGTTCAACAGCTTAGGGCAATATGTGCCTTCTATCATGAAAGATGACTACCTGGAGATGTTGAGGTTCGAAGAGGGATTGCAACCGACTATCAGGAAGATGATGTCATCGGTGGAATCACAAGGTTATCATGACGCTTACCGTAGAGGTATTCGCATTGAGTCAGAGATGACAAGGAATGGTGAAGGACCCCAAGCGAAGAAACAGAAAAAGTTTGAGTTGAGGAGTAGCGAGAACCAGTATACATGTACAAGCGCACCAACTGCGAGGAATTGGAATCAACGAAATAACAGAAGTGGTATGCAACCTAATCATATGTCAAGCAATTCAACTGTCAAAAAGTGTCTTATCTGCGGAAACTTTCACAATGGCGAGTGTAGGAGAGCTGCAGGAACATGTTACCTATGTGGGAAAGCTGGCCATATGATAAGAGAATGTCCCGACCTACCTGCTAATAAAGTGAGACCAGTTGAGCAACCACGGAAGACTATCACAAGGGTCTTTTCCCTTAACGACATTAGGAAAGGTAATCATCTTTCTTAAAGTACTTATCTTCTATTTGGGTTTCTTTGCTTTGAAGACATAAGTTTCGAGGTCGAAACTTTTTGTAAGGAGGGAGGAATGTGAGACCCGGCTCCAGGAAATAAAAAGAAATATAAAAGAAATTTAGAATTATCATTATCAAAGAATTTGAGTCAGAATAGGATTTACTATTATTTTGTTTATTTTAATTATTTGAATTTTAATAGGATAAGTAAGTTAAGATTTTGAGTTATAGGAGTTATCCTAGAGGTTTATCCTGGGGAGGAGTTCTAATGAAACTCTACTCCTTTATGTCAGACTCTCAATAAAAGGAGATAGAGAGTCTCAGAATATTTTTACGATAAAAACAGAAAGAGAGAAACGGAGAGTTCTGTGTCTGAGGAGTTTTACGGTGTTTTCCACAGACAGGAGGGAGGCAGGATTTGGAGAGCAAGGCTAGGAGATTTTTGAAGAGTCTAGAAAGAACGACCGATTTAAGGTAAGAAGATTAGAACCCTTCTTACTTTTATAATGTTTTAATTAAAAGTATGTGTTCTTGTTTGTTATGTGAAAAACTATATTTTTAGAGGAATCAAGCATGTTACTTTTATTAAGTGTGGTATTTTAGTGCCAAAGTTTATAATTTTATGCGATAACTATTTAATGGATTATTCTGTAATTTTTCATTAATTACGAAGGTTGACTATGAGGTTGTATTCTTATTATATTGGTTCATTATACTAACTTATAATGGATACCATATGGGTTTCTGTGGGGGAAAAGAACAGGGAAATTTTTGTATTAAGAGTAAAAGAACACATGGGTCCCATCTAATTTCGTAAATGTTCGAATTCTTCATATATTTGATTGGTCTGTTTCGATACGTTTTCAGAGGAAAGTAAAATATTTATTTTGTGAAACTTTAAGCTCCGTGATCAATACTTCCAATTACTGTTTTCTAAGTTAATTCCATTAAGAGCCTTATTAGTTAAATAATCCTCTATATTTTAAGAAGAAAAAGTTATGTGTCTAAAAGGTATTTTGGAGGTTGACTTTAGCATGGTAATTGTTTAAGCAACCGAAAGGTTAAGGACCCAACAATTACTACAGCTAAGGTTTAATTAAGATAAAAATTAAATCTTTTTCTGACTTCAGCATGGTAATTGTTTCAACAACCGGACCACCGGTTAAGGACCCCAACAATTACCACAGTCAGACTTAGATTTTTTGTGGCTTCAGTATGGTAAATGTTTCAGTCACCGAAATCGATCGATCATAGGTTCAGGACTCGTTGAGTCACCAACATTACCACAGCCATAAGTAATAATTAATTGTTTAGATAAAAGATGTTTTCTTTTCAGTTTATATGGAATTTACTCATGATATTCTGCATTTTGCCGATATGATTTGATACAATGTGGAATTGTTAGATGAAAATTAGGAATTGTATTTCGCTTTCGGTATTTTTCTTTCTTAATGCTCACAGAACCTTCGTCTACTAATGACTATATACACATGATGATGATTCATTATGTTTTTTAAATCATAATGAATAACTAGGTTTAAAAGGAATAACTGATGTCTTTCTTGTTTATGACTTGAAAAGTCTACTGTTACTCTTTTGGAATTATATATAATATATTTAATATACTAGTATCTATTATATCATGTTCTTTGAAAGAAAACTTTATATATTTATATTAGTTTCTGAGGCATCTAATTTACATAGCCATGGTATATAATTTCCAGAAAAGTTAAAATAACAGAACATTCCTATCGATTTATCATATTTTAAACGGTACTTCTTCAGGTGTTTGAAAAGAATAAAAGAAAAAGAAACGAATTTCTAAAATAGCTTGATTCCGGAAGGTATTTAATGTTCTTATTAAGTTGGAAGTTTACCCCTTTCCATGTTGTTTTTTTCAAGTAAGATTAACGTTGATGATAATAATTTAGGAGAGTGGGAGGAAGTCCCCTTTTGGTGAAGAGTGTGAACTATTTATATTTCGATTCAGTTATGTTTATGTTTACGTATTTCGAATAAATGTTTGAAGAATAATTTTAGTTCATTTATTAGTTTGTTTAAGACTTCCGCTGTTTTGGATTCGGAATTATGTAATGAAATTTTATAAAAGGATTAGTTTATACATAATTGAGTTGGAGATTTAAGTTTTGAGACATTGAGCCAATAGTATGGATTATCGTCACGGTCGTGTCACGCCCTTAGGATACGTGGTGTGACATAATATGGTATCAGAGCCGGTGACCAGGCGGACATGTGGGAGCTAAGTGCCACACCATAAGGGGTGGGGGCCACCTCTAGAATCCTGCACACCTGGTTGGTCATGGGCTAAGTGTGTTTGGGACGCCTAGTGAGGGACGCTAGGGGTCTTAAGGAGGGTGAATGTGAAACCCCATCCCACATCAGGGATAAGTCTGAAAGTTGTGACTGGTATATAAGGTGGGCCTAAGTACCCATTATCATCTCAGGATATCCCTTTTGGAATAGCCAGTTCGGTTGCCAAGTAGATGACCGTGGGTACTGCCAGGCCCATACGTCGCGTTTCGGGCCCGCGGGCTCGGGGCGTGACACATCTCTTTTGGAAATTTTAAGTAATTTTATACATAAGCTTAATTAATTTTTTATAGGGATGATTAAAACTCTAATCTTTACAAAGCCCTCCAAAAAAAGATAAAAACGAAAGAAAAACAAAAAGAAGTGGAGGTACTAAAAGCGAGATTATGGGATCCATATCGAGATTTGAACTAGATGGTACGGTCATATAACAGCTAGATCCGTGCGGCTATGGGTCCAATGTAGTTTAGCGGATACGAATACAGAACACGCAGTTCTGGATCCGTTTTGATTTGTTTGTCTGAATAATTATTTGGGTGAACAAAATTACCCAAACTCGTCTTTTTTTCATTCAATTAATTTGGCCATTTTGAATGGTAGGTTATGTAGTTTGAGGTACTAGGAATGACAATGGGGTCGGATGGGGCGGATACCATGATCTTCAGTCCCAACTCCGCCTCTTTCATCGTATCCCCATCCCCAGCCCAGTCCCATCACTGAGAATGGATGGGCATCCCATCCCAAGCTCAAGTGGAGGCCCACCCCATCTGGGGAAAAATGGGGAATTGTTTCGCCAAATTCCCACTTTCGTCCTAGTGGAGGCTCATCCTCGACTAGAAAAAATAATGATTTTTTAACAAAAATCCCAAATAGAACCTTGAAAAAAATGATATGGAATTGTAAAATAAAATATTTAATGCCTGTAATATGAAACAGTATATTCTAAATTGATAATAGTTTGCTCACTAAATGATACTAGTTTGTAGACACCTCTCATTTGCTGTCCAACAACATAATATATATCACTTTGCAAGACATGTGACCCATTACCAAGAACCAAAGATTGAGAAGTCGAAAAACTTGTTGGTCTATTTTGTACTCATTAAACAAATTAATGCAAGACTTTTTAACTTTCTCAATCCTATTAGGAGATTCAACATCACCATATATTTTAGGAGGAAGAGTCCCGGAAAGAATTTGATTCACGCGATCTTCTCAAAATTAGACGTCTATTTCATTTTTAGGTATTTTATGCCTTTTCTATTTAGTATTTTGAGACCGGCCATACAAGTTGGGCCGGTATGGGGGCCGGGATATTATTTCACCCCCTTCCGGCCCCGAGCCCTGCTAAAAGGGTCAACCCCATCCCCAACCCCAACTTAAACTGGGGAATCCCCCGGTTGGGCCGGTCCGGATCTCCAATTCACCCGCCCCCATTTCCATCCCCATGAGGTACTGAGCAAACGACAAATGTTCTCGGCAATGTATTTGGATTTTCTGTTAATGGGTTGTACTTAGGGTTTCGTCTCATTTTAAGAATAGGGGTGTCAACGGGTTCGGGGCGGTCCGAACCCGGCTCATATAACTCGAAAAAATGTGAGTGTGAGCTTAAGTGGGCCGAGCGTGAGCTCAATATTCAAGCTTGAATTTTATGTGAGCTTGACCCTGCTCAACCCGATTTAAACTCGCACCCGAATAAAAATAATATAATTATAATACTAAATTTCTAATAAAAAATGAGGACGAATAGTGTTTATTATGTTGTTCAACTCACCGTTTCTTTTGTTTGAGTTTATGCATGGATTTTTCTCTACTTTGTATGTGTATTCCTCAACATTTTACCTTACTATATATTTATTTAGGTTATATTTTTATTAATTTATCTTACGAAAGGAATTAAGTATGATTGTATTGTATATATCTATATTCTTATCAGGATTTAGTTTCATGGCTCATCGTATTCTAATTTCTTGTAACAAGATTTTTGGTTTTTGGCTAAAGCCTCATGAGGTGAGCTCGAAATGTGAGCTGAGCGTGAGTTGAGCTTTCAAAATTTTATGTGAGCTATACCAAGCTCGACTCACATTGACACCCCTACTTATAAATAACCTCAGACGTAATCAATTCTTTACGAACTGACTTAATAATTTGATGTTTCTTTCATTATAGTTGTTTATTTCCCAACGCCAGGGAAAGAAACAAAAGAACAAGGGAAAAAAACTTATGCCAAACCCTCCACAGCCATGGTTATCAAATATTTTTATCATATTTATGTGTCACATTTCCTGTACTGCTAATAACAAATTTTTAATGTTAATTTTTTTAAAAAATATATATATATATATAACCTAAAACTAATAGTAAAATCATAAGCAAAAGTGTATCATCTGATAGTTATCTAAAAATGAAACAAATCGTATGTTGCAGTTGTTGATATTTCATATAGAAATGTTTTACCTAGATACTCCAAACGGTATATCAGTTTTAACTAGATAATCCAAGTTAAAGGCAAGAACTTGGCCAACTCCACACTCTTCATTTTATCTTTACAAGATTCCTCAAAAGTATTAATCAACTACCAAAATAACATAATCGCAATAAACTAGAAAAAACAACGTCGTAAATGTTCACAATATCCAGTTAAACTAGTTCATTGCTCCTTTAATTGAAGAAGAGAATACAGTACATTCAGAAGGTGGAGAAATAGAGATATTTGATTGATAATATACCATAACAAAAATGTCATGCAACTCTTCAATCCCCCAAGTATCAAATACATGAAATCTAAGAACCGGCGCACAAGACAAGTTAGCATCCATCTTTTGTCAATCCATCCTTCCTTTCAAGATCCTCTCTGTAACCTCGGTAGGTGTACTGCAGAAAGAACCATACAAATGAAGTGTGTGAGAGATACGGAAAGCGTAATATACATTCTTGTTGATTTAGACAGGGGCGGGCGGGCCTATGTTGGTGCTTGGGGGCCTTGGCCCCCGATTGTTTTTTAAACCGAGGGTTTTTAATGTACCAATTCTATATATTTTGCCTATAATTACTCTACCCCCAAATTCTTTGAGGAAAAATATTTTAGTAACATATAGTGTAGTTTAACCCCCTAACTTACACTCCTGGTTCCGCCCCTGGATTTAGAGTCGTGGAAAGAAACTAGAGAGCACAAAATTTACTAATTACCCAATTTAAAAAAAAACAATTTAACACGAAAATTAGACTGGAAAGCAAATAAAAAATGAAAAGAGAAGCAGTAATGCTTACACTACATAAACATGGCCACCCCAACCACTCAAGCAATCGCGATCTACTGATGATAGAAGTGCCTGAGAGATGGTCTCAAACAATTCTTCAGCTTCCTGAAAAGTTTCAGAAAGTATTCAGAAAGGAGAATACAAGTATCTGGCAGAAACAAAAATAAAATCCTTAAAAATGTAAAAAACTAGGGATGTTAAACGATGAAGTAAAAGAAACAAGTATCTGTCTTGTGTATAAATTATAATTGCGTATAACCAATGAAATTTCACATGCATGCATCTATGCACACAAATATATCCAGGAGTGACCAGCAAATTTGCAGAGTTATAGAAACTAAGCTTTTAAGCAACTACTAGATAAAAACAGAGAATACATAAGAAATGATGTGTTTTTAAGTATTAAGGTAGAGTTCAGATACAGAGAATATCTTCAGAAGAGTGGGAAACGAACCATGTCAGGTTTGAACATTGCTTCACAGGCACCATATAAGGATTCTGAGGCAGTTCCAGCAACAACAAAATCTTTGGCAAGCTCCCTGCATTGCACAAAAAGTAAACAAAAGCCAAAAAACGATAAAGCTTTTTCGAAATGACATATGGATAGATGTCAAACCATAAGTGCAGAGCTAGACACCCAATAACAAATAAAATAAGTGATGCTTTCCAACTTAAATTTCCCCCCCTCAAGAGACAATCTTATCCTCTTTACATGCACCTATCTTCCCATATTATTCCTCACTCTTCTCCTCATATCCTCTCCTCTGCTCTAGCATTCTCGTGTCACCCAAATTTAAAACCTTACACATAAGATTCCGTAAAAATATAATGAAAAGTAGGAAAGATTGTCCTGCTATAGAGTCATATGAATCAGTTAAAAGCAGTGTTATCAATAGCGGCGCTATAGCGGAGCGGCTAGATGCTGCTACTGACCCACCCATAGTGCAGCATCAGGAAAAGCGGCCGCTATTGCATGAAAAGTGGCGTATTTGGATAAGAGCTTAAAAACCCCCTTTTGCACTTTACAATGGTAAAAAATTTATGAGTAAATTGGAGATTTCTTGAATTTGATGGCTTTGGTTATGTTTTTATCTTTGATTTAATGACTGTGGTTATGTTTTTTAGGTTAAATTTAATGATTTTGGTTATGACAATGTTTTCCTTGTTGTCTAGAATTTTTGTTAATCATTTACATTAAATTTCAAATAGCACCGCTACCGTTATCCGTTATCCGCTATCCTGCTATAGCGTTTTTAGGCCGCTACACGACGCTATCCGGGATTGACAAAATTGGTTAAAAGGCATGGCAACCAAAACATTTGCATGAAAATGAACACATATAAAAGTAGAAGTACCTAAAGGATCGTAGTTACGAACAAATTCATTATAACAACCAAGAATCAAGAAAGGCATTTATGTTACCTTTCACTTTATATCTTTTAGTTAAAGAAAAAGAATGCAGAAATTATCAGGAGAAAAGTTTGGAGTTTATGATTACAGCATGCAGATAGGAAGATAAAAGTAAAAAGTGATCTAACACAATCTTTGTCAACATAACTTCCTCATTTACACAATAAAATGGAAGAAAGGGAATAGAATAATTTTCCTTTATAATCTTGTCCCCCTGAAAGGTACCATCTTCTTAATGATCTCACATAGTTTCTCTTTGCTCAAACAAGCCTAAATAAGGACAGCCTCTGAAATCTTCCTTGACAAGTCTCTCATCCTTGATTTCTCTTTATTTAAATTTCATTAACACAAAGTAGACATATTTGCACCATTAGGGCATGAAGTTGTTGAAATTACACTATTGCTTGTCTCGGATTGGAAGAAATAAAGTGCTAATCAACTACAATCTTTCAAACAGAAGAACAAGATTCTGAAACAAACCATGGACTTAAGACAGTAATTCCAGAAAGTATATGTTTGCACCAGTACGTAAAATTTGGCACAAACATATAGTGAAAGAAACAACAAAGTTCTTAGCAGTAAATGCAGAAATATCTAAAAAGAAGAGAACAAAAACAGTGAAAACTGAAAAGAAAGAGAGGAACTTACTTTGCTCCAATGGAATCCATTGTGCAAATGAAGGGCTTGTCTTCATCACCTAATCCAGCAATAACAGGCTGGCAGAAGTATGGACCAAATCTAACCAAAAATTAAAAAGGAGACACAACAAGCATTAGAACCCAATAATGAAACTGAACAACTTAAGAGATAAAGAAGAGGAAGACAATCCTGTATTTAAATGATATCATACTTTCTAGTTCCAACTTTTTCTTCAACATGTGCCTTTATTTTATAGCTTTCCCAACAAAATCAACTTTACAATTTTGATCATATTTAACTTCATTTTTTCTAGAAACTGGATCAAGATTTAAGGAGTGTAGCATTAATGAAATGCCAATCAAGATGATACTGTGCCAACCTAACAATTCACAACCGGAAGAGGGAAGGGACAAACTATGTACAGATCCCATAAGGTCTTTTACCATGTACCAAACTCTTTTCAAGATGGATTCACAATGAAAGCCTATACAATTCTTCAATTATAGTTCCTTTGCTCTCATTTTTTTCCCAGAGCAGATTGGCGCAGAAACTATGTTAAAATAAAAATTAAAAATAGGAAATGATAACCCCAAGAGAAGCTACAAACCCACATGCACCCCTTTATCATCTCCAAAGTTGCTTCTTACAACAGAAAGACTTCCTATTTTGGTAATACTAAAAGAACTTCTACTTCTAACCTTTTAATGCTCAAATGTTGAAAACAAAATCACCGGATGCTAGTAATCTTTTCCATTCACATTAATTTTTTGTTGAGTGCAATGCCACGATATGGAATTTCATACATAACATGAAATTATGTATGAAAATATGTTAAAATAAAAAATAAAAAAAGGAAATGATAACCCCAAGAGAAGCTACAAACCCACATGCACCCCTTTATCATCTCCAAAGTTGCTTCTTACAACAGAAAGACTTCCTATTTTGGTAATACTAAAAGAACTTCTACTTCTAACCTTTTAAGGCTCAAATGTTGAAAACAAAATCACCGGATGCTAGTAATCTTTTCCATTCACATTAATTTTTTGTTGAGTGCAATGCCACGATATGGAATTTCATGCATAACATATTGATAGCAACATAAAATAAATTTTCGTTATGATTCTCTATTGTAAAAATGGGAAAGATAAAAAAAAGTGACCAACCTTTTCTCATAAAGAATAGCAGAAACAAGACTGGCAAATGTTTCCGGCTTCATATCCCTCTCTTCTCTTAGCTGGTACAACTTGTGTCGAAATACAAGGCGTTGATGCCTTTAGATAATTTACACAAAGGACACATTAAAAAATTAACCATAAATAATTACAAAAAGAAAAAAGATAAAAAAAAACACATTAACAACAAATTATCTGACTGATTACAAAAACGGAAAAGGACAGAGAAAAACAATCTTAATGTTATTCCCAGATGGAATCTTTTACATGATACGACGAGAAACTACAATGTATATTAATCTCTCCTAATATGTGCAACTTAAATCATAACACAAGGTCTATTCTTATAAAAGTATCCGACTTTTACAATTTACTACGGTCACTCCTTCACACGCTTTTTTCCCTAATATTCCTCCAAATAAACCCTAAAGTTAGAATCAAAACAAGGCCACTATAGTCAAAGATTACTAATAAATGTAATTTAAGTAGCTCAAAAGCATGAAATCATCATTAATTTCAAAAAAAACAGACAATAAACTACAATCTCAGCCTGACTCGCAAGCAAAAACTACACAAGTCCGAATCTTTTCCATATTCATTGAATTCCATACGAAAATCCAACAAGAACAAAAAAAAGAAAGGTGAAATCACAATATGTAATACCAGTGGAAAAAAAATACTCAATATTGAATTTTCATGTAAAATTGACACGATATAACACACAATTCCGAGCAAAAATTATAATTATAACAAGGCCAGTGTCTAGATCAATAACCAATTATAAAATTTAAGTAGCTCGACAGCATGGAATCATCATTAATTCCTAAAAGAACAACACTGAAAACTACAATCTAACTTGACCCACAAAGAAAAATTACATAAGTCCAAATCTTTTTCATATTCATTTGACCACAAAGAAAAATTACATAAGTCCAAATCTTTTTCATATTCATTTGATTCTAGACGAAAAATCAACAAGAAAAGAAAAAGAAGTGTGAAATTACATTGATAAAATCGAACAAATCCAAATAATGATACAATTTACTCCGCACCTTCGTCATGCTCAAAATTGAAACTTTCGACAATTTTGAATTCTAAACTTACAAAGTTTGGGCATCTGTAGCGAGACCAGAGAGACCGATGAAAAGCTTGTGATGAATTTTGAAAATCCTCTGAAAATCAGTAGCGATAGTCTGTAACTGAACGCCCAATCGCCGATCACTGGCTATTGCGAAGCAATTTTTGCCCACCATTGCAACTAGGGCACTTCCATTATACTCGAAAATCTGTGCCAAATTCACATTGCAAAAAATAGTAAAAATAAAAGGCAATTATTACCAAATTAAATAGCAAGACAACACTGATTTAAGAGAGGAAGTTTCTTACCGACATGATCTTAGAAGTTAGAGAGAAGATTTGTTGATAATTTGGGGGAGTTTTACTTGGGGACTCAAATAGGTCGCTCTCCCGGTGGTTCTGTCTTGAAGAGGGGGCGATAGGGGAAGTGACCGAACCGAACCGAACCGGGTTTTGTTTTGGATTAGGCATCAGTTGTACATCCATTTTAATGCCCAATTCTCCAGTCATTTTAATACCAAATTCTCAATTCTAATCCAATTTGATTGGAAAATTATGTCGAAACAGATTTTTCAAACTATATTCAAATCCAAAATATTTTCCAAACTCACATTTATTTTCCCATCAATCAATCATCATATCTCTTCTTATATCCTTCATCATTATTTTAGTTGACAGTTTCATCTAAATTAATGAGCATAAACTGACTGTAACTCTTAATGAATTTTTGGGAGTAAGTCAACAGTTTAACAATGAGTGATTGGATCATGTTGACAATATCAGAAAAAAGTATTGGTTAACTTGACAATTTTCCCTACCAATGTTATTATCAAATGAAGTATAACTACAAACCGGTTAAAAAAATAACACCTCCTGCTCTTGCGTGTAAGTTGACAGTTTATCATTAATTATGGGGTAAGTTGACGAACACAATTAATTTAATGGGATTCAATTGACAACTTCTCAATTGTATATAATTTATTTTAGGATCAAAGGGGGTCATGGTTCTCTATTTTAGAAATTATGTTCAACAACGAAGGTAATATCTTTCTCGTCGCCTACTGAAAGGTCAGATACGATGTTGATGAGGCAGTTGTTAGAGAGGATGAATGTGTTTTGATAATGACCCAATTTATTATCGATATTGTAATGTTTTTTCCTTTTAATATTGAAAATAAAAAGTGATGGTTTAGTGTTGTAATGATTTTTTCTTTTGAATTAAAACAAATGTGATTGTTTAGTGTGAATAGTGTTATTGTTATTGTTATAGTTGAGTGTGTCTAATAGTTTTATTGTAATAGTTGAGTGTGTCATTACACGCATGTAGTGCAAATTCAATAAATAGAGAAAAATTCATGCACAAAAAATAGTGAGGTATATCCATGTGGGGCTTTGGCTGAAAATGATGAAAATACCACTCGCTTTAAAAAAATAAAAATTTACAATAAGGGTATTTTTGTCATTTTGAAAAATCGGCATTTTTACCATTCTAAACTAAGTGTATTTTCTTCATTTTCATCATTTTGTAACTATGGACATTTATGTCATTCTAGACAAATGATGTTTTCATCAATTTTAAAAAGAGGTATTTTTGTCATTTTGTACAGGAACATTTTCATAACTTTGTTCTAAGGGCGTTAATTTTCGACTAATTGTAATTTATTCATATTGTATCAAGTACATATTCGTTATTCTTCATAATGAGCAAATTCCACTTTAACAAGGGTATTTTGTCATTTTGCAAAGATTATTTTAAAAAAAATTGGACCATGGAAATTTTCTCCATATTACATAAATGGTATAAGCTTATGAGCCATACTATGAAGTTATGGGAAAGGGTAATTGAGCACAGGTTGAGAAAAATTGTGAGCATTTCAGAGAACCAAATCAGTTTTATGCCCGGACGATCAACCATGGAAGCAATACATCTACTAAGACAATTGATTGAGCGTTATAGAGAGAGAAAGAAGAACTTGCATATGGTGTTCATAGATTTGGAAAAAACTTACGATAAGGTTCCCCGAGAGGTAATTTGGTGGGCAATGACTAAGAAAGGTATATCTCGGAAGTATATTGATCTTATTAAAGATATGTGTGAGGGAGTCAGTACCAATGTTAGAGTTTGCAGCGGGATTAGTGAAGAGTTTCCTATTACAATTGGGGTGCATCAAGGTTCAACACTTAGTCATTTTATGTTTGCAATGGTTATGGATGAATTGACCCAGGGTATACAAGATCCAGTACCGTGGTGCATGTTGTTTGCCGATGATATAGTTTTGATTGATGAGACAAGAATGGGTGTTAATGCCAAGTTGGAGGTATGGAGACAAACCTTAAAATCTAAAGGTTTTAAATTAGTAGAAGTAAAACAGAGTATATGTAGTGTAAGTTTAGTACTGGTAGGACTACAGAGCAAACGGTAGTAACTTTGGGTGACAAAAATATCCACAGAGAGAGTATTTTCGATATCTTGGTTCTATTATTCAAAAGGACGGAGAGTTTGACAGAGATGTGCCTCATCGAGTTAAAGCTGGTTGGCTGAAATGGAAGAGTACAACTGGTGTTTTGTGTGATCGTAATGTAGCACTGAGATCGAAGGGAAAGTTTTACAGAACCGCTGTTAGACCAGCATTGTTAAATGACACAGAATGTTGGGCAACTAAGAGGTGTCATATTCAGAAAATGCATGTAGCGGAGATACGTATGTTAAGATAGATGTGTGCGCATACGAGAATGGATAGAGTGAGGAACGAGACTATTCAGAAGAAGGTAGGTGTATCACCTATTGAAGACAAGATGAGAGAGAACCGTCTGCGTTGGTTCAAGTGAAACTCCAGTTAGAAGAATTGAAGGATTATGTAATATGGAGGGCGTAAGAGGTAGAGGGAGACCGATGAAGACTTTGGACGGAAGTGATAAAAGGGGATATGAAGTTGCTAGAATTAGATGAGAATTTGTTTCATATAAAAAGAAATAGAGAAAATGCATCCATGTAGATGACCTTACATGATTCTTTATTTGGTTAATGTAGCCGACCCCAATCTTTTGGGATTAAGGCTTGGTTGTTGTTGTTGTACACAAATGGTATATTTTAAACTTTAGTAGGGAATTTTCAACATTTTTATATCCGGAAAATTTTCGTCATTTTTCTACTGGGGGTATTATTGTCATGTTTCATCAAAGATATTTTCTCTTTTTGATGGTACTTTGTCCAATTCATACTAGAAAGATTTTATTCAACATTGTGAATATTTTTTAAATTTTGCACCAAAAATATTTCTAACGTATTAAAGTAAGGGTATTTTTGTCATTTTATTTCAAAGGTACTTTGACTATTTGTATTAGGTGAATGAGAAAAACGCTGTAGATGTACATGAACTATTTCTACTTTTCTATAAATAGCACAAAGAAAAAAATAGAGCCCCCATGTACATGAACAATTTACTGGCCTGCTCTATTTGGCAAAATAAGGATTCAGGCCAATTTTCTTATAAAAAATGCCATGTGCCGCGCACATGGCACCGGATTGAAGGGCAAAATGGCCATTTTATACAGCACCACCACCCCCATCCCACCACCACCACCTCCACCTCCACCACTCACACCACCACCACCATCACCCCCATCCCACCACCACCCCCCTTCCGCCACTTCCTCTTCCTCCACCACCATCACACACCACCATCACTCCAACCATCCCCTCCCCTTCCGCCACTCCCTTCTCCTTCTTCCTCTTCCTCCACCGATCAAAACCTCACACATCACCACTACCACCCTCCCATTCCGCCACTCCATCCTCCTTCTTCCTCCACTCCACCCATCACACTCCATCCTCCTTATTCCTCCATTCCACCATCACCCTCCTCTTCCGCCACCCCACAACTCCAAAATACACAATTTTTTCCCCAAAATCCATTACCCAAAATACACAATTTTCTCCCCAAAACCCATTACCCAAAATTGGTCTACTATGGTCTACTATTACACCATTCAAAACTTTAAAGGGCTTAGTTCTAAGTAGAGGTGGAATGGAGGAAGAAGGAGGATGGAGTGTGATGGGTGGAGTGGAGGAAGAAGGTGGAGTGGCGGAATGGGAGGGTGATGGTGGAATGGAGGATGGAGTGTGATGGGTGGAGTGGAGGAAGAAGGATGATGGAGTGGCGGAATGGGATGGTGGTGGTGGTGGTGGTGATGTGTGAGGTTTTGATCGGTGGAGGAAGAGGAAGAAGGAGGAGGGAGTGGCGGAAGGGGAGGGGATGGTTGGAGTGATGGTAGTGGAGGAAGAGGAAGAAGGAGGAGGGAGTGGCGGAAGGAGGGTGGTGGTGGGATGGTGGTGATGGTGGTGGTGGGTGGTGGTGGTGTGAGAGGTGGAGGTGGTGGTGCTGTATAAAATGGCCATTTTGCCCTTCAATCCGGTGCCATGTGCGCGGCACATGGCTTTTTTTTTACGGAATTTGGCCTGAATCCTTAATTTGACAAACAGAGCAGTCCCGTAAATTGTTCATGTACATGGGGGCTCTAATTTTATCTTTGTGCTATTTATAGAAAAGCAGAAATAGTTCATGTACATCTACAACGTTTTTCTCTTAGGTGAATATTAGCATTTTCACACTAGAAACATTTTATTCATTTTTGTGTTTCAAACAAATAGAGTAAAATTTGAATTGAATTCCACATCAATTCCATAATTTACCAAACAAAGGGTATTCAATTATTTGGAATTAGAATTTCTTAGAACTCTAATTCTTAGAATTCCATAAAATTGAAAAACTTTAGAATTCTAATTTTATGTAATTAAATGAAATTGGAATTCCAATTCCAGAAAACAAACAGACCCTTGTTGAAAATATGATATTATTGTGCCAATTTAGATTAGGTTTGGTGAGTTCTATTCTATTGGTGAAATGAGCTCCAAGATTTTGGGAGTTATCATCATGTTACATTTGTTGTACCTTCTTTTTTCCTCTTGATGTAAAATATGCATACCACTCCCTATACTGATGTTTATTTATAAATAGTGCAAAGTCCCTTCGAAAAATCTGTTATGAACTCCATTCATGTCCCCTCAAATGGATTTTGTAGTACATAATTCACTATCGAAAATATTTCCAGATGGACAGAATAAGAATTTCCATAATTAAATAGCAGACAACTGAGCTTGCTCACTACCAGTAAAATTTAAAGCAAGTATTTCTAATCATAGTAATACAACTTTCAGAATGAAGATATTATGCATGTTCAAAGAATTTGATGCACTCAAGAATCTTACCTTCTGCTCTTGATATCAAATTAGTAAAATTCATCATCCACATTTATCTTGAACAACCTAGAGATCCGGACTAAAAAACTAATCCGTAAACAAACAAAAAAAAGTTTCAGTTTTAAAGAATTGTAAGGCAAAAAGAGTACTTCATGACAGTATAATTTGTAAACATTTTAGAAATAGATATCGACGCCCTCAGTCCTCAAAGAGGGGCACAGAATTAATTGATGGAATTCACAAAACTATGTTCCTGAGCGATTTCTCAGTTCTTCAGGATTGTGATCCTTGAGAGACCTTCAATCTCAGAGGCAGAACAATCTAAAGAGTAAGTTCCTTGGGGTCTTCAATTATCTTTGCTAAGGTTTGCAAGAAGGAAGCGAGGTCAGCACCATATATGACACGATGGTCTGCAGTAACATTGACCTAAAAATTGCATGTCCGAATGTCAAAATGCAAGTAAAAACATTCTTTAGGTTCTACAGAACAAATTAATTGATAGGATGATGACCGAAAATAAATGTCAAGCTACCTGCATTTGGTTTTTCATTCCTATCCGGCCATCCTTTGAGGCAACAACTGTGGGCTGAGATGACCCGACAGCCATTATTGCTCCCTGGAGAAGTATGAGCAAAAAGAAATTAATACTGATATTGTACAGATATAAAATAAAATAAAAAATAAAAAAACAGAGCTAAATTCCCCAGACTTACAGTTCCTGGTGGTAAGATAGCGTCGAAACGATCAACACCAAACATTCCAAGGTTAGATAGAGTGAAAGTGCCTGCAATACATACAAAAAGGTCATCCAATTATCTCAACATGAAAGTGAATAACGTGAAAGCATGGCCTAAGCAAAGTGGTGACTACAGCATAAGTAGCTTGCCGCAGAAAAACTTTGTACCAGTATAACTCAAAGGAAAATAAACTAAAAGCCAGTAAGACTAAGATCTTTGATTTGCTGGTGAAAATAGTTGTTACATTCAAATTTAATTAATCAATTCTTAGAATATATAGTCTTAGAACACTGAAGTCTTTTAACCTTATTGAAACATTCCGACACAATGCTTTTTTCTGCTGGTAAAATTGTCAGCTGAGAACTATAGTTACTTTGTCCTTGACAGGATAGCTCAAAACTTGAATATCAATTGCAAAGAGGTAATTGATTATTTTGAGACTTCTGAGTGCAATGGAAACTCAATCCCTCGATTTTCATTGCTTTTCTTATACCTTGATCAGTATAAAACAGTTCAGAACAATTTTATCCGACCGGAAAATAAGAAAAGGTACCATTTTCAAGTGCTTTGTTTGTTGTTCTTCTTAGTTTCATTATCACTTTATTCATTGTTATCTGATATCATTTGAGTTCATTCTTTCCTTCTGATAAACTATATCCTTGCAGAGGATTAGAAACCGCAAAACAGGAATTTAATCATAAAACGGACACCCAGAAGTAACCTCACATGCCCGTTCGTTTTTGTTATTAGTTTCCAATAAAATTAGTGAGCTTCCTCTTACCTATAGGTCCCATGATCACAGATCTTTCCAATTAAATCAGAAAACTGAAACTTAGGGCTTGACCAAAAAATTAAATCTCATTCAAAAGCAGAAACCTTGTTCACATTTCTCTTAGTTGAGAACTCCTAGGCCTTTCAGAATATCATTCATCTTCCCCATCCCCAAAAAACCAACCCAGAAAAGATTCATCTACTCTTAAAGAGAATTCAAGATGAGAAAGAATGAAAAGATTTAAGGAGCACCCAAGACACCTAGACTTGGCAACAATAACAATAATGAAAATGGAAGCAGAATAACTGGAAACTCACTCAAAACGGTATATACATTAGATTAATTTTAGTGATAGGTACACATAAAGATGATCCGCACAGCTTTAAACAGGAATGACAATAGGAACAAGTTTCATAATAGCCAAAAAGTTGTCGGTTCATGTAAAAGTCTCAACAAATGTCATCCTATTATGAAGCCTTTTACTCTCTCAAATCTCAAATTTCATGCATATAATAGATGTAATTTGTCCACACGTAAAAAAAAATAACTATATTTAATCTCCGCAAAAAATTAATATAATTCCATCATGCAGTAAAACATTACCCCAGAGAATCGGTAATCACCACTAAACAACAAAAATTGATGCTTTAACGGCTAGATATTCAGATTCATGGCAAATTGAGATGGAAATAGCAATCCGTTTCACAAATGCAAGATGCTGAAAACAACTAGGGGTAGTGAAATACCTGTAGTATATTCATGTGGCTGCAACTGCTTGGCACGTGCCTTGTCAACTAACTCCTTCCATTTCCTTGAGAGAGAATATAAATCGACCTAAAATTACATGGCAAAAGTCAAAATACAAACAGTACAAAACTTTGGTAGATGATAATGTTCAAAATCTGAGTAGAAATCTAGAAATAAAATACGAAAGTAAAAAGTGACCTTGTCAGCATCTTGAAGCACAGGTGTGATCAACCCACCATCAATGGCTACTGCAACTGCAATATTGATACTGCTGTTGTAGGTAAAGCTCTTACCATCTCTACAACTAGAGTTCACCACAGGATGTTTGACTAATGCTAGTGCTGTAGCCTTAGCCAACAACGCTGTCATAGTCACTCCCTTAGATTTAATCTGAAAACGAAAATTCACAATAAAAAAATATCATACTAAATTTATGACCCGCAAGAGCATATCAGCTCCCTCAATAATCAATAATCAATTAGTCGAATTAGTATTCTAAATTGTAGCTTAAGTAAACCAGAGTCGACTAAAAGAAAGATAAATTGAAAACACCAACTGATCCACATTGCAAAGTACCTCACGGAAACATATCGCATACATTTTCTTTCCATCTTATTCTATGCTCTTGAAAACTCATTCTGAGATCTCCCTAATCCCTAAAATAGGAATTTTCCACTTTGTTCATTTATTGTCAAATGTTAGGTTTGTCTCCTATCCATCCCCGCCCATACCCCAATATTGCGGACTTAATGGGTTATGTTATTGTTTTTGTTATAAGAGCTTCACCTCTATACCCCGATATCAAAGCCATCAAAATGCACATAGGATAATTCAGAAATACAATAATTCTCAAGAAAAATAATAAAAACCCCAACATTATATACCTTCTTGTATAGAGCATCAAGGGCATCTGTAGTTATTGTATACCCAACTCTAAATGTGGGCACAGCCAAACTCTCCACCATATTCCTACTAACAGCATTCTGCATTGTTGTAAAGGGAACCACTGAACCCAGCTCCACTCCACTACCACTCACCTTCTTCTCCTTCTCCACTGTTACAGCCGCACTGGCCGCCACAACCGCAGAGGCAGCAGCCTCAACATCCTTGGCAACCACTCTCCCATTAGGCCCAGTTCCCACAATGCCCCTCAAATCCACTCCCAAATCCTTAGCCAATTTCTTAGCATAGGGCGACGCTACAACCCTCCTTCCCCCTTCCGATGCCGGATGGATCGCCGAAGCTGCCGCCATCACAGGGGTAGGGCCCACTACTTCCTCAGCTACCTTCCTCTTCTCAGGTACAAACAGAATCGTCACTCTTGGGTTCGGGGACGGCGGTGGCTGGGGCTGGAGCAGGAGCAGACGATTTCTGCGATTGGGCAAGAGCAATTTCCTCCTGGGACTCAGCTAATAAAGCAATTGCAGAACCAACGGGGGCAGAATTTCCTTCATCAACAATAATGGCGGCTAAATAGCCATCATAAAAGGACTCAACGTCCATATCGGCTTTATCTGATTCAACAACAACAACAGATTCTCCCTTGGAGAGCTTATCGCCTTCGGATTTAACCCAGCTGACGATTTTCCCTTCGGTCATAGTAGAACTGAGAGCAGGCATAAAGATCTCCCGGATCTTGGATTTTGTGATCAAACGGGTGGAGGCTCTGGAAGGAAGTACGGTGGCGGAACCGCGGTGGTGGTGGTGGAGAGAAGGGGGTTTAGTAGGGACAAAGGTGGAATGGAGTAGGTGAGACATTGTTGGGAAATGGTGAAGAAACTGAGGAGGAATTGAAAAGAAGGGTTTGGTTGGAGTTGGAGAGAAAGAGAAATGGGTTTTAAGAGCGGAAAAGGAGAGGGAAAAGAAAGAGGATTTGTTTCCTCGAATGCATCGAAAGAGGGCGGAGGTTTCAACCAACTTACCAGTGATACGTATGTACAATGTTTTATGTTTTGGTTAACTTATGTCCATTATAAAACTTAAGGGGATTAATAAACGCAAAACCGTTTTAGTAGTTGCATTTTATTAGTTGCATGATTAATTTAGATAATTTTAATTTTTTATGAAGTTTATTTTTTTAGATCCTTCTTATTAAGACTCAATAGTGACGACGTGCCAAATATCCTAAGAGTTAAATCAATGAAGGGTTAGTCTTTCATATATTTTTTTTACCATTTAGGTATTAGCCTTTTTTGTTTGTAAACTATTTACAAATTTTTCTTTTTGTCCAAATTTTATTTTTTGCTCGTATTTTACGGACTATTTTATCACATCTTACTACCTTATTTATGAATTTATTACAAAATCTACCCAAAAGTTAAGAAATAGTAAAAAATAAAATAAAAAAAACACTCCACCACATAGGATCTCAACCCACCCCTTTTCCTTTCTCTCTTCCGCCACAACACCCCTTCTTCTTCTTCTTCTCCACCACCACAACCCCCTTCTTCTTCGCCCTCCCCTTCTTCTTCTCCACCAATACCCAACCCTCATCTTCATTCTTCTGCAATCCCCACCCACCCGCATCTACCCATTACCCCCACACCATTCCTTTCTTCAATTTCTTAATGGGTTTGAAGGTATTGAATATTTTCTCAATTTTGTATAATGAAATACTCTTCCGTTGAATTCTAAGTAATTCCCTTCTTTGTTTTTTTTTTTTCAATTGGGAAATAGTTCCCTTCTTTGTTTTTTTTTCAATTGGGAAATAGTTCCCTTCTTTGTTCAATTGGAGGGATTTGTTCTATGTTCTTGTTGATAATTTATTATATGGATTGATAATTGATTTTCTGTCTAGTTTATGGATTGATTTGTTCTGAAAAGGGGGAGTTTTTAGTTTCTGATCTTTGTCAGATAGTTATTTTCCTCTCTTGATTTACTCTATTTAGAAATATTCTGTTATTGTTTAATTTTTAATTTATGTTTAATTTTCTAAATCGAAAGTCTCTTTGTTTAACTCTAAATCTAGGGCTATAAAAAGAGAGAATCGAAAGCCCATAACCTCAAATCCTTAGAATTGCAGTAAATTCAATAGGATACAACTCTAAATCCACATATCTCTTTGTTTAATTTTCTAAAATTGATTCTAATTTGGATGTTTGGATTGGTTCTATGTTTGTTGCGATAGTATGGGTTTTGCAAGAAAATTGTTGGATGATGGTATAAACCCAAACCCATTACTGGGGAAATCTGTGAAGAAAAAGAAGGGGAGTGGTGAAGAAGAAGGGAGTCAAATGGAGAAAACAAATAGGTGATGGGTCAATTGGAGAAAAATGAAAACAATTAAGTGACCCAATTGATACAATAAGACAGTTTGGGGGTTATTTAGAATTAACTATATTTTTATATTTATTTTGACTATTTTACCCCTCATCACCGCCATATAATTGTCGGAATCCACCTTATTTGGGCAGTTTTGGCCCTCGTAAATAGTCAAAGGGCAAAATGCGAGCAGAAAATAAATTTTGGGCAAAAAGATAAATTCGTAAATCTTTCATGGGCAAAAAAGGCTAATACCTCTTTTTTACCATGCACCAAAGTTGGGTGTAAGGTTGATTGGAAGTGCGCCTAAACCGAGGGCTAATCCATAAAATTTCACGCTAATTTTAGGTGTAATATCAAGCCATTAAGCACTGGTTTAGTTGTGTTTACGTGTGGTGCTAATGCCCATATTGTTATATTGGCACTTGTTTTAGGTGTAATCCATTGGCTAATCCATAAACTTTCGCGCTAATTTTAGGTGTAATATCAAGCCATTAAGCACTGGTTTAGTTGTGTTTACGTGTGGTGCTAATGCCCATATTGTTACATTGACACTTGGCGCAATAGTTCCTTATGGTGCGCCAATTTTTGGCACTCCGCTAGGTGAAATTTAAAAAATACAAAATACAAAATAAATCGATTTACCTCAAAATTGACATTATTTGGGTAAAAAGGTGGATATTGATCCTCCATTAGTAGTTATTTTCACTTGTCGGGAAGAATTTGTGGTGAATTAATAAAAATGAACTGGATATGCATTTAAGAGTGAATATGGCTTTTACAAATTATTCGAAGGGTAAACCCATCCATATTATAACAAAAACGCCATACACCTAATAAAATTGTACTGTGTTGATCAATTATGAAAACTAATCCAGACTTAGCTTACAGTCGTCTGCCAAAATTGGCTCCTACTTGGAGAAGAGTCTAATACGCAGAATTATTTTATATAACATTGTTGGTGTTATTTTGTAAATGATGAAATCATGTCATGCCGTTAATGATTACACCTTATCGTGAAGTGAAGTTTTGAATAGTTAGCACCTTTAAGATGATTATTTGTAAAAAAGGTATTTTGTACCTCAAGATATCTAACTAAAAGTGATTGAGTCTAATGATAGGTCATGCACATTAGAGGTTAAGGATATGTCTTTTGGTGGAGACATAATTCTCCTATGAATAGTTTGTCTTTTGGCTAAACTATATATGTTCACAGACATTATTGCATTGATCATTCCTGGTGAGAAATCAAAATATTTGCTAGCTCATTTCTCAAAAAAAATTTGTTGTATCCTAGAGGTAATAAATACCTTAACCAATTAGCAAATACTTAATGTAGTGGGAGCAAATAACACCTTAAAGAAAGTGACATACTTGCCTCAAGGGTAGAATATAATTTAATGGTCGAACCTATTATTTCGAGTTGAAAGTGCTTATTTAACTATACTAATCTTTTGTAACTCAACAAATTTGATTTAAAACAAAAAATTACTGGGGGTGGGGGACTTGGGAGGGAATTCTAGAAAAGAAATAGATTTAAGTAAGTAGCACTAGAGCAGACGCGACAAGAATTGCTCGATCTTCTTCAATAATAATATATGAGTTTCATTCGTAATTTTTATTTGACTAGTTGGGGTAAACGTGCTTTGCACGCAGTACGAACTTAAGTTTTGTGATCCGAGATATTATTAATATTGTTAATGTAGGTGAAAGAGTCATTTATAGTATAATTGGTAGAGTGCATTCTGCACGTTTTATGAATTTACGATTTTTTTTTATCCGAGCTACTATGATTTTGTTCAACGTAATTGGAAAATCTCTTTTATCTTCAATAGGAGAGGGCTACGACGAGAGAGGCTGAGATGAGTGGTCCATTCTACGGGCATGGCTTTGTGATTGGTTAAGATACTGGCCTTGGTCTTACCCGACCACTTCCCATGATCTTTGTTAAAAGATATCTCTTTTTTGTTTCTGTATCGGTCGAACGTGGTTCATTCTAGCATGGGGTGGAATAGAGATGACAATTTAGAACAGATCAAGTTTGGATCTGATGCTTGCTACGCCCCGCCCCGTTCTGACCTGTTTGAAAATAATTATTAGTAATTATTATTATTATTATTATTATTATTATTATTATTATTATATATATGTGTGTGTGTATGTGTGTGTGTGTGTGTGTGTGACTTATAAATGCTAATTATATAAATTTTTATATATGCTAATTATATTTAGGAAAAGAAAATATATGCTAATTATATGACTTTTAAAAACTAGGACGGGGTGAGTCTGAACCAACTTGCACGGGACAGGGCGTGGGGCTATAAGTGTTATCCCGTTGCGGGTCACGAAATAGAGCGGGCCAACAAATCAATAGTACGGGGCGGGTTTGGGTATTTAGAAATCAGCCTTGATATGCCTCATTACCATCCCTAGGGTGGAAGAACCAGAGTCTAGCGCGAAACAGAGTCTTTATAATATTGAAAGAAATTATTCATATGTGAAAACTAAATCACCAAATCAGCATTGACACTTTTTTTTGTTGAAGAAAAAGGTAATATCATTAATCGATATTAAGAATTACATTAGGGAGGTAGATTTTTGATGGATCCCCTACCCTTTGAAAAGAAGTCAGAGAAGTACTTGGCTTATGGGCATATCAAACTCTAAATAACATATTTCCTAAGATACGCAGTACTATGCCCTTACAAACAGACTCTATGACCCAAAAAACCAACCCAGGGTCTCATTCAAACCAGATGTCTTCCACAATTGCCAGAGTTCTTGTCTACAAACTTTCAAAACCCATAAAAATAGGAGAGGAGATCAGCTGAGAGCCGCACTTTGTAGTGAGCCAGCGACCACGGCAGATATGAATAGAACGTTCGTTCTTGATTCCCCATTCGAAGCCATGCTGCAGCAAATCTGTACCTCGAGGGATGCTTCTCCAAGTTTGAGATGGTCGCCCCCATTGTTTGCTTACGTAAAAATTTGAAATAAATCCTAAATTATAACATGAAATAAAACCTAATACTAGCATGATATTGATCATTAAGTTTACAAACGACTTTATTATGAAAATAAAAAAACTATAAGAAAAGCGAGCCATTATAAGGCGCGCTAAGTCATGAATTGGCTTGGAGTGGTTAAGTCCTGAACAATTCAAGAACGAGCGAGTCATGGGCCTTGTCGGGGTCGTCCTGTGACCTCTGTCTTACCCTGTTTAATGGCAGGAGCACCCGTTGACGAATCAATGTCAGAACCATCATCGTCGCAAACAGATTTATGCTTCAAATTTTTTGACTGGACCACTAGTGTTTGTTGCCCATGAGCAAGCCCAAAGAAAATTTTCATTTCTGTTGGACCATCATTGCTGGTAGTATTGACAAAATTGCTTAAAATTTTTGGGCCGACTGTTAATGGGTTCAGACTTAGTGCCCAGCCCATAGAGCTCCAATCTAAAGAAGTCAACCCCATGCACTGTCTGGCCCAATAAGAGTGCGACCTAGAAAATAAAATCCTAGCCCACACCTAGAAAATATGTCCACCTCCGGCGACCTGCACATGGGCCGATGATCGGCGATTACCACCCTCCCCCTTCATCTCCGGCAACTTGCTCTGATCCTCCCATTTTTTTGCCGCCTTTTGCAGACCAAACGGTTCAGCACCATGGTTTGGTTTCAGACTTGTGGCCCAACCCTCTCTGCTAGAACAATTACTTTTCGGCGCCCCTTTGTCGAAACCGAGCCAAAACTAGCAACATCCCCATCTCCGGCAACTCTCCCGACTCTATCAGATATATTCCTTGTGCCCCCAAACCCGATACATCCTCCACTGCCGGAACAGGAACGAAATTCAGAGTATCAAAATCAAAATCAAAACTTGGCCGCCGGCTATAGTTCAATTTCGCCGCCGCATCCGACGAAATTGCTTCTTCTCCAAAGCCCTCGTCAACTACTAATACAACCCTATCCATCCATCTCAACATCAACAATATTGTTCCTCCATTTTTCACTGTAACAATAGTGAATTGCTCCATCCCCAAACCTGACGTAGTCTCACTAATGGAGCATCTCTAGTCAAATAGCTCAATAAAGATTCCGGAACAAGATTTCCCCTTCTGGTAAGATCAGAAAGAGAGTCGGTACAACGCGAAATCGATGCTGTAAGAATTCGACAAACAATATTGGTCACTCGCCTAATGGCGGCGAAGGAAAACCTAGAAATCTAGGTAGCTCACCCGACATAGTCGGAGGTTTTTCTGAGAGAGAATTTTGTACCAAAATCTTGTGCAGTCATCGATAAAAGTGATAAAGTAACTTTTACCACCTCTCGATTGCACATATTTTAAATCACAAATATCAGTGTGAATTAAGTCTAACGGTTCTTAACTTCTTTCAATTGAATGGAAAGAGGATTTAGCTAGTTTTGCCTCACTACAAGTCTCGCACTTGTAATTTTTATCAATGTTAAATTTGGGAAGTAAGTTTAATGAAACTAACTTCTTTATACTTTTAATATTTACATGACCTAGTCTATCATGCCATAAATTAAAAGACTCGGCAGAATAAGCAAATTTAACATCTTTATTGGCCTCTTGGGCAAATTTCCCATCTGAGCTAGAGGAAGCCTCAGTTACATTAGCGTTAATTGGCTCAGTACCTGGTAGTACTGTCATTACATTCATTTTAAATAAATTTTCAGCTAAATACCCTTTTCCCACAAAGGCACCACTCTTGGTAAGAATAAACTTGTTTGCTTTAAAGACAAGTCTAAAACCTTTGTTGTTCAGCATTATTCCCGAAATGAGGTTCTTTCAGATCTCTGGCACATGGTACACATCAGTCAGAGTCACCTCCTTTCCCGATGTCATTTTTAGGACAATGGTGCCCTTTCCCTCAACTTTGGAGACCGCAGAGTTCCCCATATAGCAGACTTCATCATCAACAGGTTGGTATGTTTTAAACATCCACTTGTTTGTACAGATGAGTGGCCCCCGTATCAACGAACCACTCCTTTTTGTTGCCTCCAACAAACTTAACCTCTGAAACAACAGCTACCATATGCATGTCTTTTATTTCAGAGCACAGTCTTTCATATTCTGCCACTTTAGCTTGGCCAACTTTCTGATTCTGGTTCTTGTTCCCAGCAATGAACTGTTTGGACCCTGCATCATCCACAATATATTTATTCAACAAAGATTCCTCTATATAAATAGAATCATCCAAATTCATTAATATATTATGGTGACAGAAGTAGTCCACACTTAAACACGCTCGTATCGTGGTTTCAAATTGAGGATCATTAATGTCCTCCACAAGTTTATCCTTAGTGATAAACCTAATAAGAAGTTGAGTGGTAAGAAAAACCATAATTTTTTCTTTCCACAACTTAAATTTGCTGCCACCCTTATATTTCTCGGGTTTGTCAAACTGACCTAAATGAATTGGAAGGTTTGGCACGGTAGTCACAAATAGTGAGAAGACGGTCTCAATACCGCCTGTCTGATTCCCGCAATGGGGAACCACTGTATTTGGAACTCCATCCGAAACATTACCTAAACAAGTGCCAATTTCAGTTGCAGCAGATTGATTCTCAGTGTTTGTCATTTCTCTACTAAAAAACAGAACACACGTTAGTAATAATCAGTAGAAACAACAACAGAAAAATAACACAGAAATATTGAAATTAAGACTGTTGGAAATCTCTTTTCTGTAATATTGAGAAATCTGAGAATTAAACTGCACTGATTTAATAATTTCTTGAACAGAAATTCTGCACTGAAAAATAAATTATGCACTGGTTTAATAATTTCTGAACAGAAATTCGGCACTGAAAAAATAATACAGAAAACAGTACTAAATTAAACTCAGAACCTACCCCGGTTTGGATTAAAATCCTGGACGAGACAGCAGAAAATCGCTTCCCCTTAAGTTCAATATGTCTTGCCTTTTATCAGCTTCAGGCACTCACGAACACTGAACTCCCAAGGTACAATGCCCAACTCAATTGTTTCTTTGAAGCAGAAGAAACAGAACTTCGAATAGATTAACAGTTTTGAACTCTTAGAATGATATGCAAATGCAGGGAAAATAAGTGCAGGAAAAATGCCGGGGAAATTTTTTGGGATTTTCCGATGCTAAAAACTGCTTAAGTTCTCTGCCTTTTATAGGCAGAAACTGCCCAACTATTGCAGATGTTACAGTAGCTAAATTGCTGTTTTTTATAGTAGAAACATCAGCTAAATTCCAGCTGTTTATAGCAGAAACAACAGCAAACTTTGACTGTTAACAACAGCCAAATTGCAACTGTTTACAGCGGAGACAGCAGCAAAATATGAATTTGCAATTGTTACAGCAACAAACTTTGAATGTTAACAGCAGTCCAAACTGCAGCAAACTCAAACCAGTAGCAAAAAACGTGGCTGATCAGGCCCGTGTATTTTTGTACGACATTCATGTACGCAGGTCGCGCCTGCACACAAGTTCAAGCTAATTTGGTATCCACAGACCTTCCGTTTGCACCCCCTGCACGGGCGCACACGAGGTTATCACTTGAGGCATAATAGTGGAAATACAATTTAAACATTCTTGAACCATTTTTCCTTATAAAGTGAAAAATACTTCAAAAGGTTTCCCATGTGGGATATGAGTTTAAAAACCCAGTTACCACATTTCATCTACTTCACTTTATACCAATTTATCATTCACACCAAGAATTAGTTTTCTCACATGTTATATATCATCGCGAAGCTTGCGCAACCCACTTCGTGATAAACTCAATAACATTCAAAACCGAGTGGTGTAACATATACATATATTAGCTCAAATATGTCCCCACGACACTTTAATTACCCTTTAAATCTTTGAGGAAATCCAATTTCTCCAACAATTAGCTGGATGGAGGAGATTCAATTTTGGGGAAAAGTAACCTAACTATTTAAGGAAAGTGGTTAGACAGGCAAGGCATCCATATATTCGACATTGTTAATTGGCTTGTGCTATTCTTCTCTTCTTGTGAGTTTTCTACATTCTCATCACTTTCTTATCTTATTCCATCTCTTTCTATTTTATCTATGGATTTTCCGACCTTGGCATGCTTATTCTTTGCATTTCAATGGTGACTATCAGTGCATCAAGATTGGAGCATCAACTATTTGCTTTCATTTCCCAAAAGTTCATGTTGGCAAAATGCATTCCTTATGCTTCATCTTGAATCCTTCTTCTTCTGACTTGAACAAAGGAACCTTAAATGCTTATAGGCGTGTAATCACTTTCCTTAAGTGATATTTGCCCCCCTTTAGTGCAATGTTGTAATGGAAATTCACTAAGGATATATAGAAGCCTAACTTGAATTTAAGTGCACTCTCAAATTCAATCTTAGAATATCAGGTTGGTGTGTTAGGATTTTTATTGTGATTCTTGTCCTCCACTTCTTTGAGCATCTAGCCATTTTATAGATAGGCTAGTACCTCTAGGTTGTGGATATGACCCCTTAATGGTGTCTTTACATGAACAATCATACCTAGTATATACATTCATGTTCCTTCATCATTAGTTACTTACATATGCTCATATCTTTCCAATTTCACACATTTTCAATTGCAAATGTTTCCAACAATCCCCCGCTATTTCCAATTGATACTTTTAGTTGTTCCAAACACAATCAATCGGAACCAATTGTATAGATGCTGGTATCTCGAGATTTGAACCAACACTTAGCTAAAATTCATAACTACAAATCTGAAGTGAAATGGTGGATAAAGCCTTGAACCATTCATCCAATTTGATAAGTAGTACAAATAATCACACAAGCCCTTCATCTCCTTGAAGCGGCACCACTTCACATTTACATAGGTAGAGATATCAAAAACACCCCCGCAATTTGTGCTCCGACGAAATCGTCTATAGATCTATTAAGAGCGCAAGCTCAACCTTACTTTATATATGTGGGGATTTCAAGCACCTTTCTCTCGTGGATGGTTATATAGTTTGGGGCTTACCATCACATATTAATGAGTTTGAACTCAAGACTAAGCGTTGTACTTAGCGTTGAGTTGAGTACCCACCATATATGACTAGAACATAGGGCTTAAGTCTCATCCCATTTATCAATTAAACACAAGAGCTCTTGTGAGATCATTTAGTCAACGGATCCGTCAAGTTTTAACTTTATCTTACAAAATAAACAGTGATCACTCTATATTTAGTCAAATCAATTGAACCATAGCTATGCAATTATATCTATAAACTTTCTTGTATTTATAAAAACATAAAGAAGTTTGAATATAAGCCCTCAAGTCTCGTACGACTTTTAACTTATCACTTCTTTATTCATATTTGTTATATGTTCATCTTTTGAACCAGAGCAACATTTTAGGTCTAGGAATTGAATCGAATATAATTTTTATTTATTCAATAATATTTTCCCGTTATAGAATCTTTCATTCTACCACCATAACCAATATGCTATATTCTGCATATTATATATGACACATTCAATTCCTCTTTCCCAATTTTCTTGTTAAGGTTCAAACCCTTACACAAACATATTCCTTTTGTGTTGGACATTTCTTTTATTTAATGTTTCACATTGGGACAATTTTGTTCCACTTATTTGGAACACTATTAAATACATCCAATTTCTTTCTAGAAACTTTACAATAACCTTAAACCCCAACTTTATAAAGTTTAGGTTGGACTTTCTTTTATCATGTCCCATACGAGAGTAGTTCCGTTCCATTCACTTGGAATGCTACTACAGTTTCTTTCTACAACCTTTGTCAAGGAGTAGAGTTTGACACTATGGTTTAAACCATTTTTGTCAACTCTATTTTTCACTTTAGCATACCATCACATTCGATATGCTAGAAAACTGCCATTTTAGAAATTACATCAATGAAACTAAAGAATGTCGAGACAAAACAATATCTTTCACATCCAATATATGTAGCACCACATGTATCATCAGTAATACCACTTGGTTTATTGGTCAATAAAAATGAAATAGAATGCATATATCTCTTTAAATTAAGTATCAAGTCTTTCAAAATAGATAAAATGCATCCTTCATATATCTCAACTATGTTATGCCATAGAAAATGAAAATTCACCAATATAAGTAAAATACTGTAAGGAAGATACATTAGAAATTTCTTACTTGTTTTCATCTTCTTATATATGTACCTTGCATCCAAGTAGTGCAATTTGAACATCATATAATATACTTCTGGCACAACCTCAAAAAGCATCTGTTCCTCTTATTGCTGCGGCAAAAAGTGTATGGCTCTGGACAAGTCTTGTGGCTGGAGGACCGCCGCTTACTTTTTCTTTTTCTTTTTTTGAAGCCCAAACGGTCGTACACCTCAAATGGGAGAGTAGCACTTCACAAGAGAAGAAGGGGATAACACTAGAAAGAGAGACAATTTAAAGAATGCCCCATGCGTGGGGTGGGTATCGAACCCACGACCTCAAAATTATGGGCAAGCCGTTGCCCCACTGGGCTAAGGACCTTGTGATAGGACCGCCGCTTACTAGCAATGAAGAATCACAATTTGTGAATAGTAATTCTGTCATTTGCACTTGAACCATGAAACAAGGTAAGTCTCCTGGTATATTTTCCTGCATTTGTGACTCTTCTCAGGTGGTTCAATTGGCATGTGATTTTCACCATTATTACTGTCATTTCGATAATATGACTAAGCTGCAGAGTACCCACTGTCAAGCTTATCTACTAGTATACCACCATCAACAGAGACTTCAATAGTTGACTTATTTCCTATTGCAACCTCATCATCGGCTTCCTCCCATGCTTCCATTAGTTTTCTTTTGCCATAAATATCACTTAAGAATGTTGGAAAAATGCATTCCTTTTGCCACTGGCGGACCTACGTGGGGGCATGGTGGGGCAGCATTTTCCCCAATTTTTTTTTTAATATAGTTTTAGCTTTATTTTTGTAACACCCTATTCTGTGAGAATTTTTTTGTGTACCCATTTTGAGTTAGTTTTCGATTTGAAAATATATTTTGTGGTTTGTGAATTATAAGAATCACACCACTTATATCTTAACAAGTTTGGTTAAAATTTTAACAAGTTTAAATGAGTAAAGGAACTATGATGTTTATTAAAAAAAAAAAAAATTGACAAACTTAACTGTAGAAAATTGAAATATTGTGAAATTTTTACTATATATTAAATTAGTGATTCCTATGACAAAATTATGAGAATCCCAACACAAAATTATGATGTTAATGTTCGAGATTTAATTCGGAGAACATATTCATAGAGGTCCTTGTCAGCCTAGAAACCATGTATTTCCGGCCACAAAAATGGGTATGAAAGATGGGCGATAATTTTGTGTGTCATAGTTTAATTGCATTTGTTGAGAAATATGTGTTTGATACTATCGAGAATGATGTAATTATAAAATATTATCAAAGTATGAAAACTCGTAGGGAACAATTATAATGAAATATTATATATGCTTTTATGAATTTGTTTTGTTATTGTGCCCCTCCTGACTTTAGAGTCTTTGTCCGCCACTACCTTCTGCTTCATCTTGAATCCTTCTTCTTCTTCTTACTTGAACAAAGGAACCTGGAATTATTCTAGGCGTGTAATCACTTTCCTTAAGTGATATTTGCCCCCTATGGTGCAAGGTTGTAATGCAAATTCATTAAGGATACATAGAAGCCTAACTTGAATATAAGTGCACTCTCAAATTCAATCTTAGAATGTTTGGTTGATGTGTTAGGATTTTTATTGTGATTCTTGTCCTCCACTTCTTTGAACATCTAGCCCTTTTATAGATAGGCTAGTACCTCTAGGTTGTGAACATAACCCCTTATCTTACCCCTTAATAGTGTCTTTACATGAACAATCATACCTAGTATGTACATTCATTTTTCTTCACCATTGGTCATATCTTTCCAATTTCACACATTTTCAATTGGAAATGTTTCAAATAGTTCATTATGTTCATCTTTGTTACTTTTTGAATAATATTATAAGGCCCATAAGTTAGAATTCCCTATTTTTTATGGCACTGGTGCTAGGGAGAGGAGAGGGAGGTACAAAGATTACTTCCACTTGCACCATGTGGAAGAAGAAGAAAATGTCACACTGTCTAAATTAAACTTTCGAAATATGGCCTATACTTGGGGTAGAAGCCATGTTCTCACCCACCCAAATAAGACTTGGGAGTAGTTTGCAGCTGCAGTTTGTAAGAGGTTTGGGGAAGGGGATGAGAGGCAACTCATGGAAAATTTCAGTAGGCTGAAACAAAAGGAGACTTAAGAGGAGTATATAGATAAGTTTGAGTATCTAAGATCAATAGACAAGTTTGAGTATCTAAGATCAGTAGTTCTTACTCAAATGACCCAAGCCAATGAAGAATACTACATCTTAGCGTTCATAGAAGGGTTGAAAGATGAACTTAGACACGTGATAAAGGTCTTTGACCTTAACACCCTTGAGGATGTGTTTGTTAAGGTAGTGCACCTTCATAAGGCCTTGGATTCCCTATCAAGGCCTACTAAAAAGGCCCCAAAAAAAATCTACCTACTCCTAGAGTGCAATACAATAGCCCCAAGATGTTGGCCAACCCCACATATTCTTCCAGAAACATTAACAACAACACCAAGTGAGGGAATATGGAGCTTGTAGCCTTTAGGAGCTGTCTGAAAATGAATACCAGTCCAGGAAGGAAAAAGGACTATGCTATAAATGTGGAGAAAATTTTAGTCCTGGCCACCTTTGCCCCAAAAAGGAACTCAATATTGTGGTGGTAGATGAAATAAGAGAGGAGAAAGAGAAGGAGTTCTTGTTACATGGCAACGAGGAGTTGAGTTAAGAGATGGAATGCGGGGAATAACTAGATATGTCAGTCAATGCCATGACTGGCAAGGTGACCAACAACACTTTCAAAATTGCTGGGTAGGTTAAGAATAAAGAAGTGTCAATCCAAATTGACACATGCAACAGTAGTAGCTTTATTGATAGCAGGCTGGTGGAGAAACTGGGCTTGCTGGAAACCAACACTAAGCAGATGAAAACCACTATTGCAAATAGAAACTCTATGGTTAGTAAAAGAATATGCAGGAAGTAGGTTTGGAAGATGGGAGATAGATTGCACATGTTTGACCTTAAGGTGTTTAACTTAGGTAGCGGTGACATCATTTTGGGATTAGATTGGCTAGGAAAGCACAACCCTATCATATTTTATTTCACTGAGGTTAAACTCACATTTACAAAAGGGGAACAAGAAATAGCACTGCAGGGGAAAATGGGTAGTCAAGAAAGAACTAGCTAGTTTTGAGTTTATCCTTAAATCCATAAAACAAGGAGACCAAGTGTATTATGGTCAACTACTTACCATAGATACTGGTGTGACGGAAGTGGTGATTCCCATGGAAGTAGGGCAAGTATTTAGTGAATTTGAAGAGGACATTAAGAAGCCTTAATGACTTCCACCATCCAGGAATCATGAACATAGGATTACCATAGTGGAAGGGGGAAACTTTTTAACCTCATACCTTATAGGTACCCACACTTCCAGAAAAATGAAATTGAGAGACGAGTTAAAGAAATGCTTGATGAGGGCATCATCCAGCCAAGTAACAACCAATTTGCCTCTCCAATTTTGTTAGTTAAATAAGAAATATGGCTCTTGGAGATTCTGTGTAGATTATAGGCAACTTAATTCAATTACCATCAAAGATAAATTTCCTATACCTATCATAGATGAGCTTTTAGATCAACTACAAGGTGCCAGTACTTTTCTAAGATTGATTTGAGGTCAGGATACTTTTATATTAGGGTGAATGTTGATGATGTCCACAAAACTACTTTCAAAACTCACACGGGGCTATATGAGTTCTTGATTATGCCCTTTGGTCTAACAAATGGCCCTGCTACTTTTTAATCCCTAATGAATAAAGTCTTTACCCCATACTTAAGGAAGTTTATCTTAGTCTTGTTTGATGATATACTCATCTACAGTCCAGACCTAGCTTCAAACTTAGAACATCTAGAGTCATGTTTGAGTTACTCAAGGAAAACCAAATGTATGTCAAATTGAGCAAATGCACATTTGTTCAAAGACAAGTGGAGTACTTAGGGCACATTATCAGTGGTAGTTGGGTAGTTGCTGACCCTGCCAAGGTGCATGACATGTTGAACTAGACATTGCCTAAGAATATAACACAACTAAAGGGATTCATATGTTTAACTGGATACTATAGGAGGTTTGTGAAGGGGTATGGAGTCATTAGCAAACCTTTGTGCAAAATGTTGCAAAATGGAAGGTTTGAGTGGCCTGCCATGAAGAGACATATCTAGTAATGGATTAGACAATTTGACATTTTTCAGAGAAAAAATTAGTAGAAGATTGCTTACCCGAGTTTGCTACAACCCTTACCTAGGCCAGGAGGAAAAGATTCCATACTAGTAGCTGTTGACAGACACACTAGGTACATTCACTTTATAACTCTCTCCTACCCTTACACTGTTGCATCAGTAGCTAAAGTTTTCACAAACCAAGTGCACAAACTGCATGATTTACCGGAGAGCATAGTGATTAATATGGATAAGGTATCCATAAGCAACTTTTGGCAGAGCTTGTTTAAGAATATGGGCACTAAGTTGAACATGTCAACTGCCTACCACCCCTAATCTAATGGCCTTACTTAAAGGGTTAATCAGACACTTGAAATGTTCCTAAGATGTTTTTACAGTAGCAGGCCTAACAAATGGACTAGATGGTTTTCCCTAGATGTGTGGTGGTACAATACCACACCACACACTGCCATTGGAATGACTCCATTTGAGGCATTATATGGCTACAAACCTCTTTTACTAGCCCTGGGGCCTTAGAAATTGGAGAGAAATGAGGCAGTCAATGATTATTTGGAAGAAAGAAAAAGGATTGAAGTTGTGCTCAAAGAAAATCTGGGAAAAGCTCAAGAGAGAATTAAGTACTATGCTGATAATAAGAGGATTGAAAGGCAATTTGAGGTAGGGGATTAGGTACCTGAAACTTCAACCATATAGACAAACCTTTGTGGCTGTCAGGTAGAACCTCAAGCTATTTTCTAAGTATTTTGGACCTTACCAAATCAAGAAGAAGATTGGTATAGTTGCTTACAAAGTGGACCTACCTGCTCAGTTCATGATCCACCCAGTTTTTTCACATAAGCTTGCTGAAAAAGAAGATTGGGGCAAAGAAAGTAGCACATGTGGAACTTCAATACATTGGAAGTGATAGACAGACTAGAGTGGCACCAGAAGAAATACTGGATAGAAGATTGGTCAAAATGAAGAATAGGGTTGCAGTGCAGTGGCTAATCAAATGGATGAACATTTCACTAGAAGAAGCAACTTGGGAAGATTCAGAATTCATTGAGAAACAATTTCCTGAATTCAAGCCTTGAGGACAATGCTTGAGTTAAGGAAGAGTGATTGTCATGACTGCTAAGTGTGAGAGAAGAAGAGAAATCAAATTACAAAGAGTTGGGAGGGAAATGTTTCTATTGGCTGTTTTGTTCACTTAAATATATAATCAAAGAGATGTCGTTTGGCTCAAAACAAAATCACTTAGCCTAAATTAGTTATATTATTAGTTGATGTGTCTTCTTCCTTTTGCTCGTACAAATCAGAGTAGTGGAGTTAGGGGATTCTCTGACATAGGATTAGCTGCTAGACTGGAATTTGGCAAAACAGAATCAACAACTTCCACTGTTGATTTATATTCAGATTGGGATTAGTTGGATGGAGGAGATTCAATTTTGGGGAAGAGTAACCTAGCTATTAAAGGAAAGTGGTGAGGCAGGCAAGGCATCCATCTTCGACATTGTTAATGGCTTAGGCTATTCTTCTATTCTTGTGAGTTTCCTACATTCTCATCACTCTCTTATCTTATTCCATCTCTTTCTATTATGTTTATGGAGTCGCTGACCTTGGAATGATTATTCTTTGCAGTTCAATGGTTTAGGGTTTAGGGTTTAGTGCAGCAAGATTGGAGCATTAACTATTTTCTTTCATTTATCTTAAGTTCATTATGTTCATCTTTGTTACTTTTTTAATATTATTATAGTTAACTGAAGTAGTAGTAGCTTAGATATATTTGGAGCTGTAACTTTGGGAACTCATTTAAATTTGATATATATATATATATATATATATATATATATATATATATATATATATTGTTGTCTTTTCGGGCTTAGGCCGACTGATTTACTGATTTATTGAGTATTTGTGTGTCTAGAAGGGAGGGACATTACACAAATAGCTCATTTTTTTTAATTTCATAGCCCTCTCAAGCTTATTATGATCAACAAGCCCTCTAATTAGAATCCTATATGTTGTTGGCGACGAATTAAACGACGCATCACTGATGAGCTGCTTGTAGTGTTCCATGGCATTGTTAATTTTACGGCAGTCCATTTAGGTAGTGAGAATAAGGTTGTGTGTGACGATATTAGCCGCGACATCAGCCTATTTGACGAACCGGTGAAGAAAGAGAAGGCCGACATAGCGAGCCTGCTAGAGCTGAGTAGCCATGACTGCATTACAAGTATATATAGTCGGACGACAATTAGAATAGACATAATGGCAAGGGTATAAATTTGCCTAATCAAGATCGTTCTCGCGGATCAATTTGAGAATTTTATTTTGGAGATTGAGTTGATTACCAGTTAAAGCATAAACTGGTTCGGGTAACTTGGGAGCATTGATGTTGTTGTTGTTCTGTGCGGCAAAGAGTGAAGTAGGTCGAGGTTGCTGTTGCTGGTGGCGGGGGGAGGAGAGCGGTGGCTCAATGCGGAGGAGGCGCTTCCGTCTACGGCGCTCAGAGGCGGCTTCTTCAGGAGTAGCGAAAAAGAGGAAACAACATGAAGATGATCGATTATGATGGAAATGGGATTTGGATATTAGGGTTTTGAGGTAAATCAATTGAGGTAGAATGTTATGGTAATGACATTTGGCATTCTATAGATTAATGGTCCAATGAAAAGCTTACATGTGTCAATGTAAGCATTGATTACTCTCTAAAATGCAATGACCCCTTAACTAATAACATAAATTGAAGCTTTAGATAGATATGGAACTCGATATTTAGTTATAGTAGTTTAGTTATTGCTCACGAGTTATATATATATATATATTCTAAGAGATCAAGTAAATAACTTTAGTTAATACTATTAATTTTAGAGAATTGGAATAAACTATGGTTATTTAGTATATATTTAATGGATCTCATTATTGAAATACCTTATAGGGTATGAACCTAAGAGTGGTGTATTATGTTCTAAAACTTTTCGGCTTTTCTAAACTTATTTGCCTTAAGTGATCACTTTAACAACAAGTATGTTTATTAATCATATAAGGTGAGTTAATTATTAAGGCAACCTAGATGACTTATGTTTTTATATGCAACATATAGAAATAAAAGACTTATGAATATGATCTTTAAGGCACTAAGTCAAGTATCCTATATGCAAAACTTGTAAGTGCATACACAACAAGTCATATGACCAAAATCAAGTAAATCTACAAATCAAGTAAATCAACTAACTCAAGATCAACATGTAGTTCATATAAATCAAGTTCAAGCAAAATATAATAATAAAGAGTAATATAAGAACTTGAATGTAAAGAGTAGAGTTAGAGAAAATGAACACCGCGATTTATAGTGGTTCGATCACGAAGACCTACATCCACTACCTTAGGACACACCTAAGGATTCCAACGCTTCACTATGAAGTTCCCTTCGCAACAAATGCAATGTGGGATCAACCTTTTACAATTGCCCCAACAAATGAGGAATTATGCTTCACAAAGAAGACTCCACTCACAAAGAGTGTTAAGCTAACAAACAGCTAATCTCACCAATGAGATAATCGCCTCACATAGAGGGATTTTACCTCACCAATGAGGACTTTGAAACACTCACAAAGAGTGAACTTTTTACTAGCTCACAAAGAACTAGTTCTCACAAAGAGAAAAGGAAAGAGTCTCTTATAATTGAGAGTTTACAATTTTAGCTCACTTTTACAAATCTCTCAATGGATTGGATATATAATTTAAAGCTCTAAGCAATTTTGAGAATAAAAGAGAATTTATATGAAACTCAAGCTCAAAATTAAATATTTTGAGTAAGATTGAAAGAATTTAGTTCTTCAAAATGTTTGGATTGTTTGCAACTTGTTGGTTATTCTCTTGGTAGTTAGAAATATGAACCAAGGCGTTTTTATATCATAGAAATCGATTTAGAGATGAAAGAGTCGTTGCAAAATACATCAAGCTGAAAGACTAGTCGTTATTGGTCAAATCTGCAAGCTGCGGATGTACCACGTGACGAAGCATGGTCCGTAGCATCGTCTGCGGGCTGCGGACGATGCATTCCTCCCTTGCTTCGTCCACGGCAACTAGTTTTTCCAAATTTCAAATCTTTCCAAATAAGTTTAAGAACAAGTGGCTAGTTAAACATTTTAACAAACATTTTCAAAACTCTTTTAAGATCAAATCAAGTTTGAAAACATGGTTTTGAAAAGCATGCAAGAGCTTCATATGATTTAACGATTATTCTCAAAATAGATTAGTCACAAGATACTTATGTATAACACGACTAATATTCTAGGTCTTCAAGTCTTGTAGTCGTATATCTTCTTGAAGTTTTGACTTGAAGCCTTTGATCAACATCTTCTTCGATGTGGTGAAGTCCTATAGCAATCTTGAATTGTAGAGTATTGTAATTGTTAAGGAGCATACCACTTGATTTTACACTTGTTGGATTGAGTAGCTCTTAACTTTGTTGATATTCCTTCTTGACTTTGCAACTACATCCATGACATGTGGATTAACTTTAAGCTTGAGTCATGTAGTCTTGCAAAGTGTAGCTTCCTCTTGTGTGTAAAATGTTGACTTTGATGTACACAAGGAGCTAAACTTACCCTTTCCATCAATGTCGGTGTGAGTGTACGGATCCTATCATTAAGAATATTCTCACACAAACCTTAGAACTGTCGATGTTTTGTTATCACCAAAACAAGATTGATCACATTAGCTCTTAAGGCTTACAATTACGAAACTCTTAGACTTCATAACCTTTTTAACTCATTAATTTTTATCACCTTTTAAGATCCTATGATGTTATAAATATCTTTAACTATTTAATATTATTCTAAACTCTTAGACTTCATAACATTTTCAACTCATTAATGTTGATCACATTTTAAGATCATATGATGTTATAAAAATCTTTAACTATTTAATATTATTTTAAACTCTTAAACTTCATAACATTTTTAACTCATTAATGTTGATCACATGTGGCCTAATAAAAAACATCCACGTGAAAACTTTGTCATTAAATTTCTCATTGAAATGAGTGTGCCATAAACCATAAGCTTTAACTATAGTCATAAGTTGTTATGGAGATTAATAATTGCGTAGATAATTGATTACATAAATTACTACAATAATAAATAGATACAATGAATATGAAAGAAGTTACAAAAAAGTTTCTACTACATTCTACTGATGTATTCAATAAATATGAAATTACAATCTTTAGCTATATAAAACTATTATATTCTAACATTCAACATTCTATAAATATGAAACTACAATCTTAGCTATAGAAGACTAATATTTTCTAATGAAAATGTTTAGGAAAATAAGGAGTCAATCTGCTTGCAATTTTCACAATCTCTTGAATGCCAAAAAAAATAAAAAAAAAAATTAGACATAGCTCAAAAAACGTTAAGAAATAAAAAAGTCGATAATAACTACACAATTGTTATAAGAATAGTAAAGAGAGAAGAGAATTTAGAGAGTAGAAGGAATTAAGTGTCTATAGAAATGAACCAAAGGTCCCTATTTATAGAGATAAAATCCTTTGGTTCATGGGCCTATAGACCTCCCACTCTATGGGTTGGGCCTGGCTGGGCATTCATTTACAACACTTCCCCTGAATGACTAATTTATACAACATTGCCTCACAAAAACTTATTTGGAAAAAAAACCAGTGGGAAAAATTAAATCAAACTAAGAAAATGAGTACAATTGATGTTGGAGTATTTAATTGCCACCTCGTTAAAACCTTGTCAGAAAAATCCAGTGGGACAAAACCTGAACGAAGGAAAAAGAGTACGACTACTCCCCTGATCATTGAATGTTAATGTTGGTAAAGCTTTGATAAATAATATTCTACATTATCACTTGAGTAAATCTGTTGAACATTGATGTCGTCACTTTCCATTAGATATTCGTAACATAAAGAATATGCCTCGTTAAAACCTTACTAGGAAAATATCCTGTGGGAAAAAATACGCCTAATTAAGGAATAATCTTATGTCAAATTACTTCCCTTTTTATTTGAGGATCAACAAGAGACACGAATAGAAATAGTTTGTTCGGCTATATATTTCCCCTTTTTTTTATGTTGCAACAACATATATACCAATCAGCAGGATTGATACCCAATATATAATTTATCCTCTTTTGAGGAGCAATCTCAACACCTTGTGGTGGAGAATGAGCGCACATTTTATTTTGAGGTGGAAATCTTCTTGTTTGGAACAATAAAAACCAATTAATAAGAGGAGAAATAAGTAATTAATAGTTGGAACTAATAAATGATTCTACAAAACCATTTATTATATGAACATATATTCTTCAGGATATGCAACTTTTAATCTAGATGACATATAACATCACTAGTACCTTCTGAAACAAATTATATTTATGGGAGAATGAGCTCATTAATTTATCAATAAAACGCAAACTTCAAGTTGCGGATTAACAATATACACATTTCGATACTTTGAATAAAATATTCATCCCAAAAATATATTCAATCACAATATAGTACTAAGACAAAATATAATTGCTTTGAAATATGTAGCTAAATACAAATAATATTTTAGAAACTTCTAGTTCCATAAAAAAATATTTTCACGAATTCCTTATGATTTCGTATTTTTTAATGATCTGATATGGTCTAATCACTCATGCCAACCAATATATTTCTTTAACCAAGTAAGCTTCATGCTTAATCAATAATGCATCTCAATGCAAACACTTCCAGTGCAATAAAATTTATAAGAGATAAACAGTAATCTCTTCAATGCAAATTTATTTGCTAATAATGATAGCAATGATTCAAAATGAATTTGTCTACTATCTGAATTAATAATTATAGATAATCGATTATATAAATCTCTTCAAGAGTCTTCAATCAACCCGCTCTACAGGAGCTTTTAATCGACTATTTCTACTAGAATTATACAATATTATCTATATCGTGGACAATTATACTTTCAACTAAAAGTATTGAAACTGTTGTTAATCCTTTAGCTCTTCCGGAGCTTTTCATCGACTAGTTCGCCTAGTTATAGTTCTTCAGGAACTATTGTAAATGAATCGTTGCTTCAAATTCCTTGATGATCTAACTCGTCTAGAGTTATTAATAAATTAGTTATACTGGAACTTTTCAATATGCAAACTCTTCTGGAGCTTTTTTTTTTTAATAGTATATGAATCTTAAAGAACTAAATGTAATCTGAAATAAAATACAAAACAATTGAAATAAAGTTATAGTCCAAAATTTCTAATACATCTCCAAAACTATTAATTAAAAGTTCATCAAAACATAAAATAAGATACTACTAATTTTTTTTTTTTTTTTTTTTTTTTTTTTTTTTTTTTTTTATCACTTCGATTGATAATCATTCATACAAATTTCAACATAATGAGTAGCACTTATAGTCAAATCGTCTTTCTCATAGACAATGAAATTTCAGTCACATTCGCTACAGGGAATGATATACCAATAATTTGTTGGATTTCTCTTATATTTGATAATCATTGTTTTGTGATGTTTAAGTCACAAGCCGGACTTTCGCTAAAACATCTACTAGTGTTCTACTTTATTTCAGAGTTTAGCACAATAAAAACTTCAGGGTTTTATTATTAACAATTTCACCCCAAATTCATTACATAATAATTTATAATAACATATATAATAAAATACGATAATATTATTGCTTTAACCATCTCCAGGTGGTAAATCATATTTATATTATAAATATCTCCTGTTGGTTAAACTTAAATAATTTGTATTTATTTTACAACCATCTTCTGGTGGTTAAAAATAAACAATAATAATTTGTTTATTATACAATTTCTTGTAGTTTATTTAAAATAATAATTAACATATATTTTATAGACCATCTTCTGGTGGTTATATATTTGTCTATAGGATTCGATACAACCATATTATAGTGGTGTATATTAGTCTCTACAATTCAATAAAACCATCTTCTGGTGGTCGTATAATGGTTTGGAGAATTCGATTAACCAATTACAAAATATATTTGACGTAACAACCATCTTCTAATGGTCGTAATTTATCTACGACATTTGATACAACCATCTTCTGGTGGTCGTATATTTGTTTGTATGATTCGATTAAAATTTATATTAATTACAAAAACTCTTTTATAGGATGACCATCTTCTGGCGGTCGTAACTAAAACAATTTGGTGATATTTGTTTTGTGTAAATCTACCAAAATTATAAAATAATGTCAGCAAGACATATATTACTTTAGGGCTTGTATTAATAAGCCAATTATTTTCAAGAAAAAAAAATGCTACCTCAGGAGCGTAATAAAGATTTACGAATATAATATTTGTTTTAAATAATTGTTACTTCAGGAGCAATATTTCGATATTATTCAGCAATATTTTAAATTATAATGTACTCTTTAGGAATAATTAATGAATAACAAAATTCTTCCAGAATAAATAAATAATTTATTATAATAATATTTTTCAGGAATATTAGATTATGTTCTTCAAGAACATGTAATGTTATTAATTTATACTATTACTACTTCTGAAATAATAGTTCAATATTTTTCGAGAATATTGATATTATAAGTATCCGATAATAATAAATAAAATACAATTTTCATTATATAGTCAGACTTGTGTATATATAGTATATAATAATAATAGCAAAAGTGACCGAATATATGAATCAAAAGCATATAAAATCCAACAAAATTCAAGGAAAGCATGCATCATAACCGAAACTTAAGCTAAACTTAACCGAAACACAAGCAAAACTGCTGATTCCTTTTATATGAATAAAATAAAAGGCATGATTACATGCTGATCCGATTCTATTTTAATTTTTAAAAAGCAAGATAGTTATCAAAGCATGATTATATGTATACTTTCCATGGTTCAATTTCATGTTCAATCATCAAAACATGCGGCAGAATTGGAAGAAAAAAAAATATTAGGGTTCTTTATTTTTCGTTTAAATCTAATAATATTCTTCAGTAATAAATAATATTCTTCAGGAATATTAGATGATGTTCTTTAAGGGAGTAATCGTTCAATATTCTTCAGGAATATTGATATTTTAAATCCTTGATAATAATAATAAAGAAAATAGTAATATTGTAAATCTACCACAATTTACAACGTCAATATGAATGAAGTTCATAGAGTGAATTACTAATCATCAATTAAAATATCATATTATATGAAAACAATAGAGTATAAGACCATAAGGCAGAGGCCAGAAATTGACGAAGTTACAAAAAAAAATAAAAGGCATGATTACATATACAAATAAAAAAAATGATTACATGCCGATCCGTTTCTGTTGTTTTTTTTAATAATAAATAGTCATAAATTGAATGAACATAATATAATACATATATTGTAGACTCCGCCGGCCATTCCTATCATTTACAGATTCTGATCACTCCCATTGACGCAATACAGATCTAAAGCGTTACACTTGGCGGCATAATTGATGTTCATATAGATGTAGGATTTTTAATATGGTAGAAATGCTTGATCTATTGCGTACTCCAATTAATTTGAAGCCACAATATAAAAGCGAATTATAGAATAATTATAATAGAACTCACCTTGTAAACATATGCAACATGATATCTATTTTACTGAGAATCCATATATCCTCCTTTGTAAACTCTGAATTATCACCATGGTATTGAACCTTATAGCTAACCAAGGAAACTAGGGATTCATATGATGGACGAAAAACCTTTTGGTTGATGCGTTTGCGGAACAAGCTAGATGAAAGAAAATTTTGGGGATATTGAATCAGTGTTAGAATCTCGTGCTGATAACGTGTTATAAGAATAGTAAAGAGAGAAGAGAATTGAAGGAATAGAAGGAATTAAGTGTCTATATAAATGAACCAAATGTCTCTATTTATAGAGATAAAATCATTTGGTTCATGGGCCTATGGGCCTCCCACTCTATGAGTTGGGCCTGACTGGTCATTCATTTACAACAACAATCATAATAATGAGAGTAAATCAATAACAGTTACCTTCAATTGTACCATTCAAGAATTAATTCTTGATAAATCAAAAGTCTCTTCCAATTAAAACGTTCAAGAAAATCAGGGTGAAAATCCTCTGTCCCCATCCCTGTACCTAACCAATCAGAATTTACTATATAAATATTTTTTCCAATTATACATACACAGGGTGAATTGTGATTGGCTACCTCCAAATTCTATTATTATAATTGTTTTCCGTAACTAATATCATCTAACTAGAAAATTTCTGTGTAGAAATCTATAATATTCCTTCAACCCAATGATGAAACTAAAAACTAAAAGTGGCACACAATTGAAATTCAAAAGTCTTCTTACTTGCTTCACACAAATATAAACCAATTTTAAAACAAATATAATTGTGATTCTTTGTTGCTTTCCTATACATCTTCAAAGCAATTTTAAAATAAATTACATATTCATAAATAAAATAAAATTGTTCCCCTGTTCCTTCTTTTCAATTTTAATATTTCCCTAACACCTAAACTTTGATGCAATTCAATTTTCTTTGGTTGTACGTTTCAATTTGCTGGGAAAAAAACCAACAAAAACTTTGGAACAACACAGTAAAGGTGATGAAAAATGCGTACCTTAAGAAATTCATTCTTTGTTCCATCTTGCTTCTCTTTATTTCTTAGTTCTTCTTCTACTCCTAAACTTTGATTTCATTTGTTTTTGTTTGATTGCAGATTCCCACTTGCCATATATATACACTAAAGAGAGTGGCAACGAGAAAGAGGCACAACAGAAGAACACAAAAAGATGGAGAATAAAGAAGAGAGTAGAAAGAGAAGGTCAACAATCAGATTGATAGTGGAACAATTATAAAGTAAAAAATAGAGTTTTTAAAAGGTAAGTTTTTTTATTATTCTTTTTTTGGCAAAAACACCGATTTCGTCCTAAAAGATGTTTTTAAGAGCCGTTAAAGTCCTAAAGGATTAATTTTCTCTTTTAATGTCCTGTATGTAGTTACGTGCTGTCATTAAGGTCTTTCCGTCCAAATTTCTGTCTAGATACCGTCAAATCAGTCATGTGCTTCACATGTGAGGCATTTTTTAAGGGTATTTCGGACATTTTAACATATTTCTCTCAAGAAAAATTTAGGTACTCAATTGTTAAACAAAATAAACAATGAATACTCAATTTAAATTAATTAATATAAACCCATACCCTCTCCCCACATCTTTCTCCGCCCCTACCCTTCCCCACCGCCATCAACCACCACCATGGCCACCACCTTCATCCTACACCTTCAAAAGTTGACAATCTTATCTCAAGAAATCTCATCTTTAAAGCCACTCTTATTACTCTTAAAGTGAAATATGATGTCATTAAAGGGAAACAAAACCCACAAACAACATTTTCCCCAACAGAAATATTGTTTACCATTTGAATCAAAACCCATTTGTAAGCTTTGCCACCGACCAAAGAACACTCCCCCACTACAGTAGATCAGAGCTCTTGTTTTTGTGTATTCGATTTTCTGCAAAAATAAAAAAAATCACATTTGGATTGGCGTATTCGTATGTGCTTCTTCTTGAATCTTGATTGTTTTCACTATGGTGGTTGATGAAGATGAAGATGGAGGGGTAAAAATAAAAAAAATTAAGAAATATAAGGAGAGAGACGAAGGTGGTTCAATAACACAATTGAGAAAGAAAAAAAAAACCATCAAACTTTTATACAAATTCTTGAATGATTAGATGAATTTAAGTTTCTCTTATGGTATAATCTTGTAAAAGTTTGATGGGTTCTTGTTTTAATTTTGAATTGTGTTCTTGTTTCTCAATGTTCAAGATTGTTTTTCAAGATTTTTGTTTCTTCTTCAAACATTTGAAGGTGTAGGATGAAGGTGGTGGCCATGGTGGTGGTTGATGGCGGTGGGGAAGTGTAGGGGCGGAGGAAGATGTGGGGGAGGTATGGGTTTATATTAGTTAATTTAAATTGAGTATTCATTGTTTATTTTATTTAACAATTGAGTACCTAAATTTTTCTTGAGAGAAATATGTTAAAATGTCTGAAATACCCTTAAACAATGCCTCACATGTGATTATTATAGGGGTGAGCAAATTCGGTAAAAACCGATTTACCGACCGAATTCGATTTGAATTTGGTAAATCGAATTCGGTAATTCGGATCAATTCGGTATGTACCGAATTCGAAAACTTCGAATTCGATTCGAATTCGGTATATGATTTTAGTGAATTCGGTATACCGAATTCGAATTCAATTTTGTATTATAATATTATTTATATATATATATATATTATATATTTATATTAGCTAATTATATATAAAATAATATTCAATAGCCAATAATATTTAATAGAAAGGAAAAAAAACCTCCAAATCGGTCAAATTGGTAGAAACCGAATTCGCCAATTTGGTAAATTCGAATTCGGTAAATCGGTTACGAATTCGAAATAGGTCGGTATTTTCAAAAAAAAAAATTACCGAAAAAACCGATTTCAAACTACCGATTTCGAAATCGATGCTCACCCCTACATGTGAAGCACATGACTGACTTGACGGTATCTAGACAGAAATTTGGACGGAAAAACCTTAATAGCAGCACGTAACTACATACAGGACATTAAAAGAAAAAAATTAATCTTTTAGGACCTTAACGGCTCTTAGAAACATCTTTTAGGACCAAATTGGTGTTTTTGCCTTCTTTTTTCCTTACCTAAATGGTTGAGCATGAAACCGACTGCAAAATTTCATCAATTTCATTGATTATAATTGATAATTTGAAAAAATCACAGTTTTATTTCCGGAATCGCTTTTAAGTTTGAGAAACGTAAGGTAAAAACGTTTAAAAAATTGCTTTTAAATTTTAGTCTTATAAGTTTATTTTTTCGTGAATTTATTTTTCATTAACCTTTATTTGTTATTTGCAATTGACTAATCGAATATATTGTGTAGGAGAAAGATGAGTTACAACATATTGTCAAGACTTACATGATAATTGAAAGAAATATTTTTTTCCAAAGTTATTGTTGTTTTACTTTAAGTATAATTATTTTTTCAATACATTTTTATTATCTACATGCAAACCGCGCAAAGATCGGGATTTGTTTTTAATTTATGAATAAATTGAACGGCTAATTTGTTTCATTACTTTTATATATATACTAGCAAATGACTCGTGCTATGCACGAAAATACTGAATTTCAAATTATTAATTTAATGATTGTACAATTGTATTTAGAATAAAAACTCGTTAACTTTAATTTTTCAAAAAACAAATATGAAAATTCAACATTATTAGGTAATATGACTTTTATTGAGTAACTCACAAATGTATTTAGAACAAAAACAAATAAGAACATTCAACATTAGTAGGTAATGTGGATTTTGTATAACTCCCAAATGTAGTATTTTTAGGATATGCCGATGAATAGTCACGACCTGCAAATAGATAATGAAAATATATTATGAATAATAATATATATTTAATTAACAGAAAAAAATAACTTGGGAAAAAATTAGTCCAACCAGAATGACCCGTGCATAGTCCATGAGATTATTACCATTGTCCAAGTGCGTTATTTAAATTAGTCCATAAAATATCATTTTAATTATTGTGAAAACATTCATAAAAAATACAATTAAACCATAAATGAAATATACAAATGATAACTCCATTTAAATCTTATACCATGGAATCAACTTGTGAAATTACTACTGCTCCAAATGGTGTAGCCTTAGTTCACTACTGGAACCGAAATTGATGTCTACAATAAGAAAACAGTAAATAGTGAAGGTTCTTGAGAAAAAAGGAAAAAATAAAAAATAAAAAAAAATAAAGACATGAAGTCAACAAAAAAATTACTCTTTTATTTTTTTTGGATAATTAAATTAATATAAAAAATTTAATATACTTTATTCAAAAAATAAATATTTAATATAAAAAACCATAAAAATATATGAATCATATAATTACACTTATACGGCGATTTATACATGTTTGACTGTAGTATGTCAATGGTTCACTACACATCAATTAAACAAAACAAAGGAAAACAAACATGATCAAAATTATTGATAATATTAATTTGATTAGTAGTAGTATTGATATTTTTATTAAAAAATGTAATAACAATTATTAAATAAATTAATGAAGATAGAAATACCTGGGATGAATAAATCTTGGTATCCTGAAAAAAGAATAGGGAAAAAAAATGTATACCGACCATTTGCTAATAGAAGACAATAAAAGGAAATAGTGATGAGGAAAAATATTTTGCACAAATTTTTTTTTCATGTACCAAGTAATTTTAAAAAGAGAAAATGATACACTTGAAAGGCGGATATGATGTTGGCAATTTGCATTTTTTCCTGCTAAAACAAACTTCGACTAACAAAACTGAATAAAGTAATTACATGAAGTTGGAGATATGAGCAGTTTTTGAAGAAAAAAGTCTTGAATTTGTTTGAAGAACAAAGATTGCTAAAAAGGAAAATTGAAGGAAGATGAAGTTCTTCTGATTGTTACTGTAGGTTTTGATGTCGATGGTAGAGATGTTAAACATGATGTTGTTAATGGAGGAGGTTATTATAGAGTAGTAGAAGTTAAGAAAATGTTTATCTTTTCTTCTAAAGTTCCAAATGTTTGCCTGGGAAATGATGGAAGGAAAAACTAGAGGAGGTTGGAAAAAATGGAGAGAATTGGCGATAATGTAGGAGTTGGAGGGATAGTGGGTTAGTTTATGATAATTAACTAATTTCCAATTAATTTGATGTATTAAAAAACTTTTAACAATCAAAACATATCGATTTTATCTTATAATCAACCAAAACAATCAAAATCAATTTCCTTTTTATTAATATCTTAATTAAAAGAATATTGATATTAAAATATATTGATTTTATCTCATAACTAATTAAAACAATCAAAATTATTTTCATTTTAATTAATATCTCAATTAAAACTGCAATATTTTGAATAAAAAATAGAAAGAGGTTGGAGCCTAGACCTTTAACCACATGTTCCATGAACCAATTCTCTTAAAGGAAGAAAAAAAAAAACAATAAAAGAACAATATATAGATAATAAAAATTATATGAGACTTCTCTTTAATTTTTCATATTTGGAATGTTCCTACTAAATTGAAAACGAAAAAATGAGAGTGGTCAATACAAATATTTATAAATAAATAAAAAAAAAGATCTCTTTGGTAAGAAAGAGAAATATCATTGTCCAAGGAATGAAAATTAAAAGATTGCCTACTTTTTTGTAAATTAAAAACAAAAATGAAATTAACTAACACAAACAATAAATAAGAAACTATTTTTGATAAAGAATAAAACTTAAAACAATTCTCACCTTCAAAATAAGAAATTGAAGGAATTTTATTCCGTATTTATAGAACTTTTTATTTCTAAAATTTTGTACTTGTTAATCAAATGAACAAAAAACAAAATTAGCACATTAAGATATTAAATAATTATAAGAAAGAGAATATATATATATATATATATATATATATATATATATATATATATATATATATATATTATATACAGAGCATGTTATAGATACGTATATTTGTATCTATATATTTCTTCAATAATATTTTCTTAGATTTTCACATTTTTTAATTAATTTACTAATTTTTATTGGCTGAGAATATTTAGATTAATTAAATTAATTGAAAATTAACTTATCTTAATAAAAATTAAATATCAATTGGCTAATTTAATGGAATGCTAATTTAAATTTACTAATTCTTTAATTCTTTTAATGGAATGCTAATTTAAATTTTATTTTGGTTGTAAACTCTCAATTGTCTTATAAGAGTATCCCACATTGAAAAGTTAAATTGTTTTTTGAGTTTGACAATATTATAAAAGATGGTACTTTGACATGTTTTGAGTTACAAAATTGGGCTGACATTTTAGCCCATCAAATTAAGGAAGCCCGGTTATTTTCTTCTTATATTTTTTATTTATATAAATATAAATAGTTAAAATTTTAACAAATAACGGGTAATTCAGATGACCGGGTCCTCTGAATTCCGATTGAGCTTATAATCAAGTTCGATTTGGAGAGTTTAGAAATTTGTAATTTTTTAAATATTTAATAGTATAAAAATAAGTAAAAAATATTAATTAAAAGTTATGGGTTTTAATATATTTATGAATTTTCTTTTCTTCTATTCTAATTTTTAGATTTTTCTTTTTCTTTTTCAATATTATCTATCTATATATATATTATAGAGAATGTTATAGATACGTATATTTGTATCTATATATTTCTTCAATACTATTTTCTTAGATTTTCACATTTTTTAATTAATTTACTAATTTTTATTGGTTGAGAATATTTAGGTTAATTAAATACTATTTTCTTTGACTTGGCAATAAAGGGTATGCTTCAAAGGTGGTGGTTGAATGCGAAGTACAAGCCAAGTTTGCTAAAGCGTCTGCAACCGAATTAATATATTTGTGAGTTACTCAATAAAATTTATATTACAGTTAACGAGTTTTTGTTCTAAATATAATTGTACAGCCATTAAATTAATAATTTGAAATTCAGTATTTCCGTGCATATCACGGGTCATTTGCTAGTATATATATATATATTACAGAAGCCTTATACATACATATATTTGTATCTATATATTTCTTCCATCTTTTTTTCTTAGATTTTCACATTTTTTAATTAATTTACTAATTTTTATTGGTTGAGAATATTTAGGTTAATTAAATTAATTGAAAATTAACTTATCTTAATAAAAATTAAATATCAACTTTTATTGGTACAAAAATGTTAAACTATTTTATTTAAATTGGAAGAGGGGGTATTCGATCCCCCGACTTGCAAGCCGGATGCTACGCCACATTGCCAACTACTCTAGCAGGTATTTGACAACTATTTTCTTTAATTCTTTTAAAGAAATGCTAATTTAAATTTTATTTTGGTTGTAAACTCTTAATTGGCTTATAAGAGTATCCCACATTGAAAAGTTACATTGTTTTTTGAGTTTGACAAAACTATAAAAGATGGTACTTTGACATGTTTTGAGTTATAAAATTGGGCTGACATTTTAGCCCATCAAATTAAGGAATCACGTTTATTTGCTTCTTATATTTTTTATTTATATAAATATAAATAGTTAAAGTTTTAACAAATAACGGGTAATTCAGATGACCGGGTCCTCTGAATTCCGATGTTTTGAGTGAGAAATTGGGTTGGCATTTCAGTGAAGGGATTCATGGGCGGAAACTCGTTCCAAACACCCATGGATCCTCCCCTGAAGGATCCGCTCATATGAAACAATTTGAAAACAGCAATAAAGAACTTACTTTCTCTACTTCTTGAATGGAGGATGACGTTTCTTGGATTCTCTGCTGCCACCAACGGAATTCCCTTTGCGGAATATCCCTCTACCGGTATCCACGTGACGAGACGGGCAGCGAGTGCTAGCTCTTCGTCTTTCTGAGTTTCGAAATTATGAGAGAAAAGGGAGACCAAAAACTGAAATCCGATTTCAGAGAGTTGGTGATGTTTCGGCTGGAAAAATCTTAGGCTAGGGTTTCGGCCAAGAGAGCATTATATAAGGTATGAGAGTTTGTTCCCACAACTAACTCTCACATCCTCAACTTCTCTCGGCAGTGGGAGTCCTCAACTCCCACGTCCCCTAGACTTCTGCTGGTAGTGGGAGTCTTTATCGGATAATAACTCCCACGTAATTCCAGCTATACCGAAAATGCCCCTTATCTCTAATTCGAATAATAACACTTTATTATTCTCAGAAAAGTGAATGTCGATACAATGAACCTAGACACATTTTAGATTCATTGAATCTGGGTCATGAAGCTCGTTAGCTCGCTCTATGCGTGTGACCCACGTGGGTTCATATCACAATGGCAATGAAAACACACTTAGTAGTAGTGTGAGTTCATAAATCACAAGCGGTCCCTAGCAGGGACATCGTGACTACCCAAAGTGAATGAATATACAACTGAACCTAATATCAATCTACTATTTAATCCCTTTGTCTCGCGATATCCCTAATTAAGCATAAGGCATGGTGGTCGTCACCCTTATTAAGCTTAATTGTATTTATGCTCGATCTCCGGGTAGACTGTTTCGACAAATAGCATTTGATAACCACTTTATCAAATACATTTGAGCACCCGACCATGCATTTAAACAGCTTTTTCCCTATCGAGGGCCCATGGATATCTCTCTCTAATAATAGAGAGGGACAAATTACTTACAATGTCTCTCACATTCAAGCTATGATAGGACACTACATCCGATCATCGGTCGTATTGATTACTCGTTACAAGTAACGTCCGATCGAGTCAAAACGTGGCTCCATTCATACTAGAATCAATGAAGACATAAGGTCTAAGGATTCTAAAATAGTATTGAGGAAGTAATACTTATGACTTAAGACCATGAAGTATTACTTCTCTGACGGATCACGTCCAATACAATGTATCCCTATATATTGCATCTATGATGCGATTTGTATCCATTACACATGATCAGTAAAACAAGATCATCAATCAACAATCATACTAGTTTTATTTCATAGTAATTAAGCATTACATAAAACTAGGAACTTCTAGAATAGTAATTACATAAGCTAATGAGTTTTACTATCAAATTACACATTTGATAATCAAAAGCAAAATTAACTATTCAATTACATGCTCAAAAGATAATAAAACGCACAACATGTGCTAATGGTCCTAGGGCACTACTAACATTCAGCCCATCAGAGTGGGTAAGCAAATTTATTTGCTTCTTACATTTTTTATTTATATAAATTTAAATAGTTAAAGTTTTAACAATTAAGGGGTTATTCGGATGACTGAATCCTCTGAATTCTGATTGAGCTTAAAATCAAGTTCAATTTGGAGAGTTTAGAAATTTGTAATTTTTTTAATATTTAATAGAATAAAAATAAGTAAAAAATATTAGTTAAAAGTTATGGGTTTTAATATATTTATGAATTTTCTTTTCTTCTATTCTAATTTTTAGTTTTTTCTTTTTCTTTTTCAATATTATCTATATATATATATATTACAGAGCATTTATAGATACGTATATTTGTTTTCTATATATTTCTTCAACACCATTTTCTTAGATTTTCACATTTTTTTAATTAATTTACTAATTTTTATTGGTTGTGAATATTTAGGTTAATTAAATTAATTGAAAATTAACTTATCTTAATAAAAATTAAATATCAACTTTTATTGGTGCAAAAATGTTAAACTATTTTATTTAAATTGTGAGAAAGGGCATTCGATCCCCCGACCTGCAAGACGGATACTACGCCACATTGCCAACTACTCTGGCAGGTATTTGACAACTACTTTCTTTAATTCTTTTAATGGAATGCTAATTTAAATTTTATTTTGGTTGTAAACTCTTAATTGGCTTGTAAGAGTATCCCACATTGAAAAGTTACCTTGTTTTTTGAGTTTGACAATACTATAAAATATGGTACTTTGACATGTTTTGAGTTACAAAATTGGGCTGACATTTTGGCCCATCAAATTAAGGAATCCCGCTTATTTGCTTCTTATATTTTTTATTTATATAAATATAAATAGTTAAAGTTTTAACAAATAACGGGTAATTAGGATGACCGGGTCCTCTGAATTCCGATTGAGCTTATAATCAAGTTCGATTTGGAGAGTTTAGAAATTTGTAATTTTTTAAATAAAATAGTGTAACATTTTTGCAAAAGTATTGAAAGTCTTGAAGTGTCAAAAGTTGATAGTTTAACATTTATGCAACAATAAAAGTTGATATTTAATTTTTATTAAGATAAGTTAATTTTCAATTAATTTAATTAACCTAAATATTCTCAACCAATAAAAATTAGTAAATTATTTAAAAATGTGAAAATCTAAGAAAATAGTATTGAATAAATATATAGATACAAATATATGTATGTATAAGGCTTCATAATATATATATATATATATATATATATATATATATATATATATATATATATATATATATATATATACACACTAATGAAATTCTTAAAATTTCTACAAATTAAAATTGTATAGAGTTTAAGAGAAAAGATTTATATTGTATCTTTATGACATAAATTTTTAAATATTTTCTTAATATTATTTCGATAATGAAATTAACTTTAAAGAATTTTAAAAAGTGAAGTTGCGCGGGTAAACCTACATAGTGAGGAATGAGGGTTTGGAGAAAGCCATTTTCGAGTTTCATAGGTAGAGTAGGGTTCTAGGGAGAGTTTTAAGAATGCACTCTATAGTAGAGGGATGGGGAAAAAGAAGATAATACTATCAAAATGGGTATGCATGCCCGCCCTGTCCCACCCCGTCATGGGTATGCTTTAAATGGGGATGGGTCGCGCATGCCCTCTTTTTTAACGGGCCAGTAAAAGGGATGCTCTTACCCGCCCGCCGAATGCTCGTGGGCAGATAAGCATGCCCGCGACTATTATTTTTTTTTTTTAAGTAAACCAAATCCGAAAAAATCAACAAAATATAGTTCTTTCTCATTCACTTACAGTGTTGTGGAGAGGAAAAAAAATCAAAAGTAGTTCAAGAACAATCAAATAAAAGTCCACAATATCCAAAATATTTTCAAAAAAATCAAATGAAATCAAAATAATTCAAGATCATCATCATTTGCTTATTATTTCTCCGTAAAAAAAATTGATTTCTCTAGAATATTTTGTAACTATCAATTAACAATTTCTAGGACTCTTGTTCAAGAAATCGTGCAAGAAGATATTAGAGATATAAGACTCTTGTTTAGTTTTGAGAAGACAGAATAATCTTATTAATCTCTATCTAAATTGTAGCATTTGATACATATCAATAAATTAAAAAAAAAATTAAAGCAAAGCGGGCATGCCTGGTTGCAACCCGCCCATACATGTATGGCCCGTTACCCGAACGTGTATATGCCTGTTGATCCCACATTTATATGGGCATCGAATTTTTAACCCATACCTGCCCATTAATATCACGGGACAGGTATGCCCGCGGGCTTATGCCCATTTTGACATCTCTAGTCAGAAGTAATCCCAGAACTATTTTTTTTTGTCTTAATTTAGCCCTAATGTTATTTATTCTTTAATTTTAGCGAAATTTGCTTGTTTAGTCCCCCCGTAATTTACATTTCTCCTAGTTAGTCCCCAAGCTATAATTTCAACTTCGATAGTCCCTAATCAAAGTACGATTATTAACTTTGTCTGTAGTTCGATCCTGCATGGGGGCATTGTTTGTGATAGAGTTAAATAAATGGATTCATAAACTAATATAGTTATTATTAATAAAGAGAAGATTATTACTCGGACATTGTATTGTTCAACAATTTTTTGCAAAAACAATGCAAAAGTCTTGCAATGATAGTTACGTCTATAAATCTAGGAAAAACATACTGGAAAAAAATATTAGAGATCTTTTTACGTCAAGATCAATATTCGACACTTTTTTTTTAACGTCGAGGGAGTAACTCTATCTCTCTTCTTGTCAACTCTATCTTTTCTAAATCTTCTGGTGTCTTATAATATAAATTATAGACGATTCTAACCAACTTCAAAACTGCTACATTTTGTAAGACAGATTTGAGCAAATGCATCTTAGGTTTAGTCCCGGTGAACCATTTGATTTCAAAGGTCTTGAGTTTAGTGTGCAAACGACAAGGCACCACTTCCAGATTGTATTCATCATTATCTTTCGTTGTCTTGAGAGTACCTGAATTCAATGTCTGTTCAAAGAACAAGTACACCCTTCAAATTTAGTAAACAATGAACGAACAAAATGACACATATTTGAATAGTAAAAGAAAAATAAGCATGTCTATGGCGATTTTACAAGATAATATGCCTTTGCTGAATTCACCTCTAGTCCCCCATTATAGCTCCATCTCGCAACAAAACAACCAGAGAATAAAAAGTGGGGTGGACAACCTAGCCTTAAGGAAAAACATAACTACCTCAGAAATTAGGAAGAGAATAACTATCAAGAATTAAGCAACCTTACCTGAACAGAAAGAGATTCCAGATTTGGTGTTTTCTGCATGGATGCCACAAGTATATTCGTTGTTGTACAACAAATCAAATCACTGGTAACTTGTAAACATGTCAAGTTTTGAAACACAGGCAACCGAACAAAGAAATTTTCTTCTCTGGAAACAAGCTTACAAGAAGAAGACAAAACTTAATGAATTAGAGATGTTTCAAAAAAGTTTGACCATATAAGCAAATGAATAAACAAAAAATAACAAAATATATCTAGGAATTTTTGTAAAAGCAGTTTTGCTTAAATACCACAATAGTTTTTTCATGAATCTTCAAAGATTTCACATGATGCACTTGAGCTAGGAGATTGAACGCACAACGAACATTAGCTTCTAGCCATCCAGGATGCCAAATATATACATCGACAAGAGAAGGTGCATCTAACAAGGAAAGATTAGTCATACTCAAAGAAATGATGGTACATGAAGTCAGACTGGCAGCATAAATCCTCAGCTCGCCTTCAGGTTCCTCAACCTTTATGAGACTTATAGCCAGACTCTTCAAAGACGGATTTGAAATGGTAAAATACTTTATTTTCTGCACACACATGTCTGTAATTTCAGTTCTTCAAGCACCGAACAATTTGAGAAAATATTGGACCAGTTAGTTTCTAATGTGAGAGATGAAAGATGCAAGCACTTGAGACTTGGCAAGTGAACTGAAGTTGGGACTTTTAACGGGCTAGATTTAATGTCTATTTTCAACACCATGAGAGATTCACAAGTAAATAGACAACAAGGTAAAACATATATCCCTTCCGGAAGAGACAGGTCAAGTTCGTTGCAATTGTGCTTTAAAGCGGTAGAGACCCATGAATTGATCCAGGGATGCATCAACAGATTTACAGAAATGGAGCCGGAGCCGAAATGTTTTGATATCTAAATCATCATGAAGTTTAAATACTCTATCCACGAATTTCAAGAAGATAATCCTACAATTCGGATGATCTTTGCACTTTTTATTTAAGTCGGAATTACAATCATCTAAATCGAGGTTGGAAAGAGAGGTCCACAAGTCTTCCCATGTTCTTGATCAAATAGATGTGCATATTACATCTTTCGTTGGGAGAAAGGAAAAAATGGAGTGGAGAATACCATTTGGAAGTTTCCTAATTATATCCCTGTCCTCATCTCAATTCTCTATTAGCATTTGATCAATTGAATTATTCCCCCACCGGCTGAAGCAATCCATGTTTCTTATCTAGTTCTTTCCCTTAAAGCAAACAAACAACCCCACAGACGGAGAATAATTACATAGTGGAACTGATATAACGCACCAAAGAAACATGAAGCATCAAACATTGGCAGTCGCACTCTCATATCAGCATTTGACTCAAAGTTATAAAAAACATAGTATTGAAGAGAACTATCACAGAATCATACTACAAATTCTGACGAAGTTCGTTTGTAACAACAAATTAAAAAATCAGAATTCCATCTCTCAAGGTCTAGTACTTTCAAAGAATTCATAAGACTCGAATAATTGAGGACATAAGATGGATATAAACAGCTGCATTTGAGAAATTTAAATGTGGTTTCAAATTAGGTAACTAAGAAACCTAAAAAATGCACAAAGGGATTTCGACTTCACAACAACCAACATAAACAAAACTGTGCAAATAAAGATTCTAATATGACATCTAAAATGTTAAAAATAATTATAAAAACAATCTCCAAATGTTACCCGATACTGCTCCAAAGAGAGACAGGAAAAAATCACATAATTAACTAGCAAACCCTAGACATTAAAAGGAAAATTGTAGCAAAGATATATAAGGGAAACCAAGGAGAAGCAACTTACGAAAGGCCGATCAAATTTCCCCCAACTCAGAGAGAACAAAAAGGAGAGAGATGTTCACAAGCAATTCGCGATTTCATTCATTTTAAAAGAAAAATTATGATCTTGGAAAAGGTAATTGGAAATAGTACTAAATACTAGTTGGAAAGGTCCACGCGATACACAAACATTTTGCCTTGTGTACTTTTTGATTTCCTATTTTGAAATATTTTTTATCAATATTTGGATGGTCAAATTATTACCGGCGAAGTGTTAATTGTGGTTGTTTATTTTAACTCTAAGAAGAAATAATTTAACAAAAGTGAGGTATTGAAACATGAATTTGCATCCAAAACTTTGAAGTGATCATCTGGGTGAAGAAAACATTAAAAGATAAAATATAATTAAAGAAGCTAACATGCAACTTTTACCACTAAATAATAAAATAATATAAAAAATGAAGAAAGAATTAAAAGAAACTTTTTCATAAACCAAATGACAAATGGAATTCAAGGTTCAACATCAACATACAAAAGTATGACTAATGATTTGAGGGCTTTAAACATGACATCGTGTGGTTTGATCTATGCCAAATTCAAGTTCTTCCATGGTTGAGGAGTGATGGAATATATAATTTTTATACAAACACAATGTTTGCATAAAGATGTTATTTCTTCTTCACAATTTGGATCGTTCCTCTAGAGTCTGAAGTCTGAACTTCTTCTGTTCCGATAAATTCTTCGGGGTCTTAGCCAGAATTACAGGAGCCAGTGTCATACGCGGAATCATAAGCTTACCCAGGCAACCTAGCAAGAAAAATGCTATGAAGTTAATTGAATATTATATCTAAACTTAAAGTCTTAATGCTTATCACAAGGTCCTTAGCCTAGTGGGGCGACGGCCTGCCCACGACCTTGAGGTCATGGGTTCCATACCCTCCCCGCGCATGGGGTATGCTTTAAATTGTCTCCCTTTCTAGGGTTATTTCTTTCTCCTCTTATGAGGTGTTACTCTCTCCCCTCTTGGGGTGTACGCCCAGTTGGGCTTAAAAAAAAGTCTTAATGCTTGAATACCTTTAAGAAGTTCTCATTCATTATGAAGACATTTTTTTAAAAAAAAATATATTATTGGAGGGACATGTTTATTACAAGAAACAGGGGATTCAAGAATCGGGAAGGTGATTCGAACTCATGACCTATATGTCACGAGGCATCAACATTGGCAACTAGACCAATGGATCATCGTCATTATGCATACATTAGTTAGGGCATTATCATCATCAAATAGACATATTAGAGGCATTACCTTTCATTGACGTTGGTGCTATAAAGTCTAAACTAAGCCCCCTTAATTACTTCCCCTGAGGCAGAGCAGTTCCTGTTTCGAGGATCCAATGCATTTGCTTCAGAATTTCCTTTTATTTGCTTTCCCATAAACCCAGCGAAAGAGAATTTCTTGACTGACCGACGCTCTAACTGCTTCAATGGTTGTCTCACTCACCCAATAACTCTTGGTGAATTACCTATATAGTTTAGTTCATCATTTCCTAACATCAACAAGGACTGAATATAGAAAAGAAAGCAATTGTTAAAGCAATTATATTTTGTTCTTTAGGCTTCAAACAAAATTAAAATTGCATTTAAGAACATGAGAAAGAACTTTGTTCAAATTTTCCAAACAACAATAGTTTGCAATAGAACTTATATAAGCAAACACTAGGAATAATGCTGTTCATTTGAGAATGTAAAGGCCACCACTGCCCCATCCTAAGACTATGTGTAGAAATTAATATACATGATGTGCCTAAGTTAAATACATCAACAACTCACAGAGTTCATTCATTCATGAACTTGATAATAATCGAACTCACACTATATGAGTGAAGGAAAGACTAGAATAACACTACACGAGCAGAGCTACTCGGTCTGTCATATTTACCATAAAAAGTCGCTCTCTTACTTTAAAAACTTAATTTAATAATAATGAAGTGTTTGCCTCCCGGGCACAAGCGAGCTGGCAAGCCTGGGGTAATATGGGTTTAGCGACCCGGCAACGCAGGTTCGAATCCCGTCTGGGTTGGTATCCTGGCTTCTCTCTCCCCTAGACCTCTACCAATTCGTGCACATCCCGCGATTTAAATCCCACCCAGATAAGAGGTCTCTGGTTCAAGTAGGGTCTGAATATCGAGTCTTACTCTTTTAAAGAATAATAATGAAGTTTTTTTCTCATATCAATTCAGGTGAAACTTTATTTGGATTCAATTTAACTATCAACATATACTCCAACAATATTCATAAACAGAGAAAATAATAAGACTCGCGTTTAGATGGTAGCAACAAAATCACTTAACTATGATAATAATTTCCGGTAATGATAGAAGCAGATAATATAATACCATTACCAACACTCTTGTTCTTTGTTCCATCTCCAACAATACTTGTCTGCTCTCTCCGTCCTTCCATCTCTCTTCGGTGAAAGAGAGAGAGTGGCCATCAAAATTAGAGGGAAAATTAAATATAAAAATACTGGTATGATAAGTCACAATAGTTGGCCAAACAATCCTTAAGTTACTACTTAGGGGTGTATTGAATTAGGATTTTAATAGATTTTTTTAAATTTAAAAGTTTAATGGTATTCAATTAGGATTTTAAAATCATCAATGCAAGACTGATGGTATTCAATTAGGACTTTTAAAAGATTAAAAGACGTACGTTGATATTAAAAACTTACGGATTTTGAAGTATTTAATTAAATGATGTAATCTATGAGACTTTTCAGTATGTGATATAAATACCAAACCCATAAAAAATCACACACTTTTACATCTGATTCTCACGTTGATTTGTGTTGGGAGAAGATGAACAGACTTGAAAAGTAACAACAACAACAAAGAAAATGTTCTCATCTTTTCTCTTCACATGCTTGCTATTATTATTATTTTTTTGTTTCTATTTGCATTATTTGTTTGGAAGCTATATATATGAATTCTTTAATTGCAATAATCTGATACAAAAAGTTTCTATTTTGTTAATCTGTTTTATGTATTTTTTGCTTCATATAGATTCTTCAATTTTTCCGAAATTTGTGAGTTCGGTAAGAAATTTGGTGATGATTGCTTTGGAAATCTGACTTTATTTTGTAAAGTAAAAAGTTGTTGCTTTATGGATATAAGTTTTGATTATATGTCTTTGAGGGTACTAGGATTGAATTGGTTGTGATTTTGTTCAAATAATATGTTAAAGATTACACCTTTGATTTTACATGTTTCAGCTTCCTTATAATGATTATTATGGTAGGAATAATGAATTTTATCTCATTTGATGTGTGTGATATTATGTGTGATATATGATTATAGTAGTAAAAGAAGTTTCTCTTACATGTATGATGTAGTAAAATGAAGGATTCACAACAAAGAAAGGACAAAGGAAAAGGAAAAAGTTCTGATAATTATGAACTTTGGACCAAGGAAGAAAGCGATTTCTTGTTAGAGCTATTGGTTGATGGTATCAGCCGAGGGTGGTGTGGTACTAATGGTTCGATAAGTAAGCAAACAATAGAAAAAAAGAGTACTTCCTCGCCTAAATGAGAAAATCGTGCCTCCTAAAACATATAACAATTATGTGAGCTGAATGAGATCGTATAAGAAGCCGTTTGACAAAATGACTACTCTTATGCGTAACAACTCTGGATTTAAGTGGGACCCAATTACAAAGAAGTTCACGGCTAGTGATGAAGTATGAGAAAATTACTTGAAGGTGAGCTTCATATTATAAGTTATGTCACTTACTAGCTTGCTCTAATATTTTATTTATAATATATTAACACTCATCAAATTTTTTCCTATGCTAGTCTCACCCAAGTCACAAGAACCTTCAGACAGAAAGTGTTACTAATTATGCTGATTTAAAAATTGTGATTGGGGGTGCAACTGCTACTGCAAATGGTTCACTTGCATTAGGTGTCGATGATACCGATGCAACAACTTTTAGGGACTAGGAAAACTTAAATTTTGGGATGGAAGACTTTACATATGATGCTGCCAATGAGACATTTGTAGCACCAAGTCATTATTAACCATCATTCCAACCTTCATCACTAAACGAACTAGATCCGAGTATGAAGGGAGTTCTAACTCAATTAGTTTCACCAATCAAGCCAAAGTTCTTGAAACCATATCCACCAATTTTGAGAAAATATATTCTCTAACGGAGAAAAGAGAAAGAGATGGAGAGAATAGTGTTTGGGATGCTATGAAGGATGTACCAAACTTGGATGACAAAGCTCGATTCGTGGCGATTGAATTGCTTAATACTAAAGTAAAACGAAACATGTTCTTAAAGATGTCACCCGAAGAGCGCTCATCTTGGACATCCTTCAAATTGGGATGAATTGTTATTTGGATCACCTTGTTTTTGGTTGAAAATTGTTTACTTTGAATCGTTGAACTATGAATTTGATTTTTAGTATTTTTGTTGAACTATGTATTTTGGTTGAACTATGCATTTGGTTTAATTTGTTATATTTTGATTGAACTTTTTCCTATTTTTGAACTATGTATTTTGGTTGGACTACATAATTTTTATTTCATATGAAATCCTAGAGCAAATCTGTTGATTCTTTGGATAATACAAAAAATATCCCAAGTGAATCATAAGAGAATAATACAATTACAATCTATTAAAATCATAAGTAAAATCTTGTAATTACAAATCATGCTGAAATCCATTACATAAAAATCATGTGATTACAGTCTATTACAATCCATTACCAAATACAAGTGATACCCAACATACATATCCATATCTGAAGGTTAAGTATCCTTCGAACCCACTAATACCAATTTGCAATATACACATCCCTATCAATCAGACATCAATCCGACATTATAATATGTATACACATAATGTTTTACAAAATAATAATAATTGAATGGGATATTAATTTGGTTTTGTGTGGCAGCAACGATGGTAGAAGGATGACAAGGGGATGGGACTTTCAGATATGGGAAGAAGAACATATGGAAGACTACTTTTTTTTATCAAAAGTTGGGGAAGAAGATGGAGGCAGTGGTGGTGGCGGAGAGTAGGGATATTTATGGTTCAGTTTGGTTCGGTTATACGCATTTTTCAAACCAAACCAAAATATTCGGTTTGACATTTTTTTAAACCAATCCAAACAATTCAAAATTTAAAACCAATGTATTTGGTTTGTATCGATTTGGTTTGGTTTGGTTGCTCGGTTTGTGTGGGATACAAAATATATTAATTATAAAATAAAAATAAAACAAAAATACTTATATAATTACTAAGTTGCTAAAAATATATAAAAAAAATATGTCTATTGTCTTCACAAGTTAAACAAAATAATGAAACATACATTATTGATCTTAATTCTTAAACTTAAAAATCACATACAAGGAAAAAAAAAAAGCAAAAACAAACAAAAATACATCATTATTATTGCAAAATAAAACAAAAGTTGCATGCGAACCTAAAATCATATACCAATAACTCTTCAATCTCTTGCTTTAACACTTGAAGAATTTGTTTGTCATGGGTATAAATAAGAAGTTAAATACTCCCTTCATCTCAAAATAGTGTTAACATTTAGATTTTTCACACAGATTAAGACATTCCTAAAAACAATAAGAGTAAAAGTCAAAAGATTAATATATCACAATTAACTATTCATTGGATATTGGTATTGTAGTTAGAAGAAGACTAAGAAGAGGGGAAACAATGATAAAAGTTCATTAAATATTCATTGATATTGCAAATGTTAACATTATTTTGGATAAAAAATTGAAAGTCAAAATGTTAACACTATTTTCAGACGGAGAGAGTATGTTTTATTGCAAAAGAGTCATCTAATATATATATATATATATATATATATATATATATATATATATATATATATATATAATATTTGGTTTGGTTCAGTTTGGATTGGATTATAACATTTTCTAAACCAAACCGAAAGTTTGGTTTTAATTTAGTCCAAACCGAAACCAGTCCAATGCACTGCTCAAACCGAAAAATCGGTTTGGATTGGCCGGTTTTGGTTTTTCTTGAACACCCCTAGCGGAGAGTGGTGTTGATGGAGGGGTATTAAGAAATATGGTGGGTGAGTTTTCTTTAAAGAAGATGAAAAAAGATATTAAAAAAAAGGAAAATATTTTTATTGATTTTTAAAAGAAAAAATTGTGAAGTGACTATTTTACCTTGTTTAATAGAGCATGTGTGTCGCACATGTCAAATTCTGCCGAATTCCGCCGCATAAGTGGTGGCGGAGACTCTGTCTGTTGTTCGTAAATTGATTAGGAACTATTCAGGCCGAAATTATAAAATGGAGACTAACTTGGAGAAACGTAATTTGCGGGGGGACTAAAGAAGCAAATTTCCCTTAATTTTAGTTTCATAAATTATTTCTTAAAAAGTGAAAGTCCTCGTCACTGCTCTAAAAGTGGAATTTAGTGGATAGCGACACATGCCAACAAATGTGGAAGTCCAACTAACTTAAAGTAAAAATATTATGGCAAGGCCTTTATTACCACTTAAGATTGGTGATATGAGTTATCAAGTGTTGGTTTTGAACAGGCATCACGATAGCTCAGTGGAAACGGTTATCCAACGCAGGGCTTCGGTCCTACTTTCGATCCCTGTACCCCCAACCCCAACCCCATCCCCCCCTCCCCCACCCAAAAAAAAAAGTGCTGGTTTTAAGAGTTTTTTATTATATTGGTCATGATTTTCAAATGGTACTACTTTTTGTGCTTTTTTTTACATCAACGAATTCTTTAACCAAAGACGAGTTCTTAGAATTCGTTTTTGGCTCACGTCAACCTAGAATCCGTATTTCCCCCTCTGTAAGTCCACATCAAATTTCTTCTTTTTCCTCATATCTCAGCAGTAAAATAGAACCATAACCCCACAATGATACCATGTTGTTCCCCCTACGCAATTTATTGATGGATTTGATTTTATTTCGAGTTTTTTGTTTGAGTTCTGCAATGCTGATTGATTTTCTTTGTATTTTGGCACCCACTTTTTTTTAAAAAAAAATGAGTAGGAAAAATATAAACGCGAGATTTCAAATCAAAGTTCACTCCAAAGGAGTTACTAAAATAATACTTAAAGAAAATTACAATGAAGTGACTACAACGAATTGGAAAAAAAGTTGACTACTCTCGCAACCCTAACGTGTCGACCATAATCTTAACATCAATTGCAAGGTGCAGGGAAGAAGGTAACCATGTCATCGTGTAGTGAAACCTTTTGCCCCGGCTAAATCATCTCAACCATCTAAGTTACATTTGTGGCCCACCCCAATTGATGAAGAACCCTAATAGGGAGACCGTACTAAGACCCAACAACTAGAGTTGACTCAAGGGAAATAATATTTCTCTAACTTGAAGATTAGAACACGTGGAATATTGGGGATAAAGACCTCAAGAAATGCAAAGGCTCCAAGCAACCAACATATAGCCTCTAAGAGATTGGGGATGAAGACCTCAAAGAAATCAAAGGCTCTAAACAACCAACATATAACCTCTATGGATGAAGTGACACCACAACTAGGGATCTAGCTAGTTTATACAGTCAAGAATGAAAGAAAATCCTAAAGAAAATCAATAACACAACAATGAAGGATACACTTCACAATATATTATCAAAAGCTGAATAACAATGTTGACGAAATCTCCTTCATATCGTGGGAGATTTTGGCCATCCCTAACATAGCCAAATCCTATTTGGTTTTGAATTGAAGCTAAGTAATAAATTTAGCAACCAACAAAATTAATAACTAATAGACAATATTTCCTTATTTAAGCCAACAAAAATGAAATTACTAAAAGCATTAATTAAATAATAACTAAACTTGGACAACAAGCTCATAAATCTCGCCTAAAAAACTGGACAACATGTTGTGGCAATTTAAAAGACGACTTAGAACTCCAAAATGACATAATACGATCTTGTGACCTTCAAGCACGTTGTAGATTTGTCTTTTAACTTTCCAATACGTCTTGAATCAGCTCCATTGGATTCCTATATCGGAATTTATGCACATTACAACAAACTGTCTCAAAGCTGAAATTAGTGTTGACCCAAGTTGATAAAGATTCTCATCACGTAGAGGTTTTCATTCTCCAAAATGAGTGATGTGATGTAATAGATTGATTCATAGAAAATATAATACTTTTGATAAAAATGATAATTATGTTATTCTAAAAAATAACAATATTGTTATTATTCTTTCTTTTTAACATTTTGCATTATTCTTGAGTGTTTTTTTTTTCTTTCCTTTTCTACCAACACTTTTTTAAGTGACAAAAGTTTCAGATTCTTAATAAAAACAAATAAAAAATTTAACTTCGCTTGTTGGTTGACGATTTTTCTTTTTTTATTGGAATGGTTAAAATAATTATGTATTGTATTTCAATATAGTTTATCCATAGTCAACTTTTAGATTGCCCCAATATTTAAATATGCTTCGCCACTGCTGAGAGGGATATAGAAGTATTCTGAATAGAGCCGATGTGAGATGTAGTTTTATAACATGACGATTTTTGATAGTATATATTGGATATAGAAGTATTTCTACAATCCGTCTTCTAGGATTTTCGAATAAATAACCTTTAGACCATCTTAGATGTTCTTCTATATGTGCTTTTGATATTTTGCTATTGGCTTTGCTTGGGGTTGGAAGTTTCTTTGTAATTCGTTAAGTTTTTGTACGGAGAGATTGTCAAATGCCTCAAAATAATTAAGGTCGGACGAATCTGTCTGAAAAACAACAGGGATCGGTTTAGGTGGGGAATCATGGGAGAATTTTTTGACCTCACTCTCCCTCTCAGAAGCACCCTCAATTACAAATTATTTCACAGGCTTCTTCTTAGGAACCATGGTCCTGCAATTTTTCGAGGGATTTCAAACCATCCAGACCGCCCTTTTACTACCATATTTCATATTCTTTAAGCAAAAGAATTGCAAGTGAGTACCTTTTTAAATTTCTCTTCTTTTATGAAATATATTAACTTGGATCCATTAATCAGAAAATAGGAAAGTTTCTCTGCAACTCTTACTTGTCTGGTAGTCAACTAAGATTATAAAGACCAGTTTTTCTGTTCAATGTTCTTAGTTCTTCGTATACAGGAAAAAATGGGTTCTAGATCTGTTTATCATTTTGATCTATCGTAAGATATTGGAACTACAGCTTGCTATATAACATGAGTTTATTGAAGAAATCATGCGTGCGTATGGATTTCAATAGTTTTACTGTTTCATGGTAGGAAACTTTGGCTTAAAAAAACTTAGTTGGTGTTTTCTGTATCGAGTTTGGTGGCTTATTGTCTTCTTAAAAGATCTTGAAAAAGAATTACTTACTCCTTTTCATAATACAAATCATTTTATCTTCTTTTTTTTTACCTCTTTAATCATAATATTGTGGTATAGGGAAAGAGAGAGTTTGGTGGTTGAAACTTAGAAGGAATAAACTAAATTCCTTAAGGTTATAATAGGAACAATACTAATCGTCTTTCTCTTCCTTAATCTATATTAAAATACCTAGAAGGACTTATATTACGACACGGAGGGTTTATATTGCATAATATTTGTGGGGTAGGACTCCTGAAATAAGAAGAGTTGTCATACAAATCTGGCCATTAGTGTTGAGAATCCCACATTGACTAGCTCGTGAGCATACCTCTTGAGGGATTTAGTTAGATCCAATTTCATTTTTAACATGGTATCAAAGCCACCTAATCCGATGTTGGGCCCCATTGATGTTCACGCTCCATATGCCCAGCCCTGGGCGTGAGGGGGTGTATTGAGAATCCCACATCAGTCAGCTTGTAAGCATATTTGCAATATATAAGTCTTGGGTAATCATTCCTCTTGAGGTCCATTTTTAACAATTAGGTGAGTACATCCTCTCCCCTCGTCTTTACACTTCCTGATACTCATTTAGGATAAAACTTGTGTTATCCCTGCCAAACTGATGTTATGAATCCTCTTGGGAGAAAGTAGAGGAAACTAATAAAAACTGAGAAACTGAAATTGATAACACAGGCAGCCAATGACTATAATTACTTCTATCAGAAAAGAAAGAAGGAGCAGAATGATTAGTCTGGTGCTCTCTAGATTCAAAAAGAATAGAATATAAACAAAATAAGTTTATAGAATGATGTAAAGTGATCAAAGAATTTCAGTTCTGAATTGGATAGGAACTCAACTTATAAAAGCCAAAGTCTCATATAAGATTTAACCCTTGAAACAATAATAACTTTGGACAATCCAAAATAATGGGAAAAAAAATTCCAAACAAGAAAGTCTCTCAACACTTCAAAAGAGGAATGCTTCTATCATATTCAGCATGATTGTTTATTCTACAATGTAGCAATGGTCTTTGCTCCTCTTTTTTCCCCCCTTGTTTCATCACTATAACTAGGCATAATCCTACTTTGAGTTTCTTGTGTTTGAAACCCTATTTAGTTGCAAGAATAAATTTTACGTACTACCTTTCTAAATTAAGCCTGGGTATAAAATTTTCCAATGCTTTTTCAAAATTGATGAAGCATCTTTCCAATCTGAAGGAGACATTATGAGAAATATACTGTTCAGGCAACCCACTGAGGGAGAAATGAAACTCAAGGCTCAAGTGGCTCCATCTATAATTCGCCAAGGATCCTTCAAACTACATGCAATAATGATACAGTACTGATTAATCCAAAAAGGGACTCTAGCGGAAGTAAGTAATTCACGTTCTTAAAAACCTTCTTGTCGTGGATATCAGTTGTCCTTGCAATTTCTTGAATAACTTGAAGATAATCGTGATTGTGACTGGAAGAAATCAAAGGGTGCCCCTGATCCAAAAGACCGTCTTGTAGCAGTAGGAGAATCAGATAGCAATGGTTCATATACTGGACTCCGGTTCTTGGGTTGTGAGATTGACAATGGAGAAAGGTCTTTCTCTAATCTTGATTGCTGCTCAATGGTTCCCAATGACAAAATTGGTCCACCCAAGCGTTCAGCCTGCTGAAGTATGTTGATTTTACTTGGTCTGTATGTATATCTGAAGTACTTGAGAGCCAGAACGGGACCCATACCAGCCATAACGATGAGCTGAAATCATTCATGTTTCTGTTAGCACATCAGCAACAAAAAAAAAGTGCCTGCTGACGAGTCTCGGGAATTTAACAACAAAGGTTTGTCAGGATAAACAAAAGAAATATTTTGTCCCTTGGAGTTCTTTGAAGAACTTTGATGGATTAAAAAAATAATAATAATAATAATAACCAAGCAAGCAAGCAATGCACAGAAAATTCTTTTTTTTTTTCTATTCTGAGAATAATGCAGGTCAATTTTACAGAGATATTCATAATATTCAAAGCATTGTCATTTTGATCCGTTAGATAAAAAAGGTTCCAAATTGTTGATTGATGAATTGATTTTCATTATGATTGATTGGTTGTATCTTGTATTGATTCTCTTATTTATTGTATTCCTTAATTAGTGATTTAGTAATCAATGGGATTCTCATAATTATAGTATCATTGTAAATATGGTAATTGGTATACTATAAATATACAATAGATGAGAGTTTTTCATTATGATTGATTGGTTGTATCTTGTATTGATTCTCTTATTTATTGTATTCCTTAATTAGTGATTTAGTAATCAATGGGATTCTCATAATTATAGTATCATTGTAAATATGGTAATTGGTATACTATAAATATACAATAGATGAGAGTTTTTTCTCTAACTCAAACATTCACGATTCCGCATTTATTCTCATTTTTCTCTCTAATTTTCTATTCTACATTGTATCAGAGCCACCTAGTTTGTTGTTGGGCCCCCTATTATTGTTCACGGTCCAGATGTTCAGCCCTGGCCGTGAGGGGGTGCGTTAAAGATCCCACAACAACTAGTTTGTGTGCATATTTACAATATATAAGGCTTGGGCAATATATAAGGCTTGGTATTAGAGCTAGGGGGAGAGTATTTTTGAAACCGAAGTTCATCCCGGTTTTGCTTAAATCTTTAGGCCGAAGTTCATTCCGGTCTATCGTGCCAAATCTTTCTATTCTAAACCGAAGTTCATCCCGGTTTTTGCTCAGATCTTTAGGGTGAAGTTCATTCCGGTCTATTGTGTGATTTCTAATCTAATCCGAAGTTCATTTTGATTCTTTCAAACTTTTGATAATGGAATCCAATGGACGCACTGTTAGTATTGCTCAGTTGACCCAAACAAGAGACTCTGATGACACTCTTGCCAAGTAATTTCAGGAGTTTCTACGGTTCCGAGCATCCAACAAAGCTACCACTACTATAGACCGGACTGGGTCTCCACTGCTTTTGTCTCACATTCAGAGGAATCACCATGGATCTTTGATTCAGGTGCTTCTGACCATATCTCTGGTAATCCTGCTCTTTTTACTAATATCACTCCTTCTAAATTTTTATCTTCAATCACTTTGGTTGACGGGTCTAATCTAATGCTACTGGAGTAGGTATGGCTTCGCCCCTTCCCTCTATGCCATTATCCTCAATCTTCTATTTGCCCAATTGTCCGTTCAATTTGATTTCGATATATCAATTAACTCGGTCTCTAAATTGTTCCGTCACTTTCTCTTCTGATTCTGTTGAGGTACGGGACCGGAGTACACGGCAGACGATTGGCACCAGACATGAATATCAAGGACTCTACCACCTTCTACTCACACCATCTCCTACTGCTTATCCTTCTATTGCAGATTCTCTTCACTCCTACATAATCACTATGGTCATCCTAATCTTTCAAAGTTGTGGCACCTCGTTCCAAGCCTCTCAAAATTAAATGTCTTAGAATGTGAATCATGTCAGCTTGGGAAACATTCCCGAAATTCCTATCCAGCTAGACTCAATAAAAGAGCTGCATCTCCTTTTCTTTTAGTTCATAGTGATATTTGGGGTCCTAGTCGGGTTGATTCCATAATGGGATTTCGATATTTTGTTACCTTTATAGATGATTTTTCTCGATGCACTTGGTTATATATGATGAAAACTCGATCTGAGGTGTTCACCATTTTTCAAAAAAAAAAAAAATTGCTGAGGTGAAAAGTCAATTTGGGTTGTCCATTAAGACCTTACGAAGTGATAATGCCCGTGAATATTTTTCCATTCCCTTTTCTTCTTTTCTAGATTCAGAAGGCATCCTTTATGAATCCTCATGTCCTGATACACCTCAAAACGGGGCGTAAAAATAGGCATCTTCTTGAGACTGCATACACCATGATGATACACAACAATGTCCCATTACTATTTTTGAGTGATGTTGTCCTAACAGTTTGTCACCTCATCAATCGAATGCCATCCTCCGTTCATTCCCAATGTCCCCATTCCCTTCTTTTTCCACATGATGAACCATCTAAACTTCCTCTTCGGGTTTTCGGGAGTCTTTGTTTTGTACGGGATATTACACCAGGAAGGGATAAGCTATCTGCTAAGTCGCTTGTGTGTATCTTCTTAGGATACTCTCGTTTTCAGAAAGGATACAAATGTTATTTTCCAGATTCACATAGATTCTTGATCTCTGTCGATGTCACATTTTTTTATTCCACCCCGTTTTTCTCTCCAAACTCATCTGATGTTACTACTGTTCCTCCAAAAGGATGTCTGGCCTTTCTTTGTTCCAGTTTCCTTACTTCCTTCATCAAGTCCAACATTATCTCCTTCCGAGCCATCAGAATCATCTCTTCCCGAGCCACCAGAATCATCTCATCCCGAGTCATCAAAGTCATCTCCTCCCGTCTTTGCAATCTCTAGACCTCGGGATTTTTTTTTCCCAATATCTCTTTTTCCACAAACTTATCAAAGGGGCCCTAGAGATATTCTGTTCAACGACTCCTCGGTGCAATCATCTATCCCTATTCCGTCTCCGGATCCTCTACAATAATTGTGACGATGCGACAGGTCTACTAGTAATGCTCGTCTTATATATAATTGTGTAAGTTATCATCGTCTTTCTCCTTATGCATCTTCTGTGTCTTATTTATCTTCCATTTCTATACCTAAAACTGTTCAGGAGGCCCTGTCCCATCCTGGCTGGAGGCAGGCCATGTTGGATGAAATGGAAGCTCTTCATTCTTCTGGCATATGGGAACCTGTTCCTTTACCCCCTGGGAAAATCTGTTGTTGGCTGTCAATGGGTGCTTACTATTAAGGTTGGGCCGGATAATGAGAATGATCGATTGAAAGCTCGCTTGGTTGCAAAAGGGTATACTCATAGTTGGTTTAGACTATGGTGATACTTTCTCTCCCGTTGCAAAAATGACCTCCGTTCGTCTTCTCATCACTATGGCAACTATGCGACATTTGCATCTATATCAATTAGATATTAAAAATGCTTTTCTACATGGAGACTTACATGAAGAGGTTTATATGGAGCAACCACCGAGGTTTGTGCTCAGGGGGAGTCTGTAAGGTTTGTCGGCTCCGACGGTCTCTCTATGGTCTTAAACAATCTCCGCGTGCTTGGTTTACTGAATTCAGTGCAGTTGTCTGCAAATTTGGAATGATTCGCAGTCAGGCATATCATTCGGTCTTTTATCGACTCAAAGATAACTTGTGTATTTATCTTGTTGTTTATGTCGATGATATTGTCATCACAGTTAATGAATTCGGAAGGTATAAACCAACTAAAGAATCACTTGAACCAGCATTTTCAGACCAAGGATTTGGGCAAGTTAAAGTACTTTCTTGGGATTGAAGTAGCTCAATCTAGTCATGGTATTTGTATTTCACAAAGAAAGTATGATTTGGATATTCTCAAGGAAACTGGGATGCTCGACTCTAGACCTGCGGACACTCCGATGGATCCGAATGTGAAACTTCTACCTAGACAGGGGGAGCCATTACAAGATCCAAGCAGTTATCGGCAACTGGTAGGGAAATTAAATTACTTAACCGTTACTCGTCTAGATATTTCATTCGTTGTGAGCACCCTAAGTCAGTTCCTTGATTCACCATGTGATAGTCATTGGGTTGCTATTGTTCGTATCATGAGATACATCAAAAGATCTCCAGGTTGTTGGATATACAGATGCTGATTATGATGGATGTCTCTCAACCAGACAATCAACTTCCGGTTATTGTGTTTTATTTGGAGGGGAATTTAATTTCTTGGAAAAGCAAGAAACGTGTGGTTTCACACTCTAGTGCAGAAGTTGAATATAGGTCTATGGCGCTTGGAACTTGTGAGTTGATCTGGTTGAAGCAATTACTTACTGAATTGAAGTTTTGCCACATATCTCCCATGGAGTTGGTGTGTGACAACCAAGCTGTTTTATATATTGTCTCTAATCCAGTTTTTCACGAGAGAACTAAATACATCGAAATTGATTGTCACTTTGTCCGAGAAAAGTTAATCTCAAAGGATATTGTCACGTCATTTGTTGGTACCAACGATCAACTTGCAGATCTACTTACTAAATCTCTAAGAGGGCCAAGAGTGGAGTACTTATGCAGCAAGCTTGGAGCATACGATTTGTATGCTCCAGCTTGAGGGGGAGTGTTGATTGATGAATTGATTTTCATTATGATTGATTGATTGTATCTTGTATACCTTAATTAGTGATTTAGTAATCAGTGGGATTCTCATAATTATATGATCATTGTAAATATGGTAATTGGTATACTATAAATATACAAGAGATGAGAGCTTTTTCTCTCATTCAAACATTCTCAATTCCGCCTTTATTCTCATTTCTCTCTCTAGTTTTCTATTCTACACAAATAAAGAAAAGAAGGAAACAAGACGATGACTGACATCTACAAAAGGGCTAAATGTTTTTCTATTTAAATAGAGGTGTACAAGGAAATGAGAGAGAATCGAGAAGAAAACTTACAATCATAGTAATCCAGTACGATGGCTGTCCACAAAGGCGGAACATTATTGTGTACATCCCTGATGATGGCAGTGCACTGAGAATCAAGTTGATCACGTAAAATGCAACCAGATTTCCCCAAATGGCAAGATGTTGCAATACTGTAAAGGAACTGTAAAACATTCAATTGAAAGTTTAGGTGTTAAAACCAACTCAAACAAATCTGATCAGCATACTTAATTAGCTGGTATGTAGTAAACTTGGTTCACAGCTATCTGCATAAGAAGCTACTGAATCGATTTTATTTCAAGAAGCAATCACTTTTAAAGGTAAGCAATCGTAAAATGTCTGGCTCAAAGAATGCTCTTCGTATCACAGAGGCACCCTTGGTTCCCCAGCTTAAATCAAGAATCTTACTGATTTGTTTGTGAGATAGGGAATTTAATATTTAATACAGAAGCTAGTTTGATCAGGAGATGCCTATATTCACTTCAACTAATTCCCAGCATGGATATATGAAGGATTACTTACTTGGTCTCCAAGACAATAACAAATGCCTGCAACCAAATACATCCAGAAAGTGCAACCATTGACAACTCTTCCATTTCACTTTTCTCAAAAGCATATGAATGTATGCTGATGACAAACACAACAATCGCCTGAACATAATAGGCAAACCAAGTAAGCAAAACCAAGTATTTTCAGAAGGGAAAAAAAAAGAATGAACTTCTTAAACTTGGTGATGGAATAATTCAGGAGACAGGAATCAGCAAGTTTTAGGTATGGGGAGGTTTGCCCAGATACAATCCTTAGGAAATGTAAAGCCACCAAGCACGTATGATTGCTTACGGGTATTGATGAAAAGTTCAACTAGTTTGCCTAAATATTTTGTCCCCTGTTGTTCCAAAAGGTATTCATAATAACACATCAGAAATTGTTGCCCATTTGACATGATGATGAAGTATTTTAGTTTAAGCAACATATAGTCAGTGTTGTAAAATTCGGCCTAGTCGGCACCTAACTGACTAGTCGGGGTAAAAAATCGCTTGACCATCTTAATCGGTCAAAATAGGACAAAAATCGGTCAAATTCGGTAAAAAATAGTCAAAGTCAGTCAAAATCCGTCAAAATGACTTTGATGACTTTTTTTTTAAACTCAATTTTCTGCCCAAAACTACGTCGTTTGATTATTTTAGTATTTGAACTTGTTATTACTTATTATGGTATTGAATTTAATTATTATGGATGGACTTTGTGTACTTTGATTTTACTAGTATTTGATTGTTAAATTTTTTATGGAATTTTGTTTGACTAGTATAATATATAGGATAAGGGAATTTTAAAAAATCCCGTTGTAATCTAGGTAAGCCGACTAGTCGTCGGCTACTTGCTAGTCGCCAATCTGGCGGCCGACTAGCGACTTCTGCAACATTGCATATAGTAGGCATATATTTTACTGAAGCAGGAGAAGGAATAATTTTTGAAGTAATTAATTGTCCAAGTCTAACTTTGCAAGCTCTATCAATTCAAATGGCAGGCCTTATGCCATTTTTGCTCCTTCAGAGCAAATGCAGAGCTTTAGAAGAAACAATCAGATGAAGGTAAAATTCAGTTCACAAAAAAGATGAAATTGATATAGCTTGTTTGACCAGGATCTAACAAACAGTTCACGGGTTTAGACGAAAAGGATCACAAATCTACAAAATTAAAATCTTCGAACATTGATGGTTTAACTTATTGTATTTTAACCCGTATTCAATCATGGATTTAAGTAATTGTTAATCACTTTCAAATCCACCTTGAAATCTGAGATAATTTAGTGGAAACGGATATCAAATTCTCCTTAAGAGACTTTTATGTGCTAAACCCTGTGGTCCTGAATGAACAGTAAGTTGATTTGTTTCTTAAATCATTTCAAATTCATGATAGTTCCAAAAGGAGGCACTTACATGAAAGAGAGATCGTCCAAACCATCCGGCGAATGTGCTAGGATTCAGAAGCCTGTTCCGAACATGATTGCACATCAGAAGAAAGAAGAGGCATATATAATATAAAGAAAATTCAAACTAACAAACATCTAAAACCTAAACAAACTCCAAGAAACAAAGTTGAGAAATAATAGTTCAGTTTCGCATATTAAGGACCTAACCTTCCTGCTTGGCAATAAAACAATATTTGAGGATGCTGCATTACAGTTCTCTCACTAAGATCTTTGTCAAGAATGCTTACTAATACAGGGATGCTAGTGTAGAAGACATTGTATGCCATCAGACTAACAGAATTAAAAAGACTGGTTCCTGAGACACCTGAAACAAGAGAGAAACTGAAGATATTCTCAAGTTAGTATAAAGAAATATCTAATTGGATGAACATCCATGTAACCAAGATGTGGCAGGAGCTTAAGGTGGTCTAATTCAGGTGAACTTACAAGATCTGAATAAAACATATCAGCAAGGATTTGTAGAAGGAATACTGAGAAAGAAACGCTGTACGATTGTATGAATACCGCCCGTGAACAAGTATAAGTCTTTTCAGAAATCTGAATTCTGCAAACCCAGAATAGCAGCAGATGTTAATCCGGACTACCTAATTAAGAAGATTCTAGCAATAAACTGAACATAATGATGCCGAACATGAAAGGGATCAATTTCTAAAAATCAGTAGTTTTAGAAATTTTATTTTATTTCAGTTTAGTGTTCTGTTGCATAGAGTCCTAGAATTATAGGTTTTTTAGTAGCTCTTAGATTGCAGTAGATTTATGGAACTTAGAGTTTCTGGCTTCGATCTCTAAATTGAGTTGGTTGGGACTCTTTTAAGAGTTTATTCTTAGATTTCTTGGAGTTTAGTTTTTCAGTCTACAAATACAGGAGCTTTCATCTCAACATTGTATGCTATGAATATCCAATGATAAGAGTCAACAATGTTTGCAAATCTGGTGTTATGACACAATCAAGCCTAAGGTGCAACGCCTTACATTCGTAGGTGTGAGGTCTAGGACTTTATTCTCTTAATGTGATGTTAAGGGATTTATCTTCTATTCTTTCTGTGTTCTTTCATGATTTCCAGTTCTAATTAGAGCCTGCTTTGTTTCTATAAGGTTACGTGATCTAATGTTTTCTTGCGGGGCAGCTTTTGCTAAGTTTGTCCCTTTTTTTCTTCTTTTGTTTTCCCGAGTTTTGCCAAGTTTGACCTGCATCACATAAGAAAGTCATCTATAATGCATAATGACACAAATTAACTACACACACACAAGAGGAGGCAGGAGGAGCACAGGCAGAGGGTGAAGGACTGGAGAGTGACAGTATAAAAGAATGATCAGAAACAATTTCTACAAGTATGTGGACCATTATGGGAAACATAAAGACCCACTTCCAATACTATAATCAGCTGCCCTAGCTGCCTGCAATCCTTCTCTCCCACTTATGCCTACTCCAATGTCAGCCTGTTGAATCATTCTCACATCATTGCCACCGTCTCCAATAGCCAACGTTCTATACTCGCATGATTTTAATAATTCTACAAGCTGAAAAAATAGTAACATGCATTTCAGAAAGTTTTGCAAGAAAGAAAGAAACCATAATTAACGGATCTGTAAATTTTAGGAAAGAAGAGTACTGCAATGACATTATTCAAATTATAGTATCCTAATTCTGCATAAGAGAAGGAAAAAATAAAAGATAAACACGGTGTTGTCAATCGCGGATGGCGGATTATGGTGGCAAGCCAAAAAAATGCCATAACGTTATAGCGGAGCATAAAACACTGCATAATCTAATAAAAAGCAAAAAAACAACACGAATCAAACAAATAACTCAAAAGTCATAGCGCCATGGCGGCGCCATTGCATATACCGGTGGCTGCAGAAACCGCCAGGCCATAGCACCATTTGACAACACTGGATAAACATAAGTCCAAAACTAATTTTCCTACATTGAGAGACCCAGAGAAATTAATATCAAAACTGGCAACAAAATTTCCTCAGTCACCTTTTAAATGTCCATGGCAAAATCTTTCATATCTTCATAGTGTTCACAACTTCTATTTTTTCTTTTCTTTTAATTTTATAGGTCATGAATTGGTCGGACTTTCCATAGGAAGCAGCAAAGAACAAATTACAGAACATATGATCGCTACAGGAGTAACTTTAACCAAATATGAATTAAGAACATAACAGCTAAGTTATGAAATCTCCAGAAGATTATTTTTACTCAGCCACGTAAGTGTTTCAGGGAAGTTGAATCAACATCATTTACTAGTTACTCGAATTTCAGATATCCGCAAACTTCATTTAGCAGAATGCTGCATCTATTAAATAAAAAATAATAATCATCCGACCCTTACGTGGGTGGACTGCAAAAAGTTGCATGCTTATTTTCTTTTTGGTTGGAGCTAAACTTCATTACATGGACTAATAGGTGTCAACTGCAATGCATCAGACATTTTCCGGCCTCAAAATTGAATGAGTTAAAACTACAATTTCCCAACAATTCTCCAGCAAAGACGTCTTATCCTTTTGTGGCAAATCGCTTTTATGCACAGTAAATTTCTACGGGGCAAAGAGATATGGAGTTCCTATAAGACATCATTTATAAACAAATCACACAGTACACTATCCGACTATACAACAGATATTGAGTTTCTACAAAATTATAATGTGACAAGAGACGTGATGCTTCAAATTTCTGAATTATGTTTTAAGAATAATGCAGCTGTACTTACCTTGCAAGGATTAAAAGCAGAGAGGACATAGTTTAGGGGTGAATTGGTGTGTTAACAATTTATGGCCAGAGATAAAGTTCCTAAAGATTATTTTTTGATTTTAAAATCCCCAAACAATTTACTATTGGTATACAAGGTCCTTCCGTCTAAAAAAATGTTAGTCAACTGTTAATTTAAATTTTTTACCAAGTCAACAAAAAATATTTTAGAGGTATAATCGGTATATCACATTAAAATATAACCCCTTCACCCATTTTTTTCTTGCATTTGTTCTTGGAGTTGAGAAGAGAATAGAAGGGAAGAGACAATGGGGATGTTGAAGAGGGGGTTGGGGCGTTGGGGAAGGACTAGGGTGGGGATGCATCAAGGGAATAGGGATGGGAGTGTAGAATACCATAATTACCCTTTTACATTTTTGCTTTGACTCAATTTTTTTTTCCAAAATTTATGTTGACCATAACTTTTTGGACGGAAGGACTTTGCATACCAATGATAAATTGTTTGGGGATTTTAAAATCAAAAAATAATCTTTAGAGACTTTGCGTGCAATCTATAAATTGTTTAGGGACTATATGGACCAATTTGCCTAGTTTAGGCCAGAAGTGACAACAATTATTACAGGAAGCAAGCATTCACAACACGTTGAAGAGCACATTGGAAAGGAACACGTAAGCATATGCAACATGTGAAAGGTCTTGCATTGGCATCAGACAATCCTACTGGACGCTCCAATGTTCAGAAAGAACTGGAAATCCAAACTGACTTTGAATTGTTTTGAGTTTTTATACTCAAATATTAACTTAAATAATTTGGCTTTATAGCTTAGAATGATTGGCAGGACTCCTGTTTTAGTTTCTGTTCTGCAATTAAATCTATTTAAGAATAAAATGACAGGACTTAAGACTGTTTCAGTAGCTGGAATAAAGTCTACTCGGAGCAAAATGAAAAGAAACTTAGAAAGTAACAAGGTACCTGAGCTTTTTGAGATGGTGTAACACGACAACATATAGCTGTCCTGGACAAAATAGCTAATTCTGTGAAAGCTTTGTGATAATGCTTGAGAGCAATTTCAAGAGCCCAACCATCAATGACAAAAGCTACATCCTGCCACGATAATAATTTCCTCCAAAATGGTAAATCTTGAACAGAGTAAATGGAAAAAGTTTTCATACTCACAAACTGCAAAAGAGAATCTAACTAGTCAAAGTGTTTGCTCTTCTTAGATCAGAACTAAAGTACCTAATCTTTTTTGAAGATTATGACACCACAGCCACAATGTTTTGTTAGAGAGAGTACAAGAAAGGAGTACTCTTCCATGGGATGACCACCCCAAGAACCCCCCCCCCCCCAACCAAAAAAAAAACAGAAATTAGAAATTGCTTAAACTTAACTGCAACTTAAGGTTCATGAAATAATTTTTAGGAAATCCGTTACTCCTGAATTGTGAATACAGATGAAACATAGCGCACAACAGTGGTTGAATGAGAGGCTCACTTGCACACATTTTACTAGCCATACCTTAGGCTCTGAATCTGTTATTCTCATTGTCAGTAGAACTCTCTCAAGACTTCGACATACTTCATCTTCAGTTTTGCCATTGATCAAGAGCAGCTGGCCTTTAGGCTCTATCAAAATGTTAGATGGAAGTTTGTCAAAATAAAAAATTCACATCGCAATTGAGTACAAGAGTTCTTTTAAGTAAAGCAATTTTCTTTTCATAGCTTTCGGACTGCAAAATTTTAACCAAAGACAAACACCCAAGTAAAATAACTAATGCAGGATGACTTTACTGGAAAGAAGAAATCTAAGACCAGTAGTCAGGACCACGGGAGAAATTAGCCTGTCTAGAGATTTTCATTGTAGGCTTGCAAGGGCTGCAAATAGTTTGTGGAAAATTAATAATCATTTCACCAAGAATGAGTCCAGAAAAGTTTCCACCCGAAACAGTCCAAGTGTACTTGCTGAAATGCCTACATTCCCTGTAAATAATCCAGATCGAAATTGACGAGCTATTACATCTAAAAAACATGAGAACCATCTAACTCCAAATAAATATATGGAGAGGGAATGGAAAGAGAGTTAAAGGACTGAGACATGTTCAAAGTAGTGAAATGCAGCCATACTTCTACAAGCTTCAAGTTATTACTTATTCGAGTCTTCTCAAAATTACAAGACAAAGGAAGAAACTCTTCTACTAACCGGAATGAGACTGAGCCAGCACCTAGATGAACTTCATACAGATGCACACTAAAAACCCCTGTAGAATTTTTTTGACTTCATCTGTTTGAATTATATGTGCACCACTAATGCTCTGGATGCTGAATGAAAGAAGCATGGTGATGTGCACATAAATCAAAATGGTTCTTGGGTCTGCCTTCTCTGATGCCTTTTGGCTTTGATTTGAGGGCATGATTCTGTAGCAAACGCGACGGCATAGGGGACCATTGTTACATGTGTATTATATGAGCAACCACTTTGTGCACTTGTTGCCAAAGGTTAGGTTAGTCTCCAATACATCTGTTTCAATGGTATCCTGGGATCAGCCACTTTGTTTGACAAAGGTTAGGTCTGTATCCCGTCCATCCCCGCCCATACCCCCAATTATTGGGGACTTAATGGGTTATGCTATTGTTGTTGCTATTGTTGTATCTGTTTGAATTATGTGCAACATTTCTTGCACGTATTAAATCAAGCTAATTGATAATCACACTTGAGCATTACATAATTACATTCAGAACATATCTATACCTATAAAATATACTTTCCCTGTCGCATTTCTATTGATGAAATACTTACTATTTTAAAATCTCCCAAATATTTGACACTTTCCTTAATTAGCAACTAGTTTTTTTCTTCGATCCCAATTCTACCCTTATATTATTAATTCACTAAAGATAACATTAATGCAATTTGTTGGGTGAAGATAGAAAAGTTAAGTTTCCAATAGAACTTTTCAAACCTCACCCTCGGTTGTACCATTTCTGTTTTCTTTTCCAACTTCAGAAATTGAAGTGTACATTCGAAAAACAAATAAAGAATAAATGCTGGAATAATCTAACCTCAAAGCCAATATCATTAAATAAAATAAAATGAATACTCATTTCAAGTATTTGCAGATAGTACCAACACTTAAGGGGTTAGGTTTTTTCGAGTTGGGCAGTGACTTCGTTGTGGCCAATTTCAAAGTAAATGTGCAGGGGTAATTTTGGATATTACATGGATATAATCTAGTTAAAACCATATCTTCTTAATATTTTTGCAGAGTCAACTTTGTCAATAGAAATGGGAAGGAGGGAATAATATAGATTGATTTTTATACAGATATCTCCGCTATAGACAGAATTTTCCATCGGGAAGGTAACAAGATCTTGATTTCCTTTAGTAATGGCTCCTTATCGACTGCATATTTCTTCACAACTGGTTTTAGATGTCAATTCCAGAAAATAAGTTCCTATTTTCATTATTACTTGCTGGTCAGGAGCATTCACCAGAACATAAATGCGTATGAAAACTATGGAAGATACAGAATAAAAGAACCTGGAGAAATCAAATTGCATGAAAGAGCAATCTGTATCGCAGTATTCTGCTTGTCCCCAGTCAACATCCAGAAGTTTATTCCAGCTTTCCTAAGTGCCTCAATTGTTTCTGGTACACCATCCTAGAATACAAAAGAAAGTCATAAAAACACCAAGAAATAACAAAGAATAATCTTCACGTAAAAGGCAAGCTATATATCTAATAATTATTCCAGGAAAATAGCTATGAAATCCAACATAGGGATAACCTGCAAACGATCCTCAATTGCAGCAACTCCAAGAACCTGGAGGTCATGCTCTAATCTTTGACAGACCTCAGCCACCCTCCACTTCAGCCAAAGAGAAGGAATACATCATTCACAATTTTATCAGTGGCTATACTTAATATGAAAAACACCCACCGAAAGAAAAAAGAAAAAAGAAGAAGGAAAACATACAGAGCAAGTATTACCTCTCTATCGACCAATGTGCTATTAGCTTCGTTAAACATCAAAGACCATTCCCGGTATTCATCTTCATCCAATTCACGCCAAGCCAAGCATAATGTCCGCAGACCAAGTTGAGAATATTGTTCTACAGCTTCAGAAAAGGCCCTTGTTTGTTGTCCTAAAAATTATTTGATCATTAGTAATTGGAACACATGCACTTGTTGCCAAAGGTGTGGTTAGTCTCCAATATATTTGTTTCAGTGGTATTCTAGGATCAGCCACTTTGTTTGACAAAGGTTAGGTCTGTATCCCGTCCATCCCCGCCCATACCCTCAATTATTGGGGACTTAATGGGTTATGCTATTGTTGTTGTTGTTGTTGTTGTTGTTGTTGTTGTTGTTGTTGTATTAGTAATTGGAACACATACCCATAGCTAGGGCATCTGGTAAGCGGAAAATAAATGATAAATGTTCAGAGTACATAGAAGAGATGTACACAATAAATGGCTAAAAGTCTACAAGATGCACATACCATTAAAAGAAGTAATAGGGAAAACCAAAACAAGGGAGCGCGAGTCATCGACCAAAGTAATAGAATTGGAAACTAAGGGAGTTCCTGGACATCCTCAGTATCGCCGAAGATGCATTCTAAAGAAATTAAGCAGTCGTGAAGCTAGCTAATTAAGAAGTTAAACTTGGTCATACAAAATTTACCAGAAAATAAAGCTGAAGATGATGATAAAATATGACCAATATGCATGATAAGCTAAATAGTAATTGGTCTCATTCTCATTATTACAGGAAAAGAATACTCCATTCTTTGTTTTCTCATTTTAATATCCGCCAAGGAGATCTAGGAATGGAAATATAAGACTTTAAGATGGGATTACTATATACTTGATTTACATGCAGCTATCCATTCTTGTTTCTGTTACTTCCCCCTTCCGATCAGGGAAATAACATGCTTAGACATGGTAGGCTTTGTAACTCATAACTTCTCAATTTGTTCTCCAGTGACTTAACAGGCAGCGCTGACAAAACAGCCCTTTCAGAGAAGTCCACCATGTTCCAAATGATTATAGAAGTGCAGAAAAAGAGAGAATCTAGTTCAAGAATAGATATTTCATTGCACATTATGTCAGCAAAATTGGTTAACAAAGTCCAAGAAATTTGCTGCACATGATTAACACAGTTTTCAAGTAGAAGAATAAAGAAGATCATACGCAGAAATTAATTCATGGAGCAATTACTTCCATATTATTCAGAGATGCAATCTCTGTTAAGATTCTTAAGAATAGTTAAAGATGTGGTACATCCCTTTATACCATCCCAAAAACTCTGAGAACTGCTGTTTAGCAACACTAATAAAACTTATTAATAACATTTATCTCTGTAATTTGAATTATAAGACCAAGTGATCTTGTCCACAAGTTCAGTTTACTCGGCAAATCAATACACTAGTACTTTCTATTATTTAAGTTTAACCCAAGATGACGAGCTTCTTAACGACGAGCTTCTTAACATAGATGTGCAAACTGCAAGATAAAATCATGCATGTGAATCTACTGCTTCAGGAATACCTGTCTCATTATCATATAGAAAGAGCCGGTCTTTAAAGTTAAAAGTTTATTCCTATCTCTATTTCAATAGGTAGTTTGGTTGGTGTGAGGTGTGGGAGTAAATTGGGAGTGAAGCAAATGTGGACGCAAATGATTCATTTACGTTGTTTGGTTAGGATGGAAAAGGGGAGGGGAAGTAACTGTGGAGAAGAAGTAAAACAAATACCTTCCACAGGTAAGATGTTTGTGCCCCTCCCCCACCCCCCTTTTTATGAGCCAAACTAGGCAGTCAATAAGAATGTGGCGGATCTTACAACCATCAATCTCATGGTTTCATATAGAAATGCACTAGAGAAATAATAATTTGACAAAAGAGCATACCAGTAGAAACATATGGAAGAATTGCCTCATCAGCACCTTTTGACAAAAGGGCGATTTTTCCACTTTGAGAATCCTTGACAACTACTGACATCCTTTTTCTATCAGAAGTAAACTCTAATACATCCAAAACTTCATACTGGATCAAAGAGCCATTAAAATTGATTTCTGCAGAAGCAGGAAAAGGAGATAATGTCCACAATAAAGAAAATGCAAGATTCTTTAAGTGATGTATCTTCAGTATGTAAAGTCGGCAGTTGATTGTCCATACCAAGAATATTCGCATTTTTAATGACCAAAACCATATTCAAGCGAGCAGCTGCATGAACAAGAGCTTCTTCATCTTGAGATTGCGCCTTGTACAAGATTGTTCCATCTTTCCTGCAGAAACCCAGAAGATAGAAAATAATATGAGCAAGCTAATGCTGCATTTGGATATTTTTTCAATTTTTAACTTTGCGAAAGGGTTTTCTGGAAGTGTTTTATAGTAGAATCTTTAAATATTGAGATAATTTGAATTGCTTTTTTCAAAACATATAATGAGATATGTAGATATGTAAATTTGTTTGGTAATGTCTTTTTGAAAAGAGTTTCGAATATATAGGGAAAAAATTCCAAAATAAATGCTATCTCTCTCTCCTTTACATTTTATGAACAAAGTCCCCCTTTTGAAGGGTGATTCAAATGCAGCACAAAACCCTCATTGCAGGAAACACGGGACAACCCATCAAATTTAAGAATAAAATAGTTGGCAAAAGAACTTATTTTCTTTGCTTCACGGGACGTGCAATTTTGGCAAAACAGTAGAAAAATGGATGACTTACCTTTGTATGGGAATCACCGTATTACACACAGACATAACTGTCAGAAATCGAATAACATCAGGAGAACCCTCAACAATCGCATTACTCAGCTCCTCATCTGCTTATCACCAAATGAAACATTAAATTCCTTGTTTTCATTGTCTGAAAAGATTTTAAACCTTGCAACAAAGATACGTACAGACATCACCTATCAATAGGAGGCCAACCTCAGATACAGAAACAATATATGGGGATGCCATAATTTGAACATAAAAAACTGAAATTGTAGCTATCCTCTTAAGGAGTTACTCCTGTCTGGACTATTTAATACTCCCTCGTCCCTCCGTCCGAAATGAGTTGTCCCAAAACCAACGTTTAACATAGACAAAGGAAATGGCTAGTTGGGTTAGTTTTTTAGTCAAATGACCAAAATACCATCTTGAAACTTTGAATACAATTAATGTTGTGTTTGTTGCATTATTAAATGTTAGGGTAAAGTTGGAAAAGGAATGAAGAAATGTTGTCTTGAGTTCATGAAATAACAAGTAATGAACAAGAAAAAGTTGGTTTTGAGACAAGTAATTTGGGATGAGGGAGTAATAAACAACTTTGTATTTATCAAGCAAGATAGTGGGCTTGAGTTATTTATCTCAGGTTGAAATTTGGTAATTGGTATGAATTTAAATCGAGATAGTGACTTGCTGCACCACCTCACAATAAACAGTGGATGCCCACAATTTCTCCTATGGAAGGAACATCTGAGCGATGTTATTATCCGCCAAAGCAAAACACTTAAAAGAGAAACTAATGTCATGACCTCAAGTCACAGTTACAAAAGAAGTACTACATATCTACCTCGATAAGAGAGCTAAGAGAGAGAAAAGGTGATGGAATTTTGTTAAAAAAGAAGTATGAATGCACCTTTCATAGCATCTCCAGCCTCGCTACCATAGAAAGATCCACTTATGCAACATCTTTTAAAGATCATTTTATTTTCTGTGAGAGTTCCTGTTTTGTCGGTCAATATATACTCAACTTGACCCAAATCCTCACTAATTGCTGTGCTGCCACATTTAAGATATACAAGATAAGATTCCTAGTATTTTAACATGTTTGAATATGGAAATTGCTGAAATGTACGCATTTTCTTACTTCGCTGCATGAGCTTGAGTACCAGTTTCCTGGTCAACCATCCCATTGTCCCAGTCAATGAACTTTGCATACAAGCCTTTCACAAGATCTAGGGAGACCTGCCATAGAGATGCTGCTCATTATCTGAAACTACAAAACCACAGCCCTTATGGTCCAAAGCAGTTTTAGTGTCGAACTTTTCAAATATTTATTATGTCGATCAAGTATAGTAGAGCACATATCTGGAAACGGGACCAAAGTCAATCAACACAACTAGTGTAAAGTACATTGAGGAAATCCAGATTCTATTTACTTCAGAAAGGAGTACGAAAGATTCCATATTAAGCTTTCATATCAACATGCTAATCATGTTGCGGGGAAATATTTTCATAGGACTAGCATGCACGTATTAATAATCATACGATTATCTACTCCATATAAACAATGTCCAAACTGATCTAACTCAGTGTAGATGTGATAGATCAGTACTGAAGTCCATACTAATAAGCCACAACCCCAGTCGGGGGAGAGAGCTAATATTTCAAAATATAAAAATTCCAAGGATCCAATTTTCTATACCTGACATGAATAAGATTTGATAAATATATCATAATAGTTACATTCTATGTATATACACGGTTACATCCTTCCGTAAAAAAGTTTGCCTATGTTTTCCTTTAAGAGTCAACTTCAATTTACATTATCTCAATCACATTTGTGAAAATTAGCTCATGGGCCTCCATATCCTCTCAAAACCAATTGGCTAGGAGAGGTGTTAACCCATGAGCTTATAAGTTATTCGGATCTTCCTTAGACACTGGATGTGGGACTTAATATTTCAACAATAGTCAAGGGAACGCAGAATAAAAGAGTTTAAATTTTAGAAAAATAACACACACACATCAGCATACACAAAACACACAAATGCGCAAGTACACACACAAACACACATATTCATACAACTTTTTCTATGACTACAGCAGAATTAGATTGCAAACAGTTACATTAAAATTCATAGCTACTCTCAGACTCTCATAGGTTCATGGCCCAAACCACATCCTAAAAGCTCATATCAATTCCTGTTTACGTTTGCAATCCTACTAAAAAATTCCCTTCCCATTTTTCTATCAGAAGAACAAGTTACCTCTTACAAAAAATTAATATGATAAAACCACCAATAATTGTAAACCGCATATTGCACATTACAACACTAAAAAAATGATGAACAGAAAAATTGAGAAGTATGACACCTACCTTTATAGATATTGGAATCATGATGGAACACAGAAGCTCAAAGCGTAGAGGAATAACCAGCAGTTCATACCATGGTCCTTCATTTGGGTATTGAACATACCATTGCTGCAAGAAATTAATCAGGTAACTAGCATAAAGTAAATAGGTATATATACCTTTCACAGATGAGATCGGGAATTATTGGAAGGTCAAATGCTCTCCTGAAGTTTTGTGCCAAGTCGAACTAAGAAATTTAATCTGGTGTTTGACATTGGTCAACCAAACTCAGAGGACTTGGTTCTGACTCAACTTTTCAAAGCATCATTAGAGTCACAATCACAAATTTTCAGTTCCAGGCATGGGTTCTCAGATTTGCTCATCCAATGAGAAGTTACAAGCATATAAGAGAAAGAATCCAGAACATAGCTGTAAAGAGACCTTATATAGTATATAGCATATGAATAAAAGTTTTGAATGAGATAAACAACCTTCCGAGCTTCTGTGTCCTTCCAGATATTTCCTGCTATGCCTAAGACCATAACAACTACAATTTGAAAAACAAATATTGCTCCAGTAAGCTTGTCGATCATTGCATCTATAGCTGTTAGTTTTGGTTCTGGAACACCCCTACTCATACCCAGCTTGGTTTCGTTGCCTGAGACGCGGAGAGAAAGAAGATGGGGGAACGAGGAATGAGGAATTTGAGGTCAATAGTTAAAATGGTAAAAGACAACTTTCAACATCACAAACAGTACTATGAAACATGAGGTACAAACAAGAAAGCACAGTACATACAAGGATTGAGAACTCCAGCTAGAAAACGAAAGAAGGAAAGACTAAAGAATATACTAGCAGTCCATAACTGAATGAAGAAGAGTTACTAGAAAAAGAATTAAAAATTTCTTGTAAATATATTTGATCAATTTTCAATCTTGTTGTAGAGTTCGGCATAAAAAATGAAATAAAATACACAAAGAGATTCTGGATGTTAATATCTGATTCAGATACACCACTTAGTTTCTACTGTCAGGCACTACAGAAGCTAACCGAGTGATGCCACTTGGACAAGAATGTATCTGAAACATAAACAATGATGTTCGAGATTTTCACCAAGTGGTTTCGATCCACCGCACGCATATTATCCTGCGGTAAAAATAATTGCACGGAAAGAGTTGGAAAACTGATGTGCACTATGTAAGGAACACGCTTAGAGGTAATATGTAAAAACCATTCTCCAGCCTTAGATTTTAATTCAATATACCGAAATAGAACATCAAGAAGCCAGATATTTGCCATTCTTGAGGATATTGACTATGATATATTAATGATACAAGTTCCTAGAGAAGTACTTATATTCTCTTCAGTTATCTCCTCTTTACTGCAACTTACAAGGGTGGAGTCTGGCACGGACACTTCTAGTTGCTTAAAGAAACTCCTTCTCAGTTCTTTTTAATAAAGGAGAAAGGAACATGAGTATATTTAACACCCAGCTATTCTTACTCGGTAACCTCTGGAGAAGGAGAAACATTTGAAGCAATAGAAAGCTCAAATATCACAACTAGAAGTTAATATTTTCAATAATGAAAAATATCGTTGTGGTGTCATTTTGTGATAACTAATAATTAATTTCTTGTAAGTGCATACAGATCCTTAATTGCACTCCTCAAATTTATGGAAACATTACGCTGCTTTAGGATCAACGAAAACTAAAATTTTCTTGTACTGCCCATGCTTGTAGATGTGACACCTTTATAGTGGTGACTATTTGTGCGACCCGCAATTTGGAGTACAAAAAATACTAAAATAAATTAATCAAAAAAAGAAAACAAGGAAAGCACTTCCATCAAGCACTCTCGCTGTTGTAAAACAGAAAGAGAAATAAATGCTTTCTCATCCAACCACATCAACATTTACAAAAATAAATGATCAACATCTGCATGCAGAGATACTTGAGAAATAAAATATTTCCATGTCCAGGAAATGTGGGAGTCAAATAAATCTGAGATTTAGTAACCAAACTATGGTTATAATCTGAACCTTCTTTTGCTAACTCGTAACAAAATCATGACCTCTCAGTAAAAAAAAAATCTCATTTATGGAAACTCCTAGAACCTAGAGAAGGTAACTCAGTCAAAGAAAAGGCTTCTTACAGACAACATAGTAAGAGATATAAATTTACCTGTATATACAGCAACACCGCAGGCCCACTCCGTGTTTCGCAAGTAGCATGATTGAAGGGTTGTATTTTTAATCGTTAGAGGGCATACATCATTATCAAGAAATGGAGGAAACAAACGCAAATTTGCATCGAATCTTCTAATGTCTTTATCTGGAATAGGACATTCAACTACACCCTGCCAAATATAGATTTTAACCATGAGGATTAACTATACATCGAAATACCAAAACTATTTGCAGCAAGAAGGAAATAAGATAATAATACCTTGATTTTATGCAGTAATTCCAAATCTATCCCCATGCAAGCTGAAGGTGTCACCCTTGTCTTAAGATCGGTCTCACCATCAAGAGCAGCAGTCTACAAAAGGGTTTTATGTTGTTAGATCCCTCGAAATATGAACGGAGAGAAGGGGTTCCTCCCAAAATCAGCTAAGATGATTTTAGCAACCAAGTACTCCCGATATGAGATCACTTTCTATACAAGTTGATCTTTGGTAGCAGTACAAAATACAAGAAGAAAAACAGGGCCTTAATCCCAAATACAGTAGAATATACAGATGAAATCTCAAAAATTGCCTCACCTCTGGAAGTCCTTACTTTCTCATGGTTCACTAGCAGATGGCGAATCAGAATGAACTTCATATAACTGGAATCATTTGCAAGTAACGCAGATTTTCAAATAAATACTCACTCTATATCATTTTTCACTAAAATGTCAACTCTCCCACAATGCTTGATATTTTAGAATTGAAAACTTGGTCAAATGTTTCTACTCTTTTTACCAAAAAGTCAACTCAGGACCTCACATCTTCTCCCCCAACAACTAACCCATACCACAAAGAAGCCCCGCAAAAAATGAAAATTTTTCAAAAGAAAAACCAATAGATGTGGAGCATAAAAGAAGAAGAAGAAGAAGAAGAAGAAGACTCTTTTGAATCCTTCACATACAAAATAATCTGCTTACTATAATTCAATAGATGTATCTTAAAAGTAAAACAGGTCCAGATCTCCAATACTTTAGTTACCAAACTTTCAACTCACAACCAATATATTTGTGTAGAGCCAACAGCTATACATGAAACAAATACAGGATATATATCCGAAATATATGAGTCACCATACATAGGGAAGGAAAAAGATATTCATATCACCAAAAAAACAACAGCAAAGCAAAGGTCTATTTTTTATTAGTTTCCATAAAGTCTAAATAAGGTCTGCATTTTTATTTTTATTTCTGTGGACAGATAAAACTCATGAGACATAATAGTCTAGTCCAGGATTCTAAAAGTTTCAAGTAACAACAGAAGAAATGCATATCTGGCGGAAGAAAGATGAGATCAAAACTCCAAATCCATCCCATAAATTTGGGAGGTGATATTTGCACTCCTATTTTAGCTCCTTGCACTCTTTCGTCCCTTTATTTTATCAGTGAAAAGACCTTAATATCCAAACTCAATAAAGTCAACTCAAAGCTAACACTCCAAGGAAACTATACTTACGGGTATTGAGGTCTTTTCATTTATAAAATAAGGGGGAAGGAGTGTAAGAAGCCAAATTAGGAGTGAAAATATCATTTGCCATAAATTGTTGTACTGTGTTGTTTATCCATAACCTAGTTTTCTTAGCTACAACCATGGTTTACCTCAGAAATCTATGTGAAAGAGGCAATTAACAGAGAATTCAGCCCTGTTAATCATCCAATGTAAACAAAACAATCAAATACGAACTACTAGCTTTGTGGCTTTTCTCTTATAGATCAGTTGTTATGGCTTGACTAACCCACAACACCACCAACAAAGGAGTTCCACATAAAATAGGAAGAGCACCAAATTTACCTCGATATAGCAAAGCCCATGGGGATCAGAAGTACCAATTAAAACAAGATCACATGGCACTTCATCATTCTCACGTAACCACACTATGTTACCCACATGAATGTCCTGTGCTTGAATCTGCAAACGGGTATTAATGGTAAAAGCATCAGCCACAAATTTCAAGAAAAAACTCAAGGGAACTACTGAAAGTGATGATACAAGAGACAGAGAAATGAGCTGATGAAATTCACGACATGCGATTTAAGATGAAAAGATATACAACAACAACAACAATATACTTTCAAAATTTTCACAAGAAACATCAGGAAAAATATAAAGCATCCAATGACTACCAAATGCAACTATATGAACATTCAGTTTTGAGTACAGGAAGAACTGTAGGACAGAAGACAACTTCAAAATATCCATAATCTATGGTTACTAAATTCCGTACCCTTGGTAGGAAAATTGGGGAATTTATGTAATTTGTATATTGCTAGATCAAAAAGAACTATTGTACATTTTGACTAACAAAGGGAGTATGCTTCAGGAAAGTAAATGAAAAAGGAATGAAAATCTCTCATATTTGTAATAACAGTACCTTCTTTACTAAAGTCAAGGAAATAAATGTAATTACGAGAAGAAAGCAATAGAGAGGAGTGACACCAACTTTTGTTTTCTTCACTCCGTACTGCACATTTTCCTCCTACTTTACAATGTTTTCCTTAGCATGCCTATTTCACCTCTACTCTATGGCTCTCTATCCTTCCTCCAACACAGCAAATGACAAGTGAGATAGTTGGGTTCAAAGTAATATATCTACTCCTCATCACCTTTCTCCTTCTCTTCTTTCGCTACGGATCAAAGAGGTCAATTTCATTCTCTTGCTAGCAAACACTAATTGTGTTACCCAATCTCTTACTCCAACTGTCCAAAGAGGTTTTGGGCAGTCTTTAGATATTTAGTGAACATCTTGACCTCAAACAATGTCAATTTTTCAAAATTTTGTAAATGCAGGCAGACAACATTCATGCTTGAGATCCAGTAATTGTGACTTATCTTCTCTGCAAAGTCCAAAAGTTATTGAGAAGTGGATAATGAGTAAAGATAAACATTCTCCACTTCTGCCACTTTATAGATAACTCTAGAGGGTGTCTCATTTTGAGAATTTTTGTCTTCAGAATTAAGTTTGAGTTTTTCGGGCATATAATTGACCAAGTCCGTAGTCTGATAAAATCATCATGACCTTGTGTTCCATGAGGCTCATCATCCCAAGCATTATTCATTGTCTACCTCATTATATTCACCAAGAAGTAAAATGAAGCTAACACGCAACTATACCCATCTAATATGCCGCAGAAGCATTGATAGCACGAACATTTCACTAACAAGATGAGGAAGGCAAAACCCAGCTAGGAAGATAAAACATCCTGGACCACCTAGAACTCATCAAAAGAAGGCATATTCATGAAAAGGAAGTATAAAAAAGTTACATACATGTTTTTTAACACCATGCCTCACAACCCACACTTTTTTCTCGTTTGCTTTCTTGTCTGACAGGTACCTATTGTAATCATCCCACGCTTCTTTGGTCGCAGAAACTGCAAATATAAAAATAAGAGGTCCCCATGTGCTTGCAGGATTTACTGGAGTTATAAGTGACCAAAGTTGAAGGCAAGCGATCAACAAGAAGTACTGATTCATTAAACGGCTGGAAGCAAATATGAATAATGTGGTTAGAAGGAGCAGCAGGAGAACTCGCATACCAAGATCACAATGCAAGGTTGTCAAAATAACATGAAAGAACTTTAAACAAAAATCAGAAGACCAAATAATACAACATTGACAGGACCCTAGTGGGAAGAAACTTACCAACGGGTAAAAATGCATAACATCAAGATATATCATATTGCTTACGAAATTGCATCTGATTATAAACAATAAGAATCAGAAACTAGAATAACATTTTAAATTTGCTTGAACTAAGTGGGTATTTTTATTGTTTTTATGATCCTCTTTTCCCCTTCGCCAGTGTGGGCCCTTCCCCGGACCCTGCGTGATTGCGGGATTGCTTCGTGCACCGGGCTGCCTTTTTTTGTGATCCTCGTTTCCACTTTCCAGACAATAAAATAGTTACAGGCATAAAATATTCATTTACATTCTTCATCTAAATCTTCTTTGATAACTAGAACTCGGACTTACTTAAATATCAATGTTGCCCAGTCTCTTTCACTTCAAATGACTTTAAAGTCAAATGGATAATTGCCCTGATTTCGGCAATCGCAATTGAACATAAGGTTGCAGGATTTACTTCAAAACTAGGTAATCTAAAAATTAAAATATAGGAATGTTTGAGAGTTAACCCATGACAACTTTGTGTGCTGCAAAATTAGGATCTATAAATACTTTACAGAAGAATCACAGGAAAAATATCAATATCACGAGAATTTCAAGTGGTATAAAAATGAAAATTCCCAGGTAATTGTGCATTTCAGAAAATGTATATAAATGTACCAGCATGCGATTATATTTGTTATGCTTCAAAAGTGGGTAGAACCTCTTCAGACTTTTAATACTAGACACTACACTAAAAAGCTCCATCACTAGATAGTTAAGGAAATCCTACCAGATAGTAAATACCGTTCAGCGGCTTTTGTGCATTATAATCATTTCAAACTTAGGTGGTGAATGAAAAGTAAATACATAGATTCATCTTAAGAAAAGAGTGCCATGAAACAGTAGACCGAGTAGCTGAAGCAGTCCTAATCATTTTATAAATACCTTATCCTGTTTCTGATTCACACATTTCACATTAGCATTTCTAGAATCTATGAAGTATCATTAAGCTTGGTAAGAAGAAATGAGGGATGGCCTAAAGCAGTCCCTAGCAGGTTCATAGATCGTTAAATCTTCAAGAACCTGCTGAGGAAAGGCAGTTGATTTCCAATTTCATAACAAAGATAGAAGTTTGCGTAGGAAATGTTAAAAGAGAAACATTCATAGATCTGCTAGCATTCACTTTTTTCACATATAAAAGAATATACTTTATATTTGATTATTGCTTCAATTTCTTTATTCTTTTCCCCCGCCGATCAAAGGTGAGAAAATACTTTCCTGAAGAATTTTATTAGTTTTTCCACCTATAATTTCAACCTCCGGATAGATGTCGTAGTCTATTCCTGTTTCAAACTAATCCTCAAATATTTCTTATACACATAAAAATGCCTTATTTTAGTGAAATTATAAAATACTTCCATAATCATTCAAATTTCACTAAACTAAATAAACTAGGCTGACTTCAACCGATGAAGTCCAAAATTTTCTTCAGCAAATAGAACACAATTTAAATATCAAATCACTAAAATTAAGAGGAGGAAATCTACACATTTCAGTACTAAAAACGAAAAGTAATTAAAAAATAAAAATACAAAACAGTAAATCACCTGAATTGCTCCCATAGATTCTTCGGAAGAAAGTTCCAGACGGTATATTTCCGGTTGGATATACGGTTATCGAAGTAAACGTTTTGTGATAAATCATCATCATTTATATAAACATGCCGCTTCATTTTACAAATTAAAACCGTTCACAAGCTTAAAATCTCCCTCACTTCAACAATATAACGTGATCGAGCTCAATGCCATCTGCAAATTTCGGAACAAAATTCAAAACTATTTTCCGAGGAATTAGAGTTATATGCATTCGATCAATCTACAGAAAGTATTTACCTGACACCTCCGGATTTTGACCGGAATATGACGCCGGAGATCGGCGGAGAATGACTAAGTCAAAAGCGAACAGGGAGGGAGTAGAAGGGGACTCGAGAAAATGAGATGCATGTCTGTATAGTTGATTAGTTTCCCACTGGACCGAAGATTTTGGCTCTTCAGGGAATTGCATTAGACTAATATGTGTTTAGAAGAATGGTCATAATATGGCAGCAAAAAAATGGGACTTCCGCTCTGGCTGACGTGGCGCAGTGGGACTATTGGACTTCCGATCTCAACTGACATATTAAAAACATCAATTCCTCTTCTTCTCCCTTTCACGCGACCCACAAAATCCCTAAAGCAAAAACCCCTGCCGCCTGTGTCCCTCCCACGCCGCCGCAGACCGCCACCTCCACCGCCGCTGCTGCCGCTGCTAATCTCCACCACCTTGCTCTCATTCTCTCAATCTCAAAGGTATAAACTTTTTTTTTTTTAATTTAACTTCAAATCTACAAATTATCTTTATAAATAGTTGTGAATTTGGTAAATTAGAGTAATTTGTTCATTTTTTGAAGTTGTTGTTTTTGGAAATTTGTGAATTTAGGGCATTTATCAATTTAGGATTTTTGTGAATTGAGGATTTTTGTGAATTGTTAATTTGTGACTTTATACTTGGGGCATTTTTTAATTTGGTGATATAACATGTGTTTTTTTCTGATAAATTGTATGTTTATTGTTTTTTGTATAGATGTATGTTCCTGCTCATCTTCTGCCCGATCCATATGATGCTAGTGTTTTAAACAATCATACAGCGCATAGATCTCTAAGAATATAGGGCGGGGATGTTCAACTTAATACAAATTTAAAGATTATTAGTAACTATGGTAAATTTTTTTATGCGTACCGAAATGAAACCAACCAGCGAGTGATTCAGCTGATAGACCATATAGGTTTGGGGGGTTGTTGTAGAATTGGAAAATTCAAGATAGATCACGCTTTAGTCACTACATTAGTAGAGAGATAGCGCCCTGAGACCCATACTTTTCACCTACGTTGCGGTGAGGTGACCATTACACTAGAGGACGTTGGATGCCTTCTAGAACTACCTACTAGGGTCACGTAGTGTCGTGGCATGAGGGCTACAACATGACTAAAAATCAGTGGATTGACCGCGTGTTCGACCTCCTAGGATTCCGACCCCCACCGGCTTCAATTATGGGTAACACCATCGAACTGTTAGAGGTTTATGCCCACATTAGTGTGCCCCTAGGCGATGATGCTACTGAGTTGGCGATAGAGCAGGGGCTAGGGCTTTGATTTTCCTCTTGATGTCTACTTTTCTTTTTCCAAATAAGTCCGGGTCGAATATACGTTATCTCCTCACAATCAGCGGTGTCCATGCACATCTGTACCGCCAGATGTGTACCTCTTCACAGGCTGTTTCGAAGGACATTTATGGCTGTTGCTTGCTAATTCAGGTTTGTCTAAATTGTATACGGTTTTATGGTTAATATCTAATTCGAATATTTAATAACTGCTCCATTGTTTGTTTTTACCAGTTGTGGGCGTGGGAGCGAATATCATGTCTCCGTCCTGAGAATCGATGCCCAATTCAACATGATATTCTCACTAATGGGAGAGCTTACGGGTCACGGTGGAATACAGGCTGGAGTTTCCGCAACGCCCCGAAATAGCAGCTGACGGTGTTTCATGATCAACTAGATATGCTGACGGAAGCACAATGGGTAAGTAATTTTCGGTAATCTCGTATTTTTTTATTTAAATTAGATAAAGTGTTTTACAATAACTATAATTTATTTTTGCAATTTATGTGGAGACCGTACCCTGATTGGATAATTGCCGAGAGAGCGGATCGGGATGACGGCTTTCAGGCGACCTGTCTAGCCCGTACACTACTCGTTTGCTTCGAGATGGTTGAGTACCACATGCCTGACAGGGTTGCTAGGCAATTTGGCTTCCAGCAGGTGGTAACAATCCCAGTGGGAGCGGCTCGGAATTGGGAAGCCCAACACGGCACATACATAGCTTTATGGAAAGTCCGCGTCGATGCAATGGCTGACGCTGCTCTCGTTCCCGGTAATATTATTGTACCTACCCGTGAGTAAATGGATTGGTACAATCGTATTACCGTCCACCTTCTAACGAACCTGTAAAATAGGGATCCCGGGCCACTTCCGATGCGCATTCAACCCATCGCTACATCTGAGGCTATTTTTGTAAGTTTTATTCGTTTCGTTGTCAACATTATTCTTTTTATTTAAAATATACTAATTTAAATATTTATGTTGCAGGAGGAATCTAACAGAGTGATGCTCAAAGAATTCGAGAAGCCTGCCTCTTGAACAAATAGTCAGTACAAGACTCTCATCGCCTGGGCTGCCAAAACCATAAAAGAGGCATTCGCAGCTGCTGGGAAGACAGTGTCATGCACTTGCCGCCGATGTAGCAGAAGCTACAGTTCTGCAACCGGTCACACAGCCGAAGAAGCATGTTCCAGGAAGGTCTCTGGTTGGGAGGCAAGGTACTCACAGGAATCGGCAGGCCACTTAGGAGGACTTGGCCGCAAGGTGACTTCGGCAACGTGGCGGTGCACCGGAACCGTTTCAACCAGAGGAAGATTCGACGCAGTCTCAGGCCCAGACTCGGTTCCCCACTCAGGCCGATGTACGCACCCCATTTGAATACCAATTTCCAAGCATCATTACTTATTCTCAAGGTCTTCAGACGAGGGGCATCCTGGAGCGGGGCCCTCTGCATCGGCACAGCCTGGTGTCTATTCTGGTGGGTCGCCATCATATAGCCTCGACAATACTCCGACGCAGCATCACACTCCACTGCTCCAGCCAATTTACCCCGAGGAGCCGATATTTATCGACCCCGAAGGTGTAGAAGTCATCGCAACGGATCGTGGAAGCGCCGTGCGAACGAGAGATGACCACACGTACTATCTTCGAGAAGAGCGGAGAAGCCCCGATAGATACACACCATCGGGGCGGTAGATAGCATTTACTTTGTTTTTGCTTAATTTGTTTCATTATTGTTACGTACAATTTGACATATTTATGTTATAATATATTTTTTTGATTTTTACGTTGTTCATTTTTATTAATGAACAATTTATTCATTTTCTTACTCAAAATTTGGTAAATAATTTGTTTTAGTGATTTTTTATGTTGTAAGAATACCAACTCAGAAAATTGCAGTCAACCAAAAAAACTAAGTGTTTTTGGCACAACTCACTGCTAGTTCAGAACGGAAGACTTCCGTTCTGGGGCCAAGACGGAAGTCCCACTTCCGTTCTGGCTGACGTGGCAAGGTGCATCTGGGAGAGTACCACGTCAGCCATAACGGAAATGGGACTTCACTTCCATTCTGGCCAAAAATGTTTCTCCCAATTTTTTTGCTGCCATGTTATGACCATTCTGCTAAACCCATGTTAGTCTAATGCAATTCTCGGTTCTTCAATATATTGGGTTGTTAAACCGTCCGATTTATATACCGATTTGTTTGATGAAAGTCCTTTATCACCGCCTTTCTTCTTTATCGCATATTCATTTTATATATATATAAAAAAAGTGGGACATTAAATTTCGGACGGAAACGAGTCAACTTTTTTTTTTATCATTTTTAGCGACAAAATCGCCTAAATGGTCCTTTACGTATTTTGAGTTTTATATATGGGTCTTTTTCGTTTAATTTCTCCCTTTAAGGTACGTCATGTATTTTTGACCTACCAGTTAAGGACTTCTGTTAACATTTCTGTCAAAAATCCGTTTAATTGATGACCCGGTCAATTTGTGGGTTTTTTACCAGGGGTATTTTCGCCAAATCACTAATACACATCCAGTGAAAAGCCCTAGAGTATTCACTTTTTGACTTTGTCGTTTTTTTAACTCTCTCAAGCTATGGTTTGAGTATATGAATGGGCATTCATAGTATCCCCTATTAAACCTCAAATTCCTATCGATAACTTGAAATTTAGTCTATATAGTGTAACTTAAACCCATATGGGGTTGTAATTTGTTTTAATTTGAAGAATATTGAGCTCACTTTTGGAGAAGATGAGTCTCGATATGTTCATTCGAAAGCCTGGTGTTGAACCTGCCGAATATGGTGAGTCCTCAGTCCCTTTGTTTCTTAAATCCTTTGTTTATTGCTTTAAATAGATAGTCAACACTCGTGGTTGTGTTTGAATGTGTATTTGGGTCAGTGAATCGTATTTTTTTGAATTATTGTTTGTTAGAAATCAATTAAATAAAGAATATATACCATAGATGTCAGTTGTATTGATGTAGATGTAAGAACATTATTGAAAAGTATGTTTTTTCTATGCTTTATTTTAGTGTTTTGTGGTCCCCTGTTTTGGATGGTTATAACATATTTATTTATGTGGTCCCCTGCATATTAAAATATTTTTGTGTACTTATTTATGTGTTTGGTGGGGTTGCTTTATTGATATTTAATGGTCTGGTTTTTAGGAGAATGAGATGGGAAGTTTACAATCAAAGTAAACCATGGGGGGGACCATTCTTGAGGTAGATGGTTTAAGTCAATACCTAAGTAGCCAGGTTACTTACTTTGAGCATTATAGGAAGAATATAATGTCAATAGTTGTGCTAGATAATATGGCCTATCTACTGGAATATAGAAACTATGTTGAGTTTTATTGGAGGTTTTTTTTTGTATATGGAAAAGGGGAGTGGAAGTTCTTGTTAACAGATGAACATGTAATGGGAATGTGTACATATGCTGAAGAAACCATATTTGTAGAACTGTTTTACAAACATACAGAAGGTACAGCTAAATTTGCTTTAATCAAATATCTTGAGTCGAAGGAGGAAAGACCTATACCTTTGCTTGAAGGTCATTTGGTTGATGATGGGCCATCTGTAGTTGATGAGGAATATATCGTAGATTTTACATCTCCAGCTCATGATGATGTTGAAGTTGGAGAAGAACAAGATAATGGTGATGAAGCTGTACTAGAAACTCATGAAATTGTTAATCAAGACAAGTGTTTTACACCAGAAAATTCTACTATTTTGCTGCAGAATCTTGATCCATACATAACTCCTCCTCATTTTTGCAACAGTTTTGGTGGAGCAACTTCTAGCAAAGGGAAAAAAAGTAAAGAGTGTTGCAAAGAAGAAGACTCGTGTTTTCATGAATGAGTTTGATAGTGAATCTGATGATGAAGAAGATGACTATGATGCAAGCATCATTGTAGATAGTGACTATGAAGAAGAGAATGATGATGAATTATTCTCTCAGTATGTTGATGAAGGGCTTGAGGATTTTGATGAAAATGTTGAAGCAAAAGTTAGAAGGCAATACGTTGAATCTTCAAAGCAAAAGAAACCTAGGTCTGAAAAGTTGATTAGGTAATTGTTCTTAGATGTGATGGATAGTTTTAACAAAGAAGATGAAGGTGAATGAATTAAAGTTGGTGATATTTCTGCTGATGAACTATCTAAGGGAGAACTGAATGAAGGAGAATAATCAAGTGATAAGGAGCCTTTAGTAGCTCCAAAAATGATTTTCAAAAAGAAGAAAAAGCAAGATGATGGAACTGAGCCTACTGATGATGATACTGATAAAAGTACTGAAAAATTGGGTCCGAATGATTATCCAACATTTGTAGCTGATAGAGACATGCTTAATCCAAAATTTGAGATGTGAATGCTCTTCAGTTCCAAGCATGTATTCCAGCTAGCCTTGATGAATTATGGAATCAAACAAAGTTTGGATTTGAAGATAACCAAGAATGATAGTACAAGAATTTATGTCATGTGCAAAGGCCTTAACTGTGATTGGAAACTACATGCAAACAAGATAGCTGATGGTAGTCCTAGTTTCCAAATCAGATTACCTGGACCAGCATACACTTGTGCAACAACAATGGAACACAAACTTGCAACTTCCAAGTACATTGCTAAGAGATATCTTTAAGATTTCAGAAGTCAAGTTGGGGTGGTTGCTAGGGAATTCAAAGAAAAAGTTGAGATTGAATTGAACATAAAATTAACATTGAATAAAGCGTACAAAATTAAGCAAATAGACAAAGAACTGATTGGGGGCAGTACAAGGATCAATACAAACTCATTTGGGATTACTTGGGGGAGCTTAAAATGAGTAATCCTGGTACTAGATGTTATATGGATATGATGGCTAATCCTGAAACTGGAAAGGACATGTTTGACAGACTTTATCTTTGTCTAGGGGCAGTAAAAGAGGGTTTCAGAGCTGGTTATAGGAAGGTGATTGGATTAGATGTTACTTTTTTGAAATGACCACATCCATGCACACTGATCACTGCAGTGGGCATAGATGCAAACAATGAGATATATCATGTTGCCTGGGTTATTGTTGATAAAGAAACAATTGACAGTTGGACCTGGTTTATCCAAGGAATCAAAGATGATCTTGGCATGAGGAGAATAGAAGACTGGTGTATCATATCTGACAGGCAGAAGATATTCTTATTATTTATGTTTTCTTCAAAATTATGTTTCCTAAAGAGTGATTTATGTTTCTTAAAATTTAACGTAATTTTTTCTTGTTTAGGGACTTGGAAATGCAGTAGCTGATGAATTACTTGCAGCTGAACATAGACATTGTTTCAGACATATATACACTGTAATTTTAAAAAGTTACATCATGGGATTGCATTAAAGGAGCATATATGGAGATGTGCAAATGCCACATACACAAGACAGTTTGAGTTTGAGTACAATAAACTGAAATAACTTGATGAGACTGCACATTCATGGTTTGAAAAACATACTCATCCAGTCCATTGAAGCAGGTCTCACTTTAGGATAGGGATTAAATGTGACCATATGCTGAATAATCATTGTGAGACATACAATAGACATTTGTTAGGAGCTAGAGCTAAGCTCATTCTTGATATGCTAGAGAGTATTCGGTTATATACTTAATGTTGACCATGCAAGCTAGAAGGATTTGGGCTGCCACATACAGAGGGACAGTCTGCCCAAGGATAATGACCATTCTTGAGAAGAAAAAACATGAATCTAGGCACTATTTTGCTGAATATGCAGGGGGTAACCAATTTGAGGTTCGTTTTGATTGGATGTTTTATCTTATATTATATTGAATTTATTCTTTCTTTGACATTGAAAATGTTAATCTGGTTGGTTTTATTAAATCTTCCAGGTTAGACATGGCGCGACACTAGAACAATTTGTTGTGGACACATCATTGAGGACATGCAGTTGTAGAGCATGGGAACTGTCTGGAATCCATTGCGCACATGCAGTGGCAGCATTGGCAGCATTGGCTAAGGAATGTAGTAATGTAATTGAATTTGTTGATGCATGCTATTCCATTGATGCATACTAGAGATCATATGAGCAAATAGTAGGACCTACTAATGGACCTAATAATTGGCCAAACCCAACAAGGGTTCATGTATTGCCACCAACTAAACTAAGGCAAAGTGGTCGACCTCAACTAAAGAGAAGGCTGGAAGAGGGAGAAAAGGGTTACAAAAAGAAGAAGGTTTTACCAACAACTAGCAAAGATGGGAGGGAAAAGTTGTCAAAGTCATGTTTGTGGGTTGGTAAGTGTGGTAAATGCAAGCAAACAACACACAACATCAGAAAATGTCCTCTAGCAAATCAAGCTACTGGTGAAGAAAGTAGCTCTACATCCCATAATCTGAACAAGTGTAGTAAATGGCATTTATTGGACTATAACAAAAGGTCTTGTACAACTAATGTGGCTCCAAATGTTGACAACATGGATTCCTTTTATGGTTTTGATGAAATGGCACCTGGGGATGAGATACCGTTTATGGATTCCTTTGATGGTTTTGAAGATTTTAATTTTACACTAGATGATGGAGAAGGTTCTCCAAAGGTATTATTAATATTCCATTTAGTCATAGTTGTTATTATGTTTGATGTAGTAGACATTTGTAAGTGATTTTCTTTTTATTTCATTCTCTTCAGGCTGATCAAAGGAAGAGCTTCATGTGACCCAAGGAAAATCTGCCCAAAACTAAGGCCGACTATGATGTATTACTTTCTAACATTTTGTCTATGAAAAACTTGATTGGTTTTTTGCCATTAAATGGCATTTCTGTTTGTCCTTGTAATGTAGTAAAGTACTGGTATATGGCCATATTGTGCCTGGTTTTTGCCCATTAAACAGAATGCTATTTTGCAATCTATATATAAATTATGTCTAATTAGTGTGTTTAATTACTTGGTCTCTTATATGAAATATTAACTTTCAGAATATGGCTACATATAAACACTTCCCATAATCATATTTGTTAAAATTAACACAACAAAACAAGATTCCAAAATCTCAAATACAATCTTACATAAAACATAAATATCCATCATTATCAATTAATACCACAACTTCAGAAACAATATTACAAAATCAATTTTTTGGATAAGAATACATGATTCGGTTTTGTCAAGTAAAAAGTGCTTATAATCAACCACGACACCAACAAAGCTGTCCATAGCCTCCAAGCTTTTGTTTCAGCATCTGCAATGGAGGTTTTACATAGTTTCAATTTTTTTCTTCATAACAACACATTTGCAACATGGTGGCATGTCAAACTATTTGAAATAACCACATTGAACTGGATTCTACAAATTTAATTAATAAAATATGAATTAGAACAAAATGTTTCATCAATTACATTTCAGATCTAGATAATTAAGTCAAAATATAAAAACCCATCTTCAATTATTCTCTCACCTCGTAATTCTTACAACCCCAAAACAGTCTACCTGGGTGGTTCGATGAAGTCTTCGATACCTGTCAAGATGGCCACAGCCCAGTGGGGCTGGCCTCTGCCCATAACCGTGAGGTCGCGGGTTCGACACCGGGCAACTGCCCAGAATACTAACCCCCTCCCCCAAAAAAAAGTCTTTGATACCTTAAGAACAGGCTTGTCGCCACAACCACATTTGCTAGGACAATTTACGGATTGGGAAGAAGAAGAATAGATTTTAAGAGAAAATCTCTAAGTATATGATGGAGAATACTTAAAATGGGTAAAGGGAAGTGCTCTAGGGTTTTTTACTGGATGAATTATTGAATTGGCGAAAATACCCCTAGTAAAAACCCACCAATTGACCGGGTCATGAGATTAACGGATTTTTGACAGAAATGTTAACAGAAGTCTTTAATTGGCAGGTTAAATATGCATGCCATACCTTAAAGGGAGAAATTAAATGAGATGAACCCAGATATAAAACTCAAAATACGTAAAGACCGATTTAGGCGATTTTGCCCATTTTTAGCTCATGAATCTTATAAGTACAATAAATATCTAATTTATAAGAAATGTCTAAAAATATCATAAACAATACAACCTCCATTCCTACGAATAAGACTTTCATTACATATTACGAAAATTAAGGAAGCGAAAATTGATATGTTTTGTAATCAAAATATTAATATTACTCTCTTAAATAGAATTAGTGGTATACAAGTCATATTTAAGAGAGTAATATTGATATTTTAATTACAAAAACATCTTAATTTTTTTTCCTTAATTTTCACAAAATGTAATGAAAGTCTTATATTTAGGAATGGAGGGAGTAGATCAAAGTACTCATACCTTAATTGTTATGAAATATTATGTGGATGCTTAATGATTCAATGGGCTCCTAAGTAGTCCAACTCCCAAATTAAATGTTCACTTTCTAAATAAAGAGTTCATTACTCATGATTTTGTCTATCTCACCATTTACATAAATGTTGGAGAAAGAAGAATTGAGAGAAAGAGAGAGAGAGAAATTAAGATATAATTAAATTGCATGCAACATTAAATAGAGTAATGTTTGATATTTTTATAGGATTTGATGAAACCTTAATTCTCGTGCAACATATAAAGTGGACAGATAATTTTGGACGGCGGGAGTAATAAGTACTTTGGTAAGATTTGAGGCTATCGAATTAAAGTTATGAATTTTTGTAATTTTGCATTATCTTGTTAAGTCTAGAATAGTCACAAAATTTGGAATTGTTATGCCATATATTGATCTCATGTTTGTCATATGATGAAACACTTATATACTGAATTGTATTGTTTCACCTGTATTTTTCATCTATTGATTCGAATACATGTCTTAAAAAGACTAAAATTTCCACGAATAATAATCAATTTTAAGATGATGGATCTTGAAGATTCCATTAACAATTACTTTTCCTCGGCCATTTTTCTATGGAACTTTCAGGTTGAATTGATTTACTTTAAAAGACCAACATATCTTTTTTAATTGTTTTATTTATTTATTGGGGGAGGGGACATATCTATTACAAGAAATGAGGGATTCAAACTCATGACCTCACGAGGCATCAACCTTACCCACTAGACCAATTACTCATTGGCAAAAACCAACATATTATTTGACATAATTTAAAAGAAATGTTACAACTACCAAAAACATGATTGTTCTGCCAAGGATCTTTTACAATGGGTTATGTATTTTAACCAAATCCAACAGACACATACGACCACTAGAAAATGTTTGTAATACAAATCAAATTATTACTACTTATAACTATAAATTTAACCACCATGAAAGATGTTATAATAATAAATACGAATTACCATTGCTTACCAGCTTAACCACTCAAAGTTTGTTGCTTTAGATTTTTCGGTGCATGATTAAGCATGATCACATATGCCGTCATCTCATTATTTGTCTGTTGAACTATATGGTTTTACCGATTGCATATAGTATGCAATATATGCATGAAACTTTATATACTTGATAAATGTTTGTGCACAACCTTGATTTGGTTTCGTATCTTGTATTGCATTATGCTATGAATTGATTTCCAGTGAAACCTTGTCATTAAAGATACACTTTGTTTTTGTTCACAATTAACACACCACATAAAAAAAAGTTTTTTTAATAAATGTCTTTTCATAAATAATTGTGACATTTTTACTTAAATCAAATTAAGGTCAATGCTAGTCAAACATTTTATTTGGTAGTTAATGACTCTCATACAAATTAATGTTCCTCTTAAAGGACGGTCACAAAAATCGAGATATGATTATTTAGTCTTATAGGTTTGATCTATTGTCTCAATGGTTGTTACTTTATGATGTTTTTCTTGTGATCATAGAATAACTTATTTATCTCTCATACAAAATAATTCTTATTATTTACTATAGGTTTTTATCAGAATGACCACAAATTGGTAGCTAGCTCCATACATAGCCCCAATTTTCTTTTTGGGGACAATTTTTTATTTTTTATTTTGGAAATTTCGGATTTTGGGAATCCGACTTCTAGGACGGAATCCATCTTCGCTTAGAAGTCGGATTCTCATAATCCGAAATGCACTTACCCTAAAATACCCTAAGATACCCTAACCCCAAAAATCGGATTATGTGAATCCGATTTCACCCAAATTCATAGGCCCAGCCGAGAAGATTTCCCAACAACCAAACTTGCCAATTCAAAGATAATTTTCCAACTATTTCAAAGATAAGCAAGTTGCGCAATTCTTTATCAAGGTTATCCCGCGATGAAGGTTTACTAAAATTATCCAAAAGCTCACCAATTTCAACAGGGGAAACAAATCTCGATGATGGAGTGGGCACATCATCCAAAGTTAAAGGCGGTTCATCAATAATTTAAGTCCCCTACACACATTAATAGAGTTAATAATATATACATGGACCTTGAGCTCTCCTCAGTGAAGGTGTTCTACCCTTGACCTCTTGGCTAGAGGAAGCATATTTGATTTTCTTCGAATTTTCAGCTATGGTCGTTGCTGCAAGGGTACGAAACATAAACAAAGCAATTTCCTCTCACAAGGAACAAAATCATCACAATGTGAGTGAATAGAATAAACACTGAAGGTGCAGAAAAAGAAAGGACAGACAAGTAAAAACTAAAAACTAAATCCAATGCTCAAATAGGATATCTGACAACATAAACTAATTAATAAAGTTTGGAATTTTAAAGAAAGAGCAGTAAGAATTAAGAAGACAAGCTCTCAGTTGAACACTATGTCAAACATGATAAAATTTTAGATCAAAGAAAAATTTTCAGATCGAATATAAGGTTAAGATATGGTTCTGTTCTTCATTAATTCTAAAATAAAATCTAAACTTTGATACCGATTCATCTCAAACTAATATTATAATTTATATAAATTTCACAAACTAATAAACAAAACTAAGTCGGCCTTCTTTCGGGAAAAAAAATAAAATAAAAAAGTGAAAAGTCTAGTCCATTTAAAAAAGTCAGTATATTGAATACAAATAAATTATTTATTTATTTCAATTTTTAGATTTGGTTAAGTTTAAGATTTACAAACTCAAATCGAACAAAAAAAAAGCAATCAATCTTATTACCCATATTAACCAAACAATATTAATCAAAGACATCGAACCAAAACTTGAATTTAAATTCGGTTGAGCTCAGTTTTCGACTATAACCAATAATGAACACTTATACTTGCATTCTAGTGAGGTTAATTCTGATATGGACCATAATCATCAAATAATGTTGTCCAAATTCATTCACATTAGAATAGAAATGATTTTTTTGCTGATGCACATTAACTTGAACCACATATCTATTGAATTATTTCTATATTAGAATTTTCCTTCTAGTCGGAAGAAGAAAAGAGGTGGTTTGTTGACACGGGCTATGTAGTCCGAATCACTTGGATCACAATCACATGTTCCAGGATGGATGCGGACCGTTGAACCGTAAAAGTAAACCCGGCTAAATCCGTACCCCCGCGTCTGTTTCATATCCACCCTAACCGCCAACCTATATAGTATAAAAAAATCGGACTATTTGGGCGCAGACTTCTGCCCGGTTTGTAATTCCCTTTCTTCTCTGAGTTTTTTCCCCTCAGCTAATTCCCACTGAAACCCTAGAATTTCTGCAACGCTACAGAGCCAACTATCTCTTCAAATACTGGAATAATCCGCAGGTATTTTCTAAATTGTACAAATTAAGGTTTAAATTTAGTGTTTTTTTTTCATATATTAGGTTTTGGAATTGATATATTGATTATAGGGTTTTTTGGTTGACGTATTATTGGAAGAATATTTAGGGATTCAGTAATACTCCCTCCCTTTCTAAGTCATTTAGGATATGCAGTGAAAATTAAAGAAGTAAAAAACAAGATATAGTTAGTTAAAATATCAATTATTAATCTCTTAAATAAGATAGACTTGTATACCACTAATTATATTGAGGAGACTAATATTGATATTTTGACTTACAGAGTATTTTGTTTTTTGCTTACTCAAATTTAGCTACTTGCCCTAAACTACTTATATTATAGTATGGAGCCAGTAGTTGCTTAATTTTGCAATTTGAGATTCAAATTGAAGTTTTTACTGAAAGATACTGTCTTTATTTGTTATACAAGGTTGTGGAAATTGATAGATGGGAACTGAGAGGAAGAGGAAAGTGAGTTTGTTTGACGTGGTGGACGATTCCTCTGTTTCAAAGTTCGGCAAGGCCAACGGTGGCCTAATGAATAACTCCGGCAGTGGCATGAATCCTCTGATCAATAAGTGGGGCGGAAGGCCTTACTCACAGAGGTACTTTGATATTCTGGAGAAGCGGAAGACTCTTCCTGTTTGGCAGCAGAAAGAAGAGTTTTTGAAGGTCTTAAGAGAGAACCAGACCCTAATATTGGTGGGTGAAACTGGCAGCGGTAAAACCACCCAGGTAAGTAAATAAATATCAATTCTTTTATTTAATCTACTGAAATTGATGGTACAATTCTTTCTGGTTAGTGTGTTTTGGGTATATACATAGTCTTTCAGACAGTTTTCGACCCCGTTGTTTGTTAGGATGCTGATATATGTTACAAGTATAATTACTTGTTCTGATTTTTAGTTGTTTTTGTTTCTTTCTTTAATCAGTTTTATTCTTTTATAGTCCCCAATTTTGTTGTTTATTAAACACATTTTCCTGGCATGCTTATGAACCTGCGTATGAATAATTTGCACTCGCTACAGTGACGGATCCAGGATGTAGTTGACAGTGGGGTCACCCATCTACGGACAGAACCAAGAAATAAACTAAAATTTCCCATAGAAAATTCGACGTTTCATAAATGTTGGAAGGGGAGGGGGCATGCACATTGGCGGATTTGGAGCCACAATATTTTAAAAACATCACATTTTATATGAGAATTTTTTGACAATAAGCTATTTTATATTTCTAGTAAAAACCATTATTTATAATATTTGTATCAATAAACTAATTTTTTATGACGGGTTTAACAAATTAACAAAATACGATGGTTTATGTTACATATACATCTGGAATGAAGTGGAGGGACAAAAATACTTCCAACTCCGGTGAATATTAGTTAGTAAATGTAAATATTTTTGACGGATTTCTCAAAAAAAAAATCATATTATGTGTGAGAATTAAGTTTTTTTGAAGAAAAAACATTCAAATAAATAGAAAAATAGTAAAGAAATTGATTGAAACCCACACGACAGTAAAAAAAATTGAATCACCACGTTATTGTCTTATGCGTTTGGTATTGTTCGAGGCTGGGGTTACCTAACTTTCTAGCAGGGTTACTAACTTATCAACTTAATAACATATACCGAATAATTATGCACGAGTATATAATTAAAATTAAAAATAATAATTCCAGTGGGGTCACGCTAGACTATAGATCCGTCTCTGACTAGCTAGATTGTAGATAGGGCCTCGTTATATTAGCTGAGATGTCTATTTTTTGTTTTTTTTCAGATCCCTCAGTTCGTATTGGAAGCCGTTGAAGAAGAGAACCAAGATAAATGTAAGAAGTACATGATTGGTTGCACCCAACCTCGACGAGTGGCTGCCATGTCTGTTTCTCGGCGTGTTGCAGAAGAGATGGATGTGAATATTGGGGATGAAGTTGGTTATAGTATTCGTTTTGAAGACTGTAGCAGCGCAAAAACAGTTCTAAAGTAAGTCACCTATGTATAAATTCTTTTTACGGTTTTGAGATCCCCTGGAACATTCTCCCTTGTCCATGCTTGTTTCCATCGAATTTCTTGTTGATTTTGTAATGTATGTTTTTTCTTGGGTAGGTACTTAACTGATGGTATGCTTTTACGAGAAGCCATGAATGATCCATTGTTGGAAAGATACAAAGTGATAATTCTTGATGAAGCTCATGAAAGAACTTTGGCAACAGATGTTCTGTTCGGGCTTCTCAAGGAAGTTTTGAAAAACAGACCTGATCTGAAGGTAGTTGTCATGAGTGCTACTCTTGAAGCTGAAAAGTTCCAAGGCTATTTTAACGGTGCACCTCTGATGAAAGTTCCTGGAAGGCTGCATCCTGTGGAGATCTTTTACACTCAAGAACCTGAAAGAGATTACCTTGAAGCTGCAATTCGCACAGTGGTGCAGATTCATATGTATGAACCTCCAGGTGATATTCTTGTTTTTCTCACTGGAGAAGAAGAGATTGAGGATGCATGTCGTAAAATAAACAAGGAAGTTGGTAACATGGGAGATCAGGTAGGTCCTGTCAAAGTGGTGCCTCTGTACTCTACACTTCCACCAGCTATGCAGCAGAGAATTTTTGAATCAGCTCCTCCCCCGTTAAAGGAAGATGGTCCTGCTGGGCGGAAAATAGTTGTGTCAACAAATATTGCAGAAACATCTTTGACCATAGACGGTATAGTTTATGTTATAGACCCAGGTTTTGCTAAGCAAAAAGTATACAACCCAAGAGTACGTGTTGAATCTTTATTGGTTTCTCCCATATCAAAGGCAAGTGCACACCAAAGATCAGGACGTGCCGGAAGAACGCAGCCTGGAAAATGCTTTAGGCTTTATACTGAGAAAAGTTTTAACAACGACCTTCAGCCTCAGACATATCCAGAAATATTGAGGTCAAACCTTGCAAACACAGTTCTGCAGTTGAAGAAACTTGGAATAGATGACTTGGTTCATTTTGATTTCATGGATCCACCGGCTCCTGAGACATTGATGAGGGCATTGGAAGTATTGAATTACTTGGGGGCCTTGGATGATGATGGGAACCTAACCAAACTGGGTGAAATTATGAGTGAGTTTCCCCTGGACCCGCAGATGTCCAAAATGCTTGTTGTCAGCCCAGAATTCAACTGTTCCAATGAAATTCTTTCAATATCGGCTATGCTTTCAGGTATGTTATATAAATCCATATTTTTTTGGTTGTTGTGCTGGTCTAGATATTTTTTCTTTGGTTTTACTAGATGTAGGGCCTGTCTGGTGTGCTCGCCTTCTGTGAAGGGGTTACACACTCGTCTTCTCATATGCACATACCAGGGTCCTGTGTGTATGATATTGTGCATCCAACTGCATAGTTTGTGCTCTATGCAGTTGATGCTCGTCTCTGTTTAGGTCGTCATCAGCAACTGTCTTGTCTCGGTTCCATGCCTGTCGTTGGCATGCACCATAGAATATTTAAGTAAGTGCTGATGCAGATAGTTGCAGTTTCTCAGTATTCTCAAGCAATTGGTGTCGCCTCTATGCATCTGCTGACCTACAGTGGGCCTCCTCTGTGATAACCAATTTTTTCTCTAGCACCAAATTGCTTTGTCCGGCCTAGGGACAATCAAAAAGCTGCAGATGAAGCAAAAGCTCGTTTTGGACACATTGATGGGGATCACCTCACTCTCCTGAATGTCTACCACGCTTACAAGCAAAACAGTAAGTATAGAAGCTCTATTTTTTAATTTTTATCTTCATATTGTCCGAGGACTCTTGGTCTTGATGCTAACTTCTTTTTGAATTGATTGCATCCCAGAGGACGACCCAAATTGGTGTTACGATAACTTCGTCAACAGCCGGGCTCTTAAATCTGCTGATAATGTGAGGGAGCAACTACAGAGGATCATGACTAGATTCAACCTCAAGCTATGCAGCACAGATTTCAACAGCCGTGACTACTATTTGAACATCAGAAAAGCCATGTTAGCTGGATATTTTATGCAGGTTGCTCACTTGGAACGCACCGGGCATTATTTGACCGTGAAAGACAATCAAGTGAGTATCATCTACAAAAAAATTGGGAAGGATACATTGGATTTAAAACACCTGCCAAGTTATCAAGTATGCAAATTTCTCCCCCGACCCCATCCCCTAAGAAATACAGCCACCCCTGTGAATGTTTTGTTCTGGGGGGGGGGTGGTTTCAAGCAGCATATGATATTTCCAATGTCGACTGTTTTTAACTACTACTTCAGTGATTTTGAAATGGCTTACAAAATAGCTTGATTACTTTGAAACTGACACACACTGGTTTTGCTCTATGCAGGTCGTTCACTTGCATCCTTCGAATTGCCTGGACCATAAACCTGAATGGGTCATATATAACGAGTATGTACTAACTAGCAGGAATTTCATTCGCACAGTGACAGACATTCGTGGGGAATGGTATGTTTTATACGTTCTATATATTTTCTTGCATTTTATACCTGCATCCTGTGTTATTGCTTCTGCTATAGCTTTGAATCTGAGGAAACTTTGAGAATTAGGGAGACTGCTTCATTATATATATATATATATATATTTGTGTCTTTGACGAATCCATAGTAGATTTCCTCTAACAGTGAAATGTGCATATTCGTTTTTAATTTGTCCAAAAATGACTGTCTACTTGTCTAAAATGAACATATTTCTTGCTAAATTTTCATAATTTACCTCAATTTAAGGGATATAAGCTCTACTGGCATATCACTAACCTCTCTGATTAATGAGGATGTTGTGATAACTTATGGTTAAGCTACTCTTTAATTTTCCAAGTCTGGACATCCAAATTGGACGTAGGGATTAGACACTTATGCCATGCATCAAGTAAAGCGGGCTTGGCCATCAGTTCACTATCTTCTTTTCGAGTTGGGTCTGTCTTGTTAATTTTGTTGTGGATGCTTATGCTGATGCCTTATGTTGTTTCATTTCTGAAAAAAAACCAAACTTTCAATAGTACTGTAGTCCTATTTTAGGCATTTTAGTTATTGTGCAGATTATATCTAAAGCCATGAATGAGCATCTTATGATCATATATGTTTCATTTGGCCCAAGTTTAACTGTCTTTGTTGGGTCAGTTGCTTTTCCTGTTACCTTTTTTTGTTGGCCCAATGTCTCCACCTGGGATCCCTTCTCCTCCTGAGAGTAACTCGAAAATAATCTGCTTCCACTAGTATTCTTGGTATTAGATAACCTATTATGGGTGTGTATTTATCTGTGAGGTTCTGAATTCTTTGAAGTATTGAAGAACTACTGTTTAATTCTTATAAATTCTTTTTGTAATGATATTTGTCTTCAGGCTTGTTGACGTTGCGCCACATTATTATGATCTTACAAACTTCCCCAATTGTGAGGCAAAGCGAGTTCTTGAGAGACTGTACAAGAAGCGGGAGAAATAGAGAGAGGAGAGCAAAAACAGGAAATGAAGGCATTTACTCCATCATTGTGGACTTGGTTGCTGGTTCACACATTTAAAGATGTAATTTTGCCCCACCTCTATTACCTTGTAGCCTTTAAACAGAGATGACTATTAGCATGGATCCTTTAGTATAATTTGCTATGGTACTTGTATGAGGATATCAATATCTTTATTTTCTTCTCTTTGTCCCCAAAATTGTCGTGTTATGGATCTCTTGATTACTTAAAACTTGGAGTCGAGATACCTCAGTGTTGTGGATCTCTTTGTCGAGGGTTTGGACATTCAATCTCTAGGGTAATGGGAGTTCCTGAACTTTTTTTTTGGGTTCACCCCAAGGGCACCCAGTGTCCACCGTCACCAACGTGGCGACTAATTCGGGATCGGCCTGCTGTTGATATGTAGTGTGACCGTTAGCGGAGAGGGTCTGGCCCATACTGCTCTTTTACACGGAGTTCTACCACTAGGGAAAAGTTCCGCGAGAGTCGATGTCCACCGAGAGAACGGTGAGACAAATAACAACTTCAACCTGTTGTCCCAGAAATCGGGGTTCCTGAACTGAAATCTATTAGAGCATCTTCTCTTTTCACAAGTGTATCTTGTACCCACCTCCAAAAAAAAAAGAAAAAAAAGTATTGGCGTTTTAGTAATGTCAAAACCCATTAGAAATATAGATATTCGGGTGAATATTGTCTATCTCCATTCCTATACATAACCAATCAGAATTCGCTATGTAAATATTTCTTCCAATTATATATAAACATGACGAATTGTGATTGATTGAGTACAGGAATGGGAACATAGAGGGGGCAGATGATTTTTTGCCACTTCGATATAGCCCTAGAGTTTTCATTGCAATTAAAGTTTCAAAACACTGCTGCTCATCTTGTGCAAGAGAGTTCTCACGGGTCAATAAGGCATTGGTCTAGTGGTCAAGGTTGATGCCTCATGACGTAGAGGTGATGAGTTCGAATCCCCTCCACACTTTTGAAATAGTTAGGTCCCGGCCCCAATTAAAAAAAATTCAAAAAAAAGAAGAAGAGAGTTCTCATGGTCATACGGACCATAAAAATTAGCAATGTGGGGAAATCAATTATTCTTGTATTTATAAGTCACTCACATGTCCCAATGTTAGTATCCTAATTCAATTGATTATTCTTGTAAATATAAAGATCAAATTAATCGAAGTCTGAAAACGATGAATTGAAAGGCTTAATAGCATTATTAAACTTGAGAATATAATAATCTTATAAAATTCTTTAAGCTGCTTAATTAATCCACAAGTCCCCAACAAAAGTGATCTAGTGGCTAATGCTGAGCCACCCAATAATAGAGGTTCTTGAGTTCAAATCAATTTTCTCGCTTCTTAAATCTGTCTTTTCTCTCAAATTAAAATAGCTGAAGGAAAAAAAAGAGTTACAAATGGCTGAGGCCTGTATTATACTTGTCAGGAACATGACATCTAAAATGATAGCCTTATTATTTTTTTTGTTGGCACCCCTTCCCCTCGTTTTTTGAAATTCATTTCTCTCTAGAAACTCATATTCTCTCTCTAAAATTCATTCTCCTAAATTCTTCTGAGAACAAGGTAAATTTGTCAAGAATAACTTATTAATCACCATTTGAGATTATAAATTACATCTCACACTTGCTTTGATGCAAAAAAATTGAGTTTATGTTTAAAAACATGGATCAGATTTGAGAAGAAATGAAAAAAATTGCAGACCACCAAGCCTCACTCGAGACAAATATGAGAGAACACACCAAACAATCACACTATATGTGGTGGATATTACTATTCAGCTCAAGAATCACACTATGTGATGGATATGGCAATTTTAGCACCACACTCTTCACTCACTTTAGAAAAAATCAAAAGGATAAAAACATTTATGAGCTTGGAATAATTTGAGAAGATATAAATTATATAAACTCTTAAGAACAACTTCTCATTACCCCTTACCTCAATCAAATCTAGGAGCTTTTATAGAGGGAAAAATAACTCTTGGAATACAAATCATCAGTTGAGCAACAACTAGTTTATACTCGATGGTGATAGCGCGGTTAACCAAACTGAAACCAGGGGAAGTTTCAGCTACACCAAAAAACCTTGGGTTAACCGTACTTGTGTGTGTTCTATCATATAAGCCGGTGTAAAACATAACTTCTGCATGAAGAACAAAATACCTAAGCACCCCGATTAACTGTGCTCGAATGACGGTTAAACGTGGCAATCATGTTTTCTCAGAAAACCTTGAAAACAATATGATACACTCAAGTACTGTTGCTGGACCATAAACTATTTAAATTAAGCTCAGTTTGAAAATCAAAATCTTTGTAAATCTTTTTGTAACAGATAAAAACACATTTGATCATAAAGACCACAAATTTGAAAGTGATCTTCAAAAGCATTCCAAGTTATAAAGCAGTTTAAGCTCGATGCTATTTCCAAGTGATTCAACCAATACGCTCAAAGGTTAGGATTTACAAGATATACTTAGAAGCACAACCCTAATATCTAAAATCTTCAATCTTCAACAACAAACAATTATGATAACTTCGGTGATTTCAGACTTGTCTCTTCGATAGAGCTTGTATGAAGAACTTAGACTTCATTCTCTGTAGCACTATCACAACAAGATATACATTAGATACAAGAATATTAGTAGTCTTAAGAGCTAACAATCTCCCTTCTTTTTTTTATTTTTTTATTATGACAAACTTTGATGCAATATGATAGGAAAAAACAATTAAGAACATAGGAAGCATAAGACAATATAACATAAAGCATAAAGATTACACCTGCAACAATATCAGAGCAAAAGAATACTAAGAATGAAAGTGTAACCATATTGCCTAAACATAGATACCCTTTGAAAGAGCCTTATGACCCAACCAGCCTCCTTTCCTTCTTCCTTCCATTTATATTTCAACTATCCTCGCTCCAAGCCTCCTTCCTCTAGTTAAAATTACAATTAAAAAGGTAAGAACATTGAGAATCATTTTCCTCAATGGTTTTGACTTTTTCAAAATGATATAACTATTAAAAATCCACCATGATGTTGTAAAAATTATCCACGTCGGTTGAAGACGGAATCTTGTAGTTTTTTTCGGTTGAAAGAAGGATTCTCGAAATCTATCTTTGTCAAAATAGTTGTCCCAGACAGAAACAATGTCATGTGTGAATCTTCCTTCATAAACAATGTTATTCTGATAAACTCCTCGTCATATGCCATGGAACTGGAATTACTACCTTAAGGGAGCTTTTAAGATAAATTTTTAAGGAAGGAAACTGAGCTAAAAAGTATTCTCTCAATTTTTTTTTTTTCCTTTACAAAAATATTGAACATGTGTTTGTATATTAAACAATATTCTTGCGAACTTTCAGGATCAGAAAAGCTAAAGAGCTATGGATTTGATAAATTATAGTTTTCTGATTTTCTTTTGCATGGTTTTTTAGCATGTGCTGCAAGCTGTTCTTCTTCATTTTGTTTAATTGGAAAAAAATAAAGAAAAATAGTACACGTTAATCTCTCTATGTGTAACACTTATTTTACCAAATAAATAAACAAAGTCGTACTCTTCATTCAACTATTTTGAGTTTAAGTTACTAATGTTTACACATAAGCAATTTAGTACTTAAAGGTATTTTATTTTTCTATTTTTATGCACTAATAATCTTTTTAAGAAAAAATTTACTCTATGAGAGGAGAAACACAAGTGTGAACCGATATGAATGATCTTGAATTGAATGTACCGTGTGTCACGCCCCGTAACCGGACGATAACCTGACATCACCCTATTCTCCAATGAGACATCGAACCTGTAAATAATTAAGAGTCAACGTACTTCCATTCATTAACTTAAACATAGCTTACATCAACATTTCATATTAAAACTAAAGTGGTTATCTAAATACTGATTACAAACCAAAAGGAAATATCGTTCAACATAAAATTCTACATGGTTTATTACATCATAAAGAACTCTACTCGTAATCTTCATTCCCGCCGGCTTCTTCTAAGTCATCCTCAAAAGCATCTGCAAAAGAGTAAGGAATTAGCTACACTAACCCACTAAGGTTCAAACACCCTTAGAATAAAGCGTCGTTTGACACAAAAACCGTTTTTCCAATTCCCAAACATTTCCGTATTTTGACTTTAACCTCATACTTAAAACATTATTATAATACATTTAGAAGAGGGTTGGAGAAGAGTATAGAAGTAAGAGAGGCTTTTAAAATGATTTGGAAAACACTGCAAGAATTACGAAATTGACCCTCGGGCGATAGGTTGGACGAAGCATCATCCGGACACATCGTCCGCAAAACCACTAGAGCTTCCAGTATCTCTGTGGACGAAGCACTTTGTCCGCGAGATTTCAAAAAGTCGCAGAAGAAGCCTAGGATGAAGTTTCGTTCGCATGATTCAGAAAAGATACTTTTCAGTACAAATTTTTAAAGGAAAACATAATTTCTGAAACTAAAACATCACTTTCCCAGAAATCCAGAATTTGGCCAATCAAAACAAACAAATTTCATACACTTTCACACGTCATCATACAAACTCATCACACATCCTTTAAATCCGGTGCTCCGAGCACCTTTCTTTTTACACTTACACACACACACACACACACACACCTCACACATATATCACATAATTCAAACAATCAAGTAATCCGTCCTCCTCTCTTTGAAAGAATGGGCGCTTCCGATTCTGTCGGTGCTTGAAACAATTTCCGAAAAGTAAAGATCCATAAACAGGTTCACGAATACCATCAATATCTACTGGAGGAGCAGCAATGAAGGCGATAATTCTAATTAATGAAACATTCCTCCTCTTTCATTCCATTCATGGAAGTAGTAAAGGCGGAAACCAGAGGACGTATAATTTATCGACTCCGCAACAAGGATTCGAAGGATTAAGTGGTTTGAACACCCCATTTCGTGAGAATACGATTCGAGATGCAAAATCTCAATCCGTTCCAGATTCTATAACAACTGCTAACACTCTTTAACTACTATTACCCATTAAAGAAGGCCACACTTACCATAATCATTGGGTTCAAGTATTTTACCCCCCGGACGATGGGGCCGAAGTTTAAGGATACATCCCGTTATGTCATCGTTGTCAACTTAGAAAAATCTACAACTAACTGTTAGCAGCCCTAACTGTCACACCCCGTAATCCGGCAATGACCTGGCAGCATCTCATTTACCAATGAGACACCGAACCCATACAAACATACTATGAATCCAAAAAACTTTGATTTAAACTTATTACATAACTTAAAAGAACTTACACCATACTTAAAGTGTACCACAACCATTCTTAAGTATTGTGCATTACATAACATAATGTATCATCATCTATCTTGCAATCAATCTAACCATACTATTATAGAGTCATCATCATTGCATTTCATTCATCAAAATTCACGTCCCACGTTTCCTCCATGGTACCTTCCACATAATCATCTACAAAATAGTAAGAGAATAAGTTACATTAGCGCAACATCATTGCTGGTTCAGAACTCAAATCCGAAATAGTTGTAAGTTCTTTTCGGTTCTTCTTTCGATTCTCATAGTATGAACGAATCCTATCGAGGTCGATTCACAAGTTTTTGAACGAGTTTCTGCCTATGAATCCCTACATATCTGTGATACCCTGAACTTCTTGTGCTTACGTGTCTAGCATGCTTACATGTTATTTTGTGTATTAATTGACTTTCACATGTCATATGTTGTGTACGTTAATTGTTTAGGGGCGTTGTGGTGTGTTTGGTTAGTTGGGGGGACTCGAGTGTAGATATTAAGAAGTTTGAAGGGTGTTTTTGTAAGGAGGTTAGGGGTAGTTTTAAGTGGTTTTTGTTGGAATTTGTATGGGTGGTTAGAATTAGAAGAGAGGAAAAAAAAAGAGCATATTTTTCGGCAGAACTGTGAGGCTGTGAGATAGTAAACAATGTATGTTTTCAGTTTTTCTTAGTGAATTTCGAGGAGGACTGATAGAGCTACGCGTAGTATTTGACGGAATATCATTTGGAGTTATGTACTACGAGTTATAGCCTTGGGAAGTCAGTGCTACAAATCTGGAATTTCTGTTTTTGGTGCGTCTTTGGAGATTTTGAGTTAAGTTGCTAAGGTAAGGACCCTTCACCATTGTTTTTCAATTAAAAAACATGAAATAAATATTTTTCAGAATTGATATTATGATTTATTCATTGATTTATTGCATAAGATGGATGAAGTATTGTAGAAGATGCTTATATGAATTATATGTTTAGTTAGAAATCTTATGTTCATATTGAAAGGATTCATGGGCAGAAACTTGTTCTAAACACCCATGAATCCTCCCCTAAAGGATCTGCTCATACCATAGGAATAATAAAACAGGCGAAAATTACTTACGTTTTTGGGTTAAAGATTATGATTTCGGATGCTGTGCTCTGCCACAAAAAGCCTTCCCTTGCGGAATTGCTCTCTACCGGTATCCATGCGACGAAACGAGCAGCGAGTGCTAACTCTTTGTTTATGAGTTTCGGGAATCTAGAGAGAAGAGAAAGGCAGAAATCTGATTTCAGGGGTTTTTGGTTTTTGCGGCTCAACAAGGTCTAACTTAGGGTTTCAGCCAAAAGAGGATTATATAGGGTGAGAGAGTTTGTTCCGATAACCAACTCCCACGTCCTATCAACCTCTTCTGATAGTGAGAGTCTTTATCGCATAATAACTCCCATATAATCCCAGCTAGAACCAAATACCGAAAATGCCCCTCCTTAATCTCTAATTCAAATGTCAGATACAATGAACCTAGACACATTCTAGATTCATTGAATATGGACATGAAGCTTGTTAACTCGTCTATTCGTGTGACCCTGTAGGTTTATATCACAATGGCAATGAAAACACACTTAGTAGTAGTATATGTTCATAAATCACAAGCGGTCCCTAGCAGGACATTGTGACTACCCAGAGTGAATGAATGTACGGTGGAACCTAATATCAATCCACTATTTAATCTCCTTGTCTCGTGATATCCAAATTAAGCATAAGGCATGGTAGTTGTCACACTTATAAAGCTTAATTGTATTTATGCTCGATCTCCAGGTAGACTGTTCCAACAAATAGTATTTAATAACCACTTTATTAAATACATTTGAGCACGGCCATGCATTTAAACATTCTTCCTTATCGAAGGGCTCACAGATATCTCTCTCTAATAAGAGAGGGACAAATCCCTTACAATGCCTCTCACATTCAAGCCATGATAGGATACTACATCTGATCATCAGCAGTATTAATTACTCATTAAAAGTAACGTCCAACTAAGTCAAAACGTAGCTCCATTCATGCTAGAAATGATGGAGACATAAGGTCTAAGGATTCCAAATAGTATTGAGGAAGTAATACTTATGACTAAAGAACCATGAAGTATTACTTCTCTAACGGATCACGTCCGATACAATATATCCCAATATATTGTATCTATGATATGATTTGTATCCATTACACATGATCAATAAAACATAATCATCAATCAAACATCATACTAGTTTTATTTCATTGTAAAGAACATTACATAAAACTAGGGACAATCAGAATAGTAATTGCATAAGCTAATGAGTTTTACTATCAAATCACATATTTAGTTTTCAAAAGCAAAATTAACTATTCAAATGTCATGCTCAAAATATATAAAACATACAACATATGCTAATGGTCCTAGGGTACTACTAACACTGATGTGTTTATGCAGTTCTATGTTATTATGTGGATTTTTGGTCATGTTATTGTTATTAGCACATAAGTTATTAGAAGTAGTATGTAGTTCATGTGTACCCGCCACAATTATCATAAGGCCGAGGCCTTGCGAGACAGATGAGAAGACTAGATTCCACCATTCCGAGGTCTGGTGAGGGTCGATGCCTCTAGGTAGAGACAATTATAACAGACTCAAAAGGCTGAGGCCCTATGAGTATAGAAACAGTTATTAGGCTCTGCCAAGGCGAGCATAGAAGTGGCAAGTATTAGAAGTAGTACTGTAGTAGAAGTATTGTATGTGTTTAAGTGTTATGTTATATGTCCAATCAGTATTTTGGGGTTATAACATTTTGGGAATTTTAGAAATGTACTGTTTATGCCCTGCACTGAACCTCGACAGATCGTTTTTCCGAAGTAAAGTATTGGGATAATTGCGGACAATTAGTGGTTGATGTGGGTCGACCGGTGTGGTTTGAAACTCGACTTAAGTGCTTCGGACGACCTTAGGTCGACCAAAGTGCTCTGTCCTTCGTCCAAACTTTTTGGAAATGTTTTTGTCCCGATATCAGTCGACCGGAGTATTTAGTTTTGATAAACTTTGATTTTTGTTTTCAAGTATAGTGTTTTTTTGTTTATGTAAAGTATTTTACAAGTTATTTCATATGTTTTAAGTGTATTCCAAGTCAAGAAGAGTATGCATTATTTTCACATGGTTTTGGGTGAACGGGAACGTGTTCTAGAGTCTAACGATGCTTCATCCCAAGGGTGTTGGGACCTTACTGAGACAGTGTAGTGGCTCACCCCTTATTAACATTTTACAGATAAACAAGTGGTAGAACATGTTGATGAACCGTGGATCGAGGAGAGGCTTGATTGTGCTTTGATGTAATTAGTTAGTTTGTTGTTTATGTCTTTGAACCTTTGTTATTTCTTTATGGTTTGTAAGAATTTATGTTTACCTTTGTAAGACTTTGGGATTCTGTTAAGTTTATGTAAACCTTTACGTTCCAGTTAAGTTTTATGAAGTGTTATTTTGGGAATTTAGTCTTTCTGTTTTAGGGTTCAGTGGCTCATTGGATGTTGAGTCACTGCCCGATCATCCCCAAGTCACGGGGTGTGACAATATCAAACAAACGAACTTATACGCAACAAATCAAATCCATACTTTGTCATAATTGATAATTGTACATCGCCTTATGCTACGAGCACCATGATCTACTCATAATATATCCGGCGAATATACATTACATCAGGTACTACGAGTACCGTTCTTTATACACATTACATAATTCACACAATTGAGCTCAATTATACGTTCCCGTCTCTATAATAACTGCAAACAGCTAACTACTAATCCATTAGGAGAGGCCATACTTGTAATGGGTCCGAATATCTAATTCATTGGACTACATGGTCAAAGATTTAAGGATACATTCCATTATATTATCGCCCACCCTTATGAACTCCACAACAACTGTTAGCAGCCCTAAATTTTTATTCCCGTTAGGGTCCGGGCTAGACTTATTAGAACATATCATCACGAACTCCCAGGTTCAAACGATACAAAATTTGGGACATATCCTGCCATATAATCAATCATAGACAAGAGCTCTAGATTAAGAATGTTCACATACTAACTTTATAAAATAATCACACAGAACAATTACGTAGAAAATTTCGAAAAACAGAACATACAAATCATGCAAGAAGAATTTAACGCTTCATCAAATTTTGATGCAATAAGGTTAGTTTAGAAATCATTTCATCACATTTCCATAACTTGGTAGAAATTCCATTTCATGCTATTGGACAGAAAATTCAAGAGTGTAAGAACCTTACCCTAAACGCTTAAACACAAACTTCAAAGATCACTTCTCTTTTTTCCACGGAAAAACAGAACTCCAATTTGATGGTGCAAAATAAAAAACTAATCGTTGGAATCCGATCTCCATCGTTCAGATTGTAGTCTTTGAAGTCTTCTATCCTTGGTTAAAAATCGAGACTGATCAGAGCACAAATGATCACTCTGATGGAAGTTTTAAGATTGTTGTGCAGAAATATCAACCTATTATATCTTCTTTCTTTTCTCTATTTTTTATTCTTCACTCCCTCTATTTATTTCTCAAAAACTGCAGCAAAACTAACTCTCTCTTACACAACCCTTTAAATCCTAACTCAATTTCTCATAACTTAACTAACTAACTAATCAATTCCTTTTTATTAACACTTAGGTCTCTCTACTTCATATTCATGCCATTACACTCCAAACAAAACGTAATACAACAATTAATAGCAAATAATTCTAATAAATTAAAGTAAAACAATTACGGGTATTAAACTAACTATTATACCCGCCAGGGAAAGGTCACGCTTATCACACATTTTATCGCGAATTAACGGGTTCAAGCGGTACATAATTTGGGACATATTCTGCTGTAGATTCCTTCACAGAAAAGAGCTCAATAATAGTAGTATATACTTTCAGAATTTACAGAACATCCACTTCAGAATATATACTCAAATATCAAACATAGAAATTCGAAAACAGTAAGCATACATTTCATGCATTTCACACATTACAATACTTCATCCAATTTTGATTCATTTAGAAAGTGCATAAATCATTCATCACAAATCACAAGTTGATAGAAATTATGTTTTCATACTCTTTGACAGAAAATACAAGAGTGTAAGAAACTTACCTTGAACCAATTCCCCTAAGCCATTACTTATATATCAAATAAAACCAGTTACTCTTAATTATACAAAAAAGTTGCGGGTATTACACCATGCCTATTGCACTAGTCTTTCTCGACAAACCTGAAATTTTTGATATCGTATTATTCTGATACAATGATTGGGGGTAAAAGACAACCCTAATATTAGGGGTGTCAACTGATTCGGGCAGGCTCACATAGCTTGAAAAAATGTGAGTGTGAGCTGAGCGTGAGCTTGACCCCGCTCAGCCCGAAAAAAGCTCAAACCCGAATAAAAATAATATTATAATAATAATAATAATAATAATAATAATAATAATACTAATACTAATTAAAAAGAAGAAGGCCTATAAATTGACATTCATTAAAGAATTCCTTAAATTTAGTGAAGAGGAAGAAGTGATGCATTGTAAGAGTGAACTAGATGTTTATTTGGAGGAAAAACTTTACCCAACAAAGAGTGGTAATGTTGATGAAGACTTTATTATCTTGGATTATTGGAAAGGAAATGCTTTTAAATTCTCTATTCTGTCTATGATGACAAGAGATGTATTAACAATTCATGTAAGTTCGGTAGCATCTGAGAGTGCTTTTAGCATCACAGGTCGTGTTTTGAATCAATTTTGCAGCTCACTGCTTCCCTATACAGTTGAATGATTAATTTGTGGTCAAGATTGGATTAGGAGTTCACCAAAAGGGAGTGATTATGAGGAAGAGTTTGATTTTGCTTTTTTAGGTTATTCTTTACTTAGTTTTTCTATTTTACTTGTCTAAATTATTTTTTCTTCATCATTGCTTCTTACTTTATTTACTTATATTTCCTTTTTCTTTTGTAGATTTTTTTTGGGGGGGGGGGGGGTTAGGAGGGGGGTATTAGCTGGCTGGGCGCTTTGGCCCGGTATCGAACCTGCGACCTCTCAGTCCCAGGCAGTGGATGTTACCCAGGCAGTGAATTCTTTTGTAGATTTGAATCACAATAAAAAGTGAAATATTGTAGAAGAATTCAATGGGATTGCCAAAATTGGATTTGGCACCAACAATGGAATTAAATCACTATTTTGCAATTTGCAATTTCATCATTTGTTAGAATTTTAAGTGCATGAGTTCTCTTATTTTTTTTTTTTTATATAAGACTCATTTTACTAGCATAACAAATAATTCTGCAACTTCTGTTTCTCTTGTTTTTCTCGCTTTTACAATTATGGGACTTCCGTTTATGTATTTATATTTTTATTAGTTTATTTTGCTTCAAAAATTAAGTATCATTGTATTATGTATATTTGTGTTCTTGTCAGGATTTAATTTCAATTCTCATTGTATTATATTATTCTTGTTATATGATTTTTATTTTTTTACTAATATAAATTTAGCCCATGAAAAATTTATTTTTTTATTTTTCAATTCTCCGAACTGAGCTTTCCAATTTTTATGTGAGGTGAGCGTGAGCTAAGCCAAATTCGACTCGCATAGCTCGATTGACACCCTACCTAATATAATACAAGTGGTACACGTCTAAAAAGGAAACTAAACAATATCTATATATAGACTATCCTGAGAATACTTACTCTACCAAATATTATATATACTGATATACAATATATTTCCTAATAAAAGCACTAATAATTATATAGTTATACACAAAGTAGTATAAATCTTCTTCTATACCAATTTAATGCATCATTTGAAACTCTCAAATGAAACTAGATCTCTTAAAAAAAATTGAAACTTTACGGGACATTTAAAATGAGATTAATGCGGTAAACTAATATTTAACATTTTCTAAGTTTCTCATGTCGAAGAAAGCTACCGTAATTAGCATAATATTTCTGACTTAAAATGATAAGTCCAGAACTCGACATCTTCCTTCCTTGATAATAAAAAAAATTTAAAAATATTTCTCATACATTACCAAGTATGTAGATTGGTTCACACATGTTACCAAGTATATTTAGATTAGTTAATAGAACTGTTGTAATCCCAATTTTTCTAATTAGAGTTCAAATCTCTCCAATATATTTAAATTTTATGCGTAGCTTTGTGTACCAGCTGTGATTTAAAAATGAAAAGAAAGAGTATTTAGATTGATTTTCTATTAAAAAAAATTGTTTTGAGAATAAAAATAATGAATTTTTTATTGTTTCTAACTCGATAGTGACAGTGCAATTAACCGAACTGAAACATGGGCAAATTTTTTGCTACACTTAAAAACATTCGTTAGTCGAACTTGCCTGCGGTCTACTGGATAAGTCAGTGAAAAACAGAACTCTTGCCTAAAGAACAAAACACTTAACCATCCTGGTTAACCGTACTTGAATTGCGGTTAACTGTGGCAATCAATATTTTCTCAAAACAAGTATGAAAACAATATGATACACTCAAGTACTGTTCTTGGACCAAAAACAATTTAAATTAAGCTCAGTTTGAAAATAAAAACCTTTGAAAATCTTTTTTGTTAACATATGAAAACACATTTGATCAAAAAGATCAAAAGTTTGAAAGTGATCTCCAAAACTATTCTAAGTTATAAAAAGGTTTAAGCTCAGTGCCATTTCCAAGTGATTCAATCCCAGGGAGCAAATGTTAGAGTTTACAATATATACCTATAAGCACAATCATAACATCTAAGATCTTTGATCTTCAACAACAAGTCATTTCTGATAACTTCAATGATTTCAGACTTGCATCTTCAGTATAGCTTGTATGAAGAACTTTGGCTTTCTTCTATGTAGCACTATCACAATAAGAATAGACATTAGATACTAGAACATCAATGTTTGTTATACTAAAAAATGAGTTATTTAGCCCTAAGGGCTAAAAATCTCCACATTCTTATTATGACAAACTTTGATGTAATATGATAGGATAAAACAATTAAGAACATATGAAGCAGAAGACAATATAGCATAAAGAATAAATATTACACCTGCAAAAATATCAGAGCAAAAGTATACCAAATGAAAGTATAATAAGAATGGAAGTGTAACCATACCACCAAAACATATAGACTATTTGAAAGAGCCTTATGAGACAACCAACCTATTTTTCACATTCATTCCATTTATATGTCAACCATCCTCCAAGCATCATTCCTCTAATTAAATGCACAAATAGAAATGTTTTTAGGATTTTAAAAAATATATAACTTTTAAAAATCTCCCCCCGAGGATTTGCTATAAAGATAAAGTGTTTGGATGTTTTGAAAGATTTAAATAGAATATCATCCAACACAGAAAGATAAGCACGAGATATAAAGTGAAGTACAAATATTATCGACTCCTACCCTACTCCGGGATTAAAAGATTTGAAGGGAAAATATATATTTCACTCTTATAAAATAAAGAACTAGTACATGAGTATTTATACATGTGGGTCTACACTATATTAGTCAACTACTAATTACTCCATACTACACAATATTTATGCAACTACTAAACATTAGGAAGAAACTAATATAGTATATGTCATAATTAATTGAACTTTGTTTAGACACTTCCTTATTAATTAGGTAATACCTAACTAATAAGGTAACTCCTAAATAATAACTTCCAATACTCCCCCTCATGTTTGAGTGTGAATATCGAGAACACCCAAACTTGCTAACCAGATAATTAAATTGCACTTGAACCAAACCTTTGGTTAACACATCGGCGAGTTGCTCCTTTGTTCCCACGTGACAAGTAACAAGTGTTCCATCTTGGACATTTTCTCGAACAAAATGATAATCGATCTCGATATGCTTAGTTCTTTAATGAAAAAATGGATTTGCTGCAATGTGGAACGCTGACAGACTGTCACAATACAACTTAGCGGTTCCTAAAGTGACTCCAAGAGATTTGAACAACTCTCTTAACCAAACTAGCTCACTTATTGCATTGGTCATAGCTCTGTATTCGGCTTCAGCTGATGATCGAGAGACAACTTGTTGCTTCTTGGATCGCCAAGAAATATGAGCGTTTCCTAATTGAACAAAGTACCCTGTAACAGACCTTCTAGTTGTGGGGAAAACGGCCCAATATGAATCACAATAAGCCACTAGTTCTGCATTGGGATTATTTCTGGGCATAAAAAATCATCTCCCCGGATTGCCCTTAATATAACGAACAACTCGAATTGCAGCATCCCAATGTCTTTCCCTTGGATTTTGCATGAATTGGCTAAGATTATGGACTGCATAAGTGATGTTGGGCCTCGTTATGGTGAGATAAAGTAATTGCCCTACTAATCACCTATATTGCCCGAAATCTCTGATTAGCTTTCCACTATCATCCTTGGTTGTCAACTTGAGTTGTATCTCTATTGGTGTAGAACATGGTCGTGAACCAGATAAACCACATTCTGTTAGAATGTCAACAACATACTTTATTTGACACAAAAATAAATCTTTGGGTGAATGTGCTACTTCTATGCCCAAAAAGTACTTGAGAACTCTAAAGTCTTTGATTGTAAATTTAAAATCAAAGTACCGTTTTACTTTTTGGCATTTTTGAGGTCGTTTCCTGTGAGAATGATGTCGTCAACATAGACTAGAATCACAATAAAGATACTACCTCTCCGATAGATGAATAAGGTAGGTTTTGTTGTAGTCTGCCTAAAGCCAAATTTGGAAAGCTCGAAAGTGAGTTTACCAAACCAGTTCATTCCTGCTTGTTTCAACCCATATATGGACTTCTTGAGCTTGGAATTAAGATTTGTCCTAGGTGTAGGGAATCCAGGTGGTGGTTTCATATAAATATCCTCTGCAATATACCATGGAGGAATGCATTGTTGACATCTAATTGGAAGATGCTCCAATTTTTGGAAACTGCCAAAACCAAAAGACATCGAAATGTGGTCATTTTTGCAAGCGGACCAAAAGTTTCAGTAAATCTTCCCCCTCGACCTGAGAGTAACATTTATCAACCACGCGGGATTTAGGACTTTCTAGAAAAACATCAACTCGAAACTTCAATTTATAAACCCAACGGTTGGAAACGGGCTTCTTTCCAGGAGGTAATAGGGCATAAACCTAAGTGTTGTTATTCTCATGCAGGGACAATTCTACTGCCCCCGAGATTTTTAAAAATACTACTAGATATAGTAATATATAGTAATTTTTATATGTAGTTCAGAATTTTTTATCAAGTTCGCCCCCCAAGATTTTTTTTCTAGTTTTTATAGGTAGGTCGACATACTGTTGCAATTTTTGCCCCCTCCCTCTCAAAATACAATTCCTGGCTTCGTCCTTGCTCTCAAGGGCGCATATTTCGGCTTCCATAGAGTCCCGCCACATAGGAGAATGAGCGGCTTCTGGATAGCCGCGAGGCTCGGTATAACGGGAAAGAGAAGCCAAATAAGATTTATATGAAGCAGAAAAATTATCATAATATAAATAATTATGTAGTGGATAGACTATACCTGAAGAAGCCGTTTGAGAAGAGTGAGCCGAGGGGATAACAGTGTTGAAAAAATAATCGCGAAGTCGAACAGATGGTTGAGTGTCTCGTGTGGACCGTCGAAGCGGAACATTTGGATTTAAATGGGGGGAGTTATTGGGAGAAGCTCCCCTGAATTTTGCAAAGTAACAAACGAAGCAGGGGAAACACTGCTGGGATGTCCACTGGGAAGTATTTCTGGGCTCGAAGGATGGGAAATGGGCATGAGGCTTGGTGTGTAGGTGGCCCACGTCAAGAGTAGATGGGCTAGGTAGAGTAAATGCAGGTCGGCTAGAAGGGGGCTAACTGCTGGGTTGTATGTGGGAGGCCTAAGAGGGAGTTTGCGGGTTTGGGCGGAGTGACCTGCGAACTTATGAATTGGACCGGGCTGAAGTGGAAGACTGGGATGTGGGGCTGGACTGGACTGGTATTGGGCTGAATAAGTGGGCTGAGGATAATTTTGTAAGTGAGCGCCTTGGCTGTGCTCAAACAGTCGGCTGGGCCTGGCTGATTGACTTCGGCTGGGTCTTGTGAGCTGGCCTCATTTTTTTCCGGCTGGGCTAACCTGGGACGTATCATCAGAATTTTGACTAGGGTGTGGTGGGCTGGGAATATATTGTTCTGGGCTGGTCCAGGCTTGGCTCGGCTGGGCAGAATTGTTGAAATCATTTGGGATATTTTCTGGGATGTTTGCTGGGAGATGTTCTACATTTGGTGAGAGATTTTTGGACAACGGGGCGAATGGAAATAAAAGTGAACATCTCGGGAGACAAATAATTTCCTATAGTGAAGATCATAGACTTTCCAACCCTTTTAACCCATAGGATACCTGACAAATATACACTTGGTGGACCGTTCGGTGAAGTTATCTCTAGTGGGATTTGTGTTATGGGCGTAACAAAGAGACCCAAAAACGCGAAGATGGTCTTCCAAAAATAATTTCATATGGAGTTTTATTATTTAGGATTTTACTAGGAGTGTGATTGACTAGATACCCTGCGGTTAAAATGCACTCCCCCCCAAAACGAATTGGTAGATGTGCCTCAAAACGAAGAGCTCGTGCGACATTTAGAATGTGTCTATTTTTCCTTTCTACCCGCCCATTTTGTTAAGGAGTGTAGACACAAGATGTTTTGTGAAGGATACCAGTTTGGGAAAAAATATATCTAAGGCTTAAAAATTCGGTTCCATTGTCACTCCTAACGCTTTTGAGGGCTTTGCATTAGACTGTCACTGTTTTGGCATAATGGTCATAACATGTCATGCATTTTTTTTTTGAACAATTTTTTTTGTCTAGAACGGAAGTCCCACTTCCGTCTTTAAACAAAACCCTTAAAACCGTAAAAAATCCTTGACTTTGAGGACGGAATTGCCACTTCCGTCCTCATATTGCAGTCTTTTTGAAGTGTCAAGTCTTTTCTCACTTTTGCTTTTTTGACTATGAATAATTGAAGAGATAAATTCAGAACGGATTCGGCATTTTCGTTCTCATTTCTGACCAATTTTTTTAGACTTGTTAATTCAAAATTTAAAACTTTGAATTCTTAAAACACCAATTTTATCTATAAATAACCTCACCACAATCTACAACATTCACAACTCTCAAACATAAAATTTCCTTACCCTCTTCAAAAAACCTTGTTTCTAAATTACCTTCCCCCATTCAAAAATCATTGTTTAAAATGACAAACTTTCCACAATTTATTCAAAAAGAAATGCTTAACAAATTCAGGGATGTTGATTTTACCAAAGAATGGCCTTCAGAATACGAACAGACGTTAATAGAAATTTGTTTTGATTTTGATACACTGGGTTACAATAATGAAAAAAGTTGGTCCAATTTGTACAATGAAATTGTCTACGGCATGAACTCCGTTACCGACAGATTTTTCACAACAGAAATGATCGATGCAGGCTTAGCAAAACTGCGCAGGCGGTTTTGGGATTTTCAGGCACTTTTGCAACGACCATGGTTCAAGTACGAAGGTAGAACCAACACTGTTGATTTAAATGGTGTTGAAGCCCAATGGGTAGAATATGTTGCGGTAAGTTACATGTAATTATGATAAACTATTATAATATAACGTTTTCATAACTTACATTTTTTGTTATTTTTACTCTGCATTAGGCTAATCCAAGGGTTAAGCGGTATAAAAGGAAAAACGAATTCTGGTTTAACCTTCTAGGCCATATTTTTGGGTCAGAAGGAAGAGCATGTGTGGACGAAGCCGATCAATATTCAAAATGACCGGAAGAGATAAATGTTGAGGCTCCCCCGACAACCTGATATCGGAACAATCGTCCAGCAACCATTCTGTGTGGGAACGGATTGCACATAAATTTTGAAATAATTAGGGTTTGAATGATCGGGTGTAATTTTTTGTATTTCCCATGTAATTTTATTTATAACAATTGAATTTAATTGAGAGCTTATTATTTTTGTGCCAAATTCTTACTTTTATGATATTTAAAAAATACTGAAATGCACAATATTAAAAAAACACTTGCCAACACACTACAGTTAAAAATATGGTGGACATCCGGGGAAAGGGCAGAATTTTTTCACTCAGGAAGAGCATTGTGGCCAGATTGTTTGGGATAGAAAATCTTATCCCTTCACCACCAAAATCTCTATAAACTGCAGCAACCTTCACTCCATTTTCTCACATCAACAAACCATTCAACTCATTTAAATCCTTCAACTTATTTCTTACAAAAAAAAAAAACCCTATCTTCCCTCATATAGTTTTTGTTTAGAAAAATAGTACTTGAATGTCCGATGAAATTGTATTTACATTTCGACCACAATTTAGTGTACGAAGCCGGTGGTTTTCCTCGTTTTGCAGAGCCAAGTGAAAAAAGTATGGACTTAATACAAAAAAAAAAAATCATTTCGACAATTATGCCACCGAATATGTCGGTGCAAAAGAGTCGATCTTTCTAGGGTGAATGTTCGTCTAATAATGATTCGTCCATTTTTCATACCGACATACGGCATGGTGGTGCATGATGTCGTAAATCTCAACGACAAAGAAGATCTTGAGAATTTGTGGGGAATCCAAACCGATTTCAAACTACAAGGGATTCATGTTGGTGCTTTGTTAGAACCTGTGCAGAGACAGGTAGATAGTTTTGTAATCCCGATAACAGATTTTTCTGAACAATCACAATTTGTTCCGGAAAATTATTTTTCGGTGTCAAATCCAATACCAAGTATGCCAGCACCGTCCAATTACGAGCCTTCCTTTTACGAACCGACCTCACCGAATCGTTCTCATGTAACTATTGTTACACAATTGCCATTTTCTGATCCACCAACAAGACACAATGATAATTCGGTAATGGATTCGTTGGGTCCAACATCTGACATTGACGGTGTTCTGGAAACGGAAGACGATGGGGGTGATGATAGTGCTGGAGACCACGAGGATGACGGAGTCGAGGAAGAGCTTGATAATGAAAAAAGTGATGTCCCCAAAATTTCCCAAGAAATCTACCAAGACATTCCTGGACCAAGTAATGACGAGATAGTCCAAGAGACAGAACCTGCACCTACTACCTCCGTTATACCGGAATGGAATATGTCATAATATGGTAATTATACTAATTTTGCATGTTGCAACTATATGGGTAACATGCAACTTGCTCCTGAACTGACTTACAGGAAAATACCCATTAAAAAATGGAATCGCGATTTTCCTCAAATATGTCTGGGGATGCAGTTTAAGGATAAGGGGAGGCAATGTTAGCAGTTAACATATGGCATGACCAGGTTTCCTTGAGGGAGTGGAAACGAGACCGGAGGAACAAACAATGGTTCAGCGGGGTGTGCAGAAACTCTACACAATCCAGCAGATGCAGTTGGTATATTCGCGTTAACCATAGCAGAGTGGATGGAATGTGGAAGGTTACCAAACTCCAAGATAGCCACTACTGTTTGATGGATCAAAACAAAAAACGTAACATGTCATTTAGCTACATCGGGGTAAAAATTCCGCACCTTATTCAAGCTGGCCCCAAAATATCTATTAAATTGATTATGGCTGAGTGTTTGGATAAATTTTCTTTAACATGTACATATAGAAAAAGGTTGGTATGCCCGCCAACACGCTATTGAAACACTGTTTGGTACTTGGAAATCAACTTTCCAAATACTACCAAATTATATGCGGGCACTCCAAGATTCTAATCGGGGTGCAAAATTCAAATTTATTTACCATCCACAAGTCACTGTCGATGGACAGAGAGAACCGGATAACTCCAAGATCAAAGAAGTGCGGCAACTGTAAAGAGATCGGGCACAACCAGAAGACTTGCCCCAACCAAGAAATCCTAACCAACCACTTCCTAATTAATTGTATTTAAATTTTGTAACTTGTAATATTTTATAATGTATCAATTATCACTTATTTTAATTTTCTACAATCTTATCAACTTATTTTAATTTTATTTCATTCAATAAGAAAACATTGCAAATATTACAATGATGTATTATTAAAGTTGTTCTATTAAATTGGAAAAATCATCATTCCCGGCCCTATAATCAAGGATATTGTAAGAGGCTGGATGGATGTGTACATTGTCACTGGGGTGCAATTTCGAAAACACAACAAACTCATGCCACCCCCAAAAAATAGTAATCATCTCCGCCTTCGTCTCTAGTCACTTGGAGTGTCAGTTTGTTCCCGCGACTATTACGCATGTGTAGTATTTTAGGGATTCCAAGCTGCATTCTAACGCGCCATTGCATGTAGTTTCTACCTATCTACTGTACACAGAAAAATAAATTATAATAAATAACTTGAAGAGGAACGAATATTTTTCCAAGAATTTAATATTAAAAAACGTACCGATTTTGTAGGTTTGTCTATATCTATTCGAAAACTCTGTCGAGAAAAGCCCCTCGAAGGGATATGATAATTCTCCCTTCAAGTAACCGATCCCAGGCCTTATAAATAACCCTCCCTTAAAATAAATATCTAGTAGGTTCATCGGAGAAGGGATAAAATGAACTGTATCTGTCAGCCGAAGATTGTTGTCACACAAAAATTCTTGTAAACCACCGTCTAGGTAGTACTTGTCATCGATTTTGGTTACATCAACGCACCATTGATTCCCAATGACGTCCTTCAGATAGAAACAACTTGCTAAGCCTCTAATAAACTGACCCCGCCTCTAATAGGATCTATCACGAGTAAGAACCTAAGACTATGAGATAGTATTATACCTTTAGAAGTGCTAGGATAGCTGAAACGGTTTCAGTGTCACGAACGGAACGCCACCAACGCAGGCTCCGTCTCTCCCAGTATCCACTCGATCTTCCGGGGATGGTCTTCTACTGCTTGGTGCTAGCCAACGCCTTGTAGAAGTCTTGAAGACACTCTTCAAGATGGAGTATGTATGTATGACCTTTTAGAAGAATAAGAAACAGTTTTCTTACTTCTTTTCTATTAGACTAAGCTAGAAAACAAGTATGTGAAAAGCTGTCTTTTCTTTTCTTACTAAATGTTCTCTCTTTTTCTCTCTTCTCTAAGCTTCCAAAAGCTGGAAAAAACTGACTTAGAATGTAAGGAAAAATCAGTATTTTCCCTAGTCATTCAAAGGTTTGAGGGGAGAGTGAAAGGGGGAAGTGGGAGATCATGGAGGAAACCACTCCTCCACTTTCTCCACCACTTCAACCACCTTACTAAGAGATAAAAGCTGGGAAATAAAGGTTCTATTTCCAGCCATAAGGTCGGTCCAAATGGGTTGGTCGGCCCAATCATATTGGTCGGCCCAACCCGATTAAGGGCCCAATCCAATCCCATCCCGGCCCGGCCCAATCGAATTGGCGCACCTTAGATTAAATGTACTCCAATAGTTGTCACGCAAAAATTCTTGTAAACCACCGTCTAGGTAGTACTTGTCATCGATTTTAGTTACATCAACGCACCATTGATTCCCAATGACGTCCTTCAGATAGAAACAGCTTGCTAAGCCGAGACCAGTTTGCTCCAACCAATTTGTATATATTGATGGAAGACGCTACAAGAAATCATATTACTTAGATAGCTCAACACATTTGATAAAATAAAAAATTACACATAACAAAATAAGATATTACCATTTTTCTATTGGTCTGATTTCCGAGAACATTTTTGAATTGGTGTCTGAAATACTCTTCCAGGGCGGCAACCATTTCGCTATTCATTTTCAAAATGTTAAGTTTCAGAGTAATTACCTAAAGTTTGGAATGAAATATGAAAATTGATATGATTTTGGAAGGATAAGTATGGATGTATGTATATATATAAAGGAAGGTTAAGAGGATTTAAAGGCTGCAATATGAGGACGGAAGTTGCAATTCCGTCCTCAAAGTCACATATTTTTTAGGGTTTTAAGGGTTTTGATTGAAGACGGAAGTGGGACTTCCGTACGTCTGGGAAACGCCACGTCAGACCAAGACGGAACAAAAAAATTGTTCAAAAAAAAAATTAATGCCATGTTAGGACCATTTTGCCAAAACAGTGACAGTCTAATGCAAAGCCCCTCTTTTGATGACTCCTTGAAATTGGGTGGAGACCATTTGGTGAAAATTAATAAAGACATTTTTTGTTTCACTTTTTTCTTTAAGGAGATAAACCCACACACACCTAGAAAAATCATCCACCAAACAGAAAAAATAATGCGCCCCAGTTATGTAGGGCGTTTGGTATTTTCCCCATAAATCACAATGTATTATTTAAAAAGGACGCTCCACTTTATATTGACAAAGAGGAAAATGTAATCTGGAATCGTTCGCAAGATGACAAACATCACAAAGTAGGGATTTATCGTTTGAGGGTTTTAACAAGATAAGAATATGAGGTAAAACACTAAAAGATGGGTGCCCGAGTCTTTGGTGCCACAACTTACAATTTTTCCTCTGAACGGACAGCCGCTATTACTCCGCTTTGGTGAGTTGCGCCTTTAAGACGATAGATGCCTCCACTTAGCTCACCTTACCCAATCAACGTCTTCTGGATTTGGTCATGCACAACACAATACTCATCAAAGTAGGTGACACAACATTGTAATTCACGCGTTAATTGAGAGATAGAAATCAAATTGCACGAGAATTGTGGGATATACAATACTTTAGCGAGATGAATATTGGGATTTAGAGTTACTGTACCATACTGTTGTGCCCAAATACGTTTCCCATCAGGCAAATTAAATTTAATAGGAATTACCAGATTTTGCAAGTTCTCCAATTTATTTTTTCTCGCAAGTAATGTGATGAGAGGCACCGCTATCAAGAATCCATTGGAAAGAATAAAAGGCGACGTTTTTACCAGTGGTCTGAGAGGCCGCAACTTTATTTTCTTAGAGTATTCCAACTATTTCCTGAGTCAATTCTCTCAATTGCACTTTTTCTAAAGAGGTGGTAGATGTTGCTACACCGAATAGGTCGCACCGTGTGCTGGTCCTTGCTGAACTGAATAGATCGCGTCTTACGCCGGTCCTGGGTAGCTCGCGCAATGCGATGTGGTGTCAATGACACTGTTTGTCTCCGACATATTGGTCTAGGAGATAAAAATTATTATTTTTGGAATTTATAAAAAGGCAAAATGAGTTCACTACAATGGAGATGATCTGTTGCTAATGGTTTTCTACGCTATATGGGGGCTAGTGTTTTTTTAACCTCTCTTTTTTTCTCTCATGATAATTTTTAACACTGATACAATAAAAGATTTGAAGGGAAAATATATATTTCACTCTTACAAAATAAAGAACTAGTATATGCATATTTATAAATGTGGGTCTACACTATATTAGTAAACCTCACCGCCGCTGCCGCTCCTCGCCGGCACCACGGAAGACGGAATTTCCGAATCCCCCTTCTTCTTGCTTCTTCTCCATCAAGGTAATTTCTTATTCTTTCCTTTTAATTTGTGATTATTTTAATTATTAAATTTATTCTTGTTTATCAATATTTTTTTCTTTTTTGCTTTTTTTTGTTTTTATTGTTTAGGGAATTTTTCAAATTTTTTTATTAGTTGCTGATTTTTATTTTTTAGTAATTTATTTTGTAATTTTTTTTTTCTATTTAAAAAACACGTGTTTTTCTTTTTCTTTTCTTTTTTTAAAAAGAGATTGTACATTTGTTTTAAAAAAAAAAAAATAGGCAGCAGTTGTGTGTAGGGGTGTTCACTATTCAGTTAAACCGAAATACCGAGCCGAACCAAATTGAAATTTACTATATGGTTCGGTTTATTCGGTTCTCAAAAGTCAAAATAATTCGGTTCGGTTTTCAATTTTTAAAAAACGAAATACCGAATAGACCAATTTTTATTTTTATTATTAGAAAACATATGTATTATACTTATAAGTATTATTAATATTACTTAGAGTTGTCATCAATGCATCTATTTCAGTGACATTCTCGGCGCAACCAATTTGTGCATTTATTGTCAAATGGTAGGTTTGTCTCCCTATTATCCCCGATCATACCTTGAATTATTGGAGATTTAATGAGTTATGTTATTGTTGTAGAGTTTTATTTTTTTATTCTTATTTTTTAGTTTATTGTTTTTGTTTAATTGTGCATTATAATTTATTTTTTGTCTAATTTTTATTAAGTTGAGCCTCACCGAATCGAACCATACTGAAATAATTTCTGTATTCGGTATTCGATTTCCATAAAAGTTTGGTTTGGTTCGATTTTCATAAAATATTATAAACCGAACCGAATTCCGAAATTTAGTTATGAATACCGAACCGAATACCAAATGCACACCCCTAGAGTTGCGTGTCAGGGTAAGTTAGGGTAACAAAATAAGGATTCTTTGAATTCGACTGAAGTAAAGGATGAATTTCTGAATTCTGTCTTTAGCTGATGTGGTAAAAATTGTCCATGTCAGCTAAAGACGAAATCCTGTAATCCGTCTTTGCTTGAAAGATGAATTCTCGGACATAAACAATGTTATGTGCAAATCTTTCTGCATAAACAATATTATTCTGACCAATTCTTCGTCATATGCCCCAGGACTGGAATTACTACCATAGCAGGGAGCTTTTAAGATAAAATTTTAAGGAGGGAAACTGAGCTAAAAAGTTTTCTCATTTTGTTTTTCTTTAGAAAAACATTGAACTCGTGTTTGTATAATATTAAACAATATTCTTGCGAACTTTCTGGTTTTCTTTTGCATGGTATTTTAAGATGTGCTGCAAGCTGTTCTTCTTCATTTTTTTTTTTTTTTATTGAAAAAAATAAAATAAAAAAATACTACACGTTATTCTCTCTTTGTGTGTACAACTTATTTACCAAATAAATAAACAAAGTCGTACTCTTCATTCAACTATTTTGAGTTAAGTCACTAATGTTTACACATAAGCAATTTAGCCCTTAATGTTTTTGTTTTTATTTTTTTATTTTGTATGCACTAATAATTCTTTTATTTTTAAAGAAAAATTTTACTCTACAAGAGGAGGAAAACAAGTGTTGAACCGATACTAATGATCTTGAATTGAAAGTACTGTCCTATTGTACTAACCTTTCTCGACAAAGCTAAAATATTTGGTATCATATTATAATAATATAATGATTGAGGTATATGACAACCCTAATATAATACAAGCGATACACATATAAAAAGGAACTAAACAATATATATATATATTTATATATATATAATATCTTGAGAATATTTACTCTACCAAATATTACATATGCGAAATATTTCGAAATAAAAGCACTAATAATTATATAGTTAAACATAAACTAGTATAAATTTTCTTCTATACCAATTTAATGCATCATTTGAAACTTTACTGGACATATAAATTTTTTTTTTTTTGTGAAGAAAACAGATAATCATATATTGATATCAGAGATTATATGTGGTAGGAGAAAATTCGGAGGATCTCCAAACCATTGAGATGAGGATTGATTCCTCGTAGCTAGTTTGGCCAATATATCAGTTGCATTGTTACAAGATCTATGAATATATAAAATTTTGATCGAAAAAGAATGTAGAATACTCTTAGCAAGACTAACAAAATGACCGACAGAAGAGAAATCTTCTTCACATTGCTCTATCTTGTTAACTATGCAGGAATTGGTGCTATTTTGAGAAATCACAAAGGTGAATTTGTAGCAGATTTTTCACGTTTTGTAACCTCATCCCCAAGCCCAGAGCACGCTGAGATACTAACCATTCTGGAAGGAGCTCGTTTCATCAAAGAAAGAAGCTTATTCCATTGTGAAGTTGAAAGTGATTGTCAAAGCTTAATGTTGTAAACTAATATTTAATATTTTCTAAGTTTCGCATGTCAAAGGAAGTTATTGTAGTTGGCGTAACATTTTCTAAGGTCCCAAGCTCAATATCTCTCTTCCTTGATGATAACAAAAATTTTAAAAATATTTCTCATGCATTAACCAAGTGTATTTAGATGGTTTCTCGTATGTTACCAAGTGTATTTGGATTGGTTAACAGAAGTTTGCTTAATTGGTAAGATTTGTGTAATCTCATTCTTCTATTCAGAGTTCAAATCTCTTTAATATATGTATATATATTTTGTGCGTACTTTCGTCTAGTAGTTGTGAGATAAAATTAGATGGAGTTTCTATTAAAAAAACATGTTTTGAGAATAAAAATAATGAATTGTTTATGAGATTTAAAGTGAAGAAAAGGTGTATTATTTTTCACAATGAAAACCAATCCAAGTGCCATAAAAAAAAATACATTATAGGATGATATTTGCTTTTTCCTAATAAAACTTCTTGTAATCCTCTTTCTTTCTTGAATGAAATTACTTTTATATCCAGTCATACAACTAGTTGAATCCACAGATTTTCATCTAATAAATTACCCTCTTAGTTTTGCATTGAATGATTCTTTTTTAAAAAAAACATTTATATGAAAAAATAGAAAATGTTTAAAATATTTAAAGCATAAAAAGATGTTTAAAATGGACAAGCATACAAAATCCTGAAATTCGCTGAATTTTTTGCATATTTCACTGGTTTTTAGATCAATAAATTAGAAAATAGTTCGTGTGTGTATATATATAAACTTTAGTCAGTACATTGAGTTGTTTCAAATACTTTAGGGACCAATATTTAAATATTATAGTGTAACACGTTTCATTAAAAGAAAGATCCCACCAAGAGTCCACTAATACGCAGATCCTGACTTGTTTAAACAATGATTGATTATATATATAGAATACTGAATATTAAATGGAACTGATCTTTTATAGAATACTGAAATTATTTCGATATGGTTCAGTTTGTAATAAAATTTTAATTTCGTTCTTGTGAAACACAATTTAATAAAAATTATATAAATGATAAAATTATAATATACAATTAAAATTAAAAACAATAAGCTAAAAAAAGTAATAACAAAAATAAGCCTCCAAGTATAATGAAAATAATTTTTTTGAATAATAATAATAATAAAATTGATGTATTCGGTATTTTTGTAATTCAATTTTTATAAATTGAAAATAGTATATCGAAACGAATTATTTTAACTTTTTAAAATCGAAGCGAACAAAATAAAATACTAAATAAATCAAATCTTATAGCGAAATTCGATTTAAGAATAGTTAACACCTCTAATATATATATCCAATCAAATTACATTTCTGATACATTCCTATTTATATTAGCAGCTATCACTCTCTACAAATTCCATCTTCATCTAACTCGCTGCACAGGGTTAGAGTTTCATAATCTTCAATTTGGTCAGTCAATTCCATCTTTATGTATTTATTTATTTTTTTTGTTAATTTCTTGATTAATTTTAATTAAATTTTTTCGTTCTAAATTGTGACATTCATTAGTTTTTAATCAATTATGGCTTAAGAAATTTTGATGTCATAATGAATTTGTGTAAAGAATTTATATGAATAAAAACTGAAGTTTGATCTTCGGGGTCTAGATGGGTTAAAGGAATGCTTGATGTAATCTAAAATTTCAGATTTCTCAAGTTTGACTTTGAGTGGTGTGAATTCGTATGAGAAAAAGATCAATTCTTGTTTGAATTAAAGAAAAAGGTGATTTCTGCTAATTATAGTTATGGATTTTGTAATTTTCGTGCGGGGTTATAGAAATTTTATGATCTTCAATTGATCAGTAATGCTACTCTCCACTGATTCTCTTCCTCCTCAGAGGATAGCGTAAACGGAAGGGTTCGAATTTTCGAATTATGCAAGTTTCAACCCTTTCCATACTTTCTTTTTGGAAAAGCTTTCATGGATTTTGATGACTGCAGTATTCAAATGTTTGGATATATGGATTCTCTCTGATTATGATATTTTCTTTTTCTTTTTTAATTTTTGTTTTGATGAATCTGCATAGGATCTTGTTATCATATTTTTTGTTCTTAAATTATAGACAAGGAGATGTATGTGCGAAAAAGCGTTACAAAATTAAATTGATCTTGTGAGCCATTTAAGGTCTTCATGTTGTAGGATGGTAGGCAAATTGTTTTTTTTTGCTTCATTTTGAAAGTGACTTGTGTGATTGCGGATTTGTGGTCACGCTAAAAGAAAATACTGTTTTTCCATTTTGCTACATCATGTTACTGGTTTTGGGTTTGAAGGAAAATTCACAGATTCTTTTAACTTTGCATGTCAGTTGAGTAGTAAGCAGGAAAGACATCTGCATGTTTCCTAGAAGACTCTGCATCACTCGTGTCAAGAAGAACTTGTCTATTTGAACGTCTTATGGTTCTTTCATCTGAATATGTCCTTCAACCGAACAAAATTATATTTCTTTAAATTATGGACCATAAAATTTGACTTCATTTTGTACTTTCCGAACTAGAAAAGGGAAATTCAGTCAACGTTTAGAAAGGAAAAAGTGGTGTTTCTACTGTTTTAGTCCTTTTTAGTAGAGTTCTGGAGAGGATTGCATGCTATTGTCATCCTTTTAGTTGATAATTATTATTGGTCTGATGCAACTATTTCTATAACTCCTGGTTTAATGCCAGCAAGGATGCCTTTTAAGTGCTATAGTTTAATCGGGGATCTCTTTAAATAGGTGGATCAAAGAGGAGAGTTTTTCATTGATTTTGGAGAGAGGGCGAGGTTGATCTGTACTTGATTGTTGACTGCAAGTGGTATGGCAAAGAAAGCTGTGCTTATTGGGTGCAACTACCCTGGTACCAAGGCTGAACTCAAGGGATGCATCAATGATGTCCGCCGCATGCACCACTGCTTAGTTGAGCGTTTTGGCTTCTCCGAGGATGACATTACCATCCTCATAGACACTGATGACTCCTACACCGAGCCCACTGGCCGAAATATCCGACGAGCTCTCTCTGATCTTATTGAATCTGCCAGACCAGGCGACTTCCTCTTTGTTCATTATAGCGGCCATGGCACACGCCTTCCTGCTGAGACTGGCGAGGAAGATGACACTGGCTATGATGAGTGCATTGTCCCCACTGACATGAATCTTATCACTGGTTGCTGTTTCTTTCAATTCATTTAATTACCTTTTCTAAAGTATTACATTTACTCCACTTAGCAATCCGAGCACTGATTGCTGTTTAGATGATCTTCCGTCTATATTACCAAACTGATGGATTGATTCCTTTTTGCAGATGATGACTTCAGGGAGATGGTTGACCACGTGCCTCATGGTTGCCGCATTACCATTGTATCTGATTCATGCCACAGCGGCGGCCTTATAGATGAGACCAAGGAGCAGATTGGGGAAAGCACCAAGAAAAGCAATCACGATGAGGAGCACAGCTTTGGATTCAAGAAATTCTTGCATCAGACTGTCCAAGATGCCTTTGCGTCCCGTGGGATTCAGATCCCCTCCCACCACCGCCGTCATGAAGGAGAAGAAGAAGAAGAAGAAGAGGTACCCGACGTTCAGCCACTTCCAGGAGGCGGATATGTGAAGAACAAATCTTTACCTCTTTCCACCCTCGTTGACATACTCAAGCAGAAAACAGGAAAGCAGGATATTGATGTGGGCAAGATCAGGCCTACACTATTTGACGTCTTTGGAGATGATTCTAGTCCCAAAGTGAAGAAGTTCATGAATTTCATCATGGAGAAACTCCACAACCGTCGATCTGGGGAGCAAGGCGAACAACAAGGTGGCGTTTTGGGGTTGGTAGGAGGTTTGGCTATGCAATTCCTCAAGCAGAAGCTTGAAGAGAATGACGAGGACTACGCCAAACCTGCTAAAGATACCCATATTAGAAGCAAGGAGGAGGCCTATGCCGGTGCAACCAATAGATCACTGCCTGATAGTGGCATTCTCATCAGTGGCTGCCAAACCCACCAAACATCTGCTGATGCCACTCCTCAAGGAAACGCTAGCGAGTCTTATGGCGCCATGAGCAATGCAATTCAGATTATAATTGCCGAATCAGATGGTCAGATAACGAATCAGGAGCTTGTCTTGAAGGCCAGAGAGTTACTGAAAACCCAGGGCTTCACTCAAAGACCGGGCCTCTATTGCAGCGACTATCACACCGATGCTCCTTTCGTGTGCTAATATCTCAGACCTTAGTCTGAAAATCGGAGTTTGAAACAATGAACCATCTTAGGTGATATTTGCTTTTGCAATGCTTATGTTGCTTTCTTTAGTTATGCGAATTTCTCGAAAAACTTTACTGTGTTCCATCTTCATTTTGAACTGGAAAAAAGCATTTCAGCTATATTTATTTCAAAATTCTGTGCCCTGTGACTGCTATGATTTTTTCTTGTACATTACAGTGCATGGAGATTTTTAAACAAATTATTAATATATGGGAAGAGGAACAAGTGTCAAACCCAGTATCGGTATATTTTGTGATGAAGTTTTGTACCTTTCATGACGTTGCTTACAATTTACCAAAAGGAAAAAGACAATGCTATGCTCCTCGAGGCAATCGGATAAAAATCGGTTAAAAGGGTTTTTTTGGACAATTTTACCCTTTTAAACAGTAAATTATATATCCATTTGTTAAAAAAAATGAAAATTCTAACCTACAAAGGAGTCTACCATATGCATGTTTAATGCTCACAGATGACCTTTCCAAACCAAAGTTAATGCGTTCAATAGAATTGAAACCTTCTTCATTTTTTCTTTTGTTCATCATCTTCGCACTCTCTTCTTCCCTTTCACCATGAATAATTTACTGTTCATTTCAGTAGTAATGTTCATAACAGCCGGAAATTACTGTTCATTTCGATATCAATGCTCATCGCAGGAGAAGAAGGCTTTCTGGTATATTTTAACGGTGAGTGTGGAAATGAATTATTATGGATGACGAATTTATTCGTCTTCATTGTTTGTTGAAATTATCTTCTCCATCATCCTACTGTTCATAACGGAAAGATGTCTGAAAAATAAACAAGCTGAGGATGAGAAGCAAATGTGATCGAAAAAAAAAACCAAAAATAATTGGCACTATAGGTGGAAGGATAGAATCGAACTCGTACCCACTACAAGGGTTCAATAACCAACACAGTATGTAGAATATAACAAAGATACCATAGTTTATATTAGTTGTTAGTATACATAACTTATTAGTTGTTTACATGAGTGCATGAGTATACATAACCAATAACTTAAAGGAACAATACATTATGTATACTATAACAAAGATACAACCTAGTTTATATTAGTTTTTAGTATACATAACTTATTAGTTGTTTATATGAGTATTTTCATCAAAAAATAAAAGTTGTTTACATGAGTGCATGACTATACATTACTAATTAGTTAAAGGAACAACACATTATGTAGACTATTACAAGATTCAACGTAGTTTATATTAGTTTTTAGTATACATAATTTAATAGTTGTTTTAATGGGTGAATGGGTATACATAACTAATAACTTAAAGGAACAACACACTATGCACACTATAACAAAGATACAATTACTAGTTACAACATAGTTTATATTACATGTTATGGTATAACCATGGTTAGAGGAATAACAATTACTAGTTACAACATAGTTTATATTACATGGTTATGGTACATCTCAAAGTACCCCGGTGAAGCTGCCAAATTCCCCCATCACAAGAATGAGAAAAGCACCAAGAATTTGTTAAGCAAAATGAGATTTGGCTATTCACCGATTGAGGACATTAGTGTTTCTGCATGGGGTTTCCTTAAACTCCATTTCTTTTATCTTTTCTTTTATGTTTCTTTTATTTTCTGTTTCTTTTCTGTATTTTTCTTTCATTTTTAATGAAGTTGGATTTTTAATGATGTTTATTATTATGTTTGTTATTTTTTATTTTAAGTTCTAATATAGAGTTAATTATATACATATGTATATATGTTGGAAATAAAGTTACAGAAAGTAATAAATGAATAATAAAGTAAAGAAAAAAGTGTGACATAAAATAACCAAAAAACAAAGTTCATTTTTAAAGAGATCTTTTAAACAATCCGTATAATAACTATAAAGATTTTGGAAGATAAAAAAGTTGTGAAAATATATATGATGGAAATAAAAGCAAAAAAATGAATAATAAATTGAAGAAAACTGTGTGACAGAAAAAGCCCAAAAAACGGTTAACAACAAATTAATAAATAAAAAAGTGTGACAGAAAATAACCAAAAAAAGCAAAGTTCATTAGTATTGGCATTTTTTAAACAAACTCGTATAATAAACATGCAAATTTTGGAAGAAAACTAAAGTTCTGAAATATAAATGCTGGAAACACGATGAAAGAAGAGAAAACAAAAAGAATAATAAACCGAACAAAACTGCATGACATGAAATAGCCCCAAAAAAAGTAGAAACTATTGGTTGAAGGTTAAAATCGAACACGTATTCATTATAAGGACTCAATAACCTATACCAAACCAGTTAACAAAATATACCAAATGCATTACGTTGTTGGTATCTGTCTTTGAAATTTATTAGGACGCCAATAAATACACGGCTCAGATGGCTATCTTATGTTTTCCGAGGGTCTTTATGATGGAGGTTTATTCTCCTAGTTATTTTCAAACAATCGAGCTCCCAATCGTCATTAATTCACTCGGAAAAAGTACTTGAATTGTAGATGAGGATGGATATTAAAGTGAAGCAAATTTGATCGAAATGGCTTTTGTAGTAGCTAGAACACAAATGCTACAGTGTGGAACACCTGATCTTCTGCACCATGTGGAACATGTATTGACCGTCTGATCAAGAATCCGACGTCTGTGATCATTTGGTTCTCACACCTATTATGAAATTTGTTTTAAGCCAAATAATCCCAGCTGTCGGATTAAAGATCCAACAGCTCATATATGTTGCTAGCGTTTAATAAACAGAGGTGTTCTCCACTGTAGCCATACCGGACTTAGAATACATCAAAATTATAACAGGTTGGAATGGACCATTAGATCAATTAATTTGACGGTTTGGATTATATCATAGGGTAAATCCGGATCGATGACGTGTTAACAACTTCAAAATTAATATTTTGTGAACCCCTAAATCTTTTCAAAGTATCAAATTGCAACCCTAAGTACTTATACTTTTTTTTTTATTGGGAGAGTGAACCTATATATTACAAGAAATAGGGGGATTCAAGAAGCGGGAGGGGATTCGAACTCATGACCTTTACGTTATTAGGCCTCAGTTTTGGCCACTAGACCAACGTCTCATTGGCTAAGTACTTATACTTTATTAATTTCTGTAACCTACATTTGTAAGTCTTATAAATGACCTCGATTAGTCCTAAAACAATATTATAATTGAACCCACTTTTTTGTTTTATTTGTCAAGTGACCACAATTTAAAATTTTACAATTTCTGATGTGTACCACAAAACCTTATTATCCATAAATAATTGCAATTCTATGCGAAATTAATAATTAGTGTTAGTTAGTCCGTTAAAATTTAAGAAACTTAGTCATATCAAACAATGAATCATTAATTTTTTTGTTAAATTACTTGTTTAATTAGAGTTTATATGTAAATCTAGTTAAAGGAACAACACTTGATGAAGACTACAAGAAATAATCATGTTAATCTAACTATTGTAGAGTCACCAAGTATATGTATTCATTAGATTAATTAATATGACTAATATAACTATTGTATTCTACTTACGTATATAGTAGTTGTTAGTATACATAACATATATCCTATGCTATTACAATTGTACTATGTTATACCACTAACTCCTATAATGTGTAAATAAATCATTTCATGTAGATGAAGTACTTTAACATATATCATATGTGGTTAAATGGAGAACAACCCGTTTACGAATGATTGAACACTTATAGGATATGTTAATGAAATGACAGATATAATGATTGTACTTATAGCATATATTATAACTAAGTAAATATTATAAAAGTTATAATTTGTCATTAACTACTATAACGATGACACTTATACTTAGCCATTTAGTATACGAAATATGCTTACCATACTTAGTATTTATCAAATACTTTTTTTGCATAATAATTATAAATTATAAAGTAAACCTGTTATTAATTTTGTAAACATTGTCATGTTAATTTTTTTAAAAGAATTGTTAAATTAAAGATATTATTTAGCCAAAAAAAAAGATTAAAGATGATATTAACATTCAACTAATACAAAAACAAACAGAAAAATGAAAATATGGCAAATGAGATTCGACCTCGATTCCTTCATAAGAACATATGTCACATATTAGCCAACTACACCAGGAGAGTTCATATTGAAATATAGGTTGTCTAATTATATGATATAACATTTATACTAGATGTGATAGGATGGGTATGTTTACTTGACCACGTTCAACATGGTTCTTAATTTGAAGAGAAAATAAAATAATACTTGTATTTTCTATCCTTTTTTTAACAATATTTATAATTATTCAAAGGACGCGAACTAAAAAGTAACTTTTTTACTTTACTCTCACATGTGCAATAAATATCACAATTTTGACAGACCAACTTGTATAAATCGCATCTTGACCAGCCGACTCATTTGTTAAAGATCGAAATCTTAAAGGAGATGATGATAGTATTTATGGAGGTATGGAATTAGCCAGTAAAAGCGACGCGAGAGAAATAAGAGAAAGATATGAGAAGAGATGTAATGGGTTGTTGATGGGAAAATAGAGGTGAGTTTCGGAAGATATTTGGACAAAATGGGATTTTTTTTTCTTTCTTTTTTTACTATTGAATCAACTTGGGTTGGAAGAGCCTTGAAGCAATATGTTTGGACATACCCACATTTTCCATTCAAATTAGATTAGTATGGAAAATTGGGCTCCAAAATGGCCGTCCAAATATGCCCTTAGTAACTTTCTTTTATATCCTGTTATTATGCATCCAAATACAATAGACACCCTCCTATTGTATTTCTTTGCTTCTCCTTTTCACATGTTCTCCTTTTCCAAAACCCCATACGTCAATTTTTTTTTTTAAGATTATATTTCAAGGAGAACAAAATTGTTAAATATACATACCTATTAAAAAAGCAATGGATAGTTTGAGATTTTCTCGTTAATTACTCTAAATATTTTCCCCACGATTAGTTGGTATTCAGTTATACTGCTTAGACATTTTACAAATTAAATGTGGGACGTAATAGATTATTATTATGCCAACAAATCGACTCACCCTTTGACTAACGTTCATAAAACATATAGTGCCACTTTTAATTTTTTTTATACTAAACTGCTATCTCTTTCTAACCAAGAAATAATAAACCGAAATGTTTCTTAATTAGTAGGGTAAAAAGCGCACACGCCGCCTAAACTATTTGTGTTTTGGGTTTTTGACCCTTGGACAAAAGACGTTAACTTTTGTCCCTTGAACTATCCAAACGTATCAAATTCGGACCTTCAGTCAATTTCTACTATTACTGCACGACAAAAAGGTAAAAAATAGTGGCATTTTGGACACATCATATCAGACCCTAAAACAAATATATAGTGAGAAAAAGAAATTCATAAAACTCCCTTAAAATTCTTACGGCCTTCCAAATAGCTAGCCCGGGCAAGGGTCAACATTGAATGAAGGGGACAACCCTAATGTTGTGTTGGAAAAAGTCAACTTCTTGAGTTGCTGGCAGAAAAAAGCTGACGTGGGGGACTCAAGGCGCAACGTAGCTAAGAGATCCAACATAGGGGCTTATGTCAACACTTATATAATAGTCAGTCATCAAGTGAATGTGAGTTTGTTAGCGTCTGAGCTCATACCTAAACCATCTCGACTAAGATTATGTCGAAAGAGAAAGTGCTCATCCATAATTTCCACTGCCTTTCCGACTCTTTATATATTTATTTATATAATTATTTAAATAATACCCTGCATTCAAACTTGTTGACTATGACTTCCGGGAATGGAATAGATGACTCATGAATTTACGATAGAAGGGCCGGCATAAGAAAGACAGTTACTGAAAATACCTCAATTTTGCATTTTCGCCGCACAGTAACGGTAGAAGTGGACGGAAATGTCATGTTTGATACTTTTAGATAGTTTAGGGGGCAAAATTTAACATTTTTTGATCCGAGGATAAAAAAAAAACATGAATAATTTAAGGAGCGTGAGAGCTTTTTATCTTAATTATTATTCTCATTTTAAACTTAGCCGATGAATTAAATTCATCAAACGATGATGATAATGAGCAGTACCTAACTTTAGCCATTAGTTATGATTATGATATTGATGATTTTTTTTTGGTTCAGGATCATCTAGTGTCTAACTCCGATAAATTAGACTAATTTGGACTTGGTTCTGCAGATACCCAAGAAGGGGGCAACCATCCTAATATCAATAATCATATACAAATGACATGACCGTAATTTGAATCCTGATCTTTCTTAAAGGAGGAGGAGCCCTATCTACTACCCCACAACTAATATTGGTTGATATTGATGAATTACTACTAGTAAAAAGTCAACCAAACACATCTCATATGTAAAACTCCCTCCGATTCATGATATAGGTCTTTTTAGGGATTGTTTTTTGTTGCATAATATAAGTCTTTTTACAAAAGTTATGCATTTGTGGACTAATTTACCCCTATACCATTTAATCCTATATTATTTAATGTGTAATTCCCAAGTACTATCTATTACTCCATTATCAAGTCTTTGTTATTGGGACTTGTACCTCTATTATCAAGTATCAAGATTATTCATTTATACTTGTATGTCTAGATTATGATGAATTAAGTTGAAACATTCAAGTTAGAATTGTGATTCACCAATCATCTAAAAACCTGTTAAGACAAAAAACAACTCATTTCATGCTTTATTTGTAATCAATATCTAGCAGAAAGGACATTCGTCTATATTCTAAAGAAGGTGCTCCTTGAAGCTTTTATTTAGCATCTTTGACAACAGATTGTTGGATTCTATTTTCCGGGCAAAAACAACAGCAACTCCCATTCCCGTGCCTATGCACATTGATATTACATCAAAACGGCAATCTCTACCATGACGATTGCAAAGCATTATTTTCAATTAACTTCTAACATTGCCATAACATTTTGAACTAGAAAAGAATCACAAGTAATTTGTGTAGGAAGTAAACCATCTCTTTCCAATGCAACTTTGTTCAGATGTGGGATCTTGTAGTTATTTGATCCTCCAACTTTCATGGCCTCTCTCATGCACAATTGTAAAGTTACAAAAACACGATTCACTTTTTTTTGTAGGGTATTCATCAAAAGACTTCTCAACTGCATGAATAAGCTCATCTACAGTCTTTGGACACTCCTTATGTTGCAATGCTTGAATAGCACTGAAGAATCCAAGATCCAAAATATTAAAATCCGGAGAATTTGGTGGTTGACAAACTAGTCGAATGTCAAAACCATTTTGTGAAGCGGCTACTTGAAATTCTCGATCACTTGGTTCAACGTGTGTCCGAGCATTATCTTGTTGAATAAAAATGGTATTTCTCGAATCATCTATTGGCCACTTTGCTTGAATTGCTGGTATAACTTTTTCGATAAGATATGATTTAACAATTCCTCCATTGACTGAAGTAATTGGTTTAATTTCCAAAGTGCCAGCATCTCTGTTCTTACTTCCTCATTGGGCAGGTTGCACGGTGACAAAAGGGAAAACTCCTATTTTTCCAGAAAACACTTCTCATTTCTTTCCTCGTCAAATCTTGGTCGAGCCATAGCAACTAAAAACATTACTTTTCCAATAACGTTATTTGTATGCAAAGAAAAATGGAAAATATGTTATAAGTATGCAAAATTGGACCATTTGTTTATTGATATGAAATGGTTAAAAGAAAAGTACCTGATCCTTGATTTTCTTGAAGCAAGTCATCAATATCTAATTCTAGTGAAGGGGCTTCCAACTCTTGGTTTGGATTCACATTTAAATCGATTAATAACGTATGTGTTGAAGATGATCGGATAATCATCGAAATCGAATCATCTATATTACCGGTGGGGTTCTATATTAGGATTGTGTGTCTCATAAAAAAGAACTTCCTCACTTTCACTTGTTGGTGGAAGATTGAGGTCAAATTTAGAATTATTACTACTGGAATCCATTGATAAAAAAAGGTGGAGTACATCTACTTTTTGAGTTAGTACTCCTTTTAAATACACATGTGTTGAGAGAAAAAAATTAGTTTAGGCTCCATGAATATTTTTTTGATTATTTGGCCAAATTTAAATTTAAATTTTGCCACCAAAACTAAAATTTTTTTTGGCCGTGATTAATAACTCCATGGTATTGAATGTTTTCATACTATATGTTCTTAGCTAAGCATCTTGGAATCATACATAATAATCAATCATACAGAAATTGGAGTAAGATGAATAAGAGTATTAAATGTAGCAAATGTAGTTACAAGGGGAAGATTGAACATTTTTTTGGAGATGTTGATTGTGAGGAGAGATTTAATGTTATTTGAAGTATTAATTAGAGTTATTTTGGCCATTTAGATTAGTACATTAATTTGTGTGAAAACTCCTAAAAATACCTATATTTTAAATAGGAAGTAAATAATTGAATCAAATTTGACCCAAAAAGCAACGGCTGTAAGATTTTATCTTCTTGGGCCCAATGGAACATAGTGGACCCCAGAATAAAAGGCTATGATAGAGATGGGTTTGTGAGAAAGAAAGTGGAAGGATCCCTCCACTTTGACAAAGACTCTGCTCTGAGTAATAATAATAATAAACAACAGATTGATTGAAAGCTCAGCTTCTTCTCTCTTTCCCATTCCCATATCTCTTCTCTTTCTGCCACCACCAGATTTCTTCTATCAGACAAGTGGACTTGCATAATCTTCAACTTGGTATGTATTTTTTTTTTTTTTTTTATTTTTTATTTTTTATTTTTTGCATTTCTTAAATTGTTAAATCTAGAATTCATCTGTTTTTGTTCTCTGATATCTTGTGGTTGAATCTTGAATTTGTTTTTATTGAAGAATTTCATTTTTGCGAGCTGTTTCTTTTCTGTTAGGTGGTAGAAATTTTTTCCTGTATAATTTGTGAAGTTTTGACTTGTAGAAGGGGAAAGAAAGGTAAAATTTGTGTGAATTTAGGGATACTTTATTTTGATTTGGGGTTTTCATGAGATTTGTTGGGCTTGAATCAACAAATAATACTGTTTTAGATGACACTCTTGAATCTACTATTAATTCAAAGTAATTCAAGATCTTATCTTTATCATATTCTATGTTTGGATTATTAGTTACAAGGGTTATTTATGTCTGTGGTATCTGAGAGTCTGGATTTGATGTAGATATTGTTTAATTTGGGATTTTAATTGTTATCAGCTAGGTCACGGGTTCGAACTCCTGAAACAGCCTCTTTATGAAAAATAAGGGTAAGGCTACGTACATCGGGACCTTCCCTAGGCCCCGCTGATGCGGGGACAGGGCCGTCTCGAACAATATTGAGTCTCTGTACTAATTATCAAAGGTTGGCTACTAATTTTTTTTTAAACTTGATGATCCCAAATTCTGAAGAAAATACAAAAGAATTCTCAAATTTCTTTAACAAAATACACATATTTATATATAAGTAGCAAAAAATTGAGGCCCCCAATTTTCGGAGGCCCTGTTCCGTAGGGCACTTTGAACCCCTTCATAGACGGGCCTGATGCGGGAGCCTTGTGTACCCATACGACCTTTATTGTTTAATTTGGGAATCTTTAGTTTAGCTGTATTCAAGAAGGATAGTATCCTCATTTTTAGTTAGTTATCACTAATTGGGATCTGTTAATTTGTTTGGTACTGATTTGTAATAAAACCGATTTATGGTTTCGATGAAACTTTTGTCATTCTTGTTCACCTTCATTGGCAAAACTGAAGGGTTAATTATGTCTGTATTATTCGAAATAGTTGAATATATAGTTATTGTTTACTTTCTATATCTTCAGTTTTGCTGTATTAGATAAGGGTGAAATCTTCACTGTTAGTCGGTTACATTACACTAATTGGAATCGAGTAATTTTTTGGATACTGATTGACAACAGAAATGATTTGTTGTTCCCATTTGTATTTTTATTTTTTCCATTTTTTTGGTTCAACTTCATTGCCAGAACTGAAGGGTTACTTCTTTATTCAAATATCTGGATATATGAATCTTTTTTACTTTTATCAATCTTCAATTTTGTTGTATTTGATGTGGGTGGAGTCCTCTCTTTTAGTTAGTTACATTAATTGGAATCCAGTAAGTTGTTTGATACTGATATCCAACGGAATTGATTTGTCGTTCCCATAAAAGTTTTTCCATTTTTGTTCACCTTCTTTGGTAGCACTGAAGGGGTTTAATATTATCTCTCTACTATTCAAATATCTAACTCCACCTGTGAGTGTTATGAACCCTGGTTTGTGATACATATTGCCGGTCTCAAGCACGGTTAAGGGGGAGGAGAGTTGTGGTAAGGCGCGTAACTGCCAGTGTAAAACTTAGTCACATCTCACAGTATGAACCAACCTAAGGATTCTGTGCGGGCAGTTAATGACCATACGTTATTCTTTCTTCGGTTCATGTAGCCGACCCCAATTACTTGAGACTAAGGCTGCGTTGTTGTTATATTATTCAAATATCTGGATTTATGGATCTTGTTTACTTATGTGAATCTTCAGTTTTGTTGTGTTAGATAAGGGTGAATCCTCATGTTTAGTCGGTTACACTAATTGGAGTATAGTAATTTGTTTGATACTGATTTGCAATGCAATTTTCTTATGGTTCCCTTGAAAAAAATTCTTTCTTGTACCCCCTTAATTGGCAGAACTTCAAGGCTCAAGCATTGCTGTTGATTAGAAGGAACAGAATTTCAAGATGGACCCAGACGAGAGTCGATGTGCAAAAGTACGGACATCTTCTTCCTCTGGCAGTGATGTGTTAAAGAACTTATCTATAGGTAATCAATCATTTATCAATTTCGGTTTGCAGCAGAAGTGGGACGATTCTTCTTATCTCAGTTACCAGTCAAGGATTGAACAACAGTTCTCTAAATTTAGCCATCAATCCGGGATTCCGTCTTCAATTGATGTTGGATCTAATAGCCAAAGCCAAATTCACGGTCAAGAAGATACTCAAATGAAAGAAGCTCCTAATTCAAACAAAATGCCCGACTGGGATCCCAAAGGACTGCTCAATAATCTCTCTTTCCTAGAGCAAAAAATTCACCAGCTCCAGGATTTGGTTCAACTAATCGTTAGGCGGAGAGGCCAAGTTGAAATTCAATCGAACGAATTGCTAGTGCAGCAACAGCAGCTCATAACTGCTGACCTGACCTCTATCATTGTACAAATGATATCTACTGCTGGGAGTCTTCTTCCAACCGTGAAGAACACGCTCACCTCTGTTAGTCCTTCGGCTCCCCAGCCTGCGCAGTTTGGTGGATCCACGATTCCCTCTGGAACAAATTTTAGCACTGGTAGTGGCTTGCCACAAAATACTCTGACTAAGGTTGAAGACCAGTCCCATGAGATCGACCTAACTGGACATCCTGGGACTGAGCAAAATTTTTCTGTTGACGAACACGAAATGAAGGATGAGGATGATGGTGAAGAAGGAGAGAACCTTCCTCCTGGTTCTTACGAAATTTTGCAACTAGAGAAAGAGGAAATTCTAGCTCCTCATACTCACTTCTGCACGATTTGTGGCAAAGGATTTAAGAGGGATGCTAATTTGCGAATGCACATGAGAGGTCATGGGGATGAATACAAAACACCGGCAGCTCTTGCAAAGCCCCACAAGGAATCTAGCTCCGAACCAGCACTTGTTAAGAGGTATTCCTGTCCGTATATGGGCTGCAAGCGCAACAAAGATCATAAAAAATTCCAGCCTCTTAAGACGATCTTGTGTGTGAAGAATCATTACAAGAGAACCCATTGTGACAAGAGCTACACTTGCAGTCGATGCCATACAAAGAAATTTTCGGTTGTTGCTGATTTGAAAACACATGAAAAGCACTGTGGTAGAGATAAGTGGCTTTGCTCCTGTGGGACAACATTCTCGAGGAAAGATAAGCTTTTCGGACATATTGCTCTCTTCCAAGGCCATACTCCTGCTATTCACATGGATGAATCGAAGGGATCAGCTGGGCCATCAGATGGACTGCAAACCAAGGAAGCAGCGAATAAATCTGAACTAGATTTCAATTCCCCGTCAAATTTTCCTAGTGGGAGTTGCTTTGAGAACACCATGGAGGGGAAAGGAATTATAGACGATCCTGCCAATTATTTCTCCCCCATGAACTTTGATCTGAGTAATCTTAGTTCATGTCAAGAATTTTCACGACCCTCTTTTGAAGACTCGGAAAGTTCTTTCTCATTCCTACTCTCAGGATCAGCAGAGTATCCTCCGAAGTCTGGAAGGTATTCGGGTTCTAGTGATCTAGAATAACATCTTCTGGTAATTCCATATCAAGCTTTCAGAATTCCAATATATTGTTTCTATACGATGTTTCTAACCAAATAGTGCGATTCCTTTCTGTTATGTTAAATAAAATTTGATTTTTTCAGTAAAATCATTCATTAGTACTCATAATTATTATTTCATTGTACTTCGAAATTGATCATTATTGTTGCTTCTGATTATACAGAGTTTTTGTCTGATGGGTCCAAGGCAGCATGACCAGTATTCCGTGCTAGTAAGATATTCAGTCTAGCTCTGTAATACTTCTTTTTTCATTAATAATAGATTCATTTCAGAGCAAAGTAGTTTTCCTAGCAACAGATTTCCAGCATCGTTGTTCGTCTTTCTGTTATACTAGAAATTATATGGTTATAAGCTAAACAAAGTGTTAGATTCTGCGGAATTGTAAGCATTCATTACCAGAAGTTCCAACTAGAGTATTAAGGTAATTGATCGATGTTGTTATTCTTGTGATGGCTATACCACTGCCATTTGCAGTCCGGTTCTGGTCGTGCTGAAATTCTGTTAGCACCATGCTGAAAGATATCTCAGCAGTCGGATCAAATGACCCGAGGAATGTGTCATTTGACTTGGAATATATGAGATCGTGGAATACAAATAGAATAATGATTACTTTAACATAGACAATTGATCATTATTCTATTTGTCATTTTGGTTAACATATACTGTTAACCAAAATGTGTCATTTAACGTGGACATTGAGAATCATACAACTATTTTCTTAATATGAGATGTCAGGAAATCTTGTTTTAGTCGAAGAAATGAAAGTGACAATATTATTATGGTGTTCTTTCTGGCCACTGGATATTCCCTGTTTTTTTTTAAATCTTTTCTTTTTTTTTCTTATACATTGGGGAACCGGGATGTGATTCAAACCAGTACCAACGCATGAGGTTGTAAGAGGTAGGGGGAGGTTTGGATTGAAGTCATCTAGAATGATATGGATTTGTTAGACTTGGATGAGAGTATGATGTTTGATGGAATAAAATGTATTCATGTGAACGACCACACATAAATCTTATATTGATTCATGTAGTCGACCCCCAAATATTTGGGATTAAGGCTTTGCTGTTGTTGTATACATTTGGGGAACCAGGTTGTGATTCGAACCAGCACCAACGGCATGTAAGGTGTGTTTCTAACCAAGTAACAGAAAAGCAACCATTTGAAACAACAGAACCATTTATTTGGTGATTATAAGATTTCAGTAATGGATACTATAACTGCAAATTTGAAATTGACATGAGAAAACAATCAATTCTTATCAGACAAGAAAATGTAGGAACTAGAGATGAATTCCCAATCTAACATGCCCATATTAAGAACCAGGGTGGTTTTGTTTGTGGTGGGGGGGGGGGGGGTTGTGGAAGTTGAATGCTTTCTGTGTTTATCTAACAGAAGTAATCTGCCTGAAATGGTAATTGTGGGGCAGAATGAGCTTCAAACCCTTAGCACCTTCCCCTGATCTTGATTGCTTCTGGATAGAACCACCATTGTAATACTTCTCCCAGAGAACTACATCATCAACATATGACCATGTTGGTCCTCTGGGTGAGCTATCATCAGTCCATAAAAACCTGTCCGAAAAAGGGTTCACTAAACTTTGGTGGAATTCCTCTGCTGTCTCACAAAGCAAACCTTGTAACAAAAATGCGAGAGGCAACCTTGAGTAAAACACGACAACTACATTGTACGAAAATGAAGAGTTTATGGGGTCTTACTTCTGCCATGGCTTTGATTTTGAGAGTGACATCGTTGCTAAGTAGGACGAGTTGTCCATTATTCCTCGTTCTCCTGAAGAAAAGAGCACATCCAAGGACGTGGTCTTCTGTTGTAGGTGAAACAATGTCCATCCAGCTACCACAAGGAGAAAATGGAACTGAGCTAATAGAGAACTTCTGTCATATCTGTCTCTTGGCTGAAGGGCAATAGAGGAGAAGCAGGTGGGGTCAGTGCAATTGGTCTCACATCTTCTATCGCGCTCTGAACATGAATTCACCATGAAATCTTCGATCCAGTCTAGTGCTGAACAGACATCGGTTGTTCTCCTAAACAAATTACCGCGTCCCTTCATGCAGTCTAGTTCCCTTATAACTGGAATTAAACAATATTAATATGAATTTGTAACATAAGTTAATAAAGAAGACTTTAGAGAGGCCATTGAGATTAGTTACTGATTCTGGGAATGATAAGACGAGTTCCCTGGAGACCTTTCATGAGCTGCAATGCCTTCCTCGGCTCTTTGTTAAGCAAAGAAGCAGCACCCACAACCATGGTCCATTTCTTGTGTTCCTCCTTGGGAAAGGTCTGGAAGTTATTTTACAAACAAGAACGGGAATCTTTAAATATGTTTCCAGAAATGCTATTCATTCTTAATGATGACAGTAAAACAAGCGTAGAAAAAATCTGTGCCGAAACAGAAACCATCAAAACTTACATGGAAGTAGTGAAATTGAATCTCCCTTCTGTAGATTGCTGGTACGATTGCAGCAGCTTCTTAGAGAAGCCTCGAACTTTGATGTTTGTGTTGGATTTTATATATTTCTGGTTCACTGAAATAATATTTTTCTACACAGTTATTATAACTTCTGAAGACAGAAAAACAGAATACTGCAATAAGTAAATATTATACTGGACAGAAAAAATATATAAATACTTTCTGAACAGAAATTCTGCACTGGAAAATAATTTCTGGACAGGAAAACTGCAATGGAAAATAATTTCTGGACAGAAAAACAATACTGGAAAGAAAAACTGCTCTGAAAAATAAAATTACTGCAGTAAGTTTTACAGAAAAAAATCTGAAACCTTAACCGATTTGGATTTTCTCCTGGACGAGATAGCAGTTAACCGCTTCACCTTGAGTTTAATATGTCCGGCCTTTGATCAGCTTCTGGCACTCTTGAACACTGAACTCCCAAGGTACAACGCCCAATCACTTTCTGTATCTCTGAAGCAAGAGAAGCAGCAACTTCGAATCTTGTAATAGTGTGGAACTCTCAGCAGAGTGCTTATGAAATGCAGAGGGAGAAGGGAAATTTTCGGGGTGTCATTTCTTCTGGCAGGCAGCAGCCTTATATAGCCACTGAAATTAGACTTCAATAAAACCTGGCTGTTACAGTCAAAACCATAAAGCACAACATTAGTATTGCTGTTATAGTCTAATGCCATTACCCTCACTTAAGTATGACTGTTACTGCATCAGTTCAGTGGAATTCGAAAAAGAAAAATTCAAACCAGTAGCAAAAACGTGGCTGATTAGGCCCGCGAGTTTGTGTACGCAGGTCGCGCCTGCACACAAGTTCAAGCTATTTTGGCATCAACAAAACTTCGAATTGCACCCACCCACCTGCGCGGGCGCACACGAGGTTCTCACATAGGCATAATACAGGTAACACAATTTAAACCCATGTCAATCACTTTAAGTTATAAAGTGAAAAACACTTCCAAAGGTTTCCCATGTGGGATGTGGTTTAAAAAACCCATTTACCACATTTCATCCACCCTACTTTATACCAATTTATCGTTCACACCAATAATTGATTTTCTCACATGTCATATATCATCGCGAAACTTGCGCAACCCACTTCGTGATAAACTCAATAACATTCAAAACCGAGCGGTGTAACATATAAATATAATAGCTCAAATATGTCCTCACGACACATTGATTACACATTAATTCTTTGAGAAAACACATTCTCCAACAATCCCCCACATGAATGAAAATCTTTTATAAAATGCACATGAAATGCAATGCAAGAGTTCGGCGAGAATTCGATGCATCAGGATAGATAGTTGTTAGCTTTGAACCTTCCCTAGTGAAATACAATCGGATACACTTGCTAACCAGTGGACGCGATGTCTTGAACTGTTCAGCGTTTTGTGTGTATCAAGACAACGATACTCACACAACGATTTCTCTATACTGTTAAACGATTCTTTCGTTTTTGTCCATTTCGGCCCTGGACTGCCTTGGAAATGGTCATCGAATGCTCTAGAGATTTAGCCCTGAAGTCATCTCATAGAAGTGGCTCCTTCACATTCAATATAGGCGATCTCTTATTTAGAAGTATCCTATCATACTTCACGTAATACGTATAAGGATCATTGAAAACTTTCGTTTATCCTCCAATGGACAGGTCTATCACTCTTTAACCTTAGGAATGAGCTGGGAACTCATTTTCCCGAGTGCTTTGTTCAACTCCCCCCCCCAACAATTCGGTTGTCCCTTTGAACTTGCAATTGGGCTTTACAATTCAGGTAGGGTTGCCATCATGAGTGGTAATCAATTTTACGGGCTTCAGCCCCATTCCCCTCAATGAAATCTCAACAAGATCTCTCGTTAGACCTTTTGTTAATGGGTCCGCTATATTTTCTTTGGATCTCACAAAATCCAAAACTATAAAACCGGTTTTCAAAAGTTTCTTTACGGATTTATGTCTACGACGTATATGTCTAGACTTCCCATTAGACACATTATTCGTTGCCCTACCAATAGCTGACATGCTATCACAATGTAAGCTAACTGGTGGCATTGGTTTTGAAAACATTGGAACATCTTCCAAAAATCCACGTAACCATTCGGCCTCTTCGTCTGCTAGATCCATAGCTATGAATTCTGATTCCATAGTTGATCTCGCAATACAAGTTTGTTTGCATGATTTTCATGAAACCGCTGCACCTCCAATTACAAAAATGTATCCGCTTGTGGATTTTATATTTTTGGAATCTGCTATCCAATTTGCATCAGTGTATCCTTCAAGTACAGCTGGATATCTTGTATAAAATAATCCATAGTTAGCAGTGTGTCTTATATATCTAAGTACTCTAACTAACGCTTTCCAGTGCTCATAACTGGGATTACTTGTATACCTCGCCAGTCTATTGACTGAGTTTGCAATATTTGGTCTAGTACAGTCCATGAGATACATTAAACTGCTTATGATCCTAGAATATTCAAGTTGTCGCACACCTTCTCCACGATTCTTGTGAAGATTCGCACCTACTTCCATAGGTGTTCTTGCAATTAAATCACTTCATTTATCAAAATTGTCTAATATTTTTTCAATATAATGACTTTGAGAAAGTGAATATCCATCTGATGTTTTGGTAATCTTCATTCCAAGTATTACATCAGCATGTCCCATATCCTTCATATCGAAGTTTTGAGACAACAATTTCTTGGTAACTTTAATATTTTCTTTGTTACCACTAATTATCATGTAATCTACGTAGAGACAGACTATTACATAATCGTCTTTGCTTCCTTTCACGTAGACACATTTATCACTCTGGTTTATTTGAAAACCAATTGATAGCATTACACTATCAAATTTCTCATGCCATTGTTTATGTGTTTGTTTTAATCCATACAGTGATTTAACAAGTCTACACACCTTGTTCTCTTTGCCTGGAACAACATACCCTTCAGGTTGTTCCATATAAATTTCTTCTTCCAATTCTCCGTTAAGAAAAGCTGTTTTCACATCCATTTGATGGATCTCCAAATCAAACAAGGCTGCAAAAGCAATAATTAGCCTGATTGATGTTTTTCTAGATACAGGGGCATAAGTGTCAAAATAATCAACACCCTCAGTTTGTATGTATCATTTAATTACAAGTCTTGCCTTGTACTTGTCAATTGTACCATCAAGTCTCATATTTCTTTTAAAGATCCACTTGTGACCTAATGCTTTACAACCTGGTGGCAGTTCCACAAGTTCCCATGTATGGTTTTGAAGAATTGATTTTATTTCACTATCAATTGCTTCTTTCCATAAGTCTGAATCTGGAGAAGTAATTGCTTCTCTATAAGTCAAAGGATCATTTTCTAACAAGTAAGTTAGAAAATCTGGACCAAATGACTTTTCCCTTCTAGCTCTTTTGCTACGTCTGGGTTCTTGAACTTCTTCTTGAAGTTCTTTTTCCCCCACAATCTTCTCAACATGATTGTTTTTAGGGTCTAAACTTGAATGCTTAATGTAAGGAAAAATCCCCTCAAAGAAGGAAGCATACCTAGCCTCAATAATTGTATTTACATGCACTTCAAAATTATCTGATTTGTGCACTAAAAATCTATAAGCACTACTATCCTGTGCATATCCTATAAACACACAATCTACCGTTTTAGGTCCTATTCTCGTCCTCTTAGGAGGCGGAATTGGAACCTTTGCTAGATATCCCCATACTTTTATAAACTTATAAGAATGTGCGTGACCTTTCCATAAATCATAAGGAGTTTTATCTAGTCTCTTATGTGGTAGTCTGTTTAGGATGTGATTTGCGGAAAGCAAAGCTTCCCCCCACAAATTCTGGGGTGAGCCAGAACTTATTAGCATTGCATTCATCATCTCTTTAAGAGTTCTATTTTTGTACTCTGCTTTTCCATTTTGTTCTGGAGTATAAGGCGCAATTGTTTGATGAATTATGCCACTTTCAGCACACAACTGTTCAAATGGAGATATATATTCTCTACCCCTATCACTTCTTAGCCAAGTTGATTTTCAACTTCAGCTTTATAATGGATAAACATAGATATTGCTTCATCTTTACTTCTCATTAAGTAAACATAACAAAATCTTGTGCAATCGTCAATAAAAGTGATGAAGTAATTTTTACCGCCTCTTGATTGCACATATTTTAAATCACAAACATCAGTGTGAATTAACTCTAACGGTTCTGAACTTCTTTCAATTGAATGGAAAGAGGATTTAGCTAGCTTTGCCTCAATACAAGTCTCGCACTTGTAATTTTTATCAATGTTAAATTTTGGAAGTAAGTTTAATGAAACTAACTTTTGTATACTTTTAATATTTACATGACCTAGTCTATCATGCCATAAATTAAAAGACTCAACAGAATAAGCAAATTTAACATCTTTATTAGCCTCTTGGGCAATTTTCCCAGCTGAGCTAGTGGAAGCCTCAGTTACATTAACGCCAACTGGCTCAGTACTTGGTAGTACAGTCATTACATTCATTTTAAATAAAGTACCAGCTAAATACTCTTTTCCCACAAAGACACCACTCTTGGTAAGAATAAACTTGTTTGCTTCAAAGACAAGTCTAAAACCTTTGTTGTTCAACACTATTCCCGAAATGAGGTTCTTCCGGATCTCTGGCACATGGCACACATCAGTCAGAGTCACCTCCTTTCCAGATGTCATTTTTAGGACAACAGTGTCATTTCCCTCTATTTTGGAGGTCGCAGAGTTCCCCATATAGCAGACTCCATCTTCCATAGCTTGGTATGTCTTGAACATCCATTTATTAGTACAGATGTGACTAGTGGCCCCCGTATCAACAAACCACTCCTTTTGGTTGCCTCCAACCAAGTTTATCTCTGAAACGACAGCTACCAGATGCATGTCTTCTATTCCAGAGCCCAGTCTTCCATCTTCTGCCACATTAACTTGGGCAGCCTTCTGATTCTGGTTCTTGTTCCCAGCACCAGGATTTCTCTTGTTAGTTACCGCAACTCGACTGCGGCAATCCTTTGCTTTGTGGTTAAGTTTACCACACACATAGCAGGTTCCAGTAAACTTGGAGAGTTTGAACCATTTGACTCATTTGGACGCTTTCTCTTAGCGTTATTCCTTGAGTTTTCAGTTTCAACTACATTAGCCTTAGCCACAGAGCTACTAGGCTTCTGACTCATTTTTCTTGAGTCTTGTTCTATCCTCAGTTTCAACATTCGATCTTCCAGAGTCATTTCCTTCTTCTTGTGTTTCAGATAGTGCTTGAAATCATTCCAAGAAGGAGGGAGCTTCTCAATCAACAACGCCACTTGTAAAGAGTCGTTGATTCCCATGCCCTCAGCGGCAAGATCGTGATATATCTTTTGAAGTTTTTCACTCTGTTCAAGAACAGACTTTCCATCATCCATTCTGAAGTCATGGAAACGAGCGGCTATAAACTTTTTGGACCCCGCATCGTCCACAGTATATTTTTTCAGTAGAGATTCCCATAAATCTTTTGCTGTACTTTTTTCATAGTACAACTGATAAAGGAATCATCTAAATTCATTAATATACTGCGCTGACAGAGGTAGTCAGCACTTATCCACGCTCGTACCGTGGTTTCAGATTGAGGATCATTACTGTCCTCCACCGGTTTATCCTCAGTGATAAACCGAATCAGATTTTGAGTGGTAAGGAAAAACATAATTTTTTCCTTCCACAACTTAAAGTTACTGCCACCCTTAAACTTCTCGGGTTTATCAAACTAACCAAAATGAATTGGTCGGTTTGGCATGGCAGCCACAAATGGAGGGAAAACGGTCTCATTACCGAAAGGGGGAACCGCTGTAGTTGGAACTCCAACCAGAACGTTACAGGAACCAGTGCCAATGTTTGTTGCAGGAGATTCATTCTAAGTGTTTGCCTTTTCTATAAAAACAGAACAAAAAGTCAGTAATATATAATAGAAATAGCACCAGAAAAATAAACACAGAAATAATAAAAGTTTATTTAACTTAAGACTGTTGGATTTTATATATTTCTGGTTCACTGAAATATTATTTTCCCCTTGAGTTCAATATGTCCGGCCTTTGATCAGCTTCTGGCACTCTTGAACACTGAACTCCCAAGGTACAACGCCCAATCACTTTCTGTATCTCTGAAGCAAGAGAAGCAGCAACTTCGAATCTTGTAACAGTGTGGAACTCTCAGCAGAGTGCTTATGAAATGCAGGAAAAAATAATGCAGAGGGAGAAGGGAAATTTTTGGGGTGTCATTTCTTCTGGCAGGCAGCAGCCTTATATAGCCACTGAAATTAGACTTCAATAAAACCTGGCTGTTACAGTCAAAATCATAAAGCACAACATTAGTATTGCTGTTACAGTCTAATGCCATTACCCTCACTTAAGTATGACTGTTACTACATCAGTTCAGTGGAATTCGAAAAAGAAAAATTCAAACCAGTAGCAAAAACGTGGCTGATCAGGCCCGCGAGTTTGTGTACGCAGGTCGCGCCTGCACACAAGTTCAAGCTATTTTGGCATCAACAGAACTTCGAATTGCACCCACCCACCTGCGCGGGCGCACACGAGGTTCTCACATAAGCATAATACAAATAACACAATTTAAACCCTTGTCAATCACTTTAACTTATAAAGTGAAAAACACTTCCAAAGGTTTCCCATGTGGGATGTGGTTTAAAAAACCCATTTACCACATTTCATCCACCCTACTTTATACCAATTTATCATTCACACCAATAATTGATTTTCTCACATGTCATATACCATCGCGAAGCTTGCGCAACCCAATTCGTGATAAACTCAATAACATTCAAAACCGAGCGGTGTATCATATAAATATAATAGCTCAAATATGTCCTCACGACCTATTAATTACACATTAATTCTTTGAGAAACACATTCTCCAACAATCCCCCACACGAATGAAAATAATTTATAAAATGCACATGAAATGCAATGCAAGAGTTCGGCGAGAATTTGTTGCATCAGGATAGGTAGTTGTTAGCTTTGAACCTTCCCTAGTGAAATACCATCGGATACACTTGCTAACCAGTGTACGCGATGCCTTGAACTGTTCAGCGTTTTGTGTGTATCAAGACAATGATACTCACACAACGATTTCTCTATACTGTTAAACGATTCTTTCGTTTTTGTCCATTTCGGCCCTGGACTACCTTGGAAATGTTCATCGAATGCTCTAGAGATTTAGCCCTGAAGTCATCTCATAGAAGTGGCCCCTTCACATTCAATATAGGCGATCTCTTATTCAGAAGTATCCTATCATACTTCACGTAATACGTATAAGGATCATTGAAAACTTTCGTTTATCCTCCAATGGACAGGTCTATCACTCTTTCACCTTAGGAATGAGCTGGGAACTCATTTTCCCGAGTGCTTTGTTCGACTCCTCCCACAATTCGGTTGTCCCTTTGAACCTGCAATTGGGCTTTACAATTCAGGTAGGATTGCCATCATAAGTGGTAATCAATTTTACGGACTTCAGCCCCATTCCCCTCGATGAAATCTCAACAAGATCTCTTGTTAGACATTTTGTTAATAGAGGGGGTGCTTATTTTCTGTTTCCTCTTCATAAGAAAATGGTGAGTTCAAGTTGTCAGGCATGGGAGGTGCGGATGGAATCAATTGTTTAAACCGTGAGACGATAGTCATATCAGCAAACAACGAATCATCGGCCTCCCTCTGACTCTGACCATCATGTTGTAGAGATAATCCTCCATCATCCTGCAAATCAGCCACATAAAAAAAAAACCACCATTCAGCTCCAAAACAGCGTAAACGTTTTTGCAGAATTGTTTACTCTTTTACCTCATATGCGTTTCTTCTTTTTTCTTCCGCAGTCTCGGATTCTTCTATCGTAGGCAGTAAGGGATTATCATAGTCATATGCACGACTCAGTGGAATCCAATGAAGCCTATAAACCCTACTTGATCCTCCAATTTTCAGAACATCTCCATCATGCAATTCTACTGAACGAAAAACACCACATTTCAACTACTATTAAGATCAAGAATTAAATAAAATTCACTCCAACATGTATGAATATATGGAGTGATATGTACATAAGTGAAAAGTAGTACCATAAAAACCATGGAAAATTCTGATATAGACCTGGCTTAGCACTTGGTACAGAATTAACCACATCATCTCTTTTGATTAAAAAAAAAAATTCTCATAAGGCCCCACCTGTTTTTATTATTTTAATCAAAATCGTAATGCATATTGAATGTGGGACTAAGTGGTCTACTGACTAGTGGTAGAGCCAGTCCCATATCGAATTATTCAAAAACCATCATTTGACCTAGAAAGTTAGCTGGCATGGATTGATTATATTGATGTAGTGTGAAAGATCAATGAAAAGTTCAAATATTCAAGCCAGAAACCCATACTGGTACAGAAATGAAACCGAAAACCCGGTATCAGAACCTTAAACACCATCAGTCTTTTTCTCTGCGAACGAACGCCCATGAGAGAATGCCGAAACAGGACTAGAACAGCCAAAAACAATCACAGACACATGGAAAATTAAATGTCATTGATTTCAAGAGTATGAAGAACCAGAAACTTTGATTTCAAGAACTATTACTCCCTCTGTTCCCATTTATCTCTCGCTTTAAGACCATGCACTCTAATTAAAAAAAATGATTGTGATACATTAATTTAAAGGTAGATAGACAATATTACCCTTCAATTAATACCTTTATGTTGGAGAATTTAAATTAGTTGTTGACTAAATTAATTAAAGATAAGGGTAAGTTTGGAAAAAATACACTTAATGCTCTCTTAGTTTCATAAAGAGACAGATAATTAAAAAATGATAAAGTATGTTTAAGTGACAGATAATTGGGAACGGAGGGAGTGACATTCAGAAAAGTATCAAAAACAGATAACAGGAACTCAAGTCCGTGAACTAAAATCATCAAAACTCAAAAATTGATGATCAAGAATACCATTCCACACACCAAATTAATGGATCAAGAACAATTAAAAATATGTACCCAATACACAAAGCTCCTGCATCAACAGCAGGGTATGGGGAAGGTCTCGTGGTGACAACCCGGCAATAATCAATTATGACAACACTATTAAACAAAAAATTGAATTGAGTGCCATTATTTCAAACCCTTCAATACCACCATCATACAAAACTAGCCAAAACCCCCATTTTCAATCAAGAACCAAATTCCAATAAATGAAGTCCAATTACAGTAATGAACAGATTCTACCATTTCCAGACCAAGAAAAACACTGAGCGAAATAAAGATCACTATCGACTTCAAGAATAATTAAGAAATGGACATTTGGAGTTCAAGAACATAGAAATTGAAAAGGGCAACTCAAAATTAATGATAAAAATAAAAATAAATTATACATACCATTATAAATTACAAAAAACGACTTCTCCGAGCATTGCTTGCTGCAAAATCATTAATAATAGAATCGATATCTATGTCTCCTAACTTCTCCTTTACGGTGCGTAAAATTGACAAATTGTTCAAATCTTTCTTGTGACATTGTCGAACTCAGGTAAGTTTTGACCAACTTCAATTTTGAAAAGCTTTTCTCCGCTGATGCTACAGAAACAGACACAGTTAATAAAATTCGATATGCAATTGAAACATATGGATAACAATCAGCTTGTTTAACAAATTCTAAAATTTGGATCGTTGACATTGACACATCGGGTAAAGTCACTTGCAACACTCTCAATTCAAAAAATAAATCATTTTTATCAATATCAGATGAATCATTATAAGATAAAACATTTCTAAGATGAATGCAACAATCTCTTAGTTCACTATCGTCCAATGACTTACAAAATAATATATAAAAGGAAAAATATCACCTGATTTTCAAAAGTATGATAATATGTCAATGCCCAACTGCCTAAGTTGAAGTCTTGAAGAATGGTTACTTTGACTCTTTGAGTAAATTGATAGATAATAAAATTTATTTAATCTGCCAAGTGCCAAAAATGATTGTTGGAAGTAATTTGCTCTACTGCCTCTACATTCTACAATATATAGAGAAGGTTGTCCAACGTTAAAAAAATGGACAATACATTAAATGTGATTGTTAAATTTACAAATCACAAAATAGACTCTCCATATTCCAAGCAAGTGAAGTAACGGATGAGAAAAAACTGATGGCTAATTAATTGGAGTAAATTAAGGCGCCAACTCAGCAAAGGACATTGAGTAAATTCTCTAAAAAAACACACAGACACGGGATTTGATCCCAGGACCTCTTTGATACTTATTGTGTACTCTACCATTGCGTTGAAGCTATTTATTGTCTATAATTTTATACGTAATATACATATAAAAAAATTCAACATTTGGGGCCCCAAAATTCCGGGCACCCCCAGGGCCGACCCTGCCTAGAAGTATTTCAAATTATTTCAGGTTAATTTGTTCAAATCAAGGAGAAGAAGCTGACGAAGAATTCAAGAAGATGAAACAGAAGGAAGATTTTACTAACAATCTTAAGTGATATTTTTTTGGCAAAAGAAAACTAATGGATGCATGACATGATAATGTTAAGGGGGATGTTATGGAAGTATCCTCTGCACTTCATTATTCTAGCACATCTACTGACGTGGAGCCATTCCAAGAAAGTATCTCACGTTCAGCTTCTGAGAATCATATCAGAAAGGCCCTGCCATTACCAGAAAATAACAATTGCTCATCTGTTGCAGATTGGTCTGTTCCTGCTGGTCGTAGTTCAGATGAAAACGAGGGAATACGCAAAACAAGCTTTGGATAGGTATTTGCATTATTACGAGAGATGGGATAGTAACCAAAAAGCGATCATCAAATCTGAGGAAGAACTAATAAAAAAAAAGGTTCGAGAACTCAAAATTGATGAATTGAGCAGGGAGCATGATGAATATCAATCGCAACTACGTTTCATTGAAGCTTGGGAACAGATCATAGAATGCAGAAGGGTTCTAAAATGGAGTTATGCTTATGGTTATTATCTGTCCCAAGAGGATGTAATAAAAAAGTTCTTTGAATGTTCACAAGCAGAAGCTGAGGCTGCATTGGAGAGACTCCATCATTCTACTGAGAAAGAAAGCTTCTACCTTGATGATGATCTAGAAAATTGTTTTAATAAGATGACAACAAGCCAACGGAGAGTGATGGCCAAAACAGGTTCCACTAAATTTATTCACTTGTTTATTTGCCTTTCTTGTGAAATTTTGGCATGCATTGTGTCATTGACACTAGTATGATATTTCATTTTTAAAAGATGAAATAGATGAATATGGAATAATGATGAAGTTCATGAAGGGTGCATATCTACAGTAATATTTTGATAGAATGCATGTTAATCAAACTGGCTTAATTTGACATATGATATATGAATATCTATTGCATTCCATGTCATGTTTAAAGAACAAGATAGTTTACTGTTTATTAAATTGATGTCCTTAATCTATTCAGTATATCTTTTACATTTAAAAGATGAAGTGTTAGAAATTACTAAGTTTACTAGATATGTCATTTGTTATATCATGAACATGATTTGCATCCTATGCTGTAACTGTGGATAAAATTTGTTATGGCATGATGATTGTTGCAAATTCTGTTTTTATTATCATTTAAAAGATGATATTTTAAGGAAACTTAGAATTTGCAAAAGTGAAAGTTGCAATCGTGAAGCTCTTAGTCACATGATTATTGTTAAATGTTTAGAGCGGAGAATGTTGTTATGTTCCATCACTTTTGAGTCGATTGATATCATTTCTAAAATGATAGTTTCTTACATACTGAATGTAATGGTGTGGTAAAGTGAAAACTAGAGTTGACAAAAATGGTTTAAACCATAGTGTCAAACTCTAGTCCTTAACCAAGGTTGTAGAAAGAAACTGTAGTAGCATTCCAAGTGAATGGAACGGAACTACCCTAGTGTGGGACATGATGAAAGAAAGTCCAGCCTAAACTTTATAAAGTTGGGGGTTTAGGGCTATTGCAAAGTTTCTAGAAAGAAATTGGATAGTGTTCCAAATAAATGGAACATGATTTGTCCCAATGTGAGACATGAATTATTAGAAAGGTCCAGCACAAAAAGACTATGGTTATCTAAGGTTTTCAAACCTTAATAAGAATTTTTTTGAAAAAGGAATTGAATTTGTCATATAGGACATGCAAAATATTAAAGCATATCGGTTATGGTTGTAGAATGAAAGATTCTATAATATGAAAATATTATTGAATAAAGAGAGATGGTATTCAATATTCGATTCAATTCCTAGGCCTAAAATTGAAATGATGCTTTGGTTCAAAATATGAACATATAGTAAGTATGAATAAAGAAGTGATAAGTTAATAGTCTTAAAAGACTTAAGGACTTATATTTAAACTTCTTTATATTTTTGTAAATACAAGAAAGTTTATAGCTATGGTTAAATTGATTTGACTAAAATGCACTGTTTATTTTGTAAGATGAAGCCAAAACTTGACGGATACGTTGACTAAATGGTCTTACAAAAGCTCTTGTATTTTTATTGATGAATGGTATGGGACTCAAGCCCATTTCTAGTCATGTATGGTGGGTACTCAACTCAACCCAACGCTAAGTACAACGCTTAGTCTTGAGTTCAATGAGTGCAAACTCATCAATATGTGATGGTAAACACCAAACTATAGAACCATCCAGTATAGAAAGGTGCTTGAAATCCCCACATATATAAAGTAAGGTTGAGCTTGCGCTCTTAATAGATCTATAGATGATTTCGTCGGAGCACAAATTACGGGGGTGTTCTTGATGGTCTACCTATGTAAATGTGAAGTGGTACCGCTTCAAGGAGCTGAAGGGCTTAGCTCTGATACATTTACAAGAGATACAGGACACACGACCATTTATGTGTCATTTAAAGAATGTTTGTACTAGGAACTTATTTGTGTGATTATTTGTACTACTTATCAAATTAGATGAATGGTTCAAGGCTTTATCCACCATTTCACTTCAGATTTATAGTTATGAATTTTCTCTAAGTGTTGGTTCAAATCGCGAGATACCAACATCTATGCAATTGGTTCCGATTGATTGTGTTTTGAACAACTAAAACTATCAATTGGAAATGGCAGGGGATTGTTGGAAACATTTCCAATTGAAAAGGTGTGAAATTGGAAAGATATGACCATATGAAAGTAACTCATGGCGAAGGAACATGAACGTACATACTAGGTATGATTGTTCATGTAAAGACACCATGAAGGGTTAAGATAAAGGGTCATACCCACAAAGTAGAGGTACTAGCAAGGTTGTCAAAATCACGAGTTGGATCGTACAATCGTACGATTCTACGATCCTAAGGGTATAAATTGAGTTAAATCGTACTAAAAATCGTTGGAGGATTGAATCGTAGAGGATCGTCGATCTAGATGGTAAAATCGTAGAATCGCACGATCCGGTACGATTCAATCTTGCTTATTTTCAACTGGGTCGGTACCGAGTTATCTCAAATAAAAAAACATCCGCTTGTATTCAATACAACCTCTAAAGTCTCAGATGTAAGTGGATGTGGAGATTACATGGAGGATAATGATAGCGTCTTGAATGGTTTGCTAGATTAGAACATTAGAAAGAGACTTGTTGCTATGAAATTTGTTGGATTAAAAGACCTTATGAATTGTTGGTTTGTTTTCAAAGTTTATCACTTGTTAGTTTGTGGTTTGATTTCAGTTTTTTGGTTTTTTTTGGTATTCTTACTTTTTCCCTTTCAAGTATTTTTATATTATTTTTTTTTGCTCATTAGCGTATAGAATGATGTCTTATTGACATAAATTTATCATGAAATATTATTTTAATAGTTTTGTCGGATCTTCCGATCCTCGTGTTTGCGATTTTTTAGACCCCCTTCCGTTCCGAGTCAAATTTGTGATATTGACAACATTGGGTACTAGCATATCTATAAAAGGACTAGAGGCTCAAAGATTTGGATATATACCAAAGATGAGAGATATGTAAAAACAAATCTTAACACACCAAACAAACATTCTAAGATTGAATTTGAGAGTGCACTCAAATTCAAGTAAGGCTTCTTTGTATCCTTAGTGAATTTGAATCACAACCTTGCACCATAGGGCGCAAATATCACTTAAGGAAAGTGATTACACGCCTAGAAGTATTTCAAATTATTTCAGGTTCATTTGTTCAAATCAAGGAGAAGAAGCTGAAGAAGGATTCAAGAAGATGAAGTAGAAAGAAGATTTTACCAACAGTTTGGTGAAGAAGAAGAGGCTCCGGGTGGAAGAGTGTCTATGAGGAAGATGTTCTTGAGACTAGAATTGTTCTTCAGTACTGTAAACACTGGGATTTTCCTTTCTTCTTCTTGTTTATTGACTAATTTCTCCATCTCTCGATTGGTATCGAAAACTTCTTGATTTTCCGCCATTGATTGCTAGAACTCTGCTGCTATTTTGAAAAGCTGTTAGTTTGTGTCTATTTTGAAAGATAAAGTAGAGAGAATTCAGAGGGATTGAAATCTTATAAAAGTTGACCGTTGTGTTCGAAAGCGAAATGGCTAAAAAGTAATAATTAAAATGTGATCATGGAAAGAAATATAGATTTTTTAGGCAAAAACGTCAATTCATCATAAATGTTTTTTCTAATTGAGTTTTGTAATCCTTTCGGGAAAAAAACTCCCCTTCTCATTATGTATATTTTTATGACCTACAATTTGTGTCATTTTTTCTAATTTTCTGTGATTTTTCGGTCAATCCAATCACGCGGTCCAAACGTGCTCTTTTACCCAGGAGATTTGACATCGTGGCTTAGTTTACGGCAAAATCACAAAAAAATTGACGAAAGATTACAAATTGCAGGTCGTAAAAACATACAAGATGAAAAGGGGAAAAAATATTCGCACCGAACACAAAACTCAAATAGAAAAAAACATTTAGGACGAAATTGGCATTTTTGCCGACTTTTTTTTTACCAAGAAAGAGTTTTTTCATTTCTTCTTTGTCAAAAATGAAAAAAAAAAAAATTGTTTTGAAATTTAAGGGAAAAATTCAATTTGATCCTTGGCTTTATTCACGATTATCAATTTGGTCCCTAGTTTTACAACAGTGTCAACGTAGTCCCTGAATTTGGGCATATGTCCATGAGTTAACAGAGCGTGTGAAACATGCTTGATATTTGAGGTTGGGATGTGATGTATGTCTATTTGGCCGGATGAATAATGTAATGACCCCAACATAATTTTACCCTTCTTCTTCAATCTCTTCTAAGGCTCCCAAAATCCTCTCAATCCAAGAAGAAGATGAATTTTCAAAGAGGAAACAAAACCACTTACTGCGATGCGATAATGAATGAAACGACTGATATTAACCATGGAAGAATGTATAAATCTTGTCAAAGATTTAAGGTATGATTGATTTAATCCTCCGTTTCTTTCTTAAATTTTTCCTGAATTATAATTGAAATTCTGCTAATATTACATTTCTTTATTGCGATGGTAAGTACATCTGTGATACCCGTAACTTTTTGGTTGCATGATTTTATGTGTTAAGTGTTATATTTATATTTTGTTTAGGGGCATTGACATGCTTTGGAAGTAGAGTGGCCTAAATGAGATATTAGAAAGTCTTTTGGAAGTTATCGTAGAATTTGAAGGGGTGTAAGTTATATTAGTTAATGCTGGAGTTATTTTTTTAAGAAAGAAAGAAGAAAGAAAGAAGAAAGAGAGAAAATAAGAGAGGAGAAAATCTAGAAAAACAGAGCAATGATTTTAGAACTTCAAGCATAAGGATCAAATGAACTCCGATCGACCTCAAATTTATGGCAAACGTTAGAAGACTCATAGGACTTCAATTTGAACGGCGGAGATCGATTTCTAACGGCTAGTTTCAGAGGAATTGCCTTCCTAAACAGTAGAGTGCGAACTTTGAAGAATTTGATAAGCAATTAAGGTAAGGTTCTTACGCTCTTGTTTTTTTGTCCAAAAAGAGCATAAACTGATGTTTAAAGATATTGAAGTGTGATGAAATGGTTTCTATATGTTTTATTGCATTGAAAATTGGATGAGGCGTTGAATTGTATTTGCATGAATTGTGTGCTTGTTGTTAGAATTATTTGCGTTTGATCTTGACTATGTGGTTGATCGTCTTTCCTTTGAGTCAATGTGTTTATTCCCAATCTAGAGCTCGTCTGTTGATGACCCTATAGTAAGATATATCCCGCCATTTATGACTTTTATGCGTGCCCAGGAGCACGATATTATGACTGTCTGACCCAAACCTTAACGGAAGTAAAACGTTAGGGTTGTTAACAGTAGTTGTGAAGTTCACAAAGGTGAACGATGACATAACTGAGTGTATCCTTAAAACTCTCTGGCTCTTTATTCGGAGGGAAAATACCTTAATCTCTGGCTGTTTAGCCCTCCTAAACGGGTAATAATATATTTGGGCTTTTAACAGTTGGTATAGAGTCGTAGCCAGAAAATTAAGCTCGTTGTGTAAATTAGTTGTTATATGTATGAGTGATACTTGTAATATCTGATTATCTGTATGTCTGACTAATATGTTATGAGCGGATTATGGTGCTCGTAGCACAAGTTCTGATGTGCAAGTTCAACTATGAATGAGTATGGTTTGTACAATGTTATATGTATTGTAATTGTTTGTTTGAGATGGTCAAAAGATGAGTTTTCTTGTTGGAAAAGTTAGATTTCAAATAATTGGATATTCTTTGTTATTTAACATTGAAAATGTCATATCTACAAGTTGCGGATGAATGTTTCGTCCTAGGCATCGTCCGTAACTTCGTTTGCACAAGTACTGAGAGAATCTAGAATCTCGCGGACGTAAGGTGCGGACGAATGGTTCATCCGCAACATCATCCGCAGAGATACTGGGAGCATATCTGAAATTGTGCGGACTATCGGTCTGAACGATCTGTTCGTCCAGGCTTTTGGCAGGTCTTATGCGGACGATACATCGTCTGGCTTCGTCCGAAGGTCTGTCTGGACCTGCTTTGAATTGCTTTCTGCTCTGTTTCAAAGCTAAGTATGTTCCAAGTCATGTTATGTTTTCAAATATTTTTGGGAAATCGAGAAACATTTCGAGTCTTAATTGATGCTTCATCATAAGGATGTTTGAACCTTACTGGGCTAGTGTAGCTCATTCTCTTACCTCTTTTACAGATGATTACGTGAAAGGTGTCTTGGAGGAAACCTGGGACGGGGAGTTCGAGGAATGAACTTGTCAATGATTAATGATGTAATAGTATGGTTTAGTTAAAACACTGCTAGTGAACTTATGCTTTGAATGGTATGGATGTTTAAAATTAACCTTCTGATTGTATTATAAGATAATGTAAGTTCTTTTAAGTTTATGATATATGTCTGTTGGTGTTATATTTTGTTATGGGATCGGTGTCTCATTGGTAGATGAGATGTTGTCAGGTTATTACCCGGTTACGGGGTGTGACAACATCAAACAATTGGTTGTCGCATTTTTTAGTGGATGGATCAACCAATGTGTTATAGGAGCAAACAAATTATCTCGGGATTACTGGGATACCCGTAACTTTTTGCTTACGTGTTACTTGACGTGTAATTATTTTTTGCATGATTAATTGCATAGGCGTAATTTAATAAGTGAGGACTGTTAGTAGTGATTATGGGTCTGATTGGATAATTGAGCTCGACTGTGGGATTGTAGTGCAGCGGAATAAAATGGCACGAGATTGCGTTTCTAACAGGATCTACTCACGAGAAAGAATCAATACCTCATGTTAGGAAATATACCTTTATCGATCTAATTGATATGCTTGGATTTTGCTACTTAGAACCACCAATGGAAGCCTTCAGACTCCCATGTCTACCAGTATACACACACCAACATATTGACTTGTTCTTCGCGTCTCAGATGCTGGTTCAAAGAGCTCCGAAGATTCGAAACACCTTTCTCTTAAGTGTTCTTGAGAGTGTGTATTTTAGAGAATAGAAAAATCACTATTTTTTCTTCTCTTTTAGCTCGGCTAGAATGTAGAGAGAAATGAGAGAAAAATAACTATCTCATGAATGTGGAGAATGATGAACATTTCATCATCATGTGGTGTTAGTGGAACCACTCACTAACTCCACGCCCCCATTTTTCTCTCCCCACTACTCCCTTACACATACACACACTCTTTTATTTCATGAAGAGTGATCCATAACCGGCTATGATTTAGAGATTTTAGATCATTCTTTTATTTCATTTACACTTAGAACTTATTTCATTAATGTAATACTTAGAATTTATTCATCTATAGTACATTAAATTATCTGCTTAAATCTTATTTTTGGATTATTTCATAAACGAATTCCCTTTTTAGTAACTCTGTTGTGGGCTTGGGTGTCTCATCTACCAATGCAACACTGCCATGTCATCACCTAGGTTATGGGGTGTGACATAAGTGGTATCAGAGCTGGTCGAACCTTAGGATTAAAATTTGGAATGAACTTAGGATAACAAGAACACATAATGTGAGATGTGAGATGGGTAGAGACCATGGGCTAAGACATATATGTTTACTTATCACTTTATATCTTACTGCTACATGTATGTTATGTTACTCGCATGTGATATACATGTTGCGTAATTCCTTGTGCTATGTTTACTTGTAATTACTTCACATGGTCAACGTGTTAATTGTTTATCGCCTCATATTTTCTTACTATTGTTTTATCAGAGTGGCACTGCGGAAGCGTGGTGGTAACATGTACATTATGTGATTATGCGGTTATTATATTTTATTGTACTTGATATGTTGCATCTAGTACCATACTTGTTATTTGAATGCCTATATAGCCTTTTCATTTAGTGGGGAGTGTGAGTATCTATGTCGTAGGGAGTGCAAGTTTCAAAGACGAAACTTTTGTAAGTGGGGAAGTATGTGATACCCGTAACTTTTTTCTTACGTGTTATTTGACGTGTAATTAATTTTTGCATGATTAATTGTGTAAGCGTAATTTATTTCGTGTTAGTACGTGATTACATGTCTATTTAATTTTTATAACATGTTGCGTGCTATTTTTATGTACGTTTTTGTTGAGGGGCGTTTTGTACGCGTATCGTAGATCGGGGATGTAGTTGTAATTCACTTAGATGAGTAGTTTAATTAGATGTGGAATTGGAATTGGAATTGGAATTAATTAGGAATCCTAATAAGATTGAGAGAGTACCATAATTAAAATAAAGTAAAAGGAAAGGTTATATTATATATATGAGTGAATATGGGAAAGGGAATTAAGGAAATAAAATAAAAATAAAAATAAACAAAACTTGGGCAGCAAGAGGGGCTAGGGAACGTGCAAAACAAAAGAAGAGAGATAAAGAAACGGCTGAGCCGTGTGAGGAAAACAGACAGAAACTAGATTTTGTGAGTTTAGATATTCTGGCAGCTTTGAGAGAACGATTGAGTGGGTTAAAAACGTCCGATTTCGACGCACAATATATCAAAACGATAGCGTTCGAGATACCTACGAGTGAGCGCAGACGGATCGTGATTCGGAATTCGGAGTTCGGAGAGTAAAGATGTTGCATCGGGAGCAGGATTGATTCTGGGATTTCGTTTTCTGCTTTATATTTGTTGAGTAATTTTCTTTCTACGAGTTAAACACCCTACATCTTTGTTACTTTCTGTCAAAAAATGTGTATATATATAGTGGGTATTTGTCACACCTCATAACCAGAAGTGACCTGGCAATGCCTAATCTAGCAATGAGAGAAAGAACCCTTAACAATATATAATCTTCCAAACGATAACTTAACAGAATAATCTTAACTTAACTTTATTAAGAAGTCAACAATACTTCAAGGAAATTACAACTTATTATATTGTACTAATTGTCAAATAATTTATAAAAGATTCATTACTTGTTACATAATTTCTATTCATCAACTATTCGTCTTGCACCCCATCCCATGCCTCATTATCAGCACCCTCATCATACTCATCTGCAAAACATGAAAATATAATAGGGTAAGCCACACTAGTTTAGTAAGAACTGATCGCCATTGGGATGAAGGACCAAAGAGACTTGAAGACACTCCTTGTTTCCCAAAATATTTGAAAATATATCTGAACACGTCTTAACCTGAAACATCTTGAAAACCTTTGTAAAATACTTGAAAACATAACATAATACTTCAGAGCTTGCATAACTTGAAAGGAGTATAGACAAAGTAAAAAGACTTCGGAAGATGGAAACATGTGTCGGTCGTCCGAGAACAAGACAGAAACATTTACAAAAAGTCTGGTAGACCTACTTGATAGAGCCGGTCGACCACTTGAGTCCGGTCGAGGGGATATCATGCACAGTCAATCACTTTCCCTCTTTCCCTCATCCGATCCGAAATAGTCTCAGTAGTTTGGTCGGGCAAGGGCACTATGATTCGGTCGACCGAACAGGTCGTCCAAGATCCAGTGAGGACATTTTCAAGGCAAAATTTGTGAAGGAAAAGTCATTTTCTACACATTCTTAAATCCCAACCCAAAACACTGTTTTTAGATTCTTTATAGCACTTAAAAACAATACCAACTCATACACATAACATGTCATAACAATACTTAACCAAATCGATCACATACATAACATAAATCGTACTCCGAGTACTTAACATGACTTGACATACTCGTATCCTTCTAATACATATCAACTTGACATGATTAGTACCAAAATGATATGCAACAAGTAATTCTACAACCGAGCTCAATTATCAAACAATAACACTATCCAACTGTTAACAGCCATAAACTTTAATGTCATTTAGGAAGGCCCTTTTACTTGTAACTTGTAACATATCATAACGTAACTGGTAAGGCTCAGAAATTCCTATTTAAGGATATATTCTTGTCATTATCCATCCTCGTGGACTGAATGACACTATTAACAACCCTAACTTTTTAAACTCGCAAGGGACCGGGCATCATGAGAGGACAAGAAGAGCTCTCGGGCACTTATATCATAAATTCGGAATATTTCCTGGTCTAGGGTCATCATTTAGACAGGAGCTCTAGATTTAAAATATGCATATGCTGACTCTCATGTAATGCATCCATCAATTCATCAACAACATACGCAAGAATCATCAAGTATAAACATGCAACGATGCAAACATAACTCGATTCTTCATCCAGATTTTATGCAATAAAACATGGAAAAACTTCATATATTTCATAACTTGATAAAATAATAATTCATGCGATTTAGGACTTCTTACCTTGAACACTTAATCAGAAAATCAAAGGGAGATCAGAAAGCAGAATTCTCTGGTTTGCAGAGGCAACTTCCAAAAGCAATAACTCTTAATGGAAACTTAATCTCCACCTTTCAGAATGCACTTCTATATGTTTTCTAACTTTAGGAAAAAGAATGGGGTCAATTAGGCTTTGATTACTACTTCAACTTGATGATCTATTCTCAGCACTCTGATTTTACTCGAACTGCCTTAACCTTCTACTCTAATGATAATATCTCTTGATCCATAACTTAGAATGTAAATTCCTTCAGTCAAAATTTAGTTTAGAGAGTCTAGTATCTATGGTTAAAATATGGGAATAATCCAAGGTCTTTTACTATGTCTTCCAAAGTATTCTTACATGCTGTCCAGATATTCCAACACTCTTGTTTCTCTTTTTTTTTTTTTTCTTCTTATTATTTCCTTTTCTTCTCTATCTATCTCCTCTATATATATAGGCTATCAAAACTCCAGATTTTTGAGAAGTTACATCTCTAAAACATCCAACCAATCCTAAAGATTCAGCCCCCTTAGAATTATCTCTAAAGACACCTCTTCATACTTACTAACTTCCCTCCAAAAACAACTAACTAACTATCATAGAATTCCTCTTCTACACTTAGGTCCCCTAACTAATCCAAGACGATATAGCAACCCTAAACAATTATGTGCAACATATATAACACATATAAAAATCAATTAGTCACGCAATATTCGAATATGGTCATGCAATTTCTAAGGTCAAAAGGTCCTGGGTATCACAATATTGATTTAGATTTTTTTTAAAACTGATTGGGCATAAATTAGTGCATAAACGGATGAATTACGGTGTAATTGCATGTTATATGTTTTACAGCCTGATATTGTGCAATTGCTTTGAATCATGTTGATTACGTATATAATTGATAATTTGATTTCAATTGCTGATTGTTCAATTGTTGCGTAATTTCTATTTACGTGTTCGATAATCGATAATTGGATATTCGTGATATGTGTTATTTGTTAATTGTTGATTATCGCTTTGGTCGTCTATTTGGTATTGTTGTTGTCATCTATTTTGTTTTGGTCGACAGAGTCATCGCCCCATTTGAGCTCTTGTCAATGAAAGAACTGCAGTAGGATACGTCCATATTTTATGCCGTTGGAACCCGGGAGTTCACGATGATTATGATGTGAATATGTATGGCCCGGACCCTAGCGGGAGAAACAAGCTGGGGCTGCTAACAGTAGATTGTGGAGCTTCTGAGTGGGCTACGACATAGTGGACGTATTCTTTATTTTTTGCCTCCGTCCGAGGGAAAGATTTAGCCGGACTTGTAATTATTGAGTGACACTTCCTTAGTGGGTGAATACGCGAGCACTGTTAACAGTAATTATGGGTCTGATTGGATAATTGAGCTCGACTGTGTGATTGTAGTGTCATAACGAAAACTAAGTTCGTAGTGTCTAAGCAATGTGTGTACCGTATGGGCATAACGTGGTGCTTGTCGTGTATTCGGTTGTGTAAGTGCTTAGACGTGAAGAATATTGTTGTTTAGCTTAATTGTTGTTTTTAACTTGTTTGGTCATTGTTCGTATTATATTTGATTGACTGACACAACAATCTGTCAGTGGTGCATGAGTAATATTGGATGCTCATATCATGATTTCCGATCCATGGTGTCAGATTTGATTGAGTATAGTTTGAACATGTTATGTGAGAGTTTTGTATATGTTTTAATACGTGTTTGGAGTCTAAAACGTGTATTTTGGGTTGGGAATGTTTTGGTGCAAGTTTGGTACACTTGTGTACAAGATTTCACTTGTTTTTCTGTTATTCGCAAGCCGCGGACAATACCTTTCGTCCTACCATTCGTCCTAGGGTTCGCCCGCACAAGAACAATTAGCTAGTGTCTTAGCACAGACGAAACCACGGACGGACCATTCGTCCGCAGGTATCCACGGAAGATACTGCGGACGATTGCTTTGTCCGTAGCTATGCAGTGAGACTATTTCGTTCTGTTCTGTTCAGTGTTCGTGTTCTGTGTCATGTGGGACTTGTGTAGTGTAGTGTAGTGTCAGTGTATTTATAGTGTTTTCATAGTGTGTGTTGTGTTGTGTCGTGTCAAAGTGTATTTTCCAAAGGGGTATTTTGGGAAACGAAAAATTGTTGTGTCTATCTGTTATTTATTCTTGTGATTATATTGGTCCTTACTGAGCCCCGAAGCTCAGTACATTCGCTTTCTACTGTGCAGGTGATGTAGATGTTGATCCTATCTATGATGGCGATGCTTGAAAAGGGGAACATGAAGAGCGATCCATAACCGGCTATGATTTAGAGATTTTAGATCATTCTTTTGTTTCATTTACACTTGGAACTTATTTCATTAATGTAATACTTAGAATTAATTCACTTGAAGTACATTAAATCTGCTGCTTAACTCTTATTTTTGGATTATTTCATAAATGAATTCCTTTTTTAGTAACTCTGTTGTGGGTTTTGGGTGTCTCATCTACCAATGTGATTTTTTAGTAACTCTGTTGTGGGTTACGTGGTGTGACAATTACTGAGAAGGATGGATTATGAAGCTGAAAAAAAGGAAATGCTTCTCACTGTGGCTATTATGGTCTATTTTCTTTATTACGACTTAATGTAGTGATGGTATTTGGCTAGGGAAGATCAATCCGGCTGTTATGCGGAGCAATACAAAGTTTCGCAGCGTCGCGAAAGCAATCCAGCTCGCTCGGATGAGATTTTGAGCGTTTGGGATCCGAGAGAGAAAAGTTCATGGTGACTTAAAAAAAATTAAAAAAAATTTCTCTCTCCAGATCTGGACTGTTAAAAAATCTCATCCGACTGCTGCAAGCGTGTCCCGCATTGGAGCCGGGAGCAGGGAAGATGATATAGTTTTTGGAGTTTGTGGATGGATTTTGGCTCTCTAATGGCTGATTTGATGGAAAGTAACGGGTGGGATCTAATTAATGCTAATAGTGGGCGAGAGTTTTTGGGTCAATAGTCTTCTTAATCCTTCCATATTTGAAGTATTTTCAGCTCTGTCATCGTTTATTTGACCATTCTATGAGCTTCATGACGAATGTGACTGTAGGGACCTTTTTTACTGCACCTAACCAAATTCAGGGACTCCGTTAAAATTGTTGTAAAAGTAAGGACTAATCGGGACCAAATTGAATTTTACTCAAAATTTAATTTACTTTTCAATTGGCGAGAAAAATATTTAATTTGCTTTCCAAATCGTAGAATTATAATACCAAAAAATACGCAATATAATTTATTAAATCATTCAGAAAGTTGTATTTTCTTTCCCTTTTCGAATTTGATCTACTCTTTGACTGTCGAATTTTTGTGCTTCTTTATTACGCATGTGGGGCGCTTGGTGGCCTCAAGACAATGAGATTAATTTGGACTTAGTATGTGGCACACCCCTGGAGCTTAAATCTTACTCGCAAGTAAAAAACTTAGCATGGAACTCTATAAAATAACACCAACTACCACGAGTCGAATTCTCCGCAACATTTTGTACAATACTTTGTACAACACACTTAATTCTTGGAATTTCTATTTCTATATCCCACTAGATAAAATAAACCCTAAACTCGAATAGATAAACACAATGCATTAATACTATTATAATTAAAAAATGTTATATAGAGTGGTCCATAAAGTGTTGTAGGGATCCCGTTTGACAACTGCACAAAGTAAAAATAAAAGAATAATCCCAATAAAGCTATTCATTTAAGTTTTTTTTGCTCTGTTCACATGTAAAATTTCATTCTAATCACAAACCTTTGGTCCAACTAGCTGAGAATCAATTTAGTAAAAGAACATTAGTACTAGATACCAACACCTTTAAATGAAACATGAACCACCAAGATCATATGAAGAGGCAAAGAAAGATCTCTTTGAGGTTAGCAATAGGGCCCCATCAGTGGACTAAACAAGCTGCTAGACTACCACTGATATTACAAGCTATTGACAGTCTGGTAATCAATCAAAATTATGAGAATAATATTTCTCAAGGAACCAGCCGAAACGATTCCCAAAAAGAAAAAAGGAAAGAACAAAAAGGATGAATATTGGCCTCTGTGTGTGTGTGTGTGTGGGGGAAGAAAAACTCGACTTCCTGAAACTAAGATGTCAGTGCAACTGATTATTCTTGTTTATCGCGTGCTTGTCTTGCTCGGTGTTTAAGCTCAGCCTTTTTCCACTGTACTATAAGGTAACACAAAGAGAACAGGGTATTTATCTGCAAAAGGAAAAACAGAATTTGGCAGTAAGATAAGGAGTATCATCACAGAGATAGCAGATTTGAGCGTTGTTCAGTGAGCTGGTGAGAGAGAACTAACCAATAGTATGATCGATATAACAAGAAGAGGTCCGGACCAAAGTACCGAAAGAAAGATTCCATGTGGATCAAAGTAATTCTGTGTCGCGAAGCTTCTCCAGTTTTCAGCTAACACGATATTCAGCCTCTCAGCAAGATACACTCCTGCCACTGCATCACCTTTTATTTTCAGAATATTTTTCTAATAAATGTTGTACGGAGAAGTTATAACTGAAGAGAACACACTTTTTAGTGGATATTTTCACATACAAACACAGTAAGGTAGCTTGCTTTTCCACTCATCCTATTTGTTTACCTTTTGTTAAGACAATAGGACATTAGCCTTTTTCAAGAAATTTCTCTGCAAAATTCTTCTTAACTTCCACAATTTACTAAACCAATTTTGGTCTCTTACCCTAATTAATTAGATCTAAAGCACCCTTGATGCTTTGTTTTCATACACACCATTCAAAATTCCTAATCCTATTGACTATCCATGTATGTGGCAGAATAATATTCATGTTCTTGGAGAAAACTTTTGGTATATAAAGTTCTTTAGCAACGATCACATTGCCAAGTACCAAATCCAAATAATATAAATATAAAAGAAAAATATCAGATTCATTTGAGGAAACAGTAACATAAAGAACACGGAGTATTCTAATTGCCCAAATGGTATGGGGCGGAAAACTGATTCATATAAGAAGATAACTTAATGTAGCAATCCAAATCATCGGCTGAAACTGATGAAACAGACCCTCAATTTATAAATTATAATCTTCTATGCCCAGGACGAAATGAAAGGTTAACTAACCCAAAAAAAAAGGAAAAAGAGGAGACAGAAACAGAGCATCCCAAACTGACTTCTTCAATCCACAATCAATTTCATCAGAATGATTAAAATTCATTTTTCCAATACCCTTTAAAGAAGAGAAATTAAAAGAAAAAAATGAGCTGCCTAATCATGGAAACCAGGTTCTTCCTCAACTCTTTCAAGATTTGCTGGCTCAAGCCCCAAATCGTGATGTTAAGGTACAATACTTGCACACACAATTACTGTTTTTGAGATGCCTCCCCACCAGAAAATGAAAATACAGACTAGAAAACCTTTAAAGCACCGGCGCTTCTCAGGTGATTAATTCATGTCTACGTAACCGCATCGACATAGTCTTAAAAAATGTTCAGATTCATTTCTACTCAAAACTTTTCACATCTTTATATTACAAAGTCTATTCATTTAATTGATTATTTATACACTTTTTTTTGGAAAGAGAAGTTGAATAAATTTATTTAGCATAACGGCTATTATGTATAAGATAACTATGACTGAGAATTTGTTTTTAGTTTCCATATCAGACTACCCATTTCTACCATAATAGTTCAACACGTCCCGAAAAAATACAGAACTTTGGGACAAAGAAACAAACATAGAGCGCATAAGGAAAAACGTGATGAAAATTAAACCTAAATAACGATTATATTAAGGAAGCAGGAAACATACACGCAAGAAAGAATAAACACATCTGAAAGTTTATATTCCGCCTTGAAATGATTACAAGTAGCAGCAGAAAAACATGGAAAGCAAGCAGTCCTATCAACCAAGGTTCCTGCAACGGAAACAAAAATGTCAGGAAGACGACAAAAAGCTTACACGCGAATAAAGAGGAATGTCATCCACAAATATAAAGAAACTAAACAGTTCAGAGTAAGACTACTACAAAGTAACATGCATTTTGGATTGACTAAAGGAGATGAGCGTTATCAATCTCATCTTAGTAATAGTCCTTTTCACTCTTTAAGACTTTAACTATTATGCTTCTGACAAAATTCCAGTCCTTCAAATAAAAATTTAAAATCGCTCAAAACATCTTATTACAATTTCAAAAGAAGAAGAAGTTGATTTCCACATCCAGTTGTACCAAAATTGTCCTTTTCTTGATTAAAGCATAAACCTTGTTCCTTATTCATCCAATACTGCAGAGTTTGTTAGATTTTCCTAATAACAAAATCACTTTTGAATTTTGATACAATGACTCAAACTTATTAAGGGATTCAATAAGAACTAATAACCAAAACCAGAATCAGAGGATCACTAAACAAACATGACAGTTGCAATTTTTTCCCTTTAACTATGTATCTGTCTTCAGTCCATATTCCAACTCCTCAACAGACAGGCTAGAGAAAAACCATAAGAATACTGAAACTATCTTTGTACTTAGTCGTAGATTTTACTTGGACTTTTCACTAAAGTACATCAAGCAACCAAACTAAAATGGCAAAGAAATTACAAAAATGATGAATAATTCGGCCTACTCTATGCATAAAACACGTCACAAAATACATCATTTTAAGAGGTTCTAGATTAAGCTACTAATGTTTAATGTTGCATTTTGTTTCCGGTTCCTTAACTGTATAGCTTGCTCCATGAAATATCAAAAAACTGTGAGCATTAAAATTGTGCAATAGCTAATACAGCGCACACACCCTACTCCTAATACTCTTATTTCACGAATCAGATGCAAAATCCAATTAAAATCAAGCTCTTAAAACTTTGAATTGGAGTTCAATTGTCAGGATTAGCATTGTCTAACAAGAAGAGCAAAAAATATCTATCTAAATGATGTCCAAAAACAGCTACAGAAAAATGCCCAATTGCCAAAAAGATGAAAAGAGCAAAAATTCAGCAATTTACAAATCAAAATCCATCCCAGCTCAACAAATTAACTATGACCCAGACATAAAAACAAGGATTAAATCGTCCAAATATAAATATATGAGCTCCCAGAAATCCTCAAATAACCAAAACAACAACAACCAAGCCTTAATCCCAAAATATTGGGGCCAACTACATTTACCAAAGAAAGAATTACGTAAGGTCATCCACTATTCTCTCCATTTCGTTCGATCCAAAAGAGAATTCTCATCTAAATCTAGCAAATTCATATCCCCTTTTATTACTTCCGTCCGTCCAAGTCTTCCTCGTCTCCTTCTGCCTCTTACTACCTCAATAATACATAATCCTTCAATTCTCCTAACTAGCCTTCTTTTAATGTGCTCAAACCAATAATTACTTGGATAAACAGTTAAATTAAACAATTTAAAGAGTAATTCCGGAAAAGGAATAATGTAAATTAGAGTACCTTCCAATCAATAGCATGAAAGAAGCCCATAAGATTTTCATAAGCAGGTTTCAAACCAGAACGAAGTTCACCGCTGAATTTCTCAACCAGATCTGCCATTTGATCCATATGGGCATTCAATGCTGAGCTTATTTCTTCCATTTTCTTTTTCAAAGATTCAATTTTCTTCTTCTTTGATCTTGCAAGAAACTGAAGAACCACTACTGATGGATGATTTATGAATGTGGTGAAAATTTTGTAGGCGAAGAAGAGAGTAGAGAGAAGTGGCAATTAGAATTTGAACGAAGTCAAAGGCTAAACGGGTTACGGGTTGCGGCTCCACATAATTGACGGATATGGATTTAGGGGGCTTTTTGAGCGCCCGAGCGAAGAGCGGAGAGTACTCTACATAGGGAAGATTGAAGCATGCCTCATGCCGCAGGGAGGAAAGATAAGCCTCATAAGGGAGGAGAAATTATTTGCCCCATTATGAGGAAAGATTTTCATTAGGGGCGTTACTAATTGGTTAAATTGAAATACCAAACTGAATTACTTTTAATTCGATTTATTCGGTATTTTTTTAAAATTTAAATAAATAGTTTTGGAAATTGGTTTTCAATTAGATCGTAATTTTGACTCGGAATGGAAGGGGTCTCACAAATCGTAAACACGAGGATCGTAACACGGATCGGAAGATCCGACAAAATTATTAAAATAATATTTCATGATCAATTTAAACCAATAAAACTCAAAAGTTGAAATATTATAATGTAGATTTTATTATGGAATATTATAATGTAGATTTTATTCTCATTTATAATTGGTTCCGATGTGAGACCATAGTATTTTATTACTATAAAGATATTATTTTTACATAGAATATTATTGTATATAGATTTTACTATATAAACATTTTATTAAAAATAGTAAAAAGAGTAATATTTCAAAGTGGTCCCCAAAACCCACCGAAATCAGAATTCTTATGATTAAAAATTTAAAATATTCCCATTTCTTCAGACTTCCCCCATTTCTCCTTTTCTTTATCATTTCTCTGTAGAACGGTAGAAGTTTGACCGACAAGCAGAACCATCCAAATCCGCTCCTCAGCTCAGCCGCTGCCGCCACTCCAGCGATTTATCAGTCTCCAATCACTGAAATTTTGAAGTGGATTTCTGTAATTATGAAGAAAGCTGAAGTAAGAAAAGAAAACAAATCAAGTAAATCGAAGTAAATTCTCTATTTTCCTTTCTTAGCATTTTCTGGTCTTTGATTTCTATTTCCAATTAGTGTTTTAGAATCTTGAATTGGAATGTTTTTAATTTACTTCCCTTCTGGTTGGGGTTCTCGATTTTGCTGCTTTTGAAGAGACAATGTTGAATCGTAAAGGATCGTTCGATCCTACGATCTGGATCGACGATCCTTTACGATCCTTTATTCCAGCGATTTTTCATGCGATTCAACTCGATTCATAGCATTAGGATCGTAAAATCGTACGATTTATTTTACGATCCAACTCGCGATTTTGACAACCTTGGCGCCCGAAGGGGAAGAGCGGAGAGTACCCTAGATAGGGAAGATTGAAGCATGCCCCATGCCTGGGGAGGAAAGATAAGCCTCATAAGGAGGAGAAATTATTTGCCCCATTATGAGGAAAGATTTTCATTAGGGGCGTTACTAATTGGTTAAATTGAAATACCAAACTGAATTACTTTTAATTCGATTTATTCAGTATTTTTTTAAAATTTAAATAAACAGTTTTGGAAATTGGTTTTCAATTTTCTAACACCGAATGACTGAAATTTCTAATGTTATTTAAAGAAGAATTTGTTTGTTATAAAATATCTAAATTTTTTGTGTTTGTAACAATACTATAAACTAAAAAACAATAACAATAAAGTAGAGAGAAGAGACATAGAGAACCGAGAGAAGGACGTTAGAATAATTTTATTAATGTCATAGATTAGGTATATTTATATACTCAGTGCAAATGTTAAAGAAGCTTGACTTCTAATGGAGGTGGAATAAGCCTACTGGACTTTAAGAGTTGGGTCTCTTTAGAAAGTCCATTGGACATCCAACATAATTGTTCATAAAACTCACCCTTGGATGTCTATAACATGAGTATGTCTACTTAAAACCTTATTAGAGAAACACTCGGCGGGGATAAAAAATATTCTTTATGTTAAATTGTTCTCCCACTGTTGTAAACATTATTGAACTAAATGTATGTATATCTTTAAGATCAACTTTAAAGAATTTCAATTGGTATGTCATAGAGAATAAATCTTCCAGATTTTTATAAGATAAAATTTGTAACACATTAATTTCACTTTTTCATAAAAGAAAATCTAGTAATTTTTTTCCATTTATCTCTTTCATTATTATATTCTTGCACATTATTTTCATCAAACTCAATTGGAGATGGATTTTCCAATAATGGAAACAAATAATCCCATGAAGATAATAAATCAAATGTTAGCGCTAATGGCTCTCTACTTAATTTTGATACTGACAAATATTTGAAATGATATATAATGTCTTACGCTCTTGTGATAGTGATACAAATCAGTGATGGAAGCCCAAGTACTTCAAGCAATATCCATGGAATGAAGCAAGACCATCTACACAGAAGATACCACGAATGACTTGTTGTAAACCCTAAAGGCTAGTTTCTCTATTTTGATAAACGACATACAATTGATGATGATCTAGCGTTATTTGTTAATGTGATAAATCTCTTTAAAGCTCTAAGATCTTCAAGATATATCCACAAAGTCAATGGCATACACACTCAATGAAGATTCAAGATATGCCGACATATGAAGAAGCTTGATGTATTAGGTATACTAGGGTAGATTATCATTTATATATCTTGTAAATCTCTAGGATCTAAGATCAGTTGATTTGAGTCACACTTGACATGCATGCACTTAAAACGTTTCTAAAATTGAATGACTCGTGTTTTAAAAATCTTTTGATAATTCGATCAAAAAAAGGCAAAATGTATTTTTTCAAAGGTTTTCTAAAAGCACAAAATATTTTTGCAGGAGTTAGAAAACATTAGAAATAAGACTTAGTGGAAAATCCACTTTAGACCTTCACCTAGGTCGTCGAGCCTCAAAACTCGGATGACCTGATGAAGGTTGGTCGACCGACCTATGTGGAAGATCAACCGATGTATGAAGTTACACATAGTCACTTTTGAACGTTTTTGGACTCCAACTACTAATTGGAACGGTCGACCTATGTTCAAAGTCGGACGACCTTGGTCATGCTCCATTTGACCAAGATCTCTTTAAGGACGACTGAATGTTTTCAGTAAACTAGTTAAATTTGTCCGGAAGAGCCTCGAACGACCTGACAGCCATGTCGATCGACCGAGTTGTCTTATCACATGGTAGATACTAGACATTGCAGTATTAAATGCACTTCGATTTTGAACTTTTTTAAAGCCCCAAAGGTTGAATTGTTTGTTGTTAACCAAGCAATTAAGTGTCATTAAGTTGTACACTTTCAAATACGCATTAAATACACTTTCATGTGCTAAACAAACGCGATCCTTATCATTTGAGCTTAGAAAGATTGAGTTATAAATTTGTAATTATCCATCAAATAAAGTGTGATTAGCTTTGCTTAAATCATTCCCTCTACACTCTTTGTGAGTTAGAAGATTTTTGTGAGTTGTACTCTCTGTGAGTTAGTAGCTCTTTGTGAGTTGTGCTCTTTGTGATCTTGTGAGTGGTTGTTGTGTAAAATTCTTAGTGAGTTAGCCACTTGTGTAATATTGGTTTCATCCCACCATCATTAATTTGTAAATAGATTATAGTGTGTTATTGAAATCTTTGGGTTAGTCTCAAGGTAGTGGACGTAGATTCTTAGTGAATCAAACCACTATAAATCTTGTGTTCTTTATCTTTTTTTACCACTCTCTACTTTGGTTAGCTCACTTCTCATCTCATTTGAAAGAAAGTTTAAAAGTTCACAAAAACCCAAATCACCGCCTCTTAGGTTTTTCATTTGGTATCAGAGCATTGTCTTCTCCTTTTTTGTTTAATAACCTTGAAGAAAAGATACGTGATTGGGCATTCAACTCTTGCTTATCTAGAAGGGTTCTCCACAAACCGTCCTCATTTCTTTGATGGAACAAACTACAATTTGTTGAAAAATCGATTTAGTATCTATGTTTCTTCCATAAATTTTTAGTTGTGGAATGTGATAGAAGATGTACCTTATGTCCCAATGAAAGAGGAAAATGGTGTAAGAGCCAAAAAGTCTAAACATGAGTTTTTCGAATTTCAACTTAAGAAAATGACCATGATCTTCCAAGCAATGAATGCTATTGGTTGTGCTCTACATCAAAATGAGTACAAATGAGTTAGTGGAAATGAAACGGCTCATGATATGTGGAAAACTCTCGAGGTCTCACTCATGAGGGAACAAATCAAGTCAAAGAGTCCAAACTCAACATGCTAGTGAGAGACTATGATTTGTTCACCATGAAATCCAATGAGAATATTAGTGATATGAACACTAGATTCACTAACATCATCAATGGCGTGAAGGCATAAGGAAAGAAATATTTCATTGGTTAAGTTAACATGAAAATTCTGAATGCTCTTTCAAAGGCTTGGGAATCAAAGGCCTTAGCTATTGAGAAGACAAAAGATTTAAAGGCATATCCAACGGAGGAACTCATTGGATCTCTTCTCACTCATAAGATGAAACTTAAAAGGAAAACTATCCCGGAACATGGTGAAAAGGCACCAAAAGGAATTGCACTCAAAACTAGTGAAAACAACAATGATCATGTGGAGAAAACAAGTAATGATAAAAATCTTGATCTCGATTATGAGACAATGGCTATGGTGGTTAGAAGAATGAGAAAGCAATTCTACGGAGGAAATGGCAAAAGACCATTTCAAGTTAAGAAAGGACAATTTTCTAAAAATCAAGTGATATGAGATGCTATTAATGTGGTAGTAGGGAAAACTTCACTGAAAATTTCCCTAAAGCCAAAGAAAAAGAAAACAATGATGGAAAGAAGAAGAAGTTCTTCAACTCCAAAAATAGAAAATGAATAAGTGTCCTGCGAGGTAAAAGGTGAGCTGGAATCGATGGGCTAGAATGAGTTAGCTTCTAAATCTGTGTCGAGAAGGAGGGGCGTTCCGCCAAGCCAAGTGAAGGACGAAGCTGGTTCGCGAGTTGACCTTGGGACTACTAATTACTCCACACTACACAATATTTAGGCAATTACTATACATTGGTAAAAATCAATATAAAACATGTCCTAATTAATTAAACTTGGATTAGGCATTTTCCTAATTAATTAGGTAACTCCTAAATAGTAATTTTCATATTCTAATACCGCTCAATTCTAATTGAACGACCTTCGTATTGTGGTGAGATTTATCATGGGCTGTCGAGCGATAGGAGTCATTACCAACCTAAATATTTTTCGTCGCTGATATGAATTAGGAAACCTTAATCCCGAGGGGAGGTATCATCTTAACCGTTGAATTGATGCTCCATATCTAGTGTATCAATTTCCCTTCTTTATCCAAGGTTGGAAAGAGCGAGTTCTCCAGAAGGATCGCTAGATTCTCGACCTAGACGACTCTCAATGCTTTTTCGCTAAATATGTGATTTTTGGAAAACTTTTTAGAGACAGTAAAACACGCATGTCTTATCCCATGTAGCGAGTTCAACCAAGAATTGTTGAGTAAGAGTCGATTGGCTTAAAAAATTATTCTCTCTATAATCTGTCTGCCACTATCATTAGCCTTGCTCTTCTCTAAATATCTGGAATGTTCTAATCTTGTTTCCTTTCGCTATTCTATCATTACAGGGTTGGGCATTGCCATCAATATGCACTACGCCAACCCTATGGGACTATGTTTGAGAGCTTGGATGATGCTAGACAAGTGGCCCAATTAAAGTCTTGCTGCTAACAACGGGAATAAGCCTTCTATGGATTCTTCTGCAACGAAGGAGGATCCTACCTATGCAACAAACATTGTACTCAATTTGGGAAAAAATGTCTCACAAGAAAATCCATCGGTCCGAGGCCACACCCTCGACCCAGAAACATTGCAAAATTACTTATTCTGGAGTGTTGAAAGTGTCTGGGGAGGGGACTCATCTGTTCCACCCACTCTTTAGAATCAACCAATTAACTAAATTCTGCTCGATCTGTGATCTCTCAATGGTCTGGTTCATGTAAGACCCTGCGCAAGCATCCGTGATGTTGTCGTATTTGGTATCACACCTGAATCGCCAGATGCTGCAAACTTTGCCCATTGTTTCTTTGAATGAGTGATTCAGCTCACACATTCAAGTAATATTCTTACCATAGAGCTCGTGTAACTTCAAAGAAGCTAAAATCTGTAACAAATTCATCTTTCTTGCTCATACTCTAATTTTCATGAGTGAGCTCGCTACTAAATACAAAGAATTTTTCCAATCTCAAAAGGCTTGAAATGAGGAGATTACAAAATCTCCATGCTACTCCAACCAATCAGATTATAAGCTTGTAAGTGCAATCAAGTAACTCGACCAGTAGACTTGACCAAATGAGTACCAATGTCATTGAGGTCCAAGAGGAGCTGGCTGGAAATCTTTAACAATAAGTATATCACCCTTCTTGAGGTAGTCAATATTGGTTGGACGAAGACGACGAGCTTCTATCCGAGAAGCGGGACCACCTCATGTTCATTTGTTTCCCAGAGCGAGGCAAAAAAACCTAATTCCGAAGGTATCTTACCCCGACCATCAAATACTACTCCTCTAATATTTTCGAGTAACTGAAGTCTCAACATCCCCTACTATTTTGCTCAGAGGATTATGAGAAGATTGCATTGGTTCATGTTTTCCTTTGGAATGTCCTTGTCAAGGCCTTTTTTGATTCGAGAGGGGTCCCTGGGAATGCCACTGCCAAGGAAAATCTTCCTGAACAAAAAGCCATCTCAAGGAAATTTCTGGCCCCTGCAGAGGGCTCTGAAGATGGTGCTACCGCACACAAGTAGTTTTCAGACTTCACTCCTCCTGATGATAAGTTTGACGGGGCGAAGATCTCATGGATCAAGACTTAGATATGGATAGTAAAAGGAAAGATTTCTAGCATGTATCCCTTGTACTCTCTCCTAGAGTAATTTAATGAAAAATTATTTCTGCCATTCTTGTAAGTTTTTTTTTTCTATTTGAATAATCCATATTCACTTGTATATGCATTAAGTTGGCATCCTGGCCGATGCGTAGGCGAGAAAGATTCCTACCCTCGAATGTTTTCCTTGCTGAGCATCCTAAGCCCTAGATCAATTCATGATCTTGCGACAAGCATCTTATGCCTTCAGTCGAGGTTTCATGACCTTAAAGAGTTGTTCATATTTTTACAAAATGTGAGAAAGGTTCGACAGGCTCACTTCTCGCTCGCCCCACAATTCGGGTTCATCCGAACCTGTCTTTTTAATCCCTTTTCTTATATAACAATTGTTTCATTCTACAACTTTAAATGAAAAGGGAAATTTTTGTTTCCCAACAGAATTAAGAACATATATTTTTTGTTTCCATGAGTCATCTCTGCAAATATTTATAAGAGAAGAATTAGTGAATATATCGAATGACAATATTAAATACATAACCTTCTTTAAATTTGATGACAATATTTCATCAACACCATCACCATCTGATATTATCCCAGTATGGAACCTTCCAATCGAGGTGTTGATTGTTCCCCTCCAGAAAATTTATCCCATCATTTATTTCCTCAACCATTGCTTACTATCGAGGAACAACTTGACTTAAAAATATCTGAAATGGTTTGAAGCCTCTTTAAGGCTACTAGGCTCCCCGCCCTGCAGATCCCCAGTCTACCTAGATAGTGTGGAGGCATCTTGTTCGCGTGATAATGATCCCTCAATAAATGAGGTGTTTCAAGTTTGCTCGCGCCCTCATGAAGTCCCAAGGATTCCACTAGGCTATCGAGCTCACTTTTGCAAGCGAGGTGGCCTTCATTCAGTGACATAATGCACACGAATTGGGATTATTTCTCCCTGATTGACATTCCTTCTATAATCCAATATTACTCGGATCACCTATTGTAGTCGTGGGATACCTCAAATCACTATAGGCCCTAGCGGTGGCTGAAAGTGTGTGATTGTAGCCCAAAATTAGGATGTTCTTCCAGATTTACTTCCTCGTGGCGGTCGATATTGTTGAAATCCAGGATGAGTATAATCATCACTATGTCAATTGTTTAGGCTAGCAGTGTTCCGAGACCGTAGACCTCCCGGGATAGTTATTGATAAGAACTTTGCCTTGTAACTTTATTTGTTTATAATACAACAAGTTTGTGTTTTTTTTTGGTTTGTTTGTTGTTGTGTCTTTGTTATCTCTTCTTTATCTTTTTCTTTATGTTTTTATAGGCCTGCCCGACCTCCTGCCATCTCCCGAGTGAGGGGGACATTTTGTCCCTCTTTAACTTAAAACGATCTATCGATTGCCGATTTCCTCCATTGGGAACCATGATTTGACATGATCAGTCATCATGAATGTGAACAATTATGCTGCCTATTGTTTGTCTCCCAAGAACACAGCAGAATAGTCATATTTATGGCAATCTATGAGTCTCGTTATCCAAAGTGGTGATTTGCCTGTCCCTTTGTGATTCTTCGAATTAGATTCGTTGGTTTTTGGGATTAAGCATATTTTAGGATTGTATTGGTGTTTCCCTTTTGAGATTGAATTAAATCCCTCATAGGTGGAACTGTATGCTTGTGCGCGACATGTATATACTCAAGGTATATTTCCTAGTTTCCCGAGTTGCCTATTATCAGGTTCAACCAGTTCTACTCTGTCAAGGGGCGACATTTGTGGGTGTGAAGCTGATGCACTAGTGGTTGTACCTTTACCCAGGGAATTCTCAGACGGAGAGGATCGTTTGTCTCTTATTTTCGGATGCTAAAAAAGATGATTCCCCAATTCTCATTTCTCAATAGTGTAATGTCGAGCGGGCTCGCATTGAAGCAGGAGTAGATAGAGATTTAGAGGGATGCTCAGACGTGATCGGTCGTTAGGACGAACCTGATGTTGATCATGACTTATTTCCTTAGTAGATAGTTACCCCAATTATGTACTTTTTCTTTTCTATTATGGAATATAATTCGATGTTTTAAATTTACATTCCTTCAATCTTGTTCTCTCTTTGTAAAGACAAGTCCAAAGGAAGTTTCCATTCGGCAGTAAAGACAAGTCCAAAGAAAATGACCAGCGAGCACTATAAGCTGCACCCTGAGGGATATCGACCGGCTCCCTAATAATAGTATTATGAAAAGAACAATGTATCATGAAGGGGTTGTGGCATACCACAAGCAGTGAGTTTAGTTTTTCTTTCTCGTTCCTATGAGTTTAATTTTTCCCTCTATTTTACTGGGAAGTTTGACATTGGCTGCCCCTAATCATTCTGACCTTACCATTCTTTCACAATTTCTCAACATCCGCTAAAAATGTGAGGCAGTTTCCGTGAGAATTTTGTGACAGGACGGTAAGATCAGGGCAGTTGAAACCACCCTATTTCATTTCTCAAAGATACCACACTTAATGATACATTTACAAACTTATTTTGATTATATAGTTGTGCATATTTAGTATGTGAACTGATAGTCATTTTAGGGTCTTGAGTCTAATACTAAATGTAACATCAATTAATGTTTGAAAGAAATTCATACATATAATTGATTACACTTTTCTAATATCCATCGTGTAGGTGACTTACTCAATCCCATTTGCACTGACTTCTATGTATTGTAATCAAAGTGGAGGAGGACAAGGTAAATTTTTCAATATTCAAACTGTAGGGTTTAAATGTCCATACATTGCGAATAGTTTGTATCAATTGGGAATTTTGACTCTTTTTAATGTTTTTACATATTTTCGTGAGGGTTCTTCACCTAGTAGGGTTAATGTGTTCATAAAACCTCCTCACTTAGTATACTAGGTTAGAGAAAAATTTCCCAATTTCCCAAGGGTGGAAGGTTACATGAGTGTGTAAAAGACCATTAGGTCGTTTGTCCTTCCTTGTAATATCTCAAAACAAGCTAGTGGAAAGTTGGCAAAATCCTTGGGTGTGTCCCAAGGTAGGGGATGTAGATCTCTGTGATCGAACCACTCTACATCCTTGTGTTTGATATTCTAACTTTATATCTTTACTTTCAAGTTCTTACATTATACTTGTGCTTATATTCACATAAACTTGATTGTATGAGCTTTAAGATTGATTATATGGCGTTAGATCAATTGTTGTTATATCTTCACTTGGCTTTGGTATAGGACTTGCATTTAGAGATCCTTATAGCTTTATATATCTCTTGATATATGCTAGTCATCATGACTTGTGTGTTTGTTCTTACAAGCTTTGTGTGATACCCGAGACTTTTTGACGTAATTATTGAATGACTTGCATTTCAATCTTGCACATATATGTTCATTAATTGTTCTAGCATGAAATTATGTGTAATTTAGTGTGATTATATGCCAAATTAAATGTTGTAACATGTCTATGTGTTATATGTGGGTTACATTTAGTCTAAGGGGCGCATTTGACGAGTTATAAGTTGGGGGACTTGAGTGTAGGCTTTGGGAGTTATAGGGCTGAAATGTAGACTTTTGAAAATGTTTTAGAAGGGAGGTTGTGGCTGGACAAAGAGGGAGTTAGTGTTGGAAGAAAAAAAGAAAAAGAGAGAAGAAGAAAGAGTGCAGAATTTCGAGTTCTATGAGGTCTAGTAAACAATTACATAGAAAACGGAGTCAGAATCAGGCGATTCTTGTTGGGTTTCAAGCTTACTGATTAGACTACGTCTGCGAGTCAACGGATGGAGTTCCGAGTTCTGAAGTAGGAGTAATGTAGTTTTAGCAGGATGATTTCTGCAACTTTTGGTGAATTCCAGATTTTTGGGAGTTTTACTTAAGTTTGATAAGTAAGGATCCTTCAACCTCGAATTTTAGTCCTTAAATTATCATGAAATATTGTTTTTACAGAATTTATTGAATTACTATGATTTGGTTTTCATTAATGTTTTCAACGTATTTAAATTGGATGAGGCGTTGACGTAATTTGCATTTGTTTGAGAGTTTGATAGTTGGAATTGTTGTGTTTGGTAATTGCTACTTGATTCACAGTTATTTTGGAGTCTATATGTTAGATTCCCAATTAGAGATATTGTCTTTCGATGATCCTAGTCCAAAACATCGTCAAACTATTTTGTTAAACTACCCGGGAGCACTGATGAGTCAGTATTAGTTGATCAGAATCGGTTCCTAACGAGGATAAAAAGTATGACTGTTAACAGTTGTTGTGGAGCTCACAAGGGTGAGCGATGACATAACTGACGCGTCCTTAAATGTCAGGCCTCGTCGTTCAGAGGGTAATAGTATTCGGATCCATGTTGAGCTTTGTCAGGCCCTCGTTAACGGGAAATAAATAGTTAAGGGCTGTTAACAAGGATATAGAGTTGTTGCCAGACAAATGAGCTCAATTGCAGAAATGTTATGTGTTATCATTGCTTGAATTGTATCTGTTAGTTTGACTCTTAGCACAATTTTTTATTTGTTTGTATCAGATTAGTTAGATATACTTGAGCATGCTATATGTTTGATTGGTATTTGTTATGATATGTGTTTTAGAGTTAAAATGGGGTATTTTTGATTGGTTTTGGAATTGTGCAGAAATCACTTTTTCCTTTGTTAATTTGTACATGAAAATGGTAGCACTGGATTGCGGTCGACCGGGGGCAGAATTTTCCCCTCGACCGTTTCGAACTACTGGAGTTGGCGGACGACGGGTAGTAGATTTCGGTCGACCAGGATGAAAATCCTGTCGACCGGAGATACCGCAGTCAACTTCTGTTGTTTTCGGTCGGCCGAATTTTTGGACAATGTTTTTGTCCTGATTTCGGATGACCTGTTCGGTCGGCCGGAGCTTTTCTAGTATGCCGAACCTCTGTTTTGGTCTTTGTTCAGTTTTCTGTTTGTCTTCTATTTGGATCCGTTTAACTTGTGTTTCGTACTATTTATAGTATTTTGCTTGTGATTTCTGTAAGTCCAGTACATATGATTTGGGAATGGGAAAAGTCTTTTGTGTCTAATTGATGCTTCTTCCCAAGGGTGATCTATGCTTACTGAGCTAGTTAGTTCACCCATTATTTGTTTCCCCTTTTGCAGATGAGTTTGTCGAGGGTGAGATTGATGAGACATTCGAGGATGAGGATGACGAGGACTTAGTTTGATTGGAATAGTTTAACTTTTGAAGCACTTAGAGTGAATTAATTGCCATTTGGGTCATCAACGTTTTTACAAACCGCCAGTTTCATCACTTTTGAATTTTTTTAACTTTTTGGGTCACCAACATATTTACAAACCGCCAAAATCATCATTCCGTCTAAAATTTATACAAAAACCGTCAAAATGGATGACTTTCTATGAACAGTGCTTCATCTTCTTTATTGTTAAAGGGCAAAATTGGAAAAAATCCAAAAGCAAGAACCCCATCTTCAAAAATCAAGAACACCATTTTCAAAATTTTCAAAAATCAAGAACACCATTTTCAAAAATCAAACCCATCTTCATCTCCATCTTCATTCCCATTCTTCTCCTCCACCACCACCACCACCACCACCATAGAGCTTCAAATTCATCACGATAACCCTGAAAAAATAGCAAAAGAAGTCCGAACTTTTTTTACGCCCTCAAAAGTCTGCGATTTTTTGGCTATTTTTTGAAGACTTGGAAGCTCTCATCAAGGATTTATCTTCTTTATGATGTTGGGATGGTGTTCCAAAGGTCGAATTTGAAGGTATTTGCTTTGGGTTTTTGCGATTTTTGAAGAAAAAATCACCAAAAAAATCGCAGCTTTTTGAAAGCGAAAAAAAATGGCGAAAAAAAATTTCGAACTTCTTTTGCGATTTTTCAACCCTTGATTTTTCTTCAAAAATCGCAAATACCTTCAAATTCGACCTTTGGAACACCATCCCAACATCATAAAGAAGATAAATCCTTGATGAGAGCTTCCAAGTCTTCAAAAATAGCCAAAAAATCGCAGCTTTTGGGGCAGAAAAAAATGGCAGGAAAAAAAAAATTTCGGACTTCTTTTGCGATTTTTCTGGGTTATTGGTGATGAATTTGAAGCTCTATGGTGGTGGTGGAGAAGAATGGGAATGAAGATGGAGATGAAGATGGGTTTGATTTTTGAAAATGGTGTTCTTGATTTTTGAAAATGGTGTTCTTGATTTTTGAAGATGGTGTTCTTGCTTTTGGATTTTTTCCAATTTTGCCCTTTAACAATGAAGAAGATGAAGCACTGTTCATAGAAAGTCATCCATTTTGACGGTTTTTGTATAAATTTTAGACGGAATGATGATTTTGGCGGTTTGTAAATATGTTGGTGACCCAAAAAGTTAAAAAAATTCAAAAGTGATGAAACTGGCGGTTTGTAAAAACGTTGATGACCCAAATGGCAATTAATTCCACTTAGAGTTTTAGCATTTCCCTTTTGAACATTAGTATTTCCTTAATGATGCATTAAGACTTGTGAATTATGTAATTTCCCTTTTTAAGCAATAGTAACTGTTGAAGTTTCCTTTTTAGTTTATGGGTTCGGTGCTTCATTGACTTGGGGTGCTGCCAGGTCATCACTCGGGTTACGGGGTGTGACATAAATGGTATTAGAGCAGGTTGAACCTTAGCCTTGAACATGGTTAGATTAAGTTTGGAATGAACATAGGATTGGAATTGAGAGTAGATCTTGGAATAGGAACTAAGTGTTTATTTATCGCTTTATACGTTATTGCTCATACATTATACTTTGTTTAACTTGTATATTAGCTTGTCTTGTTATTTGTGATATTCCATGCCTACCTTATATGTCATATTGTTATCTTAACATGGTATGTGGATTATTTGTTTAATTACTTGCTTTTACGTATGAACTGACTCTGGTATTAGATGGATCTGAATCAAGAAAACAATGATGATTTTTGACATGCCGATTGCGGCATATGCTCGCCAAGGTCAAAGGGGAAATCGTAAGAAGTTTGTAGGTTCCTCCAGTGAACAGTAGCCACAGTTTCCACCACCACCACCACCACCATAGGGACCTAATGAGATGACCACCACCACCACCGGTTAACAGAGAAATGAAATAGCTATCGCGTTAACTATGTTAGCACAATTGTTGCAAGCACAACACCAGTAGAATAAGAATCAGCAGGATTCGAACAAGAACCAAAATAAGAATCAGGGATACCAAGGGGTATAGAAAAATGATGGTCGGGGCTTATTTTAAGAGGATGAGAGTAGTGTCATTTGATGGTAATGTTGGGCCAGATCAAGCTAAGGTTTGGTTGGAAGATATCGAGCAATACTTCAACATTCTAAAGGCTCCCGAAAATATCAAAACAAATGTAGTTGTGGGGTTCCTTACAACTGAGGCTTCCGAATGGTGAAAAGGTGTTGGGTCTATCTATGGACAAGAGGGGCAGTCTGTTACTTGGTCAAGATTCAAGAAAGCTTTCCTGGATCAGTACTTCTTGACACCTTCAAGATGGAGCGTCAGAACCAGTTCTTTGAGCTTAAACAAACATAAGGAATGACAGTCTCAGAGTATGCAAACCGGTTCACTACTTTGGGAAAGTATGCAATGACAACTATTCATGATCCAGTTACACGAACTTGGAGGTTCGTGAAAGGTCTTTTGGCTTGCATTCGAGGCAGGCATTCTGGTTTTCATCCTGCCTCTTACATGGACTCTTACCATAGAAGTTTGGTCATAGAGGCTGATTTTTTTAGGACAAATGCTGAGAGAGTTGGTAAGAGGTCTTTTTCACTATGACACAGGGACAATCATCACGTCCTAACAATTCTGCACCAATGTAGCTCGCAAACGGTTTGTACCAACCTCGGTACAAGCTAACTATCCTAGGCCACCGGTGAGAAACGGGGTAAACTTAGTGAGGATTGAGGGACCGACAGCGGCACCAAGTTCATATCAGCCAATTACAACCATTGCTCATTTATGTGCTAATTGTGGTAGAAGACATCTGGGTGAATTCTGTTGGAGGATCGGGGTTTTTTCCCCGTTGTGGGAAGATGGGTCACCAAATTGGGCAGTGTATTATGCCAGAGAGAAGTTATGGTCAACCAGCTATAGCTACATTGAGAGTTGGGAACCCTAAGTCGAGACATAATGCAAGAGTTTTCGCTTTGACTCAGCAAGATGTGGGAACAACTTCAGATGTGGTGACAGGTACGCTCCTAGTTAATTCAGTACCTGCTTATGTGCTATTTGACTTTAGAGCTACCAATTCATTTGCATCACGTAGATTTGCTAAGGTCTTTAAGACTTCCCCTGCTTGTATTATGGATGCATATAGAGTTAAGGTTCCTAATAGGAATGTCTTAGAGTCTAATTTAGTGCATAAGGGGTGTCGGGTAGAAATATACTCCAAAGTGTTATAAGCGAACCTTATACAGCTGAAAATGGTAGATTTTGATGTCATTTAGGGATGGACTTCTTATACACTCATCATGCACTAGTTGATTGTCGTGAGAAGAATATACAGTTCACATATAGGGGATTGGGAAGTGTTAGAATTTTTAGGGTCTGAACGTAAGAAGAATGAGGGTAGTCTGCCTATCATATAAGCCACCAGGGCTCAGAAATACCTGAGGAATGGTTGTGAAGGCTAATTATCATATGCAGTGTTGAAGGATGAGAATGAAGTCCGACTTGAGGACTTTCCTATAGTGAGAGAGTTCAGGGATGTGTTTCCTGACGAACTACTGGGTATCCCACCAGAATGGGAGATTGACTTTGAGATCCTTTTACAACCAGGTGCGGAGCATATCTCTAAGGCCCCGTATCGTATGGCACCAGCGGAGTTGAAGGTTCAACTTCAAGAACTTCTTGACAAGAAGTTCATAAGACCGAACGTTTCACCTTGGGGCGCTCCGGTTTTGTTTGTGAAGAAGAAGGACGGTAGTATGCGGATGTGTATCGACTATCAGGAGCTGAATAAGATAACAATTAAGAATAGATATCCTCTACCCTGTATTGATGATTTGTTTGACCAGTTGAAAGGGGTGACGCTGTTTTCTAAGATAGAATTGAGAACGGGTTACCACCAGTTGAGAATCAAACCCAATAATATCCCAAAAAGTGTCTTTCCCGGTATGGGCACTATGAATTCCTTGTGATGCCGTTTGGAATGATTAACGCACTGGCGATATTCATGGATATGATGAATCGAGTCTTTCGGGACTGTCTTGATAAGTTCGTGGTGGTCTTCATTGACGATATCCTCATCTATTCACCGTCGAGGTGAAGCTCACGAAATGCACTTGAGGTTGGCGTTGGAAATTTTAAGGAAGGAGAGATTGTATGCTAAATTCAGTAAGTGCGAGTTTTGGTTGAAGAGTGTGTCATTTCTGGGAGATGTCGTATCAACAAGAAGATGTGTTAGTTGGCCCGAGCAAGATTGAGGCTATTGTTGAGTGGCCTACACCAAAGACCGTGGTAGAAATCTATAGTTTTTTTTGGGGTCAGCTAGCTATTATAGAAAGTTGGTGGAAGAATGTTCGAGGATCGATGCACCTTTGATTCGTTTGACACAAAAACGAGTTAAATTTGAGTGGGGATCAGAATGTGAAAGCAGTTTTCAGAAATTGAAAGAGAAGTTGACTACAACACTAATATTGGCACTACCAACATAATCTGGGGGTTTCACCATTTACAGTGATGCATCCGTTATCGGTTTGGGTTGTGTATTGATGCAGAATGGGAAAGTAATTGCCTACGCTTTTAGACAGTTGAAACTGTATGAAAAGAAATACCCACATATGACTTAGAGTTGGCGGCGGTAGTGTTTGCTTTGAAAATTTGGAGACACTATTTATATGGAGAACCTTGTGAATTTTTCACCGATCACCAAAGCCTTAAGTATATTTTCACCCAAAAAGAACTTAACATGAGACAAAAGCGGTGGTTGGAGTTGTTAAAACACTACGATCTCACAATTAACTACCATCCTGGGAAAGCTAATAAGGTAGTTGATGTCTTGAGTAGGAAGAATTTGGGCCAGTTAGCAGCGTTAATCACCGAACAGCAGGGAGTTAATTGCAGAGTTTGATAAGTTGGAAATTGGGGTCGTTAAGTCTACCGATAATATTTTGCCAGCTTTGGTGGATCAACTTACACTTTTGGGGCAGATTAAGAATGCTCAGTTATTGGATTCTGATTTGGGGAAAGAAAAAGAGTTGGTACAGTCGGTGGCAGAAACGGAATTTCAAATTCATGAAGATGGCAGTCTTCGGTTTCGGAGCGCAGAATATGTGCACTGTCTGATTCGGGGCTGAGATTGGAAGTTTTGAAAGAAGCCCACAATTCTAAGTTATCAGTACATCCGGGGTGGTCATCTAAAATGTATAAGGGGCTGAAAAGTAACTTTTGGTGGAAATGTATGAAATGGGACATAGTTGAGTTTGTGGCTAGATATCTTGTTTGTCAACAAATAAAGGCGGAACATCAAATACCCGCCGGCTTACTTAAACTTCTTGAGATTCCCATTTGGAAATGGAAGCACATCAGCATGGACTTTGTTACGGGGTTGCCTAAAGACAGGACCACGAAGGACACCATTTGGGTTATTGTTGACCGTCTCACCAAATTCACTCACTTCTTGCCTATGAAGATCACAGCTACTATGGATACACTTGTTCAGATGTATTTGGATGAAATCGTTCGTCTTCATGGGGTTCCGGTAAGTATTGTGTCTGATTGGGACACTCGTTTTGTCTCCCGATTTTGGAATAGTTTCAGCGAAGCCATGGGACCAAATTGTCCTTAGGTACTACCTACCACCCTCAAACCAATGGGCAGTCTGAAAGGACAATTTAGACCTTGGAAGACGTGCTTCGGGCTTGTGTTTTGGACTTCAAAGGCAGTTGGGCAGATCATCTTACATTGGTTGATTTCACTTACAACAACAGCTATTAAGCGAGTATTGGTATGGCACGATATGAGGCTTTATATGGGAGGAAATGTTGGTCATCGGTTTGTTCGGATGACATTGGGGAGAAGACGGTAAAAGGGCAAGAATTGGTACAAGTCACAATGGAAAAGGTTCTCTTAATCCGGAAAAGAATCAAGGCTGCACAAGACAGACATAAGAGTTAGGCTGATAGCAAGCGTAGGCTGATGAATATCAGATTGGCGACATGAGATTCGGGAAAAGCGAGAAGTTAAGTCCGAGGTACATTGGACCTTACGAGATTTTGGAAAGGGTTGATGAGTTGGCATATCATTTGGCGCTGCCACCAACACTGTCATGGGTACACAACGTATTCCATGTGTCACAGTTGAGGCGGTATGTGCTGGATCCCAACCATGTCTTGGAAGCTGAGCCTTTGTAATTGCAAGAATATTTGACTTATGTTGAGGTACCGGTAAGGATTGTGGACCGAAAAGATCAAGTGTTGAGACGTAGAACCATACCATATGTGAAAGTGCAATAGTCACATCATACCGAGCGAGAAGCCATTTAGGAACTAGAGAAGGAAGCCTTCTCTGATGCCTTTTGGCTTTGATTTGAGGGCATGATTCTGTAGCAAACGCGACGGCATAGGGGACCATTGTTACATGTGTATTATATGAGCAACCACTTTGTGCACTTGTTGCCAAAGGTTAGGTTAGTCTCCAATACATCTGCATTTTGGGTGGTATTCCAGGGATCGACCACTTTGTTTGACAAAGGTTAGGTCTGTATCCCGTCCATCCCGCCCATACCCCCAATTATTGGGGACTTAATGGGTTATGCTATTGTTGTTGTTGTTGTTGTTGTAGAAGGAAGCCCGGCAGAATTACCCTAATTTGTTCGAGAACCAAGGCCAGTGAAGTTTCGGGGAGGAAACTGGTGTAAAAAGGGAAGGATGTGATACTCGGGGACTTTTTGACGTAATTATTGCATGACTTGCATTTAATCCTTGCACGTATATGTTCAATAATTGTTCTAGCATTAAATTATGTGAAATGTAATGTGATTATATGTCTAATTAAATGTTGTAACATGTCTATGTGTTATATGTGAGTTACATTTAGTCTAAGGGGCGCATTAGACGAGTTATAAGTTGGGGGACTTGAGTGTAGACTTTGGGAAGTTATAGGGATGAAATGTAGACTTTTGAAAAGGTTTTAGAAGGGAGGTTATGGCTGGAGAAAGAAGGAGTTAGTGTTGGAAGAAAAGAAAGAAAAAGAGAGAAGAAGAAAGAGAGCAAAATTTTGAGTGTTGTGAGTTCTAGTAAACAATTACCATAGCAAACGGAGTCGGAATCAGGCGATTCTTGTTGGGTTTCGAAGCTTACGGAATATGCTACGTCTGCAGTCGACGGATTGGAATTACGAGTTCTGAAATATGATTAATCGCAGTTTTAACATATTGGTTTTCTGCAACTTTTGGTGAATTCCAGATTTTTGGAAGTTTTGCTTAAGTTTGACAAGTAAGGATCATTCGAATTTCAGTCCTTAAATCATCGTGATATGTTGTTTTTACATAATTTATTGAATTGCTATGATTTGGTTTTCATGCATGTTTTCAATGCATTCAAATTGGATGAGGCGTTGATGTAATTTGCAATTGTTTGAGAGTTTGATAGTTGGAATTGTTGTGATTGGAGTCTATGTGTTAGATTCCCAATTAGAGATCTTGTCTGTCAATGACCTAGTCTAGGACATCGTCAAACTATTTTGATAAAGTGTATGGGAGCACTATAAGTCAGTATTAGTTGATCAGGCTCGGTTTCAAACAAGGATAAAAAGTTGGACGGTTAACAGTTGTTGTGGAGCTCACAATGGCGAGCGATGACATAACTGACATGTCCTTAAATGTCATGCCCCTTCGTTCGGAGGGTAATAGTATCCGGATCCATGTTAAGTTCAGTCAGGCCCTTCTTAACGGGGAAATGAATAGTTAAGGGTTGTTAACAGGGATGTAGAGATGTTGCTAGACAAATGAGTTCAATTGCGTGAATGTTATGTGTTTTCATTGCTAGAATTGTATCCCTTAGCTTGACATGAAAATCCGTTTGAAGTGCACGAGTAGTTCATGGTGCTATTAGCACAATTTTTTATTTGTTTGTGTCATATTCGTTGGATATAGTTTGAACATGTTATATGTTTGATTGGTATTTGTTATGATGTGTGTTTTAGAGTAAAAACGGGGTATTTTGGGTTGGTTTTTCGCATTGTGCATAAATCACTTTTTCCTTTGTTAATTTGTACATGAAAATGGTTGCACTGGATTGCGGTCGACCGGGGGTAGCATTTTCCCCTCGACCGTTTCGAACTACTGAAGTTGGAAAACGACGGGTAATAGATTTTGGTTGACCAGGATGAAAATATTGTCGAACGGAGATACCGCGGTCGACCTCTTTTGTCTTCGGTCGGCCGGATTTTTGGGACAATGTTTCTGTCCTGATTTTGGATGACCTGTTCGGTCGACCGAAGCTTTTCCAGTCTGTCGAACCTCTATTTTGGTCTTTGTTCAGTTTTCTGTTTTGTCTTCTGTTTTGTATCCGTTTAACTTTTGTTTCGTACTGTTTTAAAGTATTTTGCTTGTGATTTCTGTAAGTCAAGTACATATTATTTGGGAATGGGAAAAGTCTTTTGTGTCTAATTGATACTTCATCCCAAAGGTGATTGATGCTTAATGAGCTAGTTAGCTCACCCCTTATTTGTTTCCCCTTTTGCAAATGATTTTGTCGAGGTTGAGATTGATGAGACCTTCTAGGAGGAGTATGACGAGGACTTAGTTTGATTTTAATAGTTTAATTTTTGAAACACTTACAATTTTAGTATTTCCCCTTTTGAACATTAGTATTTCCTTTATGATGTATTAAGACTTATGGATGATGTAATTTTCATTTTTAAGAAATAGTAATTGTTGAAGTTTTCTTTTTAGTTTATGGGTTCGGTGCTTCATTGACTTGGGGTGATGCCAGTTCATCACTCGGGTTAAGGGGTGTGACACTTTGCATATAGGAATCTTAACCTAGATAATACTTGATCATATTCATTGTCTTGTATTCATATGTGTTGCATTTACACACATAAGTCATCTAAGTGATAACCCTTTAATTCATCTTATATGCTTAATAAACATAATTGTTGTTAAGGTGATCACTTAGGAAAAGATTGTGGTAGAAAAGTTTAAATTATTTGAGAACCTTATTCACCCCTATAAGGTTCTCCTCTTTGGGTATTGCAAATGTCCTTCGGGTATTTCAATTGGTATCAGAGCCTAGTCTCCCTTTTTGTTAGGATTAACACCCTAGGAGGATCTATGGCCATGCGCTTTTCTATCCATTCTTTAGAAGAGTCTTCCTAACCATCTTGTGATGACTCCATCTTCTCTATTTAGCCAAATTATTATAATATGTGTGTTATTGATAATTTCACCTTGTCGAGCTTTATAGATATAGGGATCTATGTTCCTTCAATCAACAATCAAGGTGTCAAGATGCCTAAGGCAACAGAGAACTCTCAAAGAGGTGATGGAATCACAAGGAAAAGGAAGAACATGCCACAAAGCTTCAAAGATAAAGATTTAAAGAGAAGTGGCATTGGGGCGGATCATTCCATGATGAATGAAAAACTTTAAAGAAGATGTGTCAAATGAAGATATTCAAAAAGCACTCCTTAGCACTTGGACTCTCAAAGCTCAAAAGCTACATTCATGAAGAACCAAATTGCCTAAAGTCAAAGAGCAAGGCTACAAGTGATGACAAAAGTCAAAATGTCGATCCATTATCTTCATCACTTGGTAAGAATGCCAAGGTATCAAATTCACTTTCCCTTGTCATTTTTTTTTATTTATGTGTTTTATTTTAGAGTAAAAGGCACTAAATGGCCACCAACTATTTCAATATTTCCCTTTCTGACCAAATGCTTTTATTTTAGTGGGTTATAGCCATAAATTATTTACGACTTGCGGATATTAGCTCCGGTGACAAATTCCGGCCAAAATTTTAACTTTTTGGGCTTGAAAATGTAAAAAGACCAAATTATCCCTTGTAGACCCGAACCCGGACCCGACATACCCAAAACCGACCCAATGTCCTATTCAATCTTCATCTTCTCCGGCGACCAACAAAAATTTCCGGTCATCTTCTCCGGCGACCAACTAATTTCATCAATAAAAATGCCATTTTTCCATGGGGAAACAGTCACATGCCCAGTACTTTTCCAAACGAAGCAGCGGAGGAATGGTAGGACGATCCATTCGTCCACAACCTGCAGAAACTTAGATTTTCAGTACAAAAACACATGTAAAAAGTCCATTTATGAAATCCAACATTCTCAATCCCTAAAGACTCATTTTAGACTCAAATGCACATATAACAACAATACCAAAACAAGAACAAGCAAGCTATAAATCATACTCGTCGAAATCTAACATCTATACACAGGAAATGTGACACAAACACCATGTGTTGTTAATACATACATACGGACATACACAACATAATTAATACTATGACTCAACAAATCACACAACCGAGCTTAATTGTCTATTCACAACTCTAAAGCAATAATCTGCAATGGTCCCCAACTTTTAGCCTATAAGGGAAAGGCATCAGAGTATCCAATACATGTGTCCAGTATTATCCCCTGAACTAAGGGCTCGGAGTTTGATGAATCATTCATATTGTGTCATCACCCACCACCATGGACTCCACAATGACCGTTTATAGTCCTTAATTACAGTATCAATTAGGAACGGGCTCAGAGATAGAGAATCGTAAACTCCCGTGTTCAACGACAACACGTGCATGCAATTGAATGAATCCTGCAATGAGATCAATCCTAAACAATAGCTCAAAACCGTTGACAACTCCAAGTAACACATAGCATTTATGACTCCAAAAAAAGTGAAACTCGACAACATAATAATCAAAGAGAAAAATGTAAATAACATACGCAAATAGATTCAATGATTCAACACTCAAGTATGAACAATCTTACATTTCATCCAATGCAATAAAATATGCTATTAAATCCTTCCCACACAATTTCCAGAATTTTAAACTATACATTTCATGAGTTTTAGTACATATAAGACAATGATGAAGATCCTTACTTGAAATTATAAGCAAGCAAACACAAATATAGAAATCCTAGAAAATCAGCTTGCCTCCCTACTTCAATTACTTTATGCTGGAAACTTCAAACGTAATTCCGTCACTTCTCACGCGTACCCTTTCGATTACCTTCGAAAACACTAAATAACGTTAAAAAAGGAGTTCGTTTACTACTTCAATTATGCAAAACGCTCACAACACTCTTGTTTTTTCCAGATTTTCTTTCTTCTTCTTTTTCTTTAACTTCTCTTTTTTATTCTAACCTATTTTCCACTCTGATTTTTTCAACACTAACTACAAAGGAGACAATCTTTTTGAAAGGTGTCAAAACCACCCTACAAGTTTCTAGTTATGTACACTTAAGTCCCCCAACTTACATACAACATAAAAGCCACCATCAAGAATTAATGTAACAGATATAATACATTTTAATCATATAACACATAAAATCAATTAGCATGCTTTCATTTAATATAAAAAAGTTCAGGTTATCACAGTAAATGTTTGATGTTATAACATGATTTGTTTTAAAGTTTTTGATGTTTATGAGCATGGAGTTTAGAGAGCTTAATGATTGTATAATTTGTGATGAAAGCTCATATTTGAACCCCCGCCCCCCTCCCGCTCCCCTCTTTCTTATTGTTTTATGCCTTAGGGGAGTTTTATGTTATGGTTTGATTTTAATTTGATTTATATATCATGGGGTGTTTTGATGTTTATCTTTATATCTTAAGAATGTGTTTGTGTGCTTGATCGTCTAGAAGTTTAAGATTAATGTATAAATTGTGTTTGTGACATTGTATATGCATTGAGTGTGCCTTTGGCTGTTTGGACTTGCTTTGAACTGAAAATTGCAGATTTTTCTGCTTTCTTCCAAAAGTTTGGTCTACTGGATTGGGTACCTCGGTCGACCGCAGTATCTCGGTCGACTAAAGGCTACCATGCGGTCAATCGGAGTAGCCAGATTTCTGTAAGTTTTGCTGTAATTTTTATATGGGCACAACCTTAGGGGTGAAGGGATTCATGGGCGGAAACTCGTTCCAAACACCCATGAGTCCTCCCCTGAAGGATCCGCTCATACAAAACGAATCGAAAATAGCAAGAAAAAGACTTACGTTTTGGGTTCAAGAATCTGATTCTTGAATGGAAGATGCTGTTTCTTGGATACGTTGCTGCCACCAACAGAATTCCCTTTGCGGAATGTCCCTCTACCGGTATCCACGCGACGAAACGAATAGTGATTGCTAGCTCTTCGTTTTTCCAAGTTTTGGGAATTAGAGAGAAAAGGGAGAGGCAGAATAGAAAACGATTTTTCTAAGTCTTTTTGGTATTTCCGCTGAAAGCATTAAGTTAGCTAGGGTTTCAGCCAAGAGATCATTATATAGGGTGTGAGAGTTTGTTCCCAGAACTAACTCTCACATCCTCAACTTCTCTCTGCAATGGGAGTCTTTAACTCCCACGTCCTCTAGACTTCGGTTGGTAATGGAGTCTTTATCGGATAATAACTCCCACGTAATCCAGCTATAACCAAATACCGAAAATACCCCTTATCTCTAATTTGAATAATAACGCTTTATTATTCTCAGGAAAAATGAATGTCAGATACAATGAACCTAGACACATTCTAGATTCATTGAATCTGGACATGAAGCTCGTTAACTCGTCTATGCGTGTGACCCTGTAGGTTCATATCACAATGGCAATGAAAACACACTTAGTAGTGGTGTGAGTTCATAAATCATAAGCGGCCACTAGCAGGACATTGTGACTACCCAAAGTGAATGAATTTACAACGGAACCTAATGTCAATCCACTATTTAATCCCTTTGTCTCGCGATATCCTAATTAAGCATAAGGCATGGTAGTCGTCACCCTTATTAAGCTTAATTATATTTATGCTCAATCTCCAGGTAGACTGTTCCAACAAACAATATTTAATAACCACTTTATTAAATACATTTGAGCACGGCCATGCATTTAAACAGTCTTTCCCTATCGAGGGGCCCATGGATATCTCTCTCTAATAAGAGGGGGACAAATTCCTTACAATGCCTCTCACATTCAAGCCATGATAGGACACTACATCCGATCATCAGTCGTATTGATTACTCGATTAAAAGCAACGTACAACTGAGTCAAAATGTGGCTCCATTCATGCTAGAATCAAATGGAGACATAAGGTCTAAGGATTCTAAAATAGTATTGAGGAAGTAATACTTATGAATAAGGACCATGAAGTATTACTTCTCTAACGGATCACGTCCGATACGGTATATCTCAATACATTGCATCTATGATATGATTTGTAATCATTACACATGATTAGTAAAATGTAATCATCAATCAAACATCATACTAGTTTTATTTCATTGTAAAATAGATTACATAAAACTAGGGACAACTAGAATAGTAATTACATAAGCAAATGAGTTTTACTATCAAATCACGCATTTGATGTTCATAAGCAAAATTAACTATTCATATGAAATGCTCAAATAGATATAAAACGTACAACATATGCTAATGCACCCTTATCTCATACATGGATATTTTGTGCTTAATGATTTATCCTTTTGATTATATTATTCCCATTTGCATCAATGTTTTGTCATCATCATCAAAAAAGGGGAGTTTGTAAGCCCTAAGGGCTAATGTGATTAATCTTGTTTTGATGATAACATGGTAGTTCTAAGGTCTGTGTGAGCATGTTCTTAATGATAGGATCCTTAACACTCACACCGACATTGATGAAAATGGTAAGTTAGCTCCTTGTATACATCAAAGACAACATCCTACACACAAAGAGAAGCCGCACTTTGCAAGACTCCATGGCACAAGCTTGAAGGTCATCCACAAGCCTTGGAAGCATTTGCAAAGTCAAAGAAGGAAGATCAACTAGGTTAAGAGCTACTCAATCCAACAATAGAAGAATCAAGTGGTATGCTCCTTAACCAAAGAAGTAATGAAGTCCAATACACTACAACCATCAAGATTGCTATAGGACTTCATTACTAAAAAAAAGAGGTTGAATCAAAGGTTTCAACTCAAGTTCAAAAGAAGAAGTTCATCTTGAAGGCTTGAAAACCTACAAGAATATTAGTCTATGCGTCATAGGTATATCCTTGTAACTAATCTTCATTTGAGAATACTAGGATATAGAATGCTCAAAGTTCACTCTTGCATGTTTTAAAAACCACATACTTACTTTGTTTCAAACTTTGAAAAGGTTTTTGAAAACTTAGATAAGTGTTGGTTAATGCCTAAGATCTTTAAAATGTGTTTTATATCTTCACAAAACAATTAGGCATGAGTTTGAGAATATTAGGGATGTGACTAAGTGGAACAACCGCTTTAGGACTTCAGTCCTCGGTCGACCTAGGTCTGGCCTCGGATAACTGGATAAAGTTCGGTCGATCGACATGTGTTGTCCGGTCGACCGAGGTTGTTTTTGTCCTTAGTCATATTTTGAATGTTCCAAAGCTCCAACGGCTATATCATCTCAGACGACCTTGCTTTAGGTCGATCAACCGAGCTTTGCTTCGGAAGACCGGACCACATACTTCGGTCGACCGAAATAATGTGTCCAGAGGCCTTTTAATCTTTACTTCAGAAGCACTTTGGACGACCTACCCTATGGTCCGGTCAACCGAAGCATGTCCTGCCAGGGCAAAAATATAGCCATTGTAACTCATTTTGATTGTGTATTTTAGCCATATATAATGTTTCTAAAAGCTGATTTTTCATAACTAACCAAGCCATAATAGGGCATATGTTATACACTTTATAAACCAGTAATCAAACACTTTCTAGAGCTTTATTTAATCATCTTTATCAAAATACATCATTTTGAGTTGAACTTAAACATATCCTTACTTTTCTATTCTCAAAAGTGATTAGAGCATTATTTGTATGTCCAATCCAAGAGGGATTTTTGTAAAAGAGCTTAATTGTAAAAGTTTCTTTTGTAAGAGGCTAGTTTCCTATTTCTCATTGTGAGAAACTAGTTCTTAGTGAGCTAGGAAAAAGCTTCATGTGAGCTTCACTCTTTGTGAGGTATCTCTTTGTGAGATTGGCTCTTTGTGAGCTTAGTTCTTGTGAGAACTAGAAAAACACTCTTTGTGAGTGGAGTATTCTTTGTGAGGCAATTGTAAAAGGTTGATCCCACTTTGCATTTGTTGTGAAGGGAATCCATTAGTGGATTTTGCCAAAATCCTTAGGTGTGTCCTAAGGTAGTGGATGTAGAACTTTGTGATCGAACCACTATAAATCCTTGTGTTAGTTTTCTCTACCCCTTACTCATTTACTTTAGAGATATTAGCCCTTTTTGCCCTATAACTAATTACGAACTTCCGTTTTTGCCCAAATTAAATTTAGTAATCCCGGTTTGCCCTTGAACTATTTACGAGTGCCGAATCTGCCCAAAATGGGCGGATTCCGGCAATCAAAGGTATAGCTCTCAGGCGGATCCATTTTAGAGCCGTTGGGTGAGGGGTATATTTGTCCTAGACCAAAAAATAGCACCACCAACACACTCTTGAAGTCATCTTCTTCCTTCAAACCCCCATTTTCTTGATTCAAAGAGCTGAAGCTGTGGCAAATAAACTCTCCCTCAAAAATGGCTTCACAAACAAGTTCATCAATGTCAAGAAGAACGAGTAAATTATGTCGATGCCATCCACCAATGCCGGTAGTTACCCGAATTTCAGCCACAAAAAAAAACCCAGGTCGTCCATTCATTGCATGTGAAAGAATCGGGGTAAGATTTGGATTAACATAATGGGTTTTGAATTTATTTCGTTGATTTGCAAGTTTTTCTATTTTATGAATTGATATTGGGGTTCTCTTTAATGTTTATTAGTCTGGAACTTGCGGGTTTTTCGAATGGATTGAGACGCCAATGTCAGAAGTACAAAATCAAATTGTGGAATGTAACAATGAAAGAGGGTCTGGTCAACTGTCAAGTTCGGATTTATTGAAGATTTGGTGTCAGATTTCGAGCTTCTTATGCATCGCCATGTTCATTCTCATAATCATGTTGTTGAAAGAGTTGGCAAATTGTAATAGATGTGTTTAAGAAGAAGTAGTTGAGTGTGTATTGTAGTCCTTGTTTCGAACAGTGTGTACTTAAATTTATATTGGCTTGAATGTTCATGGCAATTTGCTTTTGAAATCTGGAAGAGCTGAATAGCTGTTTAAGGTATAAATGAATGAAGATGTACCAAAATGATTCCCATAATAGATGCTTTCATAGTTGATTAAATCTGCACAAAATAGACAGCAAAAACTTGCAGAATGTTTCAAAGGATTGTATAGACCATTACAAAAGATTGGACTAGTAAACAAAAGCAAAAAAGTATAGTCCTAATGAAATCTTCAAACAATTCATTCATGTCCGAGTCATGGTAAATTGCTCTTGACTACAAATCTTCCAGCCCTTTTCCTTATGCTTGGAACCTCAAGTGTTTGAGTTGATGTACTAGCAGCTGTTACTGGAATGGATTGAGTTTCCGTGAACTACACAGGAAGTTGAAAGACATTATTAGTCGAAGTAATTTAAAGAAAATGAAATGTAAATACTAGATTTATACCTGATCAATGATTGTATTTTCAGTAGTTGGTTCAGCTTGTCCTACTTCAGCAATAACTTCATTAACTTCATGGACAACCCTCATTTGCCTCGATCTACACCCTCTCTTGTTGTGGCCCAATTGTTGGCACTTGCTACACCTATTCATGTTTGAAGGCAGAACTTGATGTCCAATATTCTCAGCAAAAGCCCCTTCACCAACAACCAAGGGGCATAATCTAACATTGTGCCCACTCTGTTTACACCTTGCGCATTTGAGGGGCCCTTGACCCTTCTTCCATTTTTCCAAGCCAGTGTTAAGAGGGCCAGTAGGTAAGGGGTTTACCGGAGCTGAGGCAGCATTCTCAGCTCCTTCCTCAACACATTAGCAGGCACTACAATTTCCACATCAGCATCTACATTTTCAGCCACTTCAGCATCCATATTTGCAGGCACCCCAACATCTATATTGGCACCCACTTCAACATCTATATTTTCACCAACTTCAGCATCTAAATTTTCACCAACTTCAACATCTACATTTTCACCAACTCCAGCATCTACCATATCAAAGCATTCCCTCGCCCCTCACCATAATCCCAATGTGCCACATCGGTCTCAACATTCCAATTAAATTCAATGTCGGAGATGCACTCTTGTCAACCTCATTAACCACATGCATGCATCTCCTTTATCCTTTTGCTTACACTTAGTAGGGGATTTTCCAAAAAATGTTTTAGGCCTCCTAACTCGGCGCTTTATTTTTTGATCCACTGTCCCTTCACTAACACTAGATGTAGTATTGTTTTTCCTAAATTTGGGGAGAATCTTTTTCTTAGAAGCATATTGGATAAATACTTCCCCAAGGCCATTAAAAGACCCATTTTCAGCAAGTCTTGTGACATCACCCTCACTTAATACAGGTAACATTAATCTAGTCCCACCATAAGTGCGTATAAGATACCATGCATCAAATGACCTCCTATAACCTAACATTCTCAGACAACTTTTCAAACTCTCATAGTTGAAATTACCCACATTGCAGTAGTCAAATAAATCAAATCAAATCCCCCTCCAACATACTGACTCTCAGTCTTATACCCATCCATTTTACCACCATGGCATATTTTTAAACTAAAATATCCAGACTCAAGTGCTGCAAAACAGTACAGCAAATAACAAAGAAATTGCATTAAAAAATACAGCCCATTCAAAACTAAAAAGAACATAAACACACAACCCACTCTACACAAATCCTTAAAAACTTTACATTCATCATTAACAAAATAAATTTAATAAAAGCCCTAATTTTTTAAATAACTTACGGTATTTAGGGTTTGGCTCTTGTCTTTCCTCCGCTGCCCTCAACTTCATTCGAACCATCTCTTCAAGTAAAGGTTGAGTGTTTGTACGCTTTGTAGGATTTATCCAAGATTTGGCTTCTGTGATTGTTCGACTTCTTCAGAGAAAGCATTTGGTATTTTCGCGAAGAAGAAGGCAAATTAATGAAACTATTCGGGTCTTTCAATTTAAATACTTCTATCAAATGGGTCGGGTTTGGGTCGGAATTAGTTTTGGGTCGGATGGTTTGAAACGTAATTTGAATTCAGACAAAAATACCCCTTATAAAACGTCCATGCGGGTTGCACGTGACAAATTCCCTCTCCGATTGCCGGAATCCGCCCATTTTGGGCAGATTAGGCACTCGTAAATAGTTCAAGGGCATACCGGGATCACTAAATTTAATTTGGGCAAAAACGGAAGTTCGTAATTAGTTCTAGGGCAAAAAGGGTTAATATCTCTTTACTTTATTGTTCATGAATTTCTATATCTTGTCTTCTTGACTACATGAACATTTTTGCTTAAGGATTGGAAAATCTAACTCATGCTACCTTGTTGTCTATATTGATTGGCTTTGGTCAGATGATTTATAGTGTTTGCTCTTACAAGTTTTGCATATAGGAAACTTGACTTAGTACCTCAAATATCACATTAATATGTCTTGTATTCCTATGTGTTGCATTTAAATACTTAAGTCATCTAAATTGCCTCAACATTTAACTCACCTTATATGCTTAATCAACATACTTGTTGTTAAGGTGATCACTTAAGGAAAAGAAGTTTAGAAAATTAAAGTTTTAGAACCTAATTCATCCCTCCTGTTAGGTTCAAACCCTATCGGGTATTTCAGACGGGTTTGAGCGGAAAATGAGTAAGACAAAAGAACTCATCGCGCATTTTCCAATCCTACCTTGTACCCCTCTTATGTATCTTCACCAACTACAACAAAAGAAGATGCACATAAGAAATGCATAGAGTAGAGGGTCAAAGGTGGATTTCAACAAGAGTGAAAGAACCAAAGAGGATGCTAGTGGAGAGAGGTAGGTAAGGAGAAACTTTTATTTTGAGAGGATAAACGAGGGAAAATAAATAGTAGAACCACTAATGCAAGATATTAGAGAAATAAACATATTACAATATAGAAGTGAGGTGCAAAGGATAACACAGGAAACTATAAGGCTAGGGTGTGGATATTCCACTCTCTTTATGGAAGTTCAAGCCCTCTACGATTGTGAAATCTCGAGAACCGATGTAGTAGAGGATGATACTTTTGATTTATCTCCTACATGATACAACAACCCAATAGCATTTTTAGTAGCTTGATACAATTTTGCACAAACTATTCAATCCCAAGCTTCACCGAAGAACACCTTTCTTGACATGACTTAGAACTCTTCTAGAAGCATGTGCAATAATCTTTAACAGTCAGTCTTGAACTAAATTTATAGCACAACGTCCCTTTAACTTCCACTATCTACTAATATAACAAATCATGGATAATAGGGAAGATATCTAGGGATAAGTCAGCTAGACATACTAAAATCCGGCAGGAAGTGTTTCCTAAATCAAAGGGATGATAACTAACAGTCGATCAAGGTATGGATTGATATCACATGACCTCCATTAATTCCAAAACTCTTGGAACAAAGCTGAACATGTAAGAAGATAGCGGTCAAGAGAATTTGTAAAGGAAAGATAGTTTCTTCAAAAAGATTTGAGCAACTATAACTATGAAATACTTGAAGATTGAAACTATCTCTCATACAACAGTGAATATGGCTCTTATTTAAGTTTCCAGCCCTAAGGGTTTTCACTCAGTTTTGAGCATAACAAACACTGATATGGTATCTAATGTTTTATGCATATTGTGAAAATGATACTCATCAGTGAAGAAAGAAGACTAAGAACTACAATCAATGCTCATGGAAAGAAGGAAGACCATTAACTCATAAGACATCAATGATGGCTTGCACCTTAAGATTGAAGGATTAGATGTTAAGGTTGTTCTTATGTTACAATTTGAATAATTCAGAAAGGCACTGTTCTTAAATGGTTTAAAAAAGACTTGTAATGTTTCTTAAAAATCACTTTAAAACTTTTGATCAAATGTGTTTTCAATTTGTATCCAAAATATTTTCAAAAGGTTTGATTTCAATAGATCTTCTTCATATAATTGATTATGTCCGAGAACAAAACTTGAGTTGATTAGATGGACTTCAGACTTGTTATGGGAGAAATCCGTGTCACGCAGTTTATCGCACTTGTGCTCGGTTAACCGAAATTCATGTTTCTTTGTTCTCTAGGAAGGAACTCTATTCTGAACTGATGTGTCAGGTATACCTCTTTTTCTTCCGGTTAACTTTATCTTTCCAGTGCCATAGAAAACCTTGCCTCGGTGCCAATTCAGTTAACCGCCCTATCACTTTCATAAACAGAAACTAGTCGTTGCTTAACGAATTGTTTGAAATTAAACCGTTATTTTCACCTCTATATAAGATTTAAAATCTAATTAAGAGGTAGAGAAGCCAAGAGAAGTTAATCCATGTTGTTCATATCATTTATACATTCTCAATCATTGTAAGCTCATATATGTGCCAATCATTGTGATTTTTCTATATTGAGTGAAGGGTGAGGATCTAGATTGTTATATCCATCACATGTAGTGTGATTATGTTTTGCTACGAAGTTATATGCATCACATAGAAGTGTGATTCGTATGATTTCTTTCAGTCGACCTCTTTACGAGGTTTGTAACAAGTGTCATTCATAAGAGTGGCATTGGAGCAGATCTTGATGCTCTTGGTGAGCTTGTTTTGTATCCCATCATAATTGTGATCTTGAGGCGGAATTGTGTCGTGGTGGTTGTAGTAAAAATCTTTGTGAATTGCCACCTTTGAAATTGTTTTCCCACCTTTAATGGGTTGAAAAAGGAAATGATTAGCGGAGAATTGGGAAATCTTTGGGTGGTGCACTAGATAGATAGGTAGGCTCTTTGTGAACCGAGCCACTATACATAATTTGTTCTATGTGTTTGCATCTTGATCTCTTTCATAGCTCAAATCCCTTTTGTTTTACTTCTTCTTTTGCTAAAGAAGGTAAAAATTGAGAAAACACCATCATACCCAATTTACCCTTATTGCCTTTTATTTACTTTCCTTTTTTCTCAACTTTCTACATTAAGTTGCATACTGCTTTACATTTTTTCATAGATTTCCAGTCTAGCCTGGCTTTTTGCGTGAGAGATCTCTCCCAATAAAGTATACTTAGGTGAATCCAATTGACTAGCTTAGCATTTTGCTGAGGGTTGACCCTCATAACGTATGCTACATTTAAAAATCAATCCATACTTAGACCCATTCTACGTGAGAATTTATATCCGATAACGTATATTAGGCAAGCCTCCCACCTACGGAGATGTAATATATTTAGAGAGAAGGAATTATAAAGTGCTTGACCAAATTCAGTCGGCTAAGCTATCAGCTCGACGACTGGCTTAGTTTTGTCGCAACAAATACAATACTCCCTTATGGAGGTGGTGCAACCGCACAGAGGGGGCCTCAAAATTTTCAAGTATAACTTGTTTATATGTTAAGCCCAGCCCAAATATCCAAGCTACCATGTAGCCATCCATGTCCATTACTCCAATAGTCCAATTATTATTGACGATTTTGCCTCCACCAATGCTCGAAGAAAGCATATTTTGTAGTTTTATAATGTCATATTTCGTTTATTTTAAAAATTGTAACAAGTTGAAAATGTTAATGTTCATACGAAAGGCCCCATTTTTAATTTTCGCACAGGGCTCCAAAATGTCAGAACCGGCCCTGCTTCCTATATAATTCCTTTCTTAAATCCGTGTTGTTGTTAAATCCATATTGTAAAGAAAAGCCGAAGAGAAAAAAAAGTATAGAAACTCGACTTATATTTGTGTTCCAGTTTTGTTCTAAACGTTCTAGAGGCCCTTCTACCAAGACCCCACACAAGAATATCAAAATTCTTCAGTTTTCGCCAAAATTCGGACAATCAGTTGCTGTGATTTGCTACAATATATCCATTGGTGATCGATTGGACTAGTTTTGAAAGTACTTGAAGAAGAATTCGAGTGAAAAAAAATAGAGGTGTGAACATACTAGAGGGAAAAGACGAATTGATTTGAGTGAAACACAAGTGAAATTGAGTGAACATTATCGTTCGAGTGAAACACGTGAGGGAGTGTGGTAAGGTCTTTCTATTTGTTTTATCTTGTCTAACCTTGTTTTGCAGGTTTACGTACTGACGAAAAATTCAGAAGAGGTTCCTCCACGTGTTGTTCCAAATCTCCAAATGCAGGGGTGAAGACAGAGGAGGCCCGAAATTTTTATTGAAATTTTATGTGTATTTTGGAAAATTTTAGAAAATTTTATCAATTTCACCCCTAAGAATTTTTTTTTTTGCTTTTTTTATTACCACAAATTTTTTATCAGTTTCGCCCCTACGCCCCTCCCCCAACACCAAATTTCTGGATTCGTCCCTGTCCAAATGCATGCGTTGATTAGAGAAATTAGACGATTTATGGGAGTTGAGATGAAGCAATTACACGAGCAGATATATATGTTGGAAGCGAGAACGAAACGGGGCAACCACTAGTTGCTCTAAACGCTCCAAGAAAAAATAAGATACACCAAAGAGAAACTAAGGGTAAAAGAGGGAAAACTTCGCTATGAGACGGTTTTTGTAGAGTCACTGTGCAGAGCATGAAGCTCTACGAGGCACTATCACTGCGGGTGGAGTGCTTGTTTCAAATTATGTGAGAGAGTGTGGGCAGCATCCCACAAAGCCATGCCCACATGCTGGGACTTTCCCGTAAAGAGAGCTTGAAGAGGAAGTTTTTGAGGAAGACTTCAGTAAAGGATATGGAAAGGATGGAGAAGCTTGGAACCGACTAGATGAATTATGAAAAAGGAAAGCATTTCAAATACATCCAAATTGGAGAAAAAAAAATCAAAGATGAAAATAATATTGTGTACTAGGTTATGGATCATTTTAAGTCTATTAATCTTCCCATTTTATAAGAATACTTGATAAAAAAAGAGCTCGTAAGAAATACACCATATATTGGGAAAAATCTGGGGTGGAACGGTCCCAATGGGACCGGCCCCACTCCCCTCTCACATAAAGATGGAGGGACCCACCCGAATGACTTTGTTGAATGACTCGCGGGACCCTACTCATGAGGTGGCCTCTGTTTAATTTTATGTGAGAGGGGAGTGGGGCCGGTCCCATTGGGTCCGCCCCATGCCAGACTTACCCCATATATTGTCCTCAATTGATAAACGTCCAACATTTTTGTTGATGTTGACATATTTGCCCTTATATTTAGTTGCACTTGAATTTAACGCAAGTATGTATCGAGTGATGCACGATTCTATCGCAACACCTGCATGTTTTACCCTCAAGTTAGGTGCTTAATTTTTAAAAAATAATTAAATTTTTTAATAATTAAATTTTTATTTACGAAATTCCAATCCTTAGTTTTTAAGTCGTCAGGATAATTTACTTAATTTATTCTTCAATTGTCTTTATTTTATTTGTTTCTTTTTCTGATAAAATATATTCAAAATATAATACGTTAAAGAAACATTAAAAAATTAAAAGCTCTTGGGTTGTTTGAAAAAACTAAATGAGAGGCTGCAACATTAGTTGGTGCAACTCACAATGAACTCCACGTCAGGGATTGGTGCACCATGCACCAAATTTTGGCGCATCGTCTCTTAGTACCACGTCATTATTGAGTGTTAATAAAAATGCCCAAAGCATTAGATTTTACAATAAACAAATCACAAAACATACTTTAATTAAGAAAAAGAAAAGAATCACAGTAAGTAATTATACAAACATTGAACAATTAAATTAAAAAAGGGGAACAAATTTCGTGATCTCAAGAAATTCAGAGACCCACCACCAATATTTTTTTTTATTTTTAACAAAATGATTTGATTCCAAAAGAAAAATAATTGATAAACATGTGTGACCTTGAAAATTCAACACCATTAGATTTGTATGATACATCGTTGAACCAGTATCTTCTTTATTTTTTTTGTGTGAAGTTTATAAATTATTTGAATCACACCAAAAAAATAAAGAAGATACTGATTTATAATAATTTCTTTTGATCTAATACAATTTATAAGAATCTGATAGAGTTAAAACCATCGATAGAGTTATCAAAATCAATAGACTTTTTAATATCAGGTTGAATACAACTCCATATTAATATGTTAAGGATTTGGAGTAAAATACAGGGCTTTGCATGGGCCTGGCCCAGTTTTTCTCAATCGGTCATGACATGGCACCCGAATTTGCGGGACAAACATTTTTGGCAAGGATGGAAGTGGGACTTCCGTCCTGGTTGACGTGGCAGCCACCGAAGCCTTTTTTGCCACGTCAAACAGGACGGAAGTCCCACTTCCGTCTCGGCCTCGAGACGGAAGTGGGACTTCCGTCCTCCACCACCCGAGACTCAAGACAAAAAATTGCAATACCCTATTTTTCCATTAAGGGCAGAAAAATCCGTTTTCGTTGGAATAGTTGAATATTTTTAGCATACTACTAACCAAATTAAGTGTAAAATAAGACTTTTGACGAAACGGACTTCAATAATAAGAATATGGCAGAAAAAAATAATGAAATCGTGTATTAAATAAATAAAACTGTTTGTATAAAAAATTGGACGAATATAACGAATGTATTAAATACAAAGAAAAAACTTTCTACGGCTGTGAATGGGTGTATCTGCTGGTCCTCCGCGGGTTAGTCCGGAGATAGTAGGTGTCACCGACCCTGGTTCGCACCGCACTACCATGCTCCGTCTCGATGAATTCTGCACCATCGTGGTCGATTCGTATCGTCTCCTCCGGGGAGTCTGGCTGGTTCTGCGGTGTCTGCTGCAGGTGTGTGTGTCTGGGTCTAGGTTTTGATCAGTACGAGGGCGTTGCAGACAAAAATACATGTCCAGGGCTGTCCCCGACGACGAAGTCCCCCGCACTGAGATGGCCCCCGTTTGAAAAGCAGGGAGAATCAATGATTTGGGCTGGCGAATTGGTATTGAAATTGAAGGGGTACATCTAGTTGAGTCCCGTCATCGAGCGATGGACCGAGTCGGTTGCTCTCGCGCTGGGGACGGACCAGCCTCACCGCCAAGCTGCCTCTGGCGCCGCGCTGCAAGGTGCTCCTGCGTTGCCTGTCGATTCCGACGAGTACCCTGCCTCCCAACCTCAGCCCTACCAGCAACACGCTCCCTCGGTTGTGTGGAAGGTTGCAGAACGGCAGCATCTAAAACATCAGCGGCCCATGATCGGCATGACACCGACTTTCCTGTAGCGGCGAAGGCATCCTTAATCGTTTTGGCGGCCCAGGTGATGAGTGACTTTTAATCCTCATTTGTTCGAGTGGCAGGCTTCTCGAACTCTTCCAGCATCACCCTGGACGACTCATCCTGCAACAAAATATTAAATTTAGCAAATTCAAAAATTAAATATGAACAAAGGAATAAGTACACGAATAAAAACTTACCAAAATGTCCTCAGCTGTAGCGGTGGGTTGAATTCCCATCGCGAGTGGCCTCGGGTCCTGATTTTGGGGGTTTGTTATGCGGTGGACCGTAATGCGATTGTACCAATCCATGTACTCGGGGGTTGGTGCAATCACATTACCAATGGCGGGAGCAGCGGCCTCCAGTGCATCGAAGCGTTGAGCCCACATAGTTATGTAACTGGAGTGGACGGTCTCCTATTTGTTTGTGGCTGACGTCGTCATCGTGTGGAGGTCTCGACCCTCATCTGTGCCCTCCGTTCCTACCGGGATTGGTACCACCTGGTGGAAGCCAAATTTACGCATTACCCTATCGGGCAGGTGGTACTCAACCATCTCAAAGCAGATGAGTGGCGTACGGGATCGACACGTCTTAAAGAAGTCAAAATCCCGAGCCACCCTATCTGCATATACCCCATCTGGGTACGGCCTCCACATGAACTGTAAAAAAAAATTAATTGTTACTTTACTGTCAAACAAATAATTTAACGGAAAAACAAAAACATGAACAATGAAATTGACTCAACCCCTTGGTCTCGGTCATCAAATCGAGCTGCTCGCGAAGCACCAACAGCTGCGATTTCGGAGTGTTCGTGAAACTCCGGGGGCATTCCACCTAGCCCCGTGCGCTCTCCCGTCAGCTGGGATCTCATCCCAGGAATGTCGCCTCGGTTCTCCCAGGGCGGAGAAATGTAATACGCTCCCACGCCCACGAGTGGTCAATACAAACAAACTCGATTATTAAATATTTAAATCACACAATCACATTTAAATTTAAAGGCATCTATACAAACCTGAATAAGCAAGCAACACCCGCTAATGTCATTGGAATCAGCCATGCACATCTGCCGGTATAAATGCGCGAGAACACCGCTGGCCCAGGAATGCGTGTCATGCTCTAGGGGACTGTCGAGGATTAGAAGATATCGCATGTTGGTTTAGAAGATATCGGGTGGTGGTTTGGGGGTGAATTTTTTTTTTTACTTAGGGTAAAAATTCGCGATGAAGACAAGGGGAAGAGGAAAAGGGGTAAAAACTCGGGTGGTGGGTCCCGAGGCCAAGACTGAAGTGGGATTTCCGTCCTGTTTGACGTTGCAAAAAAGGCTTCGGTGGCTGCCACGTCAACCAGGACGGAAGTCCCACTTCCGTCTTGGCCTCGGGACCTTGCCAAAAATATTTGTCCCGCAAATTCGGGTGCCATGTCATGACCGATTGAGAAAAACTGGGTCAGGCCCATGCAAAGCCCTAAAATACAAAGGCGCAATCTGGCCCAAATACGCGGTCCGCCCAAATGATCCGCTACCATTTTCGCAGTCCTCAACGGACTTGAAAATTTTTCATTGTCCGTTTTGAAAAGTGTACTTCTCTTCTCCCTCCTTTCGGCAGTCTCCCTTACCACTCCCCGACCACCGTCACCGTCACCGTCACCGTCACCGTCACCGTCACCGCAGTCGTCTCAGTTCCGTTCCTTCCGGCTCTCCTCCGTTTAAGTTCATAATTTCTGATTAAATATCTGGTACTAACTTTTTTTTTCTTTTGTCTTCAAGTTCCTCCATTTCATTACTGATGATTGCATAAATAAATTTCAGAATTCATTATTTTTTGCTAAAATATATTTCTGTTCTTGTGGATTTAAAATATTGATATTTTCCTGGAAATGAACAAAAACTCTTATTTGGGAGAAGTAAGGATGACGATTTTGTTTTTAATTAATAATTTTATTAGTTTTATTTTTAATTATCACTATTGCTTAGCTTGCTCTTTCTGCATAATCTCGAAGAAAAAAAGAAATTTGTATGTTATATGCGCAATTGTGATTTATAAAACATTTAATCAATCAACATAAAAATTTGTATGTTGATTGGTATCGAAGTTAACTTAATTTATTTCTTGTTATTTATGCAGTTAATGTTGTGTAGTTTGACTTCGGCGTTTTTCTATAGCTCGTGTACGGAAAGTTGGATAAGGCTTATGCTTTGCATAATTAATTTAATTTTTTCATGCAATTAGTAGATGAAGAGACACTTCTTCTATCAGGTAATGGATACATTTGAAGATTTAAAGGTCTAGGAAGGATCGAAGCTTGCTAGTATGATGGCCTCGTTAGCAAACCGAGGTAGGCTGGATGTAGTCTTGTTTCTTGCGTTGGCTCAAGTTTTATTTGTAATGTATTTGCTTATAGTCTATTCTTGGTGCAGGATTAAGGATCCAGTCTGCCAAAAAACTATTCTCACGTAATTGGATATTCTAAGAACTTCTCTTTCTTAATTGACGGGAACCCTGTTCCGGAAGGAGCAGCTGTTTCTTTTGCTTTTGAGAGAAATCAGGATAATTTAAGAAAATCGGAGGATGTACTGCAAGAAGTTACAAGCGTCTGCCAAATTTTGGAGAGTGGTTCATGGAGTCCATCCCTAGAAAATGCTTTATCAAGATTTCGCGAAAAGATGGACCCGGAATTGGTTATTAGAGTCTTAAGAAGGCTGAAGGATGTTAATTTAGCAGTCAATTATTTTCGGTGGGTTGAGAGGGAAACCAACCAAGCAAATTCTCCAGAATCATATAATATGCTCCTCATGGTAATGGCTAGGAGTAGAAATTTTGAATATCTAGAACAGATCTTGGAAGAAATGAGTATTGCTGGATATGGTCCTTCAAATTATTCATGTATCGAGTTAGTTTCAAGTTGCGTCAAGACAAGAAAACTCAGAGATGCATTTGATCTGATACAGACAATGAGAAAGTTCAAATTTCGCCCAGCATTTTCGGCATACACAATCCTTATTGGTGCTCTATCTACTATTAATGAAGCTGACCTTATGCTGATGCTCTTTAAGCAGATGCAAGAATTAGGATATGAAGTAAGTGTGCATTTGTTCACAACTCTTATTCGAATATTTGCCCAGGAGGGTCGAGTTGATGCTGCTCTCTCACTTTTGGATGAGATGAAAAGCAACTCATTTCACGCAGATATTGTTCTCTATAATGTATGTATAGATTGCTTTGGCAAGGTCGGAAAGGTGGATATGGCTTGGAAGTTCTTTCATGAGATGAAAGCACGTGGCTTTGTGCCTGATGAAGTTACTTATACCAGTATGATAGGAGTTCTTTGCAAAAGCAACAGACTAGATGAAGCTGTGCAGATATTTGAACAGATGGACTCAAATAGCACTGTCCCTTGTGCATATGCTTACAGCACTATGATAATGGGATATGGATTGGCCGGAATGTTTGATGAAGCATATAATTTGCTTGAGAGGCAAAGATTAAAGGGATCTATTCCGGGTGTAATTGCATATAATTCTCTTCTTACTTGCCTTAAAAAGAAGGGAAGGGTTGATGAGGCATTAAGGATCTTTGAGGAAATGAGAAAAGATGCAGCACCCAATCTCTCAACATATAACATCCTCATTGACATGCTTTGCAGGGAAGGGAAATATGAGGCTGCTTTAGAGATTCGGGACACCATGAAATCTGCAGGCTTGTTTCCCAATGTGTTGACTGTTAACATAATGATAGATCGTTTATGTAAATCTCATAAACTTAATGAAGCTTGTTCCATATTTGAGGAGATGGACCACAAACTTTGTACCCCAGATGCAGTGACATTTTGCTCTTTGATAGATGGATTGGGTAGGAACGGGAGGGTGGATGATGCACACAGACTATACGAACGGATGCTAGATTCTGATCGAGTTCCAGATGCTATTGTATACACATCTCTGATTAAAAACTTTTTCAAGTCTGGGAGGAAGGATGATGGGCACAAGATTTATAGAGAAATGGTTTCTAGGGATGTTACTCCGGATCTGCTTCTACTGAATACATACACGGATTGTGTTTTCAAAGCTGGTCAAACAGAAAAGGGCAGAGCTTTGTTTCAGGAGATCAAGAATCGGGGTTTTTATGCCAGACGTGCGGAGCTATTCTATATTTATGCACGGTCTTATAAAAGCAGGCTTTGCCCGTGAAACATACGAGTTATTTTATGCAATGAAAGAACAAGGGTGTATTCTAGACACCCTTGCTTATAACACTGTAATAGACGGATTTTGTAAGTCGGGAAAGGTAAATAAAGCTTATCAGCTGTTGGAGGAAATGAAGGTGAACAATCATGAACCGACTGTAGTCACTTATGGTTCCGTCATTGATGGGCTTGCAAAGATTGACAGGCTTGATGAAGCTTACATGCTTTTTGAAGAAGCCAAATCGAAAGGTGTGCAGTTGAATGTGGTTGTTTATAGTAGCCTCATAAATGGGTTTGGTAAGGTAGGTAGAATTGATGAAGCCTATCTAATTTTGGAAGAATTAATGCAGAAGGGCCTCAACCCAAATGTATATACATGGAATTCTTTGCTTGATGCGCTGGTTAAGGCTGGAGAAATAGATGAAGCTCTTGTCTGTTTCAATTCAATGGAAAACTTGAAATGCACTCCCTAATTTCATAACTTACGGCATCCTCATTAATGGTCTCTGTAGGGTTGAAAAGTTCAATAAAGCCTTTGTATTTTGGCAGAAGATGCAGAAACAAGGATTCAAACCCAACTTGATTACCTACACCACCATGATTTCTGGGCTTACAAAGGCCGGGAATGTAGTAGAGGCTGAAAGACTCTTTGAAAGATTCAAGGCAAATGGAGGTGTACCTGATTCAGCTTGTTACAACACAATGATAGAAGGATTCAGTATTGGAAATAGGGCAATGGAAGCATACCATCTATTCGAAGAAACTAGGTTAAAAGGACGTAACATACATACAAAAACTTGTGTTGTTCTTTTGGATGCTCTTCATAAATCTGAATGTTTGGAGCAGGCAGCAATTGTGGGGGCTGTTCTAAGAGAAATAGCAAAGTCACAGCATGCTGCAAGATCATTGTAACAAATATACTATTTGCTGTCATTCACAGGGAGAAGATCTCTATGTTGTTGTGCTAGGTATGTATTTATATTCCTTTTCTTGGTAAGAGGGAAAAATAAATCATGAAGTAGCTAAATCAGGAATTGACTTTTGACAAACTAGTGGCATGTCAAATAATTTTTGATCTACTTTTACAATTGGTTAGTGTTGGTTAGCATCTTTTATGTTTTTTTTTCTTTGTCCTTTTTCCCTTTTCCCTCCTTTTTCTCACACCCCTCACGTCCTATTGTGGAAGTGGAAGACATTTTGCTTGTTCTATAAGATGCAGGTTGCATTCTTTGATTCAGCATTCTATTGAAGACATGAATTATCTTATGAATTTTAACTGCTATTGCCGAACATCCAGCATGTTTAGCACCAGTTCTTGTTTACTTGTGCTTTTTAAGCTGCTAAAAACTGCTTGTTGAGAAAAGGTTGTTCTGAAATTAATGGAATGTTCTCAATTTTAACAATATCGATAAAGCAAAAAAGAAGTTCCAAATGCCTGCAAGGTTGAATTTCTAGTATAGCATTGTCATTTAGAGAAGGAAAAAAAACTGAATTGCAAATGGAAAAGCAACTAAGAATACTTGAACTGAACTTTTGGCCAAGGAAAAGCTGAAAACAGCTCAGCGTAAGTATGAAAGGACCGTTGTAGATTTTAAACATTACTAGCACAATAGCCATGCCAACTTATGCATGTCCGTTCTGCTTTATTACACTACATATGTTAAACTGCAAATTCACATATTTGATGGAAAGTTTATGTTCAGAATGTACCAGCTACCAAGTTTCCTTCAATCGATTTCTTTGAACTATACGTACTATGACATTTCTTTCTACAGGTGAGCTTCAGGAGGTGTATTGTGGGAGGCGATCTGGATGGATTTAGCAGCAATCAGCTGCTGAGAAATGACAAGTAGAAGAATCCTGAATCCGCCATCCCTGAACCAGAAGTAGCTGGAGCACTATGCATTCCTAGTTCTGGTGCTCTAGATGCTGAATGAAAGAAGTATGGTAATGTGCACATAAATCAAAATGGTTCTTGAGTCTGCCTTCTCTGATGCCTTTTGGCTTTGATTTAAGGGCATGGTTCCGTAGCAAACGTGACGGTTTAGGGGACTACTGTTTCAGTGGTGTTTTGTGATCAGTCACTTTGTGCATTTATTGCCAAACGTTAGGTCAGTCTTCAATCCATCTGTTTCAGTGGTATTATGGGAGCAGCCACTTTGTGCATTTATTGCCAAAGGTTAGGTCTGTCTCCTATCCATACCCCCAATTATTGGGGAATTAATGGGTTATGTTATTGTTGTTGTAGTTTTTTTTTTTTTAAGAAAGAGATCGTAGGAGTATCGATCCAGTATCAGAGAGAGTCTCTGGAGTGTAATTGATTCCCGTAGATCTCACAATATTATTGAAAAATAGAATGAAAAAACACGAGGCAATAGTTGGTGGAGACAAATCCACTTCATACAAAAGTTGGGCTAAGAAAAATGAATATAAGCAATACCAAGTCTATCTAACATAGTCCTCTAGCTTCCTCAGGTAGATCCGAAAAGGTGAGAAAATGTCCCGAGTTGTCACAATCCAATTTTGCTAACCAATCCGCCACTTTGTTTGCTTCCCTGTAGATATGAGATGTTTCCCTTGAGTCCAATATACGTCTTGTTCGATTGAAGAGGCCATCTAGTTGCCAGGAGGATAGAGAACCTCGTGGGAGAACTTTGACAAAAAAGTCCAAGTCACATTGTACCACCATATCATGGAGACCGAGAGAAGTAGCTAATTCGAGCCCAGCAAGCAAAGCTTCTAATTCAGCCACAGAGTTGGAGAGATTCGAGCCAATAAATTGAGAAAACCAGCAATGAACACTTCCGAACCATATCTAAGATCCCACCTGCTCCTGCTTGTCCCGGATTTCCCGTGAAGTTCCATCTGCGTTAAGAATAATCCGAGACTGGAAGGAGGGTTGCTTCCAACACAGATTGAACTGAGCAACATACTGCCAAGAGGGCTGCCGAAAACCCTCGAATAATTTATCCATTCCAGAAGCCTTCAAATAGGGTCGATGAAAGCGGCCAAACGAAATTTACATTGATGCTAATCGAGTAAATGCTCCTTCACACCAGGCTAGATCGAGGCCTCAGCAGTTGATAGAAGTACCACACTTTTATTCTTTCGTTGAGGTACTTCTTGTTCTGAAGTTATTGTTCCTTGTGTTTTTTGTTTTGCTTCCTTTTACTGTTTTTGTCTATTCTTTTGAACTTGCAATTAATTAGTTTCTTCTTCTGCATAATGTCATCTTATTGTTTCTTGTCCTCCCTTAAGGTAAAGTTTGTAGATTCACACCAAATTTTTTGTATTGGTGGTTTGGACAGAAGTTGTAAGAAAAGCTTCGGCCGTCAGCAATCAAGGTCACGTTGTGCACTATGCTTCGATATTCTCATCAAGCTTATTATGGACCAGTTTTTCGTTGTTTTATTTTTCCATTGGCCTGTCCATTCTTGTTCACATGCCAAACTTGTAATTCCAGCGACTCCCAGTATTTGTAAGACTCCAAGGGGAAAACAAAGTCTCCCAGTATCTGTTTTGAGTAGGGGAAAAAAGTAATGGTCTTCCTCTCTTCATGCAACCTTCCGTCTCAGTTTTCTGATATGAGGTTTCCACCAACCTTATGATCATAACTTTTTATTCTCTGTCACTCTTTTTTTCGTGTTATGCGGTTTAAATTTATTATTATTTTTTTTCATTTTGCAGGATCATAGTGGAATAGAATCTTCAGTTGACCAAGTTCCGTATGGATGCTTAGAAGATAAAATACTTAGAGCAGTTGGCACTAATTTAAGGGATGCTTAGGTCATTGAGAATCACCTGAAGGCCAGAAACTTCACGATCTTCGGAGATGTAATTCACGAAAAGAACAAGCTCCAAGAATGACCAGAAGCAATTTCACACTCTCAGAGACATTCAAACTCTAATAATGTAAATTCTACAAATCTGCACGTTAGAGATGAGTATGCTTCTCTTACCCTCTTATACGCCGCTTTTATTTTAGAGCTTATGTAATGCTCATTTTGTTGAATGTTGAAGCTGATTGGTAATTAATATATATTAGCAAATCTGTCCGTCTTTTTTGGGCTCAAGGATGAATCTAGTTTTCCTATATTTATTCACTATGGTTCTTTGCAATTAAGGGGTTTAATGGGAAGTGGTTGGCTATTGATTTCAATTAACTAGCTATTGCGTTTTGCTTGATTAGAACAACATTATAACAGTTTTTTTTTGTTCCTTTTCATGACTCATTGCCTTGCAAATAGATTGTTGTTACCTTAAACTGTATCCAAGTGCATGTGATGCTACCTTACCCTTGAACCCCATGATCAAGAACGTGATCTAGATGTATTGTTTTTTCTGTTCTAAATGCCCACTATAGAGGATCCTACTTGCTAGGAGCTTGAAGAACATACATTAGCAACTATATTAATTCTTGCCATATAAATATAATATTGGTTTACTTTTCTGGTTTGTAGCCTCACGAACTTTTCTGAATCCAAATATTCATAATCGCAGAAGAGATCCTTGTGGCCAGAAGAAATAATTCTTATTCAGGCCCAAGAAGCGTTTAGTATCTTTTGGTATTTTTCCACGATTCTAATTGAATTTGCTTAACTTGATCCCAATTTGGCTAGGGAAAGTTAGGGTCCAAGTAAATCAAAGAGAAACTTTTGTTACTGGCACATCATGGATTCATGGTAATGGAATGCATACAGTTAATCAAAACTGCTAGCCTTCAATGATCTATTGCTATTTTTATGCCCCCTGAAGTAGTTCAAGGTTATTAAGTGACTCTCAAAAGTAAAGTTTCTATACTAACATAGCCTTCTATTGGGGGATTGCATTGGACTGACCATGGTTTGGCATAAAGGGCAAATTTTGGACAAACATTTTTGTCCAGGACGAAAGTCCCACTTCCGTTCTCCCCCAGGGCAGAAGTGGCACTTCCGTCCTCCCTTGGCAGTAGTTTGGTAAAAAATACTTAGTTTTTTTTAATCCAATTCCAGAACGGAAGTGGCAATTTCGTTCTAGCCTGGTAGAAGCTTTGTGCAGAGTCACTTTGAGTTTTGTTTTTTTCCTACAAATTTTTCAATTGGTATTTTTCAACAAAAAATATGACTATAACATAATATTAACCAAAAAATGTGTAAAACAATTACTTGGACAAAAGAAAAGTTGCTTTATTAATAAAAACGAACGATGTAAAAAACAAATCGTATGTAACATTAATTAAACAAATAAAAGAAAAGAAACTAAATGTAATGTCCTATCTAGGTGTGTATCTAACGGTCGTTTTTGAGTTCTTCCGTAGATAGTAGTGTGACTATCTCTGGTTCGCAGGGCACACTACCATGCTCCGTTTTGATGACTTGAGCACCTTCGGGGTCGATATGTATCGGCTCCTCAGGTGAATCTAACTGGAGAAGTGGAGTTTGCTACAGCGTTTGCGTCGGGTCCAGGCCTAGGCTGTACGAGGACGTCGCACCAAAAAAGAATTCCGCCTGTCCCGATGAAGGGGGACCCGCGCCAGTATGCACCCCATTTGACTACCCGGAGAAACACTGTAGTTGCTCGGAAATTGGTATTCAAATCGGGAGGGTATATCATCCTGAGTATGTGTCTGTGTCTGATCTGTCGGCGGTGGAGACGCCCCCGTATCGCTGCGGTGCCTAGTGCGCCATATCGCCTCATGAAACTCCTGAGTAGCCTGACGACTCCGACGAGCACCCGACCTCCCACGTTGAGCCCTACCTTCAACAGGCTGCATCAGTTGTGTAACCGGTTGCTCAATGACAGTTTCTGCTATGTCGGCAGCGCGCGGTTTGCAAGCAACTGTCTTCCCAGCCGCATCGAAGGCATCTTTGAGGGCTTTGGTAGCCCAGGCGATGAGAGTTTTGTACTGACTCACATTTCTAGTCGCAGACTTCTCGAATTTAGCCAGTATCATTCTATTGGACTCCGTCTGTAACATTAATATTAAAATTAGTATATTCAAAATAGCAAGATTTATGTTAACAACAAAACTTACCAAAATATCTTCTGCTATTGCGTTGGGTTGATAATCCATAGGGAGTGGCCTGGGATCCTTATTTCTCGGGTTCGTAAGACGGTGAACGGTAATATTATTGTACCAATCCATGTACTCGCGGGTTGGTACAATAACATTACCTAAAGCGGGAACACCGTCCACGAGTGTATTGAAGCGCTCGGCCCATAACTCTATGTATTTGCTGTGCACGTTTTCCCAATTCCTTGTTGGGACGGTCTTCATTGTGTGGACGTCCTCGCCCTCGACAATACCGTGCGTCCCTGCCGGTATTGGTACCACTCGCTGGAATCCAAATTGCCTCATAACCCTATCAGGCAGGTGGTACTCCACTACATCGAAGCAAATGAGTGGCGTTCGGGCACGCACGGTTAACAGGAAGTCTTAATTTCGAGCCACTCGCTCTGCAATTACCGCATCAGGGTACAGTCTCCACATAAACTGTAAAATAAAATCAAGTTAATGTAAAATAATTTATTTAATTAAAAATAAATAAATGACGAGAATATCGAAATAAACTTTCCCCTTCTGTCTCAGTGATCAAATCTAGCTGATCACGAAACACCAACAATTGGTGACTCGACGTGTTGCAGAAAGTCTGTGCTCTATTCCATCTTACCCCGAAAGGAGTACCATCAACGGGGATCTCATCTGTAATCTCGCCTCGGTTCTCCGGACGGAGACAAGAAAAGTGCTCCCACGCCCACAACTGGTTAAAACAAATAGTATCGATTATTAAATATTCAAATTACATATTAAACATAAAAGTTTATAGAATTTAGACAAACCTGAATGAGCAAACAACAACCGGTCATGTCCTTCGAAACAGCCATGCAGGAGATGCACATTTGGCGGTACAAATACGCAAGGACACCGCTAGCCCACGAAGTCGTATCATGCTCCAGATAAGTGATGTTGAGGAGATAACGCATGTTCGCTCGGGACCCCGACTTATCGGGAAAAAGAAAACTACCCCATCAAAATGAATATCAATGCCCTAGCCCTCTGTTCTATCGCCAAATCAGTAGCATCATGTCCTAGAGGCTGACTAATGTGGGCATAAACTTCAAATAGCTGAATAACGTGGGCATAAACTTCAAACAGCTAAAGAGTGTTTCCCCTAATTCACGTCAGGGCGGGTTGGAATCCTAACAGATTGAACACAGTAGCAGCCCACTGAGTATTGGACAAATTGTAATCCGCACCCCACGACACCACGTGTCCCCTAGTAGGTAGGCTAAGAAGACATCCTACGTCCTCTAGAGTGATGGTCGCCTCACCGCTACGTAAGTGAAATGTATGGGTCTCTGGGCGCCATCTCTCGACTAAGGAAGTCACTAGAGCGTGATCTACCTTGATATGTCCCATCATACAACATCTTCAAAAACCTAATTGGTCTATTAGGTTAATTAAGGTAGAGTTTGTTTCTCTGTTATACGCGGCATAAAACTAACATTCGCTTCTAATACATTTTAAAGGGGTGTTTAGTAACTCCTCACCGTGCCATATTCCTAACGATCTATGGTATGTCTATTTGGTTAAAACACTCCTATCAAGAGAAGTAGGTTGAAGATGAGCAGGTATAGACATCTATAAAAAAACAATAGACATAGATTTTATTAGAAAAAACACATGTTATATCTATCACCAAAATTAACATAAATTCTATAAAATAAAATAAATTTAAGAAAAAATTAACATCAATTTAAGATAATTACAAAAATTCACCAAAATCACAAATGCCCTAAATTCACAATTTACCAAATTTCCAAATTCTCTAAATTCACCAAATTACTCTAAATTACAAAATTCACAATTATTTATAAACTAATTCCTCCATATTTAACAACTTCACCAAATTCACCAAATTCCAATTAAACAAATATTCACAATAATTTATATTTAAATTTCCCCAAAAAAAAAAAGTTTATACCTTTCAAATTGAAAGAGAGGGCAAGGGGTGGTGATTATTGGTGACGGCGGCGGGGGCGGGCGGGAGGAGAGAGTTTTGTTTACTTGGTTTTTTTTTATCAAACGCGAGAGAGAGAGAGAGAGAGAGAGAGAGAGAGAGAGAGAGAGAGAGAGAGGAAAAGGGGCTGGGGTGTTATTTAGGGCAAGGAGAGGATGGAAGTGCCACTTCCGTTCTGGACAAAAATGTTTGTCCAAAAAAAAAACTGTCATGGTTTGCCATTTATGCCAAACCATGATCAGTCCAATGCAATCCCCCTCGTATGTTCTCTATGCTTGATGTGCTGGCTTTTGCAGTCCACATGACTGCAAAGGGCTCAATTTACTACAAACAAATGAATGCCTCTGTTTCCGTTAGCATCAATGGCGGATTTAGGGGATCCCCCCTCACCAAAAAAAAATCTTGTGAGGTTTATGTAACTCGCCCCACCAGCCTCTAGGTTCTAGATTTGCCCAGCACTCATTGTCTCTAACCATCATATAATGTCAATTATACAAATCTGCATGTTTCTACAACCTTAAACTGTGATGTTGAATTCGTAGTTCCTTTTTTGATCTTTGCTTTATAGCTTCAATTTGCACCTTCGCCACACTGTTTTCAGCCTTCAGACTCAGACATTCTGACTGAATATTCCGGAATTCTGCCCAATCTCCATTGTTGCTAAACTGTAGTGATGACATTTCAGATGGAAAGAACATTTCAGATGCTCTCAGCTGCACTGTTTCTTCATGTAGTTGACCTTTAATAATCATTGCTTCTTGCTCGGCTACCAGTTTTCCAACTTGTGAAGGAAGATCATCATTTCCTCTGCAAAGGATTATAATGAACTTATTACGTAACAAGAGTACTCCCCCAGTGCGACGCTTGAGTTCATAAGCCATTTTCTCATTGCCCATGTTTGGAATGCCCCATTTGATAACAATTCTTGTAAAATGAAATTTCTCCCACAGTTCAAGATGATTGCAGCTAAGCTCTGAGATTTCCTATTCTTACCTAGCAAAAAATGAGTTGGTAATGAGTGAGCAAGATTCCTCAAGTATGTGAGTTCATCGTCTCTCAACTTTGATCTAAAACGAGGAGGACAGAGCCTAACTGAAGGTTGAAATTCTGGAACCATTTCAGGAAGTAAGTCACCATCCACTGGCAAAGGCCTTTTCCACCACCAATCAACAGATCGAGTTCCTAAACCGTCCAACCATCTATCAGCTCCCTTATCATAAAGTGACTTATTTAAAATCGAACTTTCCTTCGTGATATCTGTTCCCCTCATAATGTCAGCTGCATCACATTGATTTGAGTTTTCCTGAGAGCTGATCCCTGTATCCTCAGAACCATAACTGAAGGAAGAATTTTTGTTGCCACCAACAAGCTTATTCTGAATTCTAGAAGACGCGCTTGTAGCTATCAGCTCATTTTCCCCTCTATACAAATTCTCCACCAATTCTCTTGCTCTTTCCATATTTCTAGATAATGGAAGATCAAATTTTAGCAAAGCAAGTGCATGCTCCTTCCAAATCAAGTTCATCTAATCATGATATTCAATCCACCTTTTCACCTTAAAATACAAATTACCAGCTAAACCATCAGCAACAAATCTTCTTGATGATTTTTTTGCATAATCTGGGTCTAGCTCAATAGCTTTCATTGGGTGATGATAATCGAATTTCAATTCCTCATATGTGAACAAGCCATTTACTATAATTGAACCATCATCAGAGCAGCTTCCAATGTATTCTCCTTCACTGTCAAAGAAAAGGTCATTTACAGCAGCAATATTAGTAGAGAATTCCTTTACAAGAAAAAATTTCAAATGTTTCTTAGGACATATGTGACTAAGCTTGAGTTCATCCCCCTTTAACGTACTCAGTTTCTTATCTCTTCTCCTATGGTACATGGCTAGACTTTGTTTATTCTCTATCACATGTTTTTCCATTTTTTCACTAATCCACACTTGTTTCGCGATTGCAAGATCACAATAATGTTCTTCCTCTACTAGCAGCTCCTTGTAACCAGTTCCCTCTGTGACTTGGACAGATTTGATGCCAAGTTCATAACTAGAGAGCCTTTTGAAATATTCTTTCAACAATCTCTTTGAATCGTACTCTCTGATTCCCTTTCTAGTCATTTCTTCACAACCTTCAGCATGATCTTTTGTTTTCAAATGAGCAGAAGCTTTGTCTTCGACATCACTTTGGTATCCTTCAACTATATCCTTTTCTATGTTCCTCTTTGACTTGACAACTTCAGAGCCTTTGTTACTTTCCTCTAATTGAATCTCATTCTCAATCATAGAATCAGAAATTTCATTTAAATTATCCTCTCGATCAATGTTTCTACCCAAATCACAAATTGCAAACTCTTTCACCATGCTAACAGATTCCTTTACTGTTTCCCCAATTAAATCATTAACTAGTTTCTCCTTGCACAGATAATAATGAAATCTTTCACAGAAAGCTGCTATATATTTTCCCCAGGTGTCACCATCATGTTCCCAAAAAAAAAAACATCTAGACCAAGTATAGGCTCTACTTCTAAAATCCGAATTCAATCCATCAATAAATTTATCCACAAAACTCTTTAATTCTAAACTTGACCTAGCTCTCACTACTGAATTTCTCCAATTCTCAAATCGGCTAATGTAATCCGATAGTGAGGAGAAGGTATGAAAAGGGGAATTACTTTCTATTATCTTCATTAGTTGGGCAACACAATCCGTGAGAAGGAAGCTCACATTCTCCATAGATTGATTCCTAGAAATGGTCATTTCCCCACGGCTGCTAGGATAGAACTGCTCTGATACCATTTGTTATGTCCCTCACTCTTAGACACACACAAACTCTACTAATTATAAGAAACCAAAAGCAGTCAACCAAGGTCCCATAACATCAGCATAAGATAGATAGATATATTGATCTCAAACACTTCAAAATAGCAAGATTACAGCAACTGATTAATTTACTACTACTTCAGCTAACAGAGCAAGAATGAGTTCAGTTTCAGGAGCCTTCATCATCACCATAGATCACGTCCTTTCCCATTTCACACACACAAGCTAACAGATCAAACAACCAACAAACTGGAGCAAAATAGACTTACTATTAATAAGGCTTCAAGCCATCAGTTTCATAATAACTCCCAAAACGAACTGATTCAAGCTAAGCTACTGATCCCTTAACATAGATATATTAGAATACAATTAATGTTAACTAGTTCATAGAATAAAGGGAAAGCAAACCCTGTAGCCACTCTTCAATGCAAGCAACTCCAATGAACTTCACCAAAAGGCAATAGAGGGGGGAATGGTTTCGCAGCCAGGATGGGCTCTGATGGAACAATGATAGACAAACAAACTTGTACTAGCTGCAATCTCCGTTCCAGACTATTGTAAGCAATAATCTGAAAAGGCAAGGCAACCAGCAAGTCAGCAACAAGAATAGGTATTAGAATAGCTCAAGGAAATCAAGGATGATTTTGAATTAGAACCAGAAATGGGGGAAATAGATGAGAGTTCAAGATTGAACTGAGGGGGATAAGAACTTACAAGGAAAGGAAGAAGGTCGCAGCCATTTTAGGTATCAATTTCTGGACCCCTTCTTCTTCACTGCAACTTTATATTTATAGCTAGGGCTCGGTTCTCAAATTCGATCCTATCCCTCCAACTCAGCCCTTCTGTCATTGAGCAAGGAATCAACAGTAATCCTTGAATATTCTTCAGCAGCAAATCACAAAGCAACAAGTGGAAAGTGCTAAAGGTTGTTGCTTCTTCTGTACTTCGAGCAAGGACAAGCCCAGGCCAATGAAAGAGAAGACTCACGACGACACCGTTTGATGTGTTGAATAGCCATAAGTAGGACGATGTCGTTTTGGGATTTTATTTTTCCCCAATTAAATAAAGCCCTAATTTCCCCAAATTGATTTTCCCTCCTCTTTGAAATATGAAAACTTAAACTTCTTCTTCTCTCACATACCAGTCATGACAGATTGCTAGTTTTTTTTTTTAATCAACAGTTTGGACTTGGTTGTAATACACTGGCAACGCTCTATTTTTATGCGGCGGGTTAGGTGTTGAGATTTTTGTTCTTTATCTGATTATCATCTCCAGTAATGGGAATATGGACAAAATTGTTCAGGTTTATATTAATCATCTTGTCAATACTAAATACAACTTTCTATGGCTTTGATAACATTGAAGCTGCCCATTGGTTGTGAATAGTGATGAATCTATGGCTCTATTTTGTACTTACTCGAACTCTGACTTCGATGCACAATTCGATTCGCTAAACAAATTTGCATCTCGAAGGGAAAGAGAGATAAGATTAGCAGAGGGAGAAGATTGGTGAGAGAGAGAGATGATAGGATAGTAGACCAAGAGGGATAGATTGTAATTTGAGTAAAAAATGCTCTGGCAATATCACCGGACTTTTACAATTACCATAATCTATAGTATGGAGGGATGACAATGGACCCAATTGAATCGGAGGTCCAACCTGTTCTGTCCCCGACACAGTTGGGGTGGGGATTCTCCACTTTAAGCCGGTGGTGGGGATGAATTTTGCATCCGCTATCGGGGACGGGGTCGGACATGAGCAGTGGCGGAGCCAGAAATTAAAAAGGGGGTGGGGGGGGAACTAAAATTCGCTCACGATGTAAGTCGATATATTTGAGGTATGAGGATATATTTTTATTAGAAATCTGGATTTAAATTATATTTATCTTCGAAATGAGACAAAATTAAGAAAGAAAATTGACAAAAAAAAATTTAAAAAATGAAGAAAAACAGGCTAGTTTATAGAGGCTAGAAATAGCATGAGAAAGTTATAAAAAAATATTATTTCATTAAATGTATGTATATTTTTAGAGAAAATTTTATAATTAAATGATACTACTATTGGAAGTTCAAATGGTTTTTTTCTTTCTATTTTATATATGTTTTTATATAAAATACTTCTTCCGTCCTAAATTAAATAAACACATTTGACTAGCGCAGAAAAAATAAGAAGAGTAGTTTGACCATGAAGAAGTTATCTTAGTATCCATTAATTAATGAAATTAATGGTAGAATTCATATGTTAGTTAAAATTTGCCTCTCTTAAATATATAATGTTAGTTATGATAGTTTTGAGAGAAAATACATTCATTCTAAAAAATGAACAATCATTTTAAAATAAATTAAATTAAAAAATAGATATTTAATTTGGGATGAAATGATTACTAAATTAAATATACATTTTTTATCATAAAGAACTGTAAGTATTTGAGCAATTTTGTATCGATAAAAAAATAATAAGTACTCTATTATCAATTTTTATGTATTAAAATGTTATATAAAAGTGCGTATGAGAATACACACTAGTACTAATTTTTTACAAGAGAGATGATAAATCCGGTCCCACCCTAGCCCGCCTGGGCCATTCGCGTCTGTCTCGCCTTACTAAATACAAATAGAAAAATACATGAAATATCTAAAAATACAAAAAAAAAAAAATGGTTCAAATTGGAAAGATACCATAGTTTGTAGTTTGAGAATGAAGTTAATGAGACCGTGAGTTCGATATTGTCTGGACACCGATATTTTTTTTTAAGATAAAGTCAGAGAAGGAATGCAAAATATTTTATACATTGATGTCATTATTTTTAGGTTGTGTTTGTGTGTGTTTTAAAACATATTTAAACAAAATTAAGAAAAAGGGAACAATCTAAATATAGACACTGAATATATTGGCAATAAAAGCGATTAATCAAAATTTTCACCGTGGATATATTTCGGTACATGGAAAAACATTCGTATAATTTAGATACTGTTGTAAATAAATGAATGATCAGGCCTAACCCATAGAGTGGGAGGTCCATAGGTTCATGAATCAAAAGTTTTTACTTCTATAAATAGAGGCCATTGGTTTATATGATTATAGATCTAATTCCTTATTCTCTCCCAAATTCTTCTTCCCTCTCTATATTATAACACGTTATCAGCACGATTCTCTATCTTTGTATATGGTACAATTCTTAATTTGTATTCGATACAAAGTCTTGAGATATGTAATGATTTTTTTTTATTTTTTTTATTTTTTATATTTGACATGATTCACGAATTGCTTAATTCGAAGTAAGGTATGATTTAATAATAGTTTGAAACAAAAAGAAAAGGGATCGTCTGTAAGCATTTGGTAATAGTTCTGAAATGAAAGAAAAGGGATCATCTGCAAGCAAGGGTATTTACGTTGTCATACTTTTGATACCACATTGTGAATTGAAATCAATTTGGAATCTGTGATTCAATGCTATTAATATCATATTGATACTGACGGTGCACAATTTTTCACTTTGATTATGTATTACGTAATTTTACATATTATTGCATATGTAATTATATACTCCCTCCATTCCTAAATATAAGACTCTTTAGACAATTTTAGAAAATTAAGGAACTTGTCTTTTTCACCAAAAGTTCCAATATTACCTCCCTCTCTCACTTCTATAGAATAAGAAGAAAGGAAAAAATAAGGATGGCAAAGGCGGCAAATAAAAGAAATGTTAAGGGTATAATTGGAATAAATTGTTGACAACTAATAAAAGAACCTTAAACGACAATTAATTTGGATACCTATATATGTCCTAAACGACAATTAAATGGGAATGGAGGGAGTACTATTTATCCGTTTTATAAACATATGCAAGATCTATTTTTTTTTACAGACTATCATCAACTCTTGTTCAAATTGTTCGGTAATATGTTGGCTATATTAACCTTTATATATATGGATGGAAATTATTTTATTTATATTTTTTTTATTGATTCAAATAAATTGATTTAATAAAATATAATATAATTTCTATTTTATTTATTATAATACCAATATTCTTGAAGAATATTGAACTAATACTCCTGAAGTAATAATAGTGTTAGTTAGTTTTGAAGAACATCATCTAATATTCCTAAAGAATATTATTTGTCATAAATAATATTAATTATTCTTGAAGAATATTATAATCATAAATGATTTGTTTATTCCTGAAGAACATTATTGTTATACATTAATTATTTATTCTTGAAGAGTTAATTATAATTTAAAATATTCCTGAAGAATATCGAAATATTGTTCCTGAAGTAACAATTATTTATTCGTAAATTTTTCTTATGCTCCCGATGTAGCATTTTGTCTTGAAAAATTGGTCATGTTAATACAATCTCTGAAGGAATATATGTCGCGGTGATATAATTTATTATTTGTTTGTAGGTTTACACATGACCGATATAACCAAATTATTTTTAATTACGACCACGAGAAGATGGTTGTATCAAATCATGTAGACAAATTACGACCACTAGAAGATGGTTGTCACATCAAATAATTTTGTAATTGGTTAAAGATTTTAATTGAATTCTACAAACTATTATATGACCACTAGAAGATGGTTGTATCGAATTGTAGAGATAAATATATAACCACCAGAAGATGGTTTATAAGATTATTATTAAATAAACCACTAGAAGTTGTATAATAAAACAAATTATTATTGTTTGTTCGTAACCACCAGGAGATGTTGTAAAATAATACAAATTGTGCTTAACCACCAGAAGATGGTTACTTTATTATTTTGGTAAACTCTTATTATTATTGTTAATATAAATTCTTATGCGGTAAGTCTTGGAGACTCATTAACAATAAAACTCTAAAAGTTTTATTTTTTTTAAATTCTAAAAAGAAAGGTAGAACACAAGAAGATGTTTTTTTTACCAAAAGTCTGAATTATGACTAAAACATCACAAAACAATGATATGGTTTTAAAATTGGTTTTTTTTTCCGCTCCTACAGTAGCACTAGATAAAGAAGATTATTGATATCATGTTTCATTGAGACGGAAACAAAAGATGGGTTATTAATAAAATATAAGAGAATCCTAATCAATTAATGGTATATCATTCCCTGAAGCGAATGTGGCTAAAATTTCATTGTCGGTAAGAAAGACAATTTGATTATACCATTATTGTAGAAGTAATACTCCTTTATGTTGAAATCAGAATGAATGCTTATCACTTGAAGTGATAAAAAGGAAAATTCATAGTATCTTATTTTATATTTTGATAAATACTTATTTAATAATTGTAGAGATGTATTAGAAATTTTGGACTGTAATTATATTTCAATTGTTTTGTATTTTATTTCAGATTTTATTTAGTTTTTTAAAGATTAATATACTATTAAAAAAAGGCACCAGAAGAGTTTGCATATTGAAAAGTTCCAGCATAACTAATTTAGTAATAACTCTAGACGAGTTAGTTCATCAAGAAATTTGAAACAACGCTTCCTTTATAATAGTTCATGAAGAACTATAACTATTCGAACTAGTAGATGAAAAGCTCCGAAAGAGCTAAAGGATTAAAAGCAGTTTCAATACTTTTAGTTGAAAGTACAATTGTACACGATATTAATAATATTGTATAATTCTAGTAGGAATAGTCGATTAAAAGCTCCTGGAGAGTTGGTTGATTGAAGACTCTTGAAGAGATTTGTATAATCGATTATCTATAATTATTAATAGTGGACAAATGCATTTTGAATAATTGCTATCATTATTAGCAAATAAATTTGCATGGAAGAGATTATTGTTTATCTCTTGTAAATTATATTGCACCAGAAGTGTTTGCATTGAGATGCATTATTGATTAAGCATGAATCTTACTTAGTTAAAGAAATATATTAGTTGGTATGACTGATTAGGCCATCTCAGATCATTAAAAAATACGAAATTCGTGAAAATATTTTTATGGATCCAGAAGTTTCCTAAAATATTATTTGTATTTAACTACATATTTTCAAAACAATTATATTTGTTTTAGAAATATAAATATTGAGAATGAATATATTTTTGGGATGAATATTTTTTTCGGTGCATCGAAATATGTATATTCTTAATTCACAATTTGAAGTTTGCGATTTTCTCAATAAATTAATGAGCTCATATCTTTAGATTCTCCCATAAATATAATTTGTCTCAAATGTACTGGTGATATTATATGTCATCTAGAATAAAAGTTGAATATCCCGAAGAATATGTTCATATAATAAATGATCCATGCAGAATCATAAATTGTTTTGAATTTATTTATATTTTGCTAACTATTAATTTCTTAGTTTTCCTCTTTTTATTTGGTTTTTATTGCTGCAAACAACAAGATTTCCACCTCAAAATAAAATGTGCGCTCATTCTCCACCACAAGGTGTTGAGATTGGTACTCAAAAGAGGATAAATTATATGTTGGGTATCAATTCTGTTGATTGGTATATATGTTGTTGCAACATAAAAAAGAGGAAATATATAGCCGAACGAACTATTTCTATTCGTGTCTCTGGTTGATCCTCAAATAAATGAGTTTTGAACCAGAAGTTCAAAAGACGAATATTTTGAAATATTTTATAACCAAAATTCGGCTAGAAAAAACTCCATGATATTTAATGTCCCTGAAGGACAAGCTATCCATAATATTTGAGACATTGAAATGTGGTAGCATTATGAGTTCCAATAATACAATTGCTCGCAAATGGAGTAAATATTTATAGATGGTCAAGTCGAGAAGATTAAAATTCTAGAATAATTCTTCCAAACATGAATATTATATCATTTCCAGAAGAAATTCAGGTGCCTGAAAATTTGTGAGAATTATGAGATCTCAAATGTTTGGAAATTGATGGAACTATTTACATAAAATTGTGCAAAAGTCGACATTATTTATGCGCGCAATAGAATGAGGATCTTTAATATAAAGTCTGCAGACTGAAAAAATTGAAAAATTGAAAGTTTAGGGATGATTGGTCAAAATAGACCATTGAGTTCACCTCAAATTGTGAAAAGCATGTACGAAATTTTCAATACAATTGAAGTGCAAATGTATTCGTTACATGTATTATACACCAGAAGTGTAATCTTAGAAAGATATTCATTTAGAATAACGAACAAATAAATTACATTGAGGGTTGATGCAAGTGTATTTGAGTAGCGCACAAACACTTGATATATACACAATGTTGCAATTTAGTAACAACATTTATAGAAATTTTTTTGGAAGACTTGATATGCCATAAGTATATAACTAATTCTTCCTGAAGAATATAAACATCAAGACTAATGGAATAAGTTATCCACATCAGAGGGAGAGAGCAATAAATGATGTGGATTTAACAAACTTGGAGTTCAATAGAGAAAAGTTGCAAATTAACTAGTTAATATTTTGCTAACTCCAAAAGAGTTGCAAATTTATAGATTACAAGTTCGAGGGACACCTGATGTGTGATTGAACACTTATTTTCTAAGATATAACTAATTGCAATTTTGAAAGGTTGATCTTGAAGATCTATATGCATTGGTCCAATGATGTTAAAAATGGAAGTAATTTGACATAAGATTAATGTACTCTTTTTCCTTCACTAGACGTATTTGTTCCCACATGGTTTTTCTTTTTCCTAGTAAGGTTTTAACAAGGCATATTCTTCATGTTATGTATATATAAGCAAAAGTGACGACATCAATGTTCAACAGATTCACTCAAGGGATAATGTACATGATTATTTATCGAAGCGTTGCCAACATCAACATTCAAAAAGTTGATACATCATATTGGAATACGTCATCTTAAAGACATTCAATGATCAGGGGAAGTAGTCGTACTCTTTTTCCTTCGTTCAGGTTTTGTCCCACTGAGTTTTCCTGACAAGGTTTTAACGAGGCGACAATTAAATATTCCAACATCAATTGTTTTCATTTTCTTAGTTTGGTTTAATTTTTCCCACTGGATTTTTTCCAAATAAGCTTTTGTGAGACAATTGTTGTATAAATTAGTCATTCAAGGGGGAATGTTGTAAATAAATGAATGACCAAGCTCAACCCAGAGAGTGGGAGGCTCATAGGCCCATGAACCAAAAGTTTTCCCCATGAACCAAAAGTTTTTACCTCTATAAATAGAGGTCTTTGATTCATATGATTATAGATCTAATTCCTTCTTCTCTCCCAAGTTCTTCTTCCCTCTCTATATTATAACAGATACAAGGTTTTAATGTATTTTCTTTGTAACACTCCTAAGATTTGGCTCTCCGTTCTTATTATTCACACTTCATTATTTTTGCACTTGGTTTATCTCTTAATTGGCGAAAATGACCTCCCTCTATTCTCACTATAAACCACTCAAAAATATTATTTTTAAACAGGGAGGCTTTAAATATAGCGAAAATCATATATATCTTTTTTTTGCTGAATAAAAATCATATATATCTTAGAAGCAAGAAAAGACAAAAATAAAAAGATCCTCTTAGAAATAATGACTAGTCAGAGATGCACGCGAGACGAGATGCAGACTTATATTGTATCTTAAAAAAATTAAAATAAAAATAATTATGTAAAAAAATAATGCTGTAAGGAACCAAAACTTCTTATCTAATTAAAAATGACCCCTTACATCATGGGACCCAATGCAGAAAGGACAAGATTCCCCCTCCCTCGGCTAGGAATCCTCTATCGGCTAGAAATTCTCTGTCCCCATACAGTATTCTTTCACTCTTCTACCAATAAAAAATGACGTGTATTAAAATTTTAATTAAAAAATTATAATCTAAAAGAAATAGTAAAACCTCATAGGGAAAAAAATATATACAAGTGATAAATATCTATTCGCGAGGAGAGAAAACGGGACAGATGATTTTTTGCCCCCTCCTGCCCTTTTTTGATGAAAAAAAGGACAAGAATTTAATATAAAAAAACGGTCTTTCGCTCAAATTCAAACACTTGGATTACAGTCACGGTGATAGTCACATATTTGTATCCAAAAATCAGAGAATCTGAACGTGTGTTAATTTTTTTAAATAAAAATTATAACTTAAAAAAATAGTAAAATTAGTAGAGAAAATTGCATACATGACAGTCATCTATTAATGAGACAAAGGAAGAAACATAAATTCTGGTCAAAAGATTTTCCCCCGAAAATGGAAACTTTTTTACGAAATACACAGTCAATTACGTAATATATGTCGCTTATGACAGAAATTAAGTTAGTTTTTAAGTTAAAATATCAATATTACTCTTTTATATCTTATTAGGTGAATGGTATTTTGAGTCAAATAAAAGTATAATTTAAAATAAAAATATGAGAGAATAAAAAACTACTTAAAATGACTTGCATAATAAATTTTTTAGATCTATTTAGAATTACTTATATTTTAATTATGTAAGAAGAAAAATAAGGGGTGATTGGACTTTGTGTCTTCTAGAGACAAGAATATTGAAACATGAGAAGGAAAAAGAATAACAAAAAGAAGAAGACAAATTGGATTAGCTTTGTAATTTCAGGTATAATCCTTCTTCTTGGTTCCCACGAATCGAATATATCTGTTAAGAGTATATATTATTTGGTTTTTTCCATTTTCTTCTTGTTTGGATATGTGACGTTTTGATAGTCTAATTTTATTTTTCGTTGGATGCATTTCTAAATATATTACTGATTTTTTTAGGATAAGGTTAAAAATATATTCTTAAGCAGGCTAGTCTAAGTCAAAGAGGCCGCAGTCCAATGGGGCAAGTCTCGACTCGTGACCGAGAGGTCCCGAGTTCGACACCCTCCCTATACATGAGGCAAGCTTAAAATGTCTCTTTTTCTAGGGTTATCTCCTCCTCCCAGCCGGGCTTCGGAAAAAAAAACAGGCTAGTCTAATGTTCTGACTCAGTGGACGTTGGAGCATTCTTACCGTCTAATAATCGCAAGTCCAAATCTTATTATAATCTCCTTTTCTGATTCAAATACAAAACAAATTAAATTATAGTCATTTGTAATTATAATAATTGTGATTTAAAAAAAAATTGTGTAATCAGAATGTGTTTAAATATTCAATATGTCATTAGCCTATATAATTTTGTATTACCTTACATATTCTTTGAACTATTCAATTTAACTATGTCATTGCCAAAAGAAATTAACTTAATTTGTAAAATGAGTGTACTTTTATATTACCAGTCACCTCTCCTACAAAAAGTAGTTGTGGGTTAAAGAAAATTAGCACGTTCTCTTTACAATTTAACCAGCCCTGCTCTGTACAGGGCCAAGGTGCCATACAGAACCGTATCTCTCATTTTATGGGGCCCCAAAATTTTAAAACAAATCACTTAACATATTAAAAAAAATAATACTATATCTCTCCACTCAAAATTTTGGCCCCAATAAAAATTACTTAACATATTAAAAAAACAAATTCATTATATCTTCACTCAAAATTCTGGGCCTCTCACTTTATGGGCACCAAGTTTTTAAAAAAAATGCACTTAACATATGTAAAAAAAATCAGTATATCTCCACTCGATATTATGATTGTTCACACTCTTGAAACTTGAGTCTTTGACATTTTTTTTTTATAATTTATAATTTTTAAAAAAAATTGAGGGGCCTAACTTTGTTAATTAGTACATGACCTCAATATTGTTTGAGACAGGCCTGAATTTAACTACCGACTTTATATTTTTTCAATGTTGTTTAATAAATATCTCTTGAAATAAATAGTAATTCAGTTCTACTGATAAAAGATGGAAATTTTATGATTTTGTGATAAATATTTTTCTACCAAGTAGATGGAAAGTGTTCTATGTAGTTTTATTTAATTATAAAAACAGTATGCATATGCATTTCAAATGAAACGTCATATCTATTATCGAAAGTGCTCAATAGAAGGAAAGGAAAAGAAAAACTAAAATTTTATTATGACATCAATGACACATACAAGATGTAGTAACAGTGGGGGATTCGTGTAGAGATGGAGCCAACAAATAAATTAAAAAATTTCTATAAAAAATTCGGCGTTTCTAAAAATGTTGGAGGGATGAAGCATCCATAGTTTTTGGACGGATTTAGTTAGTAAATGTATTGTTTTTTGACGGATTTCTCAAAAACAAATTCATATTATGTGTGAGATAAGTAAATTTTTAAAAGAAATCGATTGTAACTCACCCGACAGTTAATAGAATTGAATCACAACGTTATTGTCTTCTGTGTTTAGTTATTGTTTCTAGCGAGATCACTAATTTACTAACTCAATCGCATAAACCTAATCATTATGCATAAATATATAATTAAAAATAAATAATTTTTTTCCCCAATGAGTTCATGTGATCCCACTGGCTATAAAGTGCATCCGTCACTGTATGCCATAAAAGAAGAAGGATAACAACAACCATTTTATTATTATTACACCTAAGTTGGATAAGACTATTATTTTTGGATCAAATTACAACTAGCTCGTAGTAAACAATTGTTGAAGAAAAATTAGCAGAAGAGACAATATTTTCCTTTATTGTAGGTAAGGGGGAATCTTGTAGTTCAATCCAACTAATCTTTGACTTTAATCTTCCTTCATAATCTTTTTAATATGATTATTTTTTCTGGTGAAACAACCCTAACTTTCTCTTAGTTTATGCTATCTGCAAAGAATCAGAATAACATTATGTTTGTTTCTACCACATATTCTTAAATTTACAATCCAAATACTAAGTATATATGTTAGGAATATTATTCATGGGGTATTATATTATATTATATTATCTAGCAAGGAACAAGAATGAGGAATTTAGGGACTTGTTACACACATACTGAAATGGAATACGAGGTCAAGAATATAAATATAATTTTTATAGAGTTGTTGATGTCAGAAAAAATAAATTACAGTAATTGAAATGACAAAGGAATACAGTGGAAACAAAAACAAAACTGAGATTCACAATTTTTTTAAAACATATTCGACTCCTCTCGAATTAGTGTTGGAGATTTGAATGATGTATGTCTCTCAGGATACAATGGAAACACAAAGTTTGGTTTACACTAAACATCTACACTGACGAAGTAGAACTTGGACTGTTGATAAACACCAAAAGAAACAAAAAATGCAGAGAATTTTCGGAGTGTAAGGAATCATTGAAAAAAAAACCCCTTTATTTATAGGCTGGCTGGAGAGAGCAGTTACAGATTACGAATTTAAACAGAATAAATTCGACTGTTACAAATGCAAAAATCATATCATAATGAATTCGACTGTTATACGGCCTATTTGTTACAAATGCACTGATTTGTGCCGAATAAATATGGCGGTTACAAAACCTTCATCTATAACTCTCTGATTGAAAAAAATAATTTGAAGCAGTAGCAAAAATGTGGGTGATCAAGCCCGCGGTTTTTGATCCGACATTCGTGTGCACAGGTCGCGCCCGCATACAAGTTCTACGTATTTTGGTTTCGACGAGCTTTGGATTCGCACCCCCACGCGGGTGCGCACGAGGTTAGAACATGGGGCATAGTCTAGCCAATGTAATTTAAACCTATGTAAACCACTTTTACATATAAAGTGATTCTCACTTCCATATGCAACTCATGTGGGATAAACTCCCACTAGCTTAACTTCCATTTTCCAACCATTTGAGAAACTATTTTCTCATTCAAATTAGAGCTTCATTTCCAACAGTTGACACCCGAAAAATCTCGATTGGCCGAGACCAGTTAAAAAACAAACAAAATTGCCCAGCCAATGATCAATATGGGTGCCAATAAGAAACAGTCAGACCGAGAATTATGGAACAATTAAGGTCAAAAGGCCAGAAGTAGTTAGGAGATAGGAGCTCGGAGCGGCCAAAGAATACTGTTGGCCGAGATAGATAAACAAAACTCATAGTCATCCTAGATTATCTTTAACGACTGATTTGACCCAGTCTCGAGCCTTATGCACTATATAACTGCCAAGATCATCACGGGGGAAATTGTGATTCCGCTAGCATAATTGTAAAGCAAGAATGGATAGCTGGATATGCCGAAAAATGAGGAAACGTGCAAGTACCACTAACCAAAGCAAGGGGACCTTGCACACATTCTCCATCACGGCCATGGAATGACGGATATGCCCACTTCACCAAATCATGGTCGGAATGAGAATAATTCAAGACAAGAACCCTTTTCACAAACGGCTATAAATAGAAGAGCAAAATCACCATCATAAACAATCAAAATCCCTTTTATCTTCATTTATACAGTCTTTATGCGCTTTTCTTAAAGCTTTCTGCACTTAGATTAATGTAGTTTAACTTAACTATTTGGAATATGCTAGGCTTTATGCGTGATGACAGTTGTCCATTAACACATACTTCGATTATAATCCAATCCTTAGACTAGGTGCTCTGCGTGATGACATTTCCCAATAAAATTATTAACTTGACTCCGAATAGAAATTATAAATGTGAATACAAGTTCCGGTCAGCTAAGTTTTTTAGTTGGACACTTAGTCGAGTATTTTGTGGCAACAAGAATATATTAAAAAGTATTAAGAATTACGAGATTAATTGCTTCATGTCAAATAGTTAACACAGGCGGTAATTAAGGAACTTAATACAAAATTATGGTTGCTAATTATTTGAGTTTCGGACTATCTATCAAAACATGGCTTCAAAAAAACCCTGGATTCTTTTGATCAATTACTTGGTAGCTTGGTTATTGATCTACTAGACTTAAAGAGAAGCAATGGAAAACTGTAATATTTGACACGCATGACTTGTATTTTGGTACATATATACAATGGAAATACAGTCAAAAGACGGTGATGATAATTTTTTATTACACTTTTCTATTACATTCTTTGCTGAACAAATAGCCATTTTGGTCACCACTTTTTCATTTTTCACTTTTTAAATTTTTTTCATCATCAATGTTTTTACGAGCTGCATTTTTCATCATTCCGTCAAGTAATTAAGTAAATTTCGTCCAATTTTATGACGTGGCCTAACGAGCTTGGACTCCCTCTCTCCTACAAGGACTAAATAGGAAAGAAATATTCTTCTTCTTCTTCTTCTCTTCCTCAAGCTTTTTTTCTTCAAGAAAGAAATAAAATATCAAGCATTTCACTGTATAATGAAGCTTGATTGAATCCACAAACAACACATAACAAAACCCAACTAAGAAATCTCATTGATGAACGGGGAAAAAAATTGACCTTGGCCTTTGAAGTATCAAGAACTTCAAGAATACATCTTCAACAATGCATTTCTTCCTCCCAAACATATAAATACCAAATTAAATATAAATGGGTTACAGTAAAAAATTCAAAGATTTACAAACAACATAGAATCTTTTGAAGAGAGAATGTGAAAAAATCATCCCACTTGATTTTTTCTTCAGTTTTTGCTTATTTCAATATTCCCTTTCACTTTCTCCTCTAGAAATTTCCTCCAAACAAAAGAAGAGTTGATGAATCTGGAATTTGACTCAAATATGTGTCTTTGTAGTTAGTATAAGATTATTTGGAATTAGAATTGATGAAATTGCTTATCCTCCTCCATTGTTACTTTGGATTTGATAGAGAAGAAGATTTGAGGAAGAAGAAGATTGAGAAGAAGAAAAATATTTCTTTCCCATTTTGCCCTTATAGTAGAGAGAAAGTTCAACTATACCATTTGGTTGAGGAGTCTCAACACAACTCTTTTGGTGAATTATGCCATTTGAGGCAAAGAAAGATGGCATGATAAATTCAGAACCATTTTCAGATATATAGAAGAAGAAAATTGATTTTTAGCATAAGCTACAAATTTCTCAACCAAAGATTTAACCTCTGACTTATGTTGCATGAAAAAGGTCCAAGTGAACCTGCTAAAGTCATCAACAATTGTTAGAAAGTATTGCTGATTATGTACTGACTTGTGCTTAAAAGGTCCCCACATATCCACGTGAACAAGATCAAAGGGCTTTAGAGAAACATAATCACTCAATGGAAAAGAAAGCTTTTTCATTTTGGCTATATGACATATATTGCATACATGTTTGTTAGGCAGTGTTATGGAATGATGCTTGTTCTTGAGCAATTTCATTCTCTGCACAAACATATGTCTTAATCTAAAATGCCATAACTAACTAGGATCGAGAGTAGAATGAGTAATACAAGATACACAAGAGGTAGCTTTATTGTCAGAAGTACAGTAAATGACTTAATTAGTTGCTTTAGAATGACAATGAGCAACTTTATTTAGATGTAAAATAGGACCAATGTCCAGAATGTAGAGAACTTTGTACTTTTCAGATTTCCCAGTCATCTTTATAAGTGCAAGGTCCTGAAAGTAGCACAAATCACCATGAAATGAAATCAGGGTGTTAGGATTGGAAGTATTGATTTTACTGAGTGATAAGAGGTTAAATCTAAAGTCAAGCACATATAGGACATTATGAAGAACAAGATTTTGATTAATAACAACAGATCCTGTGTATAAAGCTTGTAAAAAATGACCATTGGGTAAAAGAATGTAAGCATTGTCAAGAGGCTTATTGGATTTAAAGTGAGACAAAGTAGCACATATATGATCTGAAGCTCCTGAATCTACAATCTATTTATTAATGAAAAAACTATAATCTTTACCACCATTTCCAGTAGAATGTGCAAAACTGGTTGCCAAAGCAGTGGCAGTTCCTTCACTTCATTTTTCTGTCTTTCCTTGCCTTTGTGCATTCTGCAAAAGTGTCATAAGTTGCTCACAAAAGTTAGAAGGTAAAGTGATACCAGGATCTATGATGTTGGCCTGTGTGTTGCAAACTGTTCCATTGTATCAATTTCCACTTGATTTACTGCTCCTACTTTGGTTTTTCCTTTGATGTTGGTTGGAAATCCATGTTTCGGTAACATCTATCAATAGTGTGTCCAGTTTTCCCACAATAACTACATTGAAATCTTTTGTTTCCCGTCCTTTGGCTGTTAAATGCAGCATTGCTGTTGTATGACTTCTTGAAATCATTTGATTTTGATCCAGAATCCGCAAAGTTTCCTTGTCCAGTAAAGTTTTCAGCCTGATTAATTAACATTGTTTTATGTTCTATTGTAGGCATTTCCTCTTCTGAGGCAATACTGATTTTACACACAGTTGCTAGCACAGGACATTCCAATGTTTGTCTTAGATTAACTCCTTTATGAAGTTGCATTTCATGTTTCTTAGCTAGATTAAACGCTTGTTTAATCTTAGGTATATGAGTCATCAACATGATTTGAGACCTAACTTGAGTGTAGTCCTCATTCAGTCCTTTTGCAAATCTAATAATATTCTCTTCATCATTTTTTTTTGCATAATAGCATATCCTCCACAACTACAGTGAGTAGGACATGAGCCTGTAGGAATAGGCCTTAACATTTGCATTTCATCCCAAAGGATCTTCATCTTAGTAAAGTACATTGTAACAGAGGAAGTACCTTGTCTTAAATTGCCTATTTCATCCAGTACCTTACTCAACCTGTATGAATCACCATCACTGAAAATTTTCAGCCAAATCATTCCATATCTCAAAAGTAGTATTGTACCCAAGTACACTCAGCTTGATGGTAGGAGATAAGGAATTCAGGATCCTCGACATCACCATGTTGTTGCATCGTTTTCAACTTTCATGCATCAACATATGTGCCTTGAGATAGAATAGATCCATCCACAAACTGCAATTTATTCTTTGAAATCAAAGTCATTTTCATACCTCTTTTCCAATTCTGATAATTGAAATCATCAAGTAGAGGCAAAACCAATACTTGTGAAGACTTTTTAGTAGGTGAAAGATAATAAGGATTTGTGACTGTAATTACTGGATGCATTTGATTATTATTAGCCATTAATGAAATCAATTTGATCAAATATCAATTGATCATAATAATTCCTAATACTGCAATGTTAATTTGCAGGTTCAGAAAGAAGAATCAACCAAAACAAACAGATGCCATGAACAAGGAGCAGGATCAACTAGGATCAAGATCCTAGTGCTCTGATACCATGAAGAAAACTTCAATTCAAGATTGGAAGTTGAAGAGACACACAACAACAGATCGAGAACAGATCAATAGATTGTGCATTGCACAGTACAACCCCACTTTTTATGACCAAGCATCACTCACCGAGTCTTATTAGTACTCCCTCCATTCCCTATTAATTGTCGTTTAGGAGATATCTAGGTATCCAAATTAATTGTCGTTTAAGGTTATTTTATTAGTTGTCAACAATTTATTCCAATTATACCCTCAACATTTTCCTTTCTTTATGACAAAGAAGTGAGAGAGAGGGAGGGTGGGGGATAATATTGGAAGTTTAGGTAAAAATGACAACTTCCTTCATTTTCTCAAATTGTCTAAAGAGTCTTATAATTAGGAATGGAGGGAGTAATAATTTAGAACTCCCAAAGAGGGAAACCTTTTCTAGGAAACGTGCAATACATTATGACCCACTTAACTCTCACATATTAATAGATATAAGTACCGCTTTTATAAGTGTGGGCCAAAATTAATTTTTTGTTAAAGGAAACTAAGATTGTGCATTGCACAGTACAACCCCAATTTTGAAGATGTAAAAGATTCTTTTATTCTTTTTAATTTTTTTTGCAAAACATATATACAGTAATTTAAATCTCAAATAAAATCAAGAATTTATATTCATTTTACCAAAATATGCAAGAGATTCTATGTTAAAAGAATACGCCACAAGAAATGAAGCACTATGGTTTAGAAGCTAAAACTAAATCATCATAGTATAAAGGGTTAGGAAGCTACATAGCAAGAGAGAGTTGGAAGAAGGTTACCGCAAATTAATAATTTTTTTTCCAGACAATGTAGTTTAATTGATGATGGTTTTTGGAACTTTGCCATATGTCAATATTATGATATTATGGTAGTAGGAATCTATTTGCCCTCAGCTATTACATCATGGTATTTTCTTAGTATGCAAAATACAAAAAAAATTTTGTTATGTACCCGGTCCATATGAAGGATTGATGGTACAAAAGGGCAAAAAATCCTCTGTTCCCGTTTCTGTCCCCATCCCTATCCCCAGCCAATCACAATTCACCCTTTGTATATATAATTAGAAAAAATGTTTATATAATAAATTCTGATTGATTTGGGACAGGGATGGAGACAGGAATGGGGATAGAGGATTTTCACCCATACAAAAGTATGCAATACAAAAAGGATTGATATTCTTGTTACACTATTCTTACATGTTCTCCATAAACAATGTTCTTTAGAGTTGAAATTTGGGTATCATGACAATAACTGCATCCATGTCTTATATGGGATTCGAGATCAGATTTGATTCTTTCAAACAGCATTTTTTGTGCAAGAGTATTCAACATAAAATGACATTTTATCTTTTAGTTATGTTTTAATCTTCATAGAATCCGTCCCCGCCGTCTAAAACTCTAAATACTCTAAAAACCTGAATATTCGTATATTTTCTCATTTATCATGTAGTATAGTACTTACTGTAATCTTTCCATTCCTTAACATAAAATTTTCATTACATATTTGAAAAATTAAAAAATAAGATAATTTGTTTAGTTAAAATACAAATATTAATCTCTTAAATATGAATTGTATGCCACTAATGCTATTTAAAAGAGTAATATTCATATTTTGATTACAAAAATATTTTAATTACTTGTTTTCTTAATTTTCGCAATATGTAATGTAAGTCTTATATTAAGGAATGGAGGCAGTCATGTTTATAGTTTCCGGGAAGGATTCTCTGCAGCTAAAAGAAACTATGAACCCTAATAGGAGAGTGATACGTAACAGAAACTTCAAAATTGATATTTATCGTAATCTTAAATGTGTATTCGACAAAGAAAGAGGATTTCTATTGAAGATGATCACTATGTTTTTAAATACACCACTTTCTACATATTAAAAGAAATCATAATCCTTGTGCATCTGGCCATTTTTGCATAGATTTTGAAGATGAAAATAAGTGATTTATTATTTTTATTATTATTATATCCTTAAAAAGTTTCACTATTTAACATAATAGAAAGTGAGAGAATTAATCATTCCTTTCACAATATAAGGCTTTGTGGCCATTCTATCATTCTATATATTATGTTATGTTAGTAGAATTAGTTAAGGGTACGATATGAAAAATATTTCTCATTTTCCTCTTATGTAGTCTATACAAAAATTATTTAAAAGGACTTATATTGTAAAAAAAAAAAAAATGAGTATATTGATTCAGAAAAGAATATAATTTTTTTAAAAGAAAAAACATTTTGATAAGAGGTAAAAGGGTAAAAGATCTTATACAAAATACGAAAACGTGGCAACAAGGGAGGACCTACATGCTCCTTGGACCCCCTTTTTTGAAAATTTATTTAATATATATCGTATAAAAGTTTTCATTTTAGCTAGGATAAAATTGTTAAATTATATTAAGTTTTTATTTAAATACATACATCGCATAATCCTTTAATTTTTTTTTTTTCTTTTAAGAAAACAAGTTATGATGTCCAAACTAGAAGTAAACATTTTATTAACAAAACGAAAAAAATATTAGGAATAGTAATAAACAAACAATTCTTTTTAAAAATGGTTAGCTTTTTTGGAGTTTTATTAAGTGCTGTAAATTTGGTGAATTTCGTCATTTAAACCATAGGCTTATAGATTAAAATTCGAGTGCTTATGTAATATATCAAGAATTTATGATTCCAACATTGATAACTTAAAAGGAAAAACAGATCGGTCATGAGGCTAGTAATTTGTTTTAGAGAAAGAGACGGGTAGTTGGACTTTGGAAAAAAAATCTTCTCTTGCCTTCCTGTCCTATTCACTATACCGCTAATAGATGATTGTTATGTGTTGACTTTTTTTAAATGTTCAATAATTTTTTTGAGTTAATAACTATTTATAGCACTAAACTATTTACGAATTTCTCTTTATAGTACTAAACTATTTTTTTTATCTAAATATGTCACTCAACTATTTACGTTTATCAAAAAATATACAACCATCCATTATTTGGGTGTTTTTCGACCAGCGATGTCACGTGAGTTGCTTTAGAACAAAGGCGAAAAGGAAAAGAAATATTGGAAACGTCGGGCCATAACTGCTTAATTTGACAGACCCATTTGCCCCTGCAACAACAAATTAAGCCGTTATCGCCCGACGTTTCCAAGATTTCTTTTCCTTTTCGACGTTGTTCATGTTCCGAAGCAACTCACGTGACATCGCTGGTCGAAAAACACCCAAAAAATGGGTGGTTGTATATTTTTTGATAAACGTAAATAGTTGAGTGACATATTTAGATAAAAAAATAGTTTAGTACTATAAAGAGAAATTCGTAAATAGTTTAGTGCTATAAATAGTTATTAACTCTAATTTCTTTTAAGTTATACATCTTTTATTAAAAAAATTGACACATGTAAAATTCTTATTGATGAAATAGAGAATGAAACACATAATACAATATAGGATCCTTACCGTAACCTAACAACTTAAAGGAAAAAAATAAGTCACTCCTAGGGTTGAGTCATGTATCCACCCTTACCGTCAGTGGCGATCCAGAATCTGAAAGTAGTGGGATCACTCGCCGATTCACCTAATTTGTGAGGTCACTTATGAACCTATATGTAAATGGAGTAAGAATATATCATATTTACTAAAAATATTATTTTTAACAGGGCATGTGACCCCGATGTCGGGACATTACTTACACTACTTAATTAGTAATTTTCTATGGATAATTCTGATATGGACCAGGGCCATAGGTAGGGACCTCAGTCCACTCAGCATGAATCAGCCACGTCGCCTTCCTCCCAAAAAAAAATCGATTCATGATTAAAATACAAAAAAGATTGTTCTGATATGGATAAAGTTAAAAGTAAAAAAATTGTACAAATTTGTCACATCACTATAAAATGAGGAGAGAGACAATTTTTTACTTTTAATCATAGTCCATATCGTAACAATCTTTTTCTGATTTTAACCCCATGAATCGAAATTTTTGGGAGGAGGCGACGTGCCAATTCGAGCCTAGTGGGACCAGGGACTCTACCTGCTACTCTCATCCATATCAGAATTTTCCATTTTCTATCCATAGAATTTTCATGCAGGCTTTGCCGACATAAGTGAATATTTTTTTGATGATGATTTGCGAAATTGATAATGCATAAACAATGTAAATATCGAAATACTTGTTAGCAGATACCCTTATTTCTGCCTGTCCTTTTGCAGTTTTGCATAATTTATTTTGTCCCCATAAACTACAATGGTGATCAGTGACGAAGGAAAAAAATTTAGGTTAGGGGTGAAAAACTGTAACGGTATGTCGCATAAAATGTTGGAAGCAAATTTGATCAAATATTTCAAACCACATATACAATTTACTATATCTAATTAAATTTTTAAAAATTCCAGCCCGCCCCTATCTTCATCGTCACTGATAGTGATGAACCTTCCAATATTCCCAAACAAAAAACAAGAGGATATTCTGTTTTTTTTTGTTCTTTATTTTTGGCCAACCAGTAAAATGATTTCAAACATCTACGTTTTCTGAGGGAGAAAATCCTCTGTTCCCTTTCCCTGTCCCAACACTAGAAATATGCAACATGTCTCACTTAAAGAATAAGAGGTAGGAGGAGAGAGAAATTAGGAGCATGATGCAATGTAGGAGATGGTTGTGTTATGAATAACTAGACATGTGACACATTTTTAGTAGTGGGACAGGGAAGGAGATAGGATTTCGGGACATACGATTTTATGCCGTTTCCTAATGTTTTATAATTGCATACACGCGGCTAAGTTTTTCCCGCATTTTAGCTCAGGTCATTTGGACATATTTCTGGTTTGAAAATTCTTTTCTCGAAATTGTAAAGGTAAATTTTATAAAATAAAATATAGAACTCAAAAGTAATAATTTTTCCTAATTAGAGATTGTTTGAGGGAGTGTATCCAAATGCTATCTAAATATCAAAACGTCGTTTTAGTAATGTTTAAAAAAGTGTCCAACTCAAATTTCAAGGAGGAATGGTTTAGAATTACCCCTCGACTATAGGGGTGTCAACGGGTTCAAGCCGGCCCGAACTCGACTCGCATAACTCGAACAAATATAAGTGTGAGCTTATGTGAGCTGAGTTTGAGCTCAATATTCAAGCTCGAATTTTATGTGAGGCGAACGTAAGTTTGAACCTCGCTCATCCCGATTAAATCTCGCACCCGAATAACAATAATATATATGTTGAAACTTCTATTTCTTTTGTTTTAGTTTATGTAAGTCTTTTTGTCTACGTTGTATGTGAGTTCTTTAACATTTGACATTGCTATGTATTTATCTTTGATTATCTTTTTATTAATTTATCTTACTTGAATTAAGTATCATTGTATTATGTATATTTATATTCTTGTCAGAATTTAGTCTCATGACTCATTATATTATACTATTCTTACTACAAGAATTTGTTATTTAGCTAATATTAAGGAGGTGCAATTGTTGGATTCGGGGTTGTGTAAGGAACGAGATTTTGTATAGTCGGGGGCAGAATCGGAATTTCAGATACATGAAGATGGTAGCCTTCGGTTTCGTGGCAGACTGTGTGTACCTTCGGATTTCAGGCTGAAATCGGAGGATCTTCAAGAAGCTCACAATTCTAGATTCGGTGCACCCCGGGGGGTATTGAAAATGTGTAAGGAGATGAAAGGTAAATTTTGGTGGAAAGGTATGAAGCGGAACATAGTCGAGTTTGTGGCTAAGTGTCTCGTTTGTCAACAAGTAAAGGCGGAACATCAAAGACCCGCCGGCTTGCTTAAACCTCTTGAGATTCCCGTGTGGAAGTGTGAACATATAACTATGGACTTTGTAGTCAGGTTGCCTAAGGAAAAAATCGGGAATAATACTATTTGGGTGATTGTGGACCGACTCACGAAATCCGCTCATTTCATACCGATGAAGATCATAACGACTATGGATACCTCGGTTCAGCTTTATATGGATGAAATTGTTTGTCTCCACAGGGTACTAGTTAGTATTGTGTTGAACCGAGACACACGGTTTGTATCTCTATTTTGGAAGAGTTTTAGTGAGGCTATGGAGATGAAGTACTGCTTATCATCCTCAAACATATGGGCAGTATGAGAGGACAATTTATACTTTGGAAGATATGCTACGAGCTTGTATTTTGGACTTCAAGGGTAGTTGGGTATACCATTTGACGTTGGTTGAGTTTGCCTACAACAATAGGCATCACCTAGCATCGGGATGACATCATATGAAGCTTTGTAGGGAAGGAATTGTAGATTACCAATTTGTTTGGGACGATATCGAGGAAAATGGTAACGGGTCCGGAATTGGTGCAAGTAACTATGAAAAATGTACCGTTGATTCGGGAACGGATTAAGGCAGCACAAGATAGGCAGAAAAGTTGGGCTGACAGTAAGCGAAGACAGATGAATTTTGAGGTTGGGGATAAGGTGTATATTTGGGTTCGCCAACGAAGAGAGTTATGAGGTTCGGGAAGAGCGAGAAGTTAAGCACGAGGTATATTGGTCCTTATGAGATGTGGGAGAAGATTGATGATTTGTCTTACCGTTTGAGTTTGCCGCTAACACTATCACGGATATACAATGTATTCCACGTGTCACAATTGAGGCGGTATATGCCTGGTCCAAGTTACGTGTTGGAATCGGAACCGTTGGGAGTTCGGGAAGATTTGCCTTATGTGGAGGTACCATTTCGGATAGTGGATATGAAGGACCAAGTTTTGAGGCGAAGAAATATACCGTATGTGAAGACATAGTGGTCTAATCATTCAAAACGGGAAGTCATTTGAAATTGGAGGAAGAAGCTCGGTTGAAGTACCCTCACTTGTTAGATAACCAAGGTTAGTAAGTTTTGGGGACGAAACGTTTTTAAGGGGGAATGATGTAATACCCGAGACTTTTTACCTATGTGATTTACTTGTTTAATTATTTTATTGCATGATTTTATGTATTATAAATTGATCACATGAATTATATGCTAAGTGTTATGTGCTAGGTGATTATTTAATGTGTTATATATCGAAGGCATGGTAGCCCAGTGGGTAACATCCATTGCCTGTGACCGAGAGGTCCAGGTTCGATACCCACCTCACACAAGGGGAATGATTTAATTGTCATTTCTTTGGGTTCCCTTGTGTGGGTCTTATACTCCCCTCACGGGGCACCCGCTCAACGAGACTTCTATGACACTCGCTCAACGGGACTTCTACTACTCCCCTCACGGGGCACCCGCTCAACGGGACTTCTACTAATCCCCTCACGGGGCACCCGCTCAACGGGCTTCTACTACTCCTCCTCTGGTGAGGTCTTATAATAAATAATTGTAATAAACTAGACCATACTTATAAATAGTCTAGTTTTTGAAAAAAAAAAATGTGTTATATGCGCTCTTTTGTGTTTTGGGTGTGTGAGGGCAATATGTGAAGTGTGAGGGACCTATTGTGCAATTAATTGGGACTTTGATTGTGGGTGCTAGCTAGCGTAGAATTCCAGCAGTTTGGGAGTTACAAAAAGTTAGGAGAAAAAAGAAAATAAAGAAAAGAGAGGGAGAATTTATGGGCAGAACTTTGAGAGACCAATCGGGTAGTTAAACGGTGTCCGTTTTGAATGATCCACATATCGATTCGAAGGTATTCGAAATACCTACGCATGAGCGCAAACGGAACTCAATTCGGAGTTCGGAGCGAGAAGTTATAGTAGATTTCGGGATTTGTGCATATTTTCGTGTATTTTGCTTTCGTAACAGGTACAAATCATACACCTCTGTAATTTCTGAAATAAATCTCAATAAATCAGTCATTTGTACGTTGATTATAAGCACAAACTGGTTTTACACGATTTAGTGCATAAATTAGATGAAGTTTTGGTGTATTTGGATATTATGTGGTGGATCGTCATAATGTCGTGAATTGTGTGGTTAAATTGATTAATTGTACTCGTTATTATCGTTCTTGGATTGCCTTTACTGTATTCCTATTTGTTAATTGATATTTGACAATCATACTTGGCGTAGTTACTTATCTATTGGATTTACTCGTTAGTCGTCGGTCTTAATTGGTGGTTGAGCCTTGGTGTCTATTTGGTTTGGTCGCCCGAGTCGTCGCCCGTATTTGAGCTCTTGTCTAGGAACAATTGATTAGCAGGATTCTTTCGACCTATTAACGTGAATTGTGAAGATCCCGGGTGATCTTGTGAAATGTGAACTTCTTGGGCCTTAACTCGATGTGGATATCATTGGGTCTTTAATGATTTTGTGGAGTCAATGGTGATGGATGATGATAAAATGTAAGAATGGATCCATAAACCTTGGGCCCGTCGTTCAGGGAATTGTACCGAACCCATGTGTTGTACTTCTTGGGCCGTCCTAGTTTGGACTATAACTAGGACCGTTACAGTTATTGTTCGTTAGGCGTGAATAAATGATTAAGCTCGAATTGTGGGAAGTCGTGTCATAGCGGTAGCTATGTTCGTAGTATCTAAACAATGTGGATGATCGTGTGTACCGTATGGGCAAAGTATGGTGTTTGTCGTGCATTCAAGAGTGTACGTATTTAGTTATGAAGAATATGGTTATTTAGCTTAATTGTTGTTCTTATTTGTTGTTTTAGTAGGGTCTTATTTGTTATGTGTTTAGAGTAAAAAAACAGTATTTTTGGGGGCTGGGATTGGGAAAGTGCAGAAATGCACTTTTCCTTTGTTAATTTACACTGTTTTTTGTCCTGGCTGAATCTCGATCGACTGGTGCGGTCGATCAGACCTTCAGTCCATCGACCGACAAAACTACTGGGACAGATCTCGGGCGACGAGCGGAGGATTTCGGTCGATCGGGGTGAGAATCCCCTCAACCGAGGTGGTTGCGGTCGACTGAGCTTGGTCTTCGGGCTGCCGGCCTTTAGGCACAAACCTTCTGTCCTGATCTCGGATGACCTCCGATCGCCGAGACCACGGTCCAGGCCGACCGAAGGGTCAATATGAGTTGTATTGTGTTATGTTTTGTCCGTACTTCGGGATTTGTGTCGTGAGTTCTGTATAGTGTTTTGAAAGTGACGTGTTGTGGTTCTAGGTATGTGTTGTGTCAAAAGCGTGTTTTCAAATGGGTATTTTGGGAAACGGGAAACTATTTTTGTGTCTATATGTTACTTCATCACAGGGGTCGTACGATCCTTACTGTGCCTCGCAGCTAAGTCCTTTCCTTTTCTTATTTTTCAGATTACTTAGAAGTTGACCCTTACTATGGTGATGAGGCTTGGGAACGGGGAATACGAGGAGTGACTTCATAATTTGTTTAGTTACGTAACAATTATTTTCATTTCGGTCAATTTCATTTGAACTCTTAGACTTATTTCAGTCATGTAATACTTAGAACGATTTCATTTCAGTAATTAGACTTCCGCTGTTTAACTCTTATTTTGGATTTAAAGCATAATGAATTTCCTTTTTAGTAACTTTGTTGTGGCCTTTGATGTCTCAATAACCAATGAGACACTACCATGTCATCATTCCGTTTACGGGGTGTGAAAGAAGTCATCTTTTACTAAACAACGTCAGCCCTTTACAACTCATATGTTCTAAGTGCAAGTGTCATAATTTGGTAATGTTCACATCCGATGAAGAAACTGCTAAAATACCCTTTGAGGGTATAGAACCATAAGAGAGGGGGTGAATTAGGTTCTTAAAATCTTTTTAAGTTTTTCTAAAACTTCTTTCGCCTAAGTGTTCACCTTACCAACAAGTATATTGTTTAAGCACATAAGGTGATTCAATTATGATCAAGGCAACGTAGATGACATAAGTGAAGCAATTGTATAAAGCAAGGAAACATGTGATAGTTTCTATCTTAAGAACATATGTTCATATAATCAAATATACAAGTTATAGCAAGTATATGAACAATGAAGTAAAGGAGTAGAGATAGAGAAAACTAACACAAGGATTTATAGTGGTTCGATTCACGAAGAATCTACATCCACTACCTTAGAGCACACCCTAAGGATTTCAACGTCCACTAATGGATACCCATTGCAACCAATACAAGGTGGATTCTACCTTTTACAATTGCCTCAACAAATGAGGACTTTTGCTTCACAAAGAAGACTCCACTCACAAAGAGTGTTTGCTTAACAAAGAGGTCTTGTGCCTACTCTTAGGACTTTCAAAACACTCACCAACAGTAAAGCTCTCTAAGAGCTCACAAAGAACTAGTTCTCAACTAATGAGAAGCTTGGGTAACCTATCTCTTTTGAGGAGATTTACAATTTAGCTCACTACAAAGAAGAAAAAAAAAAAAAAAAAAGAATTCCCTCTTGGAATAGATTTACAATATAAGCTCTAATCACTCTTTGAGAATAGAAGGCTAGATGAAGTTTAAACTCAACACAAATGCTTTGAATGATTTTGCAATTAAGCACAAAAGTGTAAGCTTGTGTTTAGAAAGTGTATATGCCTATGCCTTCTTATGGCTTGATTAGTTATGAAAAATTCAGCTTTGAAAGCATTTTAAAGGGCAAGAATACACTAGCTTTGTTGGTCACAACGACTATAATTTTGGCCTTGAATTGACAGCTCCGGTCGTCCGTTACTAGACAGTAGGACGACATGAGTGCCTTAAATCAAAGGTTAAAGGCCCTCAGTCCATATCTCGGTCGACCGCATAGGAGTGGTAAGGTCTATCGAAGCAAAGGTCGGTCGACCTACCTGAAATCTCGGTCGTCCGGATATGATATAGCCGTTGGAGCATTGGAACATTGAAAACTCGAATAAGGACAAAAACACACTGGTCGGTCGGATCAACATTGTCGGTCGACCAGACAACTCTGGTCTACCGAGGCAAAGCCTAGATCGACTGGAGAACAGTCCCAAAGTGACTTTTACAGTTAGTTGAGTTTCTAATGTTCTCATGCACATGCCTAAGTGTTTTATAGAGATAGAAAACACATTTTAAAGTACTTAGGCATTGACCAACTTGTTTTCAAAAACCTTTTCAAATAAATGAACAAAGTAAAACATGAGGTTTTGAAAACATGCAATGTTGAGCTTTAAACATTATTATATCCTAGTATTCTCAAAGGAAGATTAGTCACAAAGAATATACCTATGTAGACTAGACTAATCTTCTTGGAGGTCTTAAAGTCTTGTAAATGAAATCTTCTAGGAGCTTTGACTTGAAGCTCCTAGAAGATTTCATTTACAAGACTTTAAGACCTCCAAGAAGATTTGTCTAGTCTACATAGGTATATTCTTTGTGACTAATCTTCCTTTCTTGAAGTGATGAAGTCCTATAGCAATCTTGAGTTGTAGTGTATTGGACTTCACACTTCTTCTTGTCAAAGAGCATACCACTTTATTCTTCACTTGGATTGAGTAGCTATTGACTTTGTTGATCTTTCTTCTTCTTAACTTTCCAAGTACTTCCATAGAATGTGGATTAACTTCATTCTAGTGCTATGAAGTCTTGCAAAGTGTAGCTTTATTGTGTGTAATATTCATACCTTGGTTTACACAAGAAGCTAACTTACCATTTTCATCAATGTTGGTGTGAGTTCTAAGGATCCTATCTTTAAGAACATGCTCACACAAACATTAGAACTATCAATGGGTTGTTATCATCAAAATAAGATTAATCACTTTGCCCTTCGGGCTAACAATCTCCCCTTTTTTGATGATTACAAAACATTGATGCAAATGAGAATAATATGCAAAAGATAAAGCTTTAAATCATATAAATATGAATGTATAAGATAAGGGTATTAAGGATCTAGGCAAGTAGATGTTTTGAAAAAATATTCTACTCCCCCTATTTTAAAGAATCCCTTATCTCTCACATTTTGCAAGTTCTAAGCTTTCTCCTTTTGTAAATTACTTCTCTTGGCACATTTGCAACATTAAAACTTCTCCCCCTTTTTGTCAAAATAAAAAAGGGAAATCAAAGCGCCAATATGAAAAGTATTTAGTCCTCATTTTTATTGAAAAATATTTGAAAGTACCCTTTAAAGGAAAGTGAAGGAGGAATAAGGTTTAAATTGTGGAGAAGCTTGATGAATATTAAGATTTCTCCCCCTATTGAAAGGAATTGAAATACCTTTAAAACTATGGAGAATCTTGATGGTCTATTAGATTGATAAAATAAGAACCAAAGAATCAAATCTAAAGACCAAAAATCATTTGAAGAAGGATAATTTTGAAAAAGCTTGGTTGATTTCTAAATACCAAGTGTCCATAATGACACATAAATCAAAAGATGGTCATGTATGGCTCAAAACAAATATCAACCTAAGCTAAAACAAAGGAGATAAGGAATAAACCCTTAAGTACAATCTCCCCGTTTATCAAACATACCATGTTAGCTATTTAAGATGAATAACAAGTTGAAAATTTAGCTAAGCATATTTATACATAAGTTAAGCATATTTATCACAACCAACAGATTTAGAGGAGTGTAAGATGACACTTTGAGTACATTCCTCTAGTAAGTTAATGGTTAGCTAAATGAGTATAACAACTATTAAAACAAGACAAACCAAAAACTCTAATGAGACAACAAAAGATATGAGAATGAAATAGTTATTAAAGGAGAGTATATGTAGAAATACAACATGTAAAACAAATATAACTCCCAAAATAACTTACCCAAGTTGGCTATAGGATATAAAAGATGAAAACAAGCCAAAAAGTGATGTGATGATGTATAATATGAAATTTTGAGCATACACCACATATTTTGAGAGGGGTATGGGATGAAAACATTTGAAACTCCCCCTTAGGTTGTGCCTATATGAATAAAACAACAAAACTTACAAATTTCTGAAGTTGAAGTTCAAATTTTGCTGAAATTTGGCTTTGCCGATCGACCTATCATTTTTCTACTGGTCGACAGGATGAGTTCAGTCGACCTGATACCTCTAGTCTGGTCGACCGGACTTTTTACAGTTTGTAGGAAAACCTGCAATTTCAGTTTAAAACCGAACCAAATATTCATATAAACACATAATAGTCATATGCAATGCCCCAATTACAGTTTATATCCTAAGTCAAGCATCTAGACGATCAACCACATAAAATTCATTCTATTGACTTGAATATAAACAACAAAATAACCCTCAATATGCTATATAGATAAAGTGAAAGCCAAGCATAGCATATATAAACTCCCCCAAAGCATAAGACACTAAGAATAGAGGGGAGGGGGGTTCATATGAGCTTTCATCAAAATGATCAAATCATTAAGCTCATCAACTAAAATATGCTCAAAAAATCAAAATAATTAAAGATCAAAGCATGTTATAAAAGCATCAAGGTGCCCCTTTAAGCAATTCATACAAAGAAATGATAATGTAAAAGCAACAATTTCTAGTCTAAGGGTACACATGAGATGACAAAGGGGAATTACATAACAAGAAATGAAATACAAGGAAATAAAGAAGATAGAGTTTAGAAATTCTCATTAATTTGAAAGATTGCTTCTTGCATTTGAAATCCAAAATACGATTTATGTCTTTATCTTGCTCATTTTGTTCATTCTTTTCTTCTTCCTTGTCTTCAATCTCGATATCAATCTCTTGACCCTCTTTTCCAAAGTCTTCAACCCTCTTCTTACCAAGGTCTTGGTCTTGACTTTCCATACCCAAACCCAAGTCTTCACCATTTTCACCAAAAGTCTCTTCATCATCTTCAACATTAACCACATACTTGGGTTCTTCATCCTTTTTCTCCTCTTCATCTTGAGTTCCATCATTGACATTGATAGAATCTTCATTTGTAGCCTCTTCTTCGTCTTCTTCCATTTCTTCATCTTCATCTTCCTCATTAACTTCCAAAGTTGATTTCTTTGATTTGATGTCTATCTATGCCATCAACCTTGTAATTCATCACATTGAACCTAGTTTTCAAGTCCATAACTTGACCTTTTAAGTCCTTAACCTCACCATCCAAATTTGCCAACTTTTCAAGAATCAATGTCAAGTTGTCATTGATTGGGTTAAGGATGTCATTGCTTGCTTCATTTCTAGGTTGATGAGGTCTCCTATCAATATTTTCTCTTGGAATATCCTCTTAATTTCCTAACTGAGTTTGGATATTCCCTTCTTTATTCATCTAAAAAATAATGTCCTCATATGCATCCCCTTGGCCTTTTTACATTGGCACTTCTTCATTGAATGGTATATTTTGCTCATTTTACCTTTGAATTCCTATTTTCTCTATCTCTCTCCTCAAGGTTTCACAAACCTTAGAGGATTTGTTTTTAGCAACAAAATCGGTCAAGAGTTCTTTATCGGTGCATCTAAAATGGAACGTCCACTTCTTGTTTACCAAAATCATATGCATTTCGTGGAAGAGGCCATCCTTGTACATGTTGTATTTGTCACTTCTTGGAGTGGGAGTTGAAAGCTTGATCTTAAATCTATTGAAGATCACCGTCAATAGACTCACATAAGGCAAGAATTTTGAAGGCTTACTTAGGCTAGAGATCAAATTCTTCATAGCCAAATATGCAAAGCTTGGCTTTCTCATCTCAACTAACCATTGCATGATAGTCATTTGTATGTAGGTTATTGAGTTTTTGTGACCGGAGATGGGGACAACCACATTTGATACCATTTGATGAAGAATATGTCCATATTCATCAAACCAGTTGCTTTCTATTTGGGAAGACTTATTGAAAGGTCCTTCGATATTGAAGTAGAGTTTGAACCTTTCAATGTCCAAAATATCATCCCTTGGAACATTCCCGGAATTATCAAAATAATTAATTGAGTCCAACTCAAATCTAATCCCAAAAATTTCATAAAACATAGCTTCCGAAAAGCCAAATTCCAAGTTTCCAACCCGGGAAGTCCACCAATACATACCATCTTCCTTTAAGCCATCTTCCCTTAAATTTGGCCCAAATTTATAAATGGCTAAAGGATAGATATCTCAATTGTGAGAGAAAATGGGTAACCATCCCATGTCTATGAAGTACTCAACTACTTCTTGTAAGGGTCCATTGTACAATTCACTAGACATGGTATACCCATGAATAATACCTCTCCTATTATCAACTAATGATTCAAACTTAGCTCTAACTACCTCATCATAAAATTTATCATTACATTTCGTAGTTGAATAGGAAGAGGATTCACCTTGATATTGTGAGGGAGGATGAGACATTTGAAAATCATCATCGGTCTCCGTTTCCTCATCGGAGAATGTCAACTTCTTTGATTTTCCTCTCCCTTTAGTATCCATTCTTTTTGTGTTGACCTTGTTTGGAGCGGGTTGATCCGGTTCTCTAATCGTTAGAGGTTGTTCACGAGGTCTTTTGGTAGGGGTTTTCTTCTTTGAATGGGGTTTTCTTGGATTGAGTTTTGGAGGATTTTGAAGGTGGTTTGGAGGTTTGATTTTTCTTCATCTTGTTATGAAATGATGAAATAGGGAAGGAATTGAGTTTTGGAATGAAATGGACTTTGAATTTGAGGATTATAGGTGAAGGGATTTGAGAGAATTTGAGAGAGGGAAAAATTTGGCTTTTGAAATTCTGAACTGAAACCCTTGTTTTATACTGATTTGCGACACTTTCGTCGACCGGAGGTCCTTTCCGGTCACCCGCCCTCATCTAATTAAAATTGAATTTCTTTCTGTCTCGATTTCGATCGACCGAGGGGGGATGTCGGTCGACCGAGGTACCCGGTTACTGAATCTCATTCTGCATAGGTCGACCGGGAGTTTGTTGCGGTCGACCGGGATATATTTCCTTTGGCTGAGGCAATTTGACCATTTCTGCGGTCGACCGTTGCCTTGTCCGGTCGGCCGGTTGGCCCTTGTCTCCTATAAAACAATTAATTTTTGGTACCCATTTTCTTACGGGTCATTGGGGGTTAGCTTTGGGGTTCTTTTCAACCCAAATTGATTTAGCACCTCTTTCAATCTTCTTCTTAATAATGCAACAAGTAGAATGATGACCACATATACCACAATAATAGCACTTAGCAATTAACATAGTGGTGTGTGGTGTTCTAGTACATAGTGGAAAAATATGTGTGTGCTTGTGTTCAAAGAGATTACTAGCAATAGGAGCATAGGGAGAAACAAACACATTACCAATGATGTCTTTAGCACATGTACACTTATTAACATAAGTGGTTAACACATCAAATTTGTGCTTTAAGACATCATGCTCAACAAGTTTAGATTCTACAAAATGCACCTTGTTGAGCAACTCTTGGTTTTCAAGAGACATAGCATTTAGAGATAAAAGCGCATTCTCTTTTTCATTTGATATGATGTGAAAGGAGTTAAGAAGACTATCATATTCTACTTGCATTTTAGATCTTTCATTTAGTGAGTGAGCATGTTCATATTTGGTGATCTTGTTCTTCTTAGCCATTCTATTCATTTGATCATATAAATAAGTTAATAACACATAAGGATCCTCCTCATTAACATAGTCAAGAACAAGGGAACAAATAGATTGTACCTCATTGCCTATAGATTTAGGACTTTGATCTTCATCAACGAGACCAATGAGGCATGGTGTTTGGCCAAGATCTTGACATTTTCCTTCTTGGATGGAGGTTGTCCTTTGATTGCTTATTCTTTTGATCATTGCATTTGTAGCATTAGAAGCAATCTCTTTTGGTTTGTGAAGTCATCGTTGATGTTTTCTTTGTTGTTCTTTTATAAGCTCTTCACAAACTCGTTGCCCTTGGCACATGACTCTTTACTTGGAGTCTTGGCTTTGCTTTGCCATTCCTTGGGGTTCATTTCTTTGAATTGAGAGATATCTCTCTTGGAACCTACAAGGGAAACTTGAGAAACATATGGTACCTCTTGCAAAGGTCCTACATTGTTAGAGCATTTTCTCAAGTGGCAAGTGTGTGCAATAGGATCAACATTAATATTATTACAAGTACAATGATGATTCTCATTAGATGAGAAGTAATAGTAAGAATCATCCATTCTTGTGATGTTGCATATTTTAGATACCCTAGCTAGAGAAACATCAACCGAATGAAGCTCTTGCAATAGGTTATCTTCATGTGAAGGATCACTAATATAACATTATGCAACATCAACAAGTGTACAAGTAATAGCATCAATTTTACTTCTCATACAATTAATAACATCAATAATGAAGTTATGAGAAAGTGAAGTTGATACCGTAGTAACCTTACCAAGTGATGATGATTGTAGATTACCATTGAAGTTTTGATCATCACTTGAAGTAGATCATCTTGGTTCCTTGAATGCATTTGCCATTGAAGGTTGAGGATACCAAGTGCCATGGAGTGTTTGAGATTTCTTCTTTTGAATACATCTCCATCTAAAGTATTCATCCTTCAAGCCACTTCTCTTTGAATTTCTTTCTTTAAAGCTTAGTGGCAATCTTTTTCTCTTCCTTTTGCAAGATGAATGATCTTCATTATCTCCATCATAATTTAGTTCCATTTGAAGACCATAATCTTGTGCTTCCATCTCTTCTTCATCTATCTCATCTTCTTATTTGTTTTGATTCTATGAGCATGTTATATTAGAGAGCTTAAGGATTTGATTCTTGTGATGAAAGCTCAATTTAAAACCCTCATCCCCTCTATTCTTATGATACTATGCTTTGGGGGAGTTATTAGATGCTATGAGTTGGGTTTAACTTGATTTATGTAGCATTTGGGGTTGTTTTGTTTATATTCAAGTCAATAGCATGAACTTATGTGGTTGATCGTCTAGATGCTTGACTTAGGATATAAAATGTGTTTGTGGCATTTTATTTGCTTTAGGCGTGCTTATTTGGTTGTTTGGTAGTGGTTTGAACTGTTATTGCAGATTTTTCCTTTTTTCTACCAAAAGTCCGGTCGACCTGACAATGGGGCTCAGATTGACCGCATTACGGTCGACAAAGGCACCCTATGCGGTCGACCGGGACAGCCACAATTCAGCAAACTTTGTTCTTCAACTTCAATAATCTGTAAGTTTTGCTGTTTTATTCATATAGACACAACCTTAGGGGGAGTTTTCAAATGTTTTCATCCTATACCCCCTAAAATATGTGACTTATGCTTAAGTGTTCATATTTTTACATCATCACATCCCTTGTTGGCTAGTTTTCATCTTTTAACTCTTATAGCCAACTTGTGTAAGTTATTTGGGAGTTATATGAGCTACATATGTTTATTTCTTTCATATATTCTCCCTCATAACTCGTGAGATCATTTTCTTCATATTCCTTATCCATTGGATCTCATTTACAGTTTTTGGTTAGTCTAGCTTTAAGAGTTGTTTAACTCCTTTAAGCTAACCATAAACTTGTTAGAGGAATATACTTAAAGTTTTATCTTTCAATTCCTCTAATTCTTTTAGGTTATGATACATGTACTTAACTTATATATTCATGGCATCACTTCCATTCTTACTTTGTTAGCTTTGTTTTTAAACTTGTTTTCATCTTAAAAAAAGATAACATTGTGTGTTAATAAACATAGAGATTGTGCTTAAAGGTTTTTTCCTTATCACTTTTGATTTTAGCTTAGGTTGATGATTCATTTTAGAGCCATATGACCATCTTTAACTTTATGTGTCATTATGGACTCTTGGTATTTTGAAATCAACCAATCTTTTTCAAAATTATTCATTCTTCAAATATTTTTGGTTTTTAGATTTGATCATTTGGTTTCTATCTTATCAATCTATTAGATCATCAAGCTTCTCCACAATTTAAACTTAATCTCTCTTTAAAATGTTTTCACTTTTGATCCTTTGGATATTTGTTTTTTTCAAATGGATCATTATTAATAAAAATGAGGAGATAATGCTTTTCATATTGGCGCTCTGATTACCCTTTTTTATTTTGACAAAAAGGTGGAGAAATCTTAGCTTTGCAAATGTGCAAAGAAAAGTAATTTACAAAAGGAGAAAGCACGAGAACTTTGCAAAATGGGAGAGATAAGGGATTCGTTAAAATAGGGGGAGTAGAATATTTTTTTCCAAAACATCTACTTGCCTAGATCATTAATACACTTATCGCTTGCATACATTATATATCCTTTAATGCTTTATATTTTAAATATTATTCTCATTTGTATCCATGTTTTGTCATCATTAAAAAGGGGGAGATTGTTAGCCCTAAGGGCAATGATGATAACAAACCATTGATAGTTCTAATGTTTGTGTGAGCATGTTCTTAATGATAGGATCCTTAGCACTCACACCAACATTGATGCAAATGGTAAGTTAGCTCATTGTGTACAACAAAGATAACATCATACACACAAGGAAGCTACACTTTGCAAGACTTCATAGCACAAGCATGAAGTCAATCCACAACTATGGAAGTACTTGAAAAGTCATGAAAAAGAAAGATCAACATGTCAAGAGCTACTCAATCCAACAAGAGTAGAATCAAATGGTAGAATCCTTGACAAGAAGAAGTGTGAATTCCAATACACTACAACTCGAGATTGCTAGAGGACTTTATCACTCAAGAAAATGTTGATCAAAGGTTTCAAAGTCCAAGCTCCAAGAAGATAAACAAGTTGGAAGACTTGAAGACCTTAGGAAGATTAGTCATATGATTTATGGGTAATCCTTTGTGACTAATCTTTCACTTGAGAATACTAGGATATAGAATGTTTAAAGCTCAACTTTGCATGTTTTCAAAGCCTCATGTTTTACATTGTTCAATTCTTTGAAAAGGTTTTTGAAAAGTAGTTTAAGTATTGGTCAATGCCTAAGTACATTTAAATGTGTTTTATATCATTACAAAACACTTAGGCATGTGCATGAGAACATTGGAAACTTGACTAAGTGGAAAAACCACTTTGGGACTGCATTCCGGTCGACCTAGGCTTAGCCTTGGAAGACCAGAGCAGTTCGGTCGACCGACATTTGTTGTCAGGTCAACCAAAGCAGTTTTTGTCCTTAGTCAGAGTTTGAATGTCTCAATGCTCCAACAACTATAAAAATCTCGGAAGACCTATTTTGGGTCGGCCGACCGGCATCTGCGTAGTTCGAGCAGACCATTTATCATGGTTGACTGAGATTAAGACATATGGCCTTTACTCTTTACTTTAAGGCACTCCGGTCGACCTACTGTCTAGTAACAGTCAACCAGAGCTGTCTAATCAAGGCTAAAATTATAGTCGTTGTGACCAAATTTGTTTGTGTATTTTGCCCCAATATAAAGCTTCTAAAATTGAATTTTAATAACCAATCAAGCCATAAGAGGGCATAGTCATATACACTTCATAAACACACAAGCAAACACTTTTGAACTTAATTTCATATCATTCAAAAGCATTTGTGTTGAGCGATAAACTGCATCTATCTTTCTATTCTCAAGAGTGATTAGAGCTTCAATTGTAAATCCATTCCAATAGGGAATTTGTGTGTAAGAGAGCTAAATTGTAAAGTCTCCTTTGAAACAGACTAGTTACCCTTTCTCATTTGTTGAGAACTAGTTCTTTGTGAACTAGCAAAAAGCTCTTGGTGAGTGTTTGCAAGTCCTATTTGTTAGGCAAAAGTCCTCTTTGTGAGGCAAGTATCTCATTGGTAAGATTAACTCTTTGTGAGTTTAACAGTCTTTGTGAGTGGAGTCTTCTTAGTGAAACACAAGTCCTAATTTGTTTGGGCAATTTTAAAAGGTAGAACCCAACTTGCATTTGTTGCAAAGGGTATCTATTAGTGGATGTTGAAATCCTTGGGTTTGTCCTAAGGTAGTGGATGTAGATTTGTGAATCGAACCACTATAAATCCTTGTGTTAGTTTTCTCTATTCCTTGCCTCTTTACATCATTGTTCATATACTTGCTATAACTAGTCTACTTGACTATATGAACATATATGTGCTTAGGATAGAAAACTGCACATGCTTCCTTGCTTTATACAATTGCTTCACTTAGTCATCAAAGTTGCTTTAATAATAATTGAATCACCTTATGCTTAAACAACATACTTGTTGTTAAGGTGAACACTTAGACAAAGAAGTTTTAGAAAAGCTATAGAAGTTTTTAAGAACCTAATTCACCACCCCTCTCAGGTTAAATACCCTCAAAGGGGTGGGTTTTTCAGTTGGGATGAAAATTGAACCAACTCCACAAATAGTTGTGCAAGATGAGCCAATTCAAGAAAACGCAAGAATTGTGTATGTATATTATATCTCGCACATCACCAGAGAAATTTGGATACACATGAATTTAAACATTACTACAAGGGAAAAGGTTTCATCATAGTCAATACCATGAATCTTCTTGAAATCTTTCGTGACTAATCGCCCCTTGTAGGTTTGTATGTTTCCATCCATGTCGATTTTTAGCTTAAAACCCCACTTACACCCTATGGGAGTTATCCTGTCAGGTGTATCCAAATTTCTCTATTTGGATACACCTGACGGGATAACTCCCATAGGGTGTAAGTGGGGTTTTAAGCTAAAAATCGACATGGATGGAAACATACAAACCTACAAGGGGCGATTAGTCACGAAAGATTTCAAGAAGATTCATGGTATTGACTATGATGAAACATTTTCCCTTGTAGTACTGTTTAAATTCATAAGGAGCTTGGTTGCAATAGCTGCATACTATGATTATGAGATATGGAAAATGGATGTTAAAAAAACTTTATTTAAGGGAAACCTTGAAGATGATGTGTACATGGCATAACCTGAAGGGTTTTTTTTTATCCTAATAATGCCAGTAAATTATGCAAGCTAAAATGGTCCATTTATGGACTAATGTAAGTTTCTAGAAGCTGGAACAAACATTTTAATGATGTCGTTCGAGAGTTTTGTTTCATTAGAAACATCGATGAACCTTGTGTTTATAAGAAAGGTTAGTGGAAATTCCATTATGTTCCTAGTATTATATGTAGATAACATACTGCTCATGGGGACGATGTTTCTCTATGAAGGACTTAGGTGAAACCAACTATATATTAGGTGTCAATATCTATAGAGATAGATCGCGAAGACTCTTTGGCCTAAGTCAGAGTACACATATAGACAATGTGTTAAATCGGCTTAGCATTCAAGAGTCTAAGAAAGGACTGTCCTATTGTACATTGCCCTGTTACTTTCAAACCAACAGTGTGCTAAGACACTTGAGGCGAAAGAACGCATGAAGGAGATTCTTTTTCAAGCACTTGGCTTCAAAATTCTCTCATAAAGTTGCAGCAGACTCTTCTATAAGGAAGTCTTGCAAGATTTCATTAGACAAATGTAGCTGAATTTGACTAATAGCTTTGTGGTTTATTATTTCATTCTCTTGTTTTGACAAGCTCGCTAACATCTTAACTGCTATGAGTAAAGCGTCCTCTAAATCCATGTGTCAAAATTTCTTTCATCTTTGCCTGCCATAAGAGAAACCTCGTTCTTAATTATAACATTAATGAAATAGACAAGCTATTACCAGAATTGTTGAATTTGATAAGGACTGCTGAGAAGGAAATAAGCAAGTCCAAAACCATATTGATGGTTAATAAAGGCAAATGCAAAGGTGTTGGTAAGTCTAAAGTTAAGTCAAACGGTAAACTAAAAGGCAAACCAAACCAATTAGGTAAAGCATTGAAACCGAAAGGCGGGATGTCTAAGGATAGCATTCGTCACCATTAAGGTGAGAAAGGGCATTGGTGTAGGAATTGTAAAAGTTACATTGCTTCAAAGAGGCAAGAAAATGGAGCAAATGTTACTTTAGACTCAGGTACTTATATAATATGTACTTATGTTATAGAAGTAAATTTGTATATAACTACTTCTTCTTGGGTATTGGATACTGGATGTGGTTCTCACATTTGCATGAATGTGCAAGGACGATAAAGAGTAGACAATTGACAAAAGGATTAAGAATAATGATTCAAATCCTAAATGAAATTTACTAAAAGGATTAAGAATAATTATTCAGATCCTACCAGGGACGGATCCAGGGGGCGGGGGCCGGCGCCCCCCCCCAAGATTTTTAAAAATACTACTATTTATCGAAATTTTATGTGTAATTTGGAAAATTTTGGAAAATTTTATCAATTTCGCCCCCCCAAGAATTTTTTTTTGCCCTTTTTATTGTCCCCCCAAGAATTTTAGCAGTTTCTCCCCCCAACACTAAATTCCTGGTTTCGTCCCTGGATCCTACATATCTCTGACATTGTCACTTAGGCTATATAAATGAGAAACACATTTCCAAACTCCATAAAGATGGATTATTGGAATCATTTTATTTTTAATCATTTGATGCAGGTGAACCTCGTGTAATGGGTAAATGACTGCTTATTCTTTTACTAGAATTGGAGAAAGAGAAAATGATATATTGTGATTAATGCATAGTGATGTATGTGGTCCATTCAATATACATGCTAGATGGGTTTATCTATACTTAATTACATTTATTGATGACATCAATAGATATGGATATGTGTATCTTATCAAACACAAATCAGAAGGCTTTGAAAAAGTTCAAAGAGTTTAAAAGTGAAAGAAAAAACCAGCTTGGCAAGAATATTAAAATACTTCGATATTGTCGAGGTGGAGAATACTTGAGCCAAATGTTTCGTGACTATCTTAGGGATTGTGGATTGTTTCACAACTCTCTCCTCCGACTAATCCACGATGGAATGGAGTATCCTAAAAGAGAAATCGAGCACTATTAGATATGGTTTGATATATAATGAGTCATGCGACTCGGCCTAACTCTTTATGGTTTGATATATAATGAGTCATGCCTTAGAAACAACAACTTTAACACTAAGTCGGGATCCATCTAAATCTGTTGAAAGAACGCCATATGAGATATGGAATGGGAAATGTCCTAGTATGTCTTTTATGAAGAGTTGGGGATGTGAGGTGTTTGTGAAATGCCCAACTTCTGATAAGCTGAGTCGTAAATCGATCAAGTGATCATTTGTTGGGCATCTTAAGGAAACTAATGAGTACTACTTCTATATCCATAACGAGAACAAAATGTTTGTTTGCTCGAACGAGAGTCTTTCTAGAAAATGAGTTTATTTCCAGAAAGTCAAGTGGGAGTCAATCTGAACTTACAAAAATTCCAGAATTTACAGAATTTAAAAACTCTCAAAGTAGTACTGATGTTAGGATGAAAATTGAACCAGTTCCACAAATAGTTGTGTAAGATGAGCCAGTTCAAGATACAAGAGAATTGCGTAGGTCAAGTAGAACTCGCACATCACTAGAGAAATTTGGATCCACCGGAAGGGGTAACTCCTATAAGGTGCAAGTGGGGTTTTAAGCTAAAATCAACATGGATGGAAAGATACAAACCTACAAGGGGCGATTAGTCGCGAAAGGTTTCAAAAAAATTCATGGTATTGACTAAGATGAAACATTTTCCCCAGTAGTAATGTTTAAATCTATATGGATATTGCTTGCAATAGCTGCATACTATAATTATGAGATATGACAAATGGATGTCAAAACAGCTTTCCTTAATGGAACCTTGAAGAGGATGTGTACATGACACAACTTGAAGTGTTTTTTTTATAGTAATAATGGCGGTAAATTATGCAAGATAAAACGGTCAATTTATGGACTAAAGTAAGCTTCTAGAAGTTGGAACAAACATTTTAATGATGTCGTACGAAGAGTTTGGTTTCATTAGAAATGTAGATGAACCTTGTGTTTATAAGAAAGGTTAGTGGAAATTCTATTTTGTTCCTGGATTGTATGTAGATGACATACTGCTCATGAGGAATGACATTCCAACCTTGGATTCTGTAAAGATTTGGTTGGGGCAATGTTTCTCTATGAAGAACTTAGGCGAAGACAACTGTATATTAAGTGTCAAGATCTATAGAGATAGATCGCGAAGACTCCTTGGCCTAAATCAGAGTACATATATAGACAATGTGCTAAATCGGTTTAGCATGCAAAAGTCTAAGAAATGACTATTTCCTATTGCACATGACACTGTTCTTTCAAACCAACAGTGTGCTAAGACACTTGAGGAGAAAGAACGCATGAAAGAGATTATATATGCTTCTGCAATTGGATCTATCATGTATGCCATGTTATATACTCACCTTGATGTCTCGTATCCTTTGAGTATAACGAGCAGATACTAGTCCACATATGGTGAGCGTCACTGGATAGATATCAAAAATATCCTTAAGTACTTAAGAAGAACAAAGGATATGTTCTTATTCTATGGAGGTGATGAAGAGTTCATTGTAAATGGTTACACTGGTGGCAGCTTCCAAACTGATAGAGATGACTATCGTTCGCAGTCAGGTTATTTATTTTGCCTAAACGGTGGTGCTGTGAGCTGGAAGAGTTCAAAGCAGCCAACCGTTGTTGATTCTACAACAGAAGTCGGAGTATATAGTTGCAAGTGTTGCAGCTAAAGAGGCAGTTTGGATTCGAAAGTTCATTAGTGAGCTTGATGTGCTACCTAGCATTGAGAATGTTGTTGATCTCTATTTTGACAACAATTGAACTATTTCTCAATCAAAATAACCAAGATCTCACCAAAGGTTCAAACATATACTTTAGCGATATCACCTAATCCAATAGATTATTACTAGAGGTGATGTGCAGACATGCAAAGTACATACATGTAAGCCCTAAGGGCGAACAAACTCAGTTTTTGATATTGGACAAACTTTTGATGTTGTGTCTAATGATCTTAATCTTTGTGATAGAATATCGGAACTCATTATGGAAGCTCTAAGTACTTCAATCAAGCCATTGGTATCAAGATTCAAAGTTATGCAAGGCATATTTATCAAGATTGAAGATTGAAGACTTAGGTTTGGTTAGTTTAGCTTTGTCGTCATAAGTCGTTATCTTATAACCTCTAACCAAAGCTCTCATGAACATAAGCTCTACACTCAAGTCTTGCATGCATCATAAACAAGTTTTCAAAAGGCTAAGTTTCAAAACGTTCCTTACATGAGTTCATATCTCAAAAGCCTTTGTTTTCAAAGTCTAAGTCCTTTAAAATGGTTTTCCAAATGTTCTTACTTGTTAGCTTTTGGGAAAACCTTTTAGACTTCAAAAGATTTCAAAACGTGTGAAAAATCAACATCTCTCATACTCAGGAAGTTCGGTCAACCGAGCTCAAGCTCGGATCAACCGAAGAGAAACTGAGAGGTGAACTTACCAAGGTCGGTCGACCTAAGGAGTAGTTCGGTCGACCGAGGCTCTCTTCGGTCATCCGAGGTTCAAGTTCGGTCAACCGAACTCTGCGGGAACTAGCCGTTATTTGACCGTTGCAGAGTCGATTTTTCAGCCTATTTTGAAATGTATATATACTCTAAAGTTGAGAATGATTCTATGACCAGTACATACAATAAACATTCATATCTTATCAAGTCTAAACACTTTCAAAGAAAAATACTCTTCATCTCTATGATCTAAATCATTCAAGAGTATTCTTTCAAAAGCAAGACAAAGAGTGGAATTCAAATGTTCTAAGAGCTTAGTATTCTTGTACTTCAAAGGTATATCTTTCTCACTTAGAAGAGTGAATTATCTTGTTCTTTATCCATCTTAATTCCCTTTCTTAGTGATAGGGTAATTCTTGTAAAAGTCCTACTTAGTGTGGGCAAGTAACTCTTAGTGAGTTTTGTATTGTGGTTGTGTTGTAAAACTCTTAGTGAGTTGTCCACAAGTGTAAAAAGATCTTCTTAGTGAAGTTGTTGAAATCTTTGGGTGCGGCTCAAGGTAGTGGATGTAGATTCTAAGTGAATCGAACCACTCTAAATCCTTTGTCTTGTGTTTGGGTTTACTTTGCTTTTGTTTATCTTGCACAAACTCACCCTAGCATTGAATAGATTCGAAAAAGTTTGCAAGATCGATTAAAATCCAATTCACCCCCTCCCCCCTTCTTGTGTTTTACAATACATATGATAGCATCGCTGACCCACTGACAAAACCGTTGTCACAGCAGCGACATGATCGTCATACAACTAGTATGGGTATCAGATGCCATGAGAACTGGTCTTAGAGATAATTTTATTTGTTTGCAGTAAAAGGTCAATCTATAGATTGTGATCTTTTGTGTAAGTGGAAGATGTTGTATCAGATTATATCAGTATTTTATATTGTGATATATAAATGTATGATTCCATTATTATATTTATTACTTGTGTGAATTGTAATTATTAATAATAACGTCCTTTAGAATAGTTGTTATAAATTATTATAATATTATTCTTAAATGTCCCTAGTTAAACATTATTATGGAATTACGAGAATAATATTAATGTGTTGAGACTAGTATGTGTCGTGATTGATATTGGATATTTAATCAACACATGTGTGTTATATTGGATATCGTAATACTGGACCGACCCGCTCTATGAAACACTTCATGGATTGTTATATAAATGTCAGTAGTATTTCTTATCATGACCGCGTTTATATGGATAAATCCTTCGACTTGAAATCTCACATTATTTCCTACATGGTGCTTTGATTGTATCAAACGCTGTCTGTAATAAGATGAGCTATAAAGGCATTTGTTGGGTAGGTTACGAACCATGTGTAGGATGAGGTTTGATTAAGAAAGGATTTGTCCCTTCTATATAACAAGAGTGATGTCTTGGGCCCCTTGAGGGAGTGAGACTAATTCATGGCCATGAACAAATAAATTAATATTGAGATACCTTTGTCATTTGATTAGTCTACTCGTGAATCAAGAAATAAAAGATTGAATTATACAAGTATGACATATTACATGATGTGTGTTCAATCCAAATATCGAAGACAAAGGGATTAGCTACAAAAGGTCATAAAATGTGATTATGTCGAATCACCGTTATATTTGTAATTTGTGAGTAATGATGTGTTGCTAGATACCGCTCATTACTATTGACAAATTGTTGTCACGACCAACATTGCAAATACATAATGGGTCGTACTCTATGATAAATTGGATTGGGCTTGTTGGAGTTTGCATTTGATAATAGGTGCTCCAATTGGATTAGGTGGACAAATATCAGATTGGTTGAGCTGATCAATTGAACTCGAACCGTTATGTTGAACCGGATTCTTGAAAATCAGAAAGTTGGGGAGTTGGACCAAACATAACAAGAATAGAAATTCAGATTTTTCTAGAACTTCTCACCCTTTGTTCTTCCTTTAAACATTATAAAAAAGAACTCTATTGAAGATTGTCTTCAAGTCCTTTTGTTCTTCATTTTCTGGCTAGCACTAGAGTGTAGAATGTTCATCCAAGCGATCGTGTGGATACCGTAGAGGCAAGTGATTGACAACGTCATATTCTTGCTAGTGGATTCGACAACATAAAACACAAAAAACGTTTATGTTCAACGTATTCAAAATGTATTAATTCTATCAAAAACTTATTAGTTCTTAGTCGTGATGATCATAGTAAGAAACGGATTTCGAGTTATTTTTTCGCTGCCATTTTGTTAGGGAATCCGAATTTCTTTCTTACAATCTCATGGTACATGACCAATTAGAAGGCTTAACTATCTGTAGTACATGAAGAATAAGAGCAGATTTAGGTGTTTGTTTTGGCAAAAATTAATATCATTAAAAGATATGAGACTTCGCATATAGGTGAAGAAAACTTTGTTCTTCAACTCATTTAAAAAGAAGACCTACACTCATAGAAAACTTGGTTAATTCATGAATCAAAATGTTATATGCTGATGCACGTAGAATTACTACTAGAATACATGAACTCCCTAAGGTGTGTCCAATTAAGATGAATAATGTGGCTTATGGATTATGGGTGAAAGGTGATAATATTTAGATGTTGAGCTTCAAAAAAATAAAAGGAAAAAATCGTTAGTTGAAAAGTTAGTTGCAACCAAATATGTCCCCTCTTATAAGTTTAAAATTGAAATGCAACTACCAATCCGTATATTATGGCATTGACAAAACAAGAAGAGGAAGTATTTGGTATTGGGAAAGCATCTAAATGGGGCAAAAAAAATCATGTCCCCATTATATTCCGTATCTCGTTACATGTCCCACGAATATATATTTATCATATATTCATTTTTTTCCCTACGAATTCCACTATTTTTTTTAGTTTATAATTTTTTTATTAAAATATTAATACATATTAATTTTTTATTAGTGAGAACATGAAATGAGATATCGAAACGGGGAAGAAAATTTCCTAACCTCTAAATGGAGGCCTCTAATAAACTCCCGTTTTTTCGGGCTCTTATTTGTCCATAACATTTGGATTCTTCTTCACCCTCCCATCCAACCTACACTGTTAAATAAAAAATAAAAAAAATCTGGACAATGATAAAAATTAGCAATTTTTTGGTCCCATTTTTGTTTTTATTTCACATTTTGTCATACTAATAATAAATTGCCAACTGGTTATTTTTCTTTTTAAAAAAGTTGAAACCCATAAAAATAATGTTGAAACCTTGAAGGAAAAATTTGACACATGATAATTATCTAGAAATGGAACACAGAATAGGATAGGACATATAATCTTTCTTTTTTTTTTTTTTTTTTGAAGCCCAAATGGGCGGTTGCCCCATAAAGGGAGAGAGAAGCGTCTCACAAGAGTAGAAGATAGTTTAGAAAGAGATACAATTAAAACTTGCCCTATTGCATGAGAGGGTATCGAACCCACGACCTCATGGTAGTGGGCAGGCCCCACTGGCTAAGGAACCTTCGATAGATAGGACATAAAATCTCTATACTCTATTTTTAGTACTTAACATTCATCTAGTTTTAATCGAAATAGCCCCTTGTATAGAACTTACTTTATCATGGAAGTTACTACAAGTCCTAACAAAGTACAAATAGTTTCTTGACCATGAACATTGATTTTGAAGAAGAATAGATGCCTTTCTCATCTTTTGGCTCTCATTGATACATACAAAAAATTCTTAAACTTTGTTCCTCTAATAATTTATCTCTATTCTTAAATAAAGACATAAAAAAATTTCTAAGATTATTCCCACTCTCTCTTATAAAGCCCAACCATACCATCCCTTCTCAATTGCACTTATCATTCTCTTTCTTTCTAAGTTTATTATTCCCATCTCTTCATGTCTCTTCTCGAAATGGAAGGGCAAGAAGATGATGAGGAGTTTTTGAGCCTCAAACTCGCGATCGTCGCGGATTCAACAAGCCAAAAGAAGCATAAGAGGAAGAGAAGTGAGGCACTATTGAAGTGGGATTTGAATGAAAGTTATGAAGGGAAGATTTTTAGTCTCCTTCAAATGAGGGAACAAATGTTGAAGATTGAAAAAAAGATAAAAGTTCATGAAGATGGAAAAGGGATGCATTTGATTCATTATTTGCTCATTTCAGCAACCTCAGTTGATGAAAAAGATATTAATTCAGCTGTGGATAATCTCTGTGAACTTTACCAAAATGTTTCCCTTTTTGGTGATTCACTTCAAAGGGTTGCTTTTTATTTTGCTGATGGATTAGTAGCAAGGCTTCTAACTCGAAAATCGCCTTTTTATGATATGATAATGAAGAATCCCACACAAGAAGAAGAGTTCTTGGCTTTCACTGAGTTTTATAAGGTGTCTCCATTTTATCAATTTGCTCATTTCACTGCCAATCAAGTTATCATTGAGGCCTTTGAGAAGGATATTCAAGAAAAAAGCAATAATAATAATATGCATTGTCTGCATGTGATTGATTTTGATATATCCTATGGATTCCAATGGCCTTCTCTTATACAATCTCTTTCAGAGATTGCTACTAATACTAGTCGAATTTCGCTCAAGATAACCGGCTTTGGAAGAACCCTAGAAGAGTTGCAAGAAACCGAAACAAGATTGATAAGTTTTGCTAAAGGGTTTAGGAATATTGTTTTTGAGTTCCATGGCTTGTTGAGAGGATCAAAGGATGGAAACCTAAAGAGAAAGAAAAATGAAATAGTTGTTGTGAATTTAGTTTTTCATCTCAACACTTTGAATAGTTTTTCCAAGATATTTGAGACCTTAAAATATGTTCATAGGATAAATCCATCCATAGTAGTATTGGTTGAACAAGAAGGTAGTAGAAGCCCTCATAATTTCTTGTCAAGATTCATGGAGTCTTTGCATTATTTTGCAGCCATGTTTGATTCTTTAGATGATTGTCTCCCGGTCGAAAGTACCGAAAGATTGAGCATTGAAAAGAATCATCTTGGGAAAGAGATCAAAAGTGTGATAAATTATGACAAAGAAAATAATTCAAGTTATTGTCCAATATATGAGAAGATGGATACATGGAAAGGAAGAATGGAGAGCCATGGTTTTGTTGGGATTAAACTAAGTTCCAAAGTTTTAATTCAAGCAAAATTACTATTGAAAATTAGAAGCCATTGTTCTCCAATTCAATTTGATGGAGGAAATAGTGGATTTAGAATTTTTGAGAAAGATGAAGGCAAAGCTATTTCTCTAGGATGGCAAGATAGGTGCCTCATAACTGCTTCTGCATGGAACATTGTAGATTATTAAACATTTCTTTTTAACATATTCATTTTTTTATTCAATTGCATACCCTTCCTGGTGAAAAAGGCAATGATTTCAAAGTGTAATTCTAACAACTAAAAATAAAATAATGGGATTCAGGTTGAAAGAAGATTTATTTAATTTTCAGCAATGTTTTTTTAATAAGTGAGAACAGTTCGATGTACTTTTATATATAAAAAAAAAAGTATATGTTTTCTGCAACTTAAAAAAGTATATGGTTGATATATGGGAAGCTCAACCATGGTTGAATGGGTCCTCCATATTTAGGGTGAAATTCGTTAGTACCCGTGTAATTTCTCATTTCTGTGCCCAACCATCCAAAATTCACTATGTGTAGATTTTTTCTAATTATATATAGACATGGTAAATTGTCAGTGATTGGGTATAGGAATAAGAATATACACGGATACAAACTATTATTTGTCCCATATTTAAGGATATTGACGTAACTTCAACATAATTGACCTATTCTATTTTTTATTTTTTGTGTGATCAAATATGAACATCAATTTAGGATGAAGGAAGTATTTTATGGAAGTAAGAAATAACTATCAACCTTTTAGGATTTCAATTTTTTCATACTTACTCTAGTATATTAATAAAATTGTTTAACATATTGCAACATATCGGATTAATAAAAATTCATAAGTTTAGACTAAAATAGTAATGACTAGTCAGACTGATGATCTGTACACGGCAGGCTGATTCATATCATTTATCACATATAAAAAGAACTATAATTGAATTTTTTTTTTTTTCTGAATTATAATTGAATTATTAATTAGGCAAAAAATGTTGCAAGTGAGATAAGGAATAAAAACTTCTTCATAATGAAAATGACCCTTAAATCATGGGAATCAAGCATATAAACGACTAGAATTTCATGTTCTTCTTTAATATTAAAAACTTTTGAAAAACGAGTTGGAAAATAGAAGCTTCTATTAGGGAATATATTTTAGTTAAAAGATAAGAAAAAGAAAAATAATTGGCTATTGACCTTTGTGTGTGGTGACAAGAGAATATTGGAAACATGAGAAGCAAAGAACACAAAGAAACCACTTGTCTCGATTGATAAAGATTTGACACGTTCTTACAAATGTTCTATTTCCACTGCTGATGTGAGGGCTCTGTTGGTGGTTGATCTGTAAGTACCATTGTAAGCGACGTATAGTCCCTAAGGCCCCTGACCCGTGGTGGTGAATAGAATTGAACCCCACACACCCAAACTTTTTTTTACTAAAAAAAAAATAAAAAGAACACAAAGAAAAAGACAAATTTAGTTAACTTTGTATTATTCTTTTTTATTATTAAAAACGTTAGCTTTGTAATTGCAGTTGGGGATCCTTCTTGGTATCCATGAATGGAATATATTTGTACGATTATATCATCTGCCTTTGTTGTTTTCTTGTTGTTAGGACTTGTGATGTCTTGATAGTCTAATTTTATTCCTTCTTTATGAAATAAATTCTAATTTAAAACAGGAAATAACAACTAATACTACCATGATATTAATCATGAAGTTTACAAACTTTATTATAAAAAATAAAAATAAACTACTAGAATTGTGAGCCATATAGAGGCTTACTAAAACTTAAATTGTTCAGGAGTTGTGAAATCCCAAACAATTCCGAATCAAGCAACTCATTGGTCTTGACGGAGCCGACATACGACCTCCACCATATTATCATTGTCAAGCATATATTAAGACAAATTTAGTGAGGGAATATGTTACAAAACAAGAAGTGTCAAATGATGGGCCTGCATTGCCAGACCCAACTCAATAAGCATTCCCCCACTCCTAGGACTGGCACAGCCCGCACAACATAATTAAAACTAGCCTCATCATGGGCTGGCCCAGTAAATAGCAAGCTCACACTAGAGCCCTCTAGCCAACCCAACTCCAGGTCCATACTAGAGCCCGTAGACCTGCCAATTTTCGGTAGTTTTTGCAGATCTCCGATTCGACCCAGTACAAACATCCAGCTTACAGCCCATCTTTCCCAAGCCGGAGCTCGTCGAACGCCGACCTTCTTTTTCTTCTTTTCCGGCAAGTGGCCCGGTCCCCATCCATCCATACCCTACCTCATCTAACCACTCATATCACTGTAACTCTTACCAAGATTTCCTATTGAAATCTCGGTCCATGTTGACCCCACCCTCTCCCTCTCCGCCACGTCTTTGGCCATCCTCCATTACGGACGACAAAAACTTTTCACCCCCTCCGAACTCCATAGATTCCCCCTTCATTTTTGCTCCAAAAATAGGGGCAGTCCCCTCCCCCTTTCCTGTTACTCCCCAATTCCTCTTATTCTCCATAATCATATCAATAGTAGGCACATACTCCGCTACCGGAGCAAAGCCAACACGGTGGCCCAACAAACAGACCGAAAAGATCAGAATTTTTGTTCCGACAGAACCGAGAATCATATTGATTGAAGACACCATCAAGTGATGAGGAGCATGACCAATGACACAATTCATCATCCGGTTAGAAAATCACGCACGATGGCAGCGTAGAAAGTCCTAAAAAGCTAGGGAGAAATTCCGACATGGTCGGAGCCTCCTAGAGGCAGGAGAGAATATTTTTAGGTCAAGCCAATGTTGTCCTCTTAGATATATCTTTGTTATATCCTTTATGCATTAATAATTCTCTTACTATTCTATTAAAAAAATATCTTACTATTTTCTTTTATGGTATATAGCGAAAGAGAGGTTTTGGGGGCTAAGATTTGATCAGTGATATTATCGGAGCAGAAATCCTTTTTTCAATATTATTAACCTTATTGTCAAAGAGGCCGCAGCCCAGTGGAGCAAGCCTCGACTCGTGGCCGAGAGGTCCCGAGTTCGACACCCTCCCCATGCATGGGGCAAGCTTAATATGTCTCCCTTTCTAGGGCTTTCTCCTCCTCCTGTGAGGCAGTTTTCTCTCCCCTTCATTAGGCAATCGTCCAGCCGGGCTTCAAAAATAATAATATTATTAACCTTGTTAAAAGATTTTTAAATCAAATAGTAAATTCCATGAATAAAGTGTTATATAAATAAAATTCAATTAGGTGAGTAAATTACATGCATAAAGGCATTAATTTAGTAAAGAGAAGAACAAAAACAACTGAATATCTATACATCTAAAGCCAAGGTGATTTCTGTTCTTGCAATATAGTCGGCCTTAAATTTACATGGATAAAATAATTTTTTTAAAGTTATAATATGAAAAAAAAACCTCTTTATCTCTAGGCTGGCGATATTGCCAAGTTTCATCTCCTCCTACCAAGGCAATTTTGGCACAAATGACATTTCAGCCCTTCTTGGTCAAATTACTCGCTTTTTCATTCTTTAAACTTAATAGTTAATGGGTCCCACTTTTCCAAGCCCTGTTTTCACTCATTCCCACTTTCTCTATCATCCACGCACAAAGTCACCAACTCACCAGTGGTGTCCCCTCTTACCTCTCTCCCCCTTGAACTAGTAGCCCTGAGAAGCCACTCAAACTCCATCTCCTCCACCATGAAAAACTCCTCATCTTTTTCGATTTTCCCCTCTTACCTCTCTCTAGTTTTTTTCATTATCACCAACAGGATCAACATATCCTCAATTATCTCCAAGATAATTGGCAACAGAAAGCATATGCCATTCTGTTTCAAACATAAAAAGGAAAGCTTTGGTTAGTGCTCAAAATAAGGAAAACATATATTACTACTTATCTTGGATTGCCTAAATAATAGCTAAATTGAGATTTTCATTCCAATTATCCAAGGAAACAGTACTATCATTCCTAAAAGCTGAAGGTCTCTCCCGGCGAAATTCTTATTTTAAGTGTCTCTCCTTTTTGTTTTCAATCCACATCATTTCAAATCAATCCCTATCCCTTTTTGCTTTTTTTTCCTTTTCACCAGTCAAGTTTAACAATGGATCATGTTAACGATATTGTCTCTAGGTTGAAAAAATTCGATCTCCGTGGAAAAGAGCAACAAACCACTGTTTAGATATTCAGGGTGGTGTGAATGGAGCCAAGTCATCTCTGGTTGGTCGCTTTATCCGCACTAGTGATCATCTACCAAAGTATTTCACCATAATGTTAGAACGCTCATGGAAATGTGAAGTTACGTACCAAAAGTTAGCCAAAAACACATACCGCTTTTTTCTTCCAAGCAAAAAAGACGTCGACCATGTGCTCAATGATGGGCCTTGGTGTTTCGACAATGTGTTGTTGGTAACAAAAAGGATCCCCACAAATGTGGTTGTAACTGCTGAAGCTTTCGCCAAATGTCCTATTTGGGTACAACAATTTTTTAAAACTGGGATCATATTTGACGCCCGAAATGGGAATTAGAATCGCTGGAACTTTGGACAATTGTGTTACTATGGAGTTGGTAGGAACAATGGAAAGGATATGGTTTTACCGCTTCAGAACTGACATCGACGTAACTAAGCCACTAAGGCGTGCGTTCTTAGGTGAAGCACCGGACATTGGAAAAATTGAAGGCTGCTTCAAGTATGAACGATTATCTAGTTTCTGTAATCATTGTGGTATGTTAGACCACGTCCCTATTACCTGCCCAGATTTACCCCATGGTGTTAGACAAGCTGATCGAACAAATTACAACTATGATATTTTTCTCAAGGCAACACGCATACCAAATTCCAAAGCAAATCATACTGTAAATTTTCTAAATAATTTACTTGTGGCGGCGGTTAATAATCGTGAAATTGTTCCTTTTATGGGGGCTATGGGCGGCACATCAATGGTTACTAGTGCCAGTCAACCTGAAATTGTGAATGCTAAGGAAGAAGATGACCGAAAGGGGAAAGGAAAATTGAAACAAGAGGATATGCGGGAACCAGTTAAGAGAAGGTTAGGCTTTAGCGGAGGTGAGAAATTGATGAAGGAAGCCATGGTAGCTGTGAGACAAAGGGGAGGCCAGGGTCGGGGCATAGGCCGAAGCAGAAATGGATCAAGAAAAGATTTAGCTGGGACTTCAGGAGTAGAAGGTAATAGAAAAAAGAGAACTGCGAAGGGGGTTGCTGGGCTCGCCGGTCTCCAAAAAGCAGGACCAGCGACAGCCCACTTGGCGGGGCAAGGCAGAACTGCAGTTGCAATGGGAGAGGGGCTGATGAATGCTTCAGTGAAGGAGAAAGAACATGGTGAAAGGGTTTTGTCTAGCCATGGAAATTTGGGCTAAAAAAAAGTGACTGAAACAAATGGATTGCCCAAACAATCTGGACCGAAAACTAATCATGGGCCGGCGATTGAAAATACCAAGGACGGCCCAATTAAATTTCTGGGTGAAGAGGCAGTGGACTACTAAGGACGGCCCAATTAAATTTCTGGGTGAAGAGGCAGTGGACTGTGGGCCGATTTCTGGTGTGCTTTCTGGGCCGATTTCTGGGCCAACTTCTGGGCCAATTTCTGGGCCGACTTCTGGTCCGATTACTGGGCCCGCTTCTGAGCCGAATTCTGGGCTGCTTTTTGGATTTCATTCTGGGCTGGGGCATGCGGCTACCACTGATTTAATCCTAGTGGAAGCCTACCCTATAAGTGTTGGATCACCTAGTGTTGGGCCAATCAATGTGGCTTCTGCTGATGAATTTTATAATTTTGGGCTTAATGATTTTGGAATAAATATGGAGGAATCTTATTTTTCTCCTAATTGGAAACATAAACCCACGCAAATGGATGATGATTTGGATGACCTTTGTACGGCTGATGATTTAGTTACTATCGAGAAATGTTTTCCTCCGGGGGCTCTTGCCGATACTCAGGGTAAGGTGGCAGTCGTTAAGCGGCCCCACCAAGGACCAAGAGTTACCTCGCTTGGAATTGTCGAGGAATTAATAATTCCAAGACAATTCAGGAATTAGTGCACTTATGCAGAGTGCACAATACATCTATAGTATTTTTATCAGAAACAAAGTCCTTGGCACATTCAATGGATTTTATTCGTAATAAGTTAGGTTTTTCATTTCATTTCCCTGTAAGTCGTTATGGCCTTAGTGGTGGTTTGTGTTTATTTTGGAATTCATCAATAAAGCTGGATATTTTATCTTATTCTGCAGGTCATATAGACTCTTGTTTAACTTCTAATGAAAATAATCAAAAATGGCGATTTACGGGTTTTTATGGAAATCCAGAAGCATCAATGCGCGTTCACTCATGGGAACTACTTAAAGACTTCATTCTTTAAATGATCTTCCATTGCTATGCATTGGCGATTTTAATGAAATCGTAAGTCAAGAAGAAAAAACTGGTTTTTTTCCACGAAGCCAAAGGAAAATTAAGAACTTTCGCGAAACAATAGCTATTTGTGGCTTAAGTGACTTGGGATATGTTGGTAGTCCTTACACTTTGTGTAATTTTCGTGATAACGCTGGCGAGGTATTTGTCCGCTTTGATAGGGGTCTTGCTACTGCTTCATGGTAAAATCTCTTTCCAAAAATGACCATTCAGCATTTGGCTACAAAAGATAGTGACCACCTTCCTATTCTACATGGTTTGCATCCACGAAAAAAGGGAAAAAAGAAAAAGAACAATAAACTGAGACCCCTTCGCTTTGAACCACTATGGTTTAAGGAACCAGAATTCTTGAAATATGCCAACCAAATATGGTCATCACCCTATGAGATCGCCGCTGAGGGACTTAGTTTCGCTCTCTCACAATTTCATGATTACCTGCTAGAATGGAGCAACAGAGTAGTGGGAGACTTGGAGAAAAAACTCACTTTCAAACAAAGTGAATTAGAAGCAATTCAAAAAATTTGAGGACTTCCACAATATTCTCTTGCTAAGGAGCTTGAAATCTCGCAAGAACTAGAAAAAATTCAAGAGCTTAATGAAAGCTACTGGAAGGCTCGAAGCCGAGAAACATGGTTAGCTGAAGGAGATCGTAATACGGCTTACTTCCACAATAAGGCATCGCAGCGAAAGGAAAAAAAATTACATTGAAGAAATTGTGGGTCTTGATGGTACACTCAAAATGAGAAAGATGAGATTGAGGAAGTAGCTATTGATTTTTTCGAAAAACTATTTCTAGCAAACTCTGGCGGAGCAAGTCTCGCGCCTCATCTACTCACAAATAAACTCAGTCCCAGTGAAACTGATGCTCTTGAGCGACCTTATAATCAGGAGGATATAATGAGAGCGCTCAAGCAAATGCATCCACATAAAGCACCAGGCCCTGATGGAATGCATGTCCTCTTTTTACAGAAACTATGGCATATACTAGGAGATTCAGTGACTAGCTTTGTCTTAGGAGTTTTAAATAACGGCAATAGTGTAGCAACTATAAATTCCACGCACATTACTCTTATTCCCAAGATTAAAAAGCCTATTTCCATGACGCATTTCCGGCCTATCAGCCTGTGTAATGTCCTCTATAAGCTCATATCGAAAGTTTTAACCAATCGACTCAAGCCCGTCATGAATTCCATAATTGACGAAGCCCAAAGCGCTTTTTTGAAAAAAAAAGACTCATAACAGATAATGCTATTATTGCTTTTGAAGTATTCCATAGCCTCCAAACGATCCAACCTAATAATTCCCACCAGCTAGCACTCAAGCTGGATATGAGCAAAGCTTTCGATATAGTGGAGTGGAATTATCTTGAAATGGTAATGACGTGCATGGATTTTCCTAAAAAAATCCTCTCTCTTATATTGAATTGTATCAGAACAGTGTGCTACTCCATTTTGCTAAATGGAATACCAACAAGATATTTCACACCAGCTAGAGGCATAAGGCGAGGAGACCCCTTGTCCCCTTTCCTATTCCTCATCTGCACAGCAGGACTCTTTGCGCTTGTACGCTCCGCAGAGAAACGAGGACTCCTAACAGGGTTCCAATTTGGCATGAGTACCTCTGTCACATACTTGTTATTTGCAGATGATTCTCTCTTTTTTGCTAAGGCGGAAGAATCTTGTCTAAAGCAACTAAAAGAGATATTTGAAACTTATGAAGTATGCTCTGGTCAATTAATTAATTATGACAAGTCCAACCTGTTATATAGTAAAGGCACTCCCAACGACATTAAGGAGCTTGCTTTCTCTATTCTCAAAATTCCTGAGGGAGATTGAAAAGATAAGTACCTTGGTCTACCTTATATTATAGGACGTTCAAAAAAGGAAGCTTTTCAGTTTGTTGTGGACAAAGTCTGGAAAAAGTTGAGCAATTGGAAAGAAAAAAAGCTATCTTTTGTGGCTCGGGTAGTACTTATTAAATCTGTGATTCAGGCAATTCCAACGTATGGAATGTCTTGTTTCATTTTGAATAAATCTACAATTGACTCCATAACAAGCATGATGAGAACTTTCCTCTGGGGAGGAGATGAAAAAAACAGGAAAATCTGTTGGAAAGCCTGGACTGCACTTTGCAAGCCAAAAAATCAAGGAGGACTCAGTTTTCAGGACCTAGAAGCTTTCAACAAAGCTTTGGTTGCAAAACAAGGCTGGCGTATTGTACACCAACCATTTTCATTATGCTCCAGAGTATTACATGCAAAGTATTTCCCCCTTGATAGATTCCTATCAGTTCCACTTAGAGGGAGAACCTCAATAGTACGACAAGGAATTCTAAAAGGAAGGGACCTTCTTAAAGCTGGTTTAACATGGAGGATTGGTAATGGTTCAAGGGTAAATGTTTGGGGGAACAAATGGTTAACCACCCCTAAGTACCTTTAAACCCATCGCCCCAACTGATATGGATCTGTTCAAAAAAAATATGCCATTTTTTAGCCTCATTGATCACCAAAGAGGTACATGGGATATGAATATGCTTAATGAGTTCTTCTCATCTTATGAGAGGGATGAAATTCTTAAGGTACCACTTTGTGACACTTGGTCATAATCAAAAAGGGGGAGATTGTAAGCCCTAAGGGCGAACGAACTCGGTTTTTGATAATGGACAAACACTTGATGTGGTGTCTAATGTTTATATCTTTGTGATAGAATATCGGAACTTATAATGGAAGCTCTAAGTACTTCAATCAAGCCATGATCAAGATTCAAAGTCATATTATTCAAGGCTCATCTTTCAAGATTGAAGATTGAAGACTTAGGTTTGGTTAGATTAGCTTTGTCGTCATAAGTCGTTATCTTATAAAGCTCTAACCAAAGCTCTCATGAACATAAGCTCTACACTCAAGTCTTGCATGTTCTCATAAACACGTTTTGAAAAAGGCTAAGTTTTCAAAAGGTTTCTTAAATGAGTTCATATTTTCAAAGCCTTTGTTTTCTAAGTCTAAGTCCTTTAAAATGGTTTTCCAAGTGTTCTTACTTGTTACCTTTTGGGAAAACCTTTAGACTTCAAAAGACTTCAAAAGATTTCAAAAAGTGTGAAAAATCAGCTCAGAGGTCGGATCATCCGAGTTTTCCTCGGATCAACCGAAGAGAAACTGAGAGGTTGTCAAACAGAGGTCGGTCGACCTATGGCTATCTCGGTCGACCGAGATGGTGCTAAGTGGATCCGAACTCTGGTTCGGTCAACCGAACTCTGTAAGAAACTAGCCGTTTTTTTACCGTTAAAGAGTCGTTTTTCAGCATATTTTGAAATGTATAAATACTCCAATGCTAGAGAATGACTCCTAGGCTTGCACATCAAAGTTTCATTGATTTCTTATCAAGTCTAAACACCTTCAAAGCAAAAACACTTGATCTCCATGATCTAAATCATTCAAAGGTGTTCTTTCAAAAAGCAAGACAAAGAGTGGAATTCATATGTTCTAAAGAGCCAACAATTCTTGTACTTCAAAGGTATATATCTTTCACTTAGAAGAGTGAACAACCTTGTTCTTTAAACATTCTTATTCCCTTTCTAAGTGATTGGGTTACTCTTGTAAAAGTCCTACTTTGTGTGGGCAAGTAACTCTTAGTGAGTTTGTGTATTGTGGTTGTGTTGTAAAACTCTTAGTGAGTTAGCCACATTTGTAAAAAGTCTTCTTAGTGAAGTTGTTGCAAATCCTTGGGTGCGGCTCAAGGTAGTGGATGTAGATTCTAAGTGAATCGAACCACTCTAAATCCTTTGTCTTGTGTTTGGTTTTAGTTTTGCTTTTGTTCATCTTGTTCAAACCTACACTAGCATTGCTTAGATTCGAAAAAGTTTGCAAGATCGACTAAAACCCAATTCACCCCCCCCCCCTTGTGTTTTACAGTTTGCACCATCCGAAAAAGAGAATACATAAGCAATTGCAAAACAACCATCAGATTTTAAATGGGAGCCCCCTGAAGAAAGGTTCCTCAAGCTCAACGTCGATGGAGCTTGGTCTAATCATGAGGGAGGTCTAGGTATTATCATACGTAATCATGAAGGCAAATTTATAGCAGGAGCGACAAAGTTTATTTCTCAATCTTCCAGTCCTGAATACACAGAAGCGATAGCTCTATTGGAAGGAATTCAATTTGCTTTAGCTCAAGGACATTATGCCATCGTCATTGAAAGTGATTGTCCACTTGTCAACCAAATCCATCAATTTGAGGAAGATCTTTCCCCCATTAGGCCACATTGTTAGTCAAATTCAGAATCTGTTGGGGGGTAGAGTAGCCAATTTAATTTTTGCGCACCGATCTTGTAATCATACTGCTGATAAGTTGGCAAAATCACGCAATGAAGCTTAGAGCTTCCAGTCAATGGTTTGGAGACCCACCGGGATTTCTCCTACCACATCTACTACATGATATTGGTTAATGATATTTATGTTTTTACTGTTCAAAAAAAAACATATTTAATCATATCCCAAGATGGGTAATTAATGTGTTAAAATTAGAAACCCAAAGAAAGAAGAGTAATTTTGGTTAGAGAATTTTAATTAAACATCTTCAACCTTCTCTTCGATTTGTTAATGTTAATTTGTGACTTCTTAAATTTTGTGGGTCTGAGAAGACCAAGAAATTCGAAATTTGTCAATGGAGGAAGAATGGAGTTGTGATGGTGGTAGAGGAGTCAGTGGCTATGGGCTCTAGAACTAGAACTAGAAGAGTGAGAAATTGATAGGGATGAAATGAATAATATAAGGGAAAATCAGCCGCAGTGAACGGAGACGGTATGGGGAACGGTGATGTGTTGGCAATAATTATGCGAGGCTGTGGCGGCGATGCGGTGCATCTAAACAAAGAGGAAATATTTTTAATAAAAGGAATTGGGAATATTCACCAAGAAAAAAAAAAAAAATAGGATTGACCAAGAAGGGCTGAAATGTCATTTGAGCCTAGATTGCCATGGCAGGTGGATATTAGCCTTGGCAATATCATTAGCCTTATCTCTAACTTTTTTAATCTGTATTAAACTATTTAGAAAGTCTTATATTATGATATAGACTGAGTCATTAAGAATTTCAAGATTGACGACCTCATGTCAAATAATTAGTTAAGAGCACAAATACTTTAGGAACAATTATAAGATGGTATTAAAAAGTGTACTATGAGATCTAGAATTTTAATATAAAATTATGGCGGCTTGTTTAATTGTTTGAGTTGGGATTAGTGATGGAGTCAGGAATTTATTATTGTGGGGGCGAATTTTTTACTGAAAAATTTTAGGGGATGAAATACAAAAGTTATAAAGAAATATAACAAAAAATAATTATTTCCTATAGAAAATTTGTTATTTTTTGAAAATGTTGGGGGTGGGTATGGATGTTAAATTTCAGAAATCTTGCCTACTTATGAAACTTTGCCATATGTCGATATCATGATTTAAGTAATTGGAGAATCTACTTGCACTATGTTAGTACATCATGGTATTTTCTAGTATGTAAAATACAAAAAGGATTGATATTCTTGTTACAATATTCTCCATAAACAATGTTCTTAGAGTTGAAATTTAGGCATCGTGACAAAAACTGCTTTATATGCTTTATATGTCATTCCATATTAGATTGACTATTCCAAACAGTTATTCATCAAAAAAAAAAAAACAGCATTTTTGGAGAACAGCAACATAAAATAAACCATTAATTTCTGATTTTATGTCCGAAAAATGCATTGTTGAAATTGGGTTGGAACGACAAACAACTCTAGATTCAGGGGCTTTTACTATAGCCGAACGTAAGGGAAAGGTGGTGGGAATTGTGTGAAGAGTGAGAATTAGGAAATTCCTCGTAGTACTTAAAAAAATGTTAAATATCTCCGCAAAAATACTCTGATGAAATGTCAAATGGTAAGGGAATTAATCTGGCCACTATTTCATATATTCTACAAGTTTTCTTGAGAAAAAAATTATTTCCCTTTATTTTCTTGTCCGTTAACTATTTTAAGAAAAACAAATATAGGATATTCAAAGCTAAATTAGTAGATATTTTATTATTTGTTTCCATCTCCTAGAAATGAAATTGACAAGTCCATTCGTGATTTTAGTCGCAAATAAATTTTAAAAGATCCAGTTACTTATTCCCAGGTTTTAATGGTAAACCATAGATTTGTTTTTTCTTACTTTTTTTTTTTTTTTAAAGGAAAAAACATAGAAGTTCATGATATCCCCTTCTCAACCCGACCCAAGAAATATTTTGCAACATGTTAGAAACATTGTTAATTTTCTTAAGTACTCTAAGATTTGTATTAATTTTCATTCTAGTACTCTAACAATATTTTGTTTATAATACTCACTCCGTCTCAAATTAAACGTTTGGATTTGACTTACACAAAAAATTAAAACGAATATTTTGACAATGAGTAAGATGTAATAATATATTTAAGAATAAAATATGCTAACACCCCTTAAACTTTCCCGAATTGATAGGATGGAAAAGTTCGAGGTCAATAACTTCACATTTTTTAGTTGAGGGTGAAAAACTAAAATTTAGAAAAGTTTACGGGGTGTTGGCTTCTTTTACCCTATCCTTAAACATATGAGGATTCATATTTATTTGAGTAATAGGAGCTTAGTTATGAGTTTAGGAAATAAATATATCCATTTTGAAAACATGAAACATTTTAAAACAAACGGAAAGTGCACGATTAATATGATGGAAAAGTTCGAGGTCAAGGACTTTGTATTTTTTTAGTTGAAGATAAAAAACCAAAATTCAGGAAAGTCTATTGGGTGTTGGTATCTTTTACCCTATCCTTACGAATTTAGTTGAGCTATACGAGGTTAGTTATGTGAGTTTAAGAAATAAATATATCAATTTAAAAAAAAATTGAATATATTATAAAATAAGGTGGAGAAAGAGATGGAAGAGATTAAGAGAGAAGTAAACTGATTCTTTGTATATATTATGTGAATCAAAGCCCTCTGTTTATAGAGGTTAAGCCTTGGGGTTTCATGGGTCTCTAAGACTTCCCTTTGAATGACTCCCCTTTGAATGACTAATCTATACAACAATTGTCTCACAAAAACTTGTTTGGGAAAATCCATTGGGAAAAAACTAAACCAAACTAAGAAAATAAGTACAATTGATGTTGGAGTATTTAATTGTTGCCTCGTTAAAACCTTGTCAAGAAAACCCAGTGGGACAAAATCTGAATGAAAAGAAAAAGAGTACAGCTACCCTCCCTCATAATTGAATGTCTTTCCTTTGTCGCATTCCAATTTGATGTATCGACTTTCTGAATGTTGATGTTGGCAACGCTTTGATAAATAAATCTGCAACATTATCACTTGAGTGAATCTGTTGAACATATGTGTCGCCACTTCCCCTTGGATGTCCATAACATAAAGAATATGTCTCGTTAAAACCTTACTAGGAAAAACCCCATTGGGAAAAATTTGCATAGTGAAGGAAAAAGAGTACATTATTCTTATGTCAATTTACTTCCCTTGTTAACATCATTGAACCAATGCATATAGATCTTCAAGATCAACCTTAAAATTTGCAATTGGTATTATCTTAGTGTAGTTGTTCAAGATTTTCATAGGATCAACAATTTACATCTTCCGGATGTTACAATTTGTAAATACTAGGTATATTTTTCCAAAACCTTTAACATTTACTTGCTTTTTTCTAAACTCTTCTAGAGGAAAATTTTGATGATTTAATCATCTTTAATCCAATAATTTTTATTTTCATAAGAAAGAGGTCAGTCACACATCAGGTGTGTCTTGAACTCGTCATCTATAAAAAACTTCCTTTTTAAAAATAAGAGCATATATATTGTGAATATTCAATCTGCAAATCTTCTAGAGTTAGCAAAATATTAACCAATTTATTCACAACACTTTACAAATTTTTCACTATTGAACTTCAAGTTCGTTAGAGCTTCTACATGAATTAAGATGCTTAACAATGATATTCATACATCATTCATTTCTCTCTCCCTCTGATGTGGGATAACTTCTTTCATCAAAATACTAAAGATACTAATAAAATAAGATAAATGTTGCAAGCAACTATTATACATGGATATAAGTTATCTTTCCATAATGATTTCAAAAAGCATTAATCACTAAGTAAATGATGTTTATATTATTTGGGAAGAATTACTTATATGCTTCTGGCATATCTAGTCCTTTGAGGACTTCAAATAAATGTTTATTACTAAAGAGCAAATAGCTTTTTCTGCCACAAAACTAGTTACGAATGCTATATCTGCCACAAATTATATTTTCGTGCTATATCTGCCACAAAACTAGTTACAAGTGCTATATCTGCCACAAATCATTTTTCCGTGCCTTTTTTACCATGAAACATTTTATGAGTGCTAAAAATGCCACAAAAAGAGGATGGGTGAAGGGAAAAATAGGTAAGAGATCAAATTAATTTCAATTAGACCCTAAAATCAAAATTTCTATATTATATTGGGTACCTAATTTTATTTTATTTTTAATACTTGACCCTTCTTCCCAAATTTACCAAAACCCTCACCGCTAACTTCTTCTTTCTTCTCTTCCCACATCGAGCCACCAACACCTCCCATCCCGTTACCCAATCCCTGCCCCCACCCATACCAAAGAGTACCAAATCTGACAAAAAATGACTGCTTGAAGATTTGGAGAGGCGTGGTGAAGGTGATAGCCTAGCAAAAATGTCTAAGAACAATTAGATATTCTTAGGAAATTGGTCTGCATTTTGCATATTGCTTTGCGAGAGTCATTTTTGTTCAAGAATTCTGATGGTTTCAGATGCAAAGCATCTATGTTAGGTTAATTATGTACTGCGAATTAGTCTACATTTTGTTTAGTACTTTGACTGGTATGTATTTTGTTTTAATTTTTTTGATGGTTTTAGCAGCAAAGCACTTGGTTAATCATGTAGTGAAAATTGATTAGCATTTTTCTTATTGCTTTGACTTATATGTATTTTGTAAAATAGTTTCTAAAGGTTAGAGGAGCAAAGCATTTGTGAAATTTGTTATATGTGCCTGAAATATAGATCTAGAAGTGCTTTCATGATATGGATTGCTATTCTTGGTTAATTTTCAGGGGGTATGGGTGTGGGTTAGGGATTGGGTGGCAGCGGTGGCTCAAGGTGGGAGGAGAAGGAAGAAGAAGGTGGTGGAGGCTTTGATAAATTTGGGAAGAAAGGGTCAATTATTTAAAAAATAATTTGTGTACCCAATTAAATATAAAAATGTGATTTTAGGGTCTATTTGAAATTAATTTTATCTCTTACATATTTTCCCCTTTTTCCTCCCTCGTTTTGTGGCCTTTTTAGCACTCATAAATGTTTCATGGCAGAAAAGGCACGGAAAAACGATTTGTGGCAAATATAGCTTTTGTAACTAGTTTTGTGGCAGAAAAAACACGAAAACATGATTTGTGGCAGATATAACACTCGTAACTAGTTTTGTGGAAAAAAAAAAAGCTATTTGCTCATTACTAAATGACAACATTATGTACATACTAAGTGCTTGTGCGCTATTCAAATACATTTGCATCCACCATCAAAGTAATTTCTCTGTTCGTTATTCTAAATGAATATCTTTGTAGAATTACACTCCATGTGTATAATTTCTGTAAGGAATACATTTACACTTCAAGTGTATGATTTTTGTAAGGAATATATTTACACTTCAAGTGTATTAATTCTCCATACATACTTTTCATAATTTGAGGTTAACTCAATGGTCTATTTTGACCAATCATCCTAGACTTTCAATTTTGAGTATGCATACTTTATATTAAAGATAATCGTTCTTTTGCGCGCATAAATAATGTTGACATTTGCAAAATTTATGTTTATGGTTACATCAATTCTCAAACATTTGAGATCTTATAATTCTCACAAATTTTCAAGTACCTGAATTTCTTCTGGAAAGGATATAATATAATGTTTGAAAAAAATCTTCTAGAATTTTCATCTTCTCGACTTGACCATCTATAAATATTTACTCCATTTGCGAGAAATTTTATTATTATAACACATAATGCTACCACATTTTAATGTCACAAATTTAATATTATTGGTAGCTTGTCCTTCAGGGACATTAAATACCATGGAGTTTTTTCTAACCAAATTTTAGTCATAAAATATTTCTGACTATTCGTCTTTCGAACTTCTGGTTCAAAACCCATTTGTTTGAGGATCACAAGAGACACGGATAGAAATATGTTATTCGGCTATATTTTTTTCCCTCTTTATGTTGCAACAACATATATACCAATCAACAAGATTTATAACCAACATATAATTTATCATTTGTGAGGACACATCTCAACACTTTGTGGCGGAGTATTAGCGCACATTATATCTTGATATGGAAATCTCTTGGTTTGCAATCATAAACCAATTAAAAAGAGGAGAAGTAAGAAATTAATAGTTGAAAAAATACAAACAAATATTTAATAAATTCTAAGAAATATATGATTCTATTCTTCAGGATATGCAACTTTTATTTTAGACAAAGTATATTTATGGGAGAATCAATGTAATAACCGTAACTTTTGCTTGCGTGATATTTAACGTGTAATTAATTTTTGCATGACTAATTGCATAGGCGTAATTTATTTCGTATGATCATGTGATTATGTGTCCATTTAATTTTACAACATGTTACATGTTATTTTCGTGTATTTTTGTTGAAGGGCATTTCGTACACATATCGTAATTGGGGATTTAATTGTGATTCACTTAGATGATTGATTGGAATTAATTAGGAATTTAATTAGCATTAGAAAAGTTAATATAATAAAATTAAATTAAATTAAAAGAAATTAAGAAAAGAGGAATTCGGGGGCTTGGGGATTTGAATAAAAAAAAATAAAAAAGAAGGGTGAAAAGAATCACGGGATTGGGGGAGAGAATTAGCACCACGGCTCCAGTGCGGAACGGGAAATGCTCCGCACGTGCGGAATGGATTTTCCGTTGGATTAAAATTTGGACGGTTGAGATTGATTTAAAAAGATCACCTGTTCTAATTTCAGAACAACTGTTCGTGTGAACATGTTTTCTTAAGTTAAGAACACCTGTTCACAAGATAAAAAAAAATTCCGCACATACTGAAAAATACATGTTCCGCATAAGAGCCGAACCGGAGAATTAGAGGGCAACATGCGATCATGGGCTTCCTTAGGGAGCGTGCCCAATCAGCAAATAGGAAAAGGAAAAAAAATGGCTCGCACAACCGCCAGAAGCAAGAAGAAACAGAAATAAATTTTGAGAACACTTTTTCTAACCAGAACTTTGCGAGATCACCGAGGGAGCGTCTTTTGTCCATTTTTTTTGCGCACGATATACCAAAAGAACGGCGTTCGCGATACTTATGAGTGAGCGTAGACGGAATTCGATTTGGAGTTCGAAGCGGAAAGATATCTCACCGGAAGCAGGGCTGGTTTCTGAATTACGTTTTTTGCGCACTTTCGGTAGAATCGTCGCCCAGGTAACATCCGACTCTGATCGGGGTAATTAGTGTTGATTTAGAAACTAGAGTGATAGGGCTATAATCTTACCGGAGGGATTGAGATTTTAACGGTTAGAATTTCCGTAATGTATTCCAGAAGTAGGAGGCAGAAACCAGAATTTTTCAACACTAGTACGCTTATTACTTTTTATTTGGATTCAAGGTAAGGACCCACTTCCTCTGTTATTTTCTGCCTGGTATTGCGTATATATATTGGGTACTGATATAATATTGTTTATGGAGCAATTGAGTATGATTTATTTCATAAACTGTTAATACGAATTAATCACATGTTTTTTGTTTACTGTTAAGTTATTTGATTTCTGCCATGAACTGGATTAATATACTTGTTAATTTAATCTGATTTTTGTTATCGTTATTTAACTCTATATACATAAATAATGAAAACTATATACGTTCTGTATTGTGGACCGTTGGGAGTCCTTTATGTATTTGCCTCTATTTGGGTCGTCTTAGTTGGTGTCGTTATTTCAGTCATATTTGGTTTGGTCGACCGAGTCGTCACCCCCTATTGAGCTCGTGTTTAGGATCACTAGTTAGAAGGTTGCGTCCGCCTTCTATCCTGCTCTGTTCTGTGACCCTTAGAGGTCTTCTGCTTTGTACTGTCTTGTGGCCCGCACTTAATGGGGCGAATCATTAAGTACGGAAGTGCTTTTGTGCAGTCCCTGGTGGGGGATGATGATATAATGTAAGGATTGAACCTTAAAATCTATGTCTCTTAGTTTGAGGGATAATCCAAACCCACGAGTTTATTGAACCGTCCTAGTTTGGTTGATAACTAGGGCCACTGTCGTTATTACTGAGTAGTAGTGAATAGATATGTGAGCTCATGTGGTGGGATTGTTGAGTCATAGTTGTAGATATGTTCTAAGGGTCTAGACGACGTTGTAATCGGGTGTACCGTATGGGCAATGTCTGGTGCTTGTCGTATACTCGATCATGAAAGTGTTTAGGTACGAAGAATGTGGTTATTCGCTTAATTGTTGCATTCTGTGTTCGTTAGTGTTTTGGTCATTGGTTGCTGTTTTGTGTGAGTCTATTTGGTCATTTATAGGTTTAGAATGTTTTGGTATCATTTTGGTATATTTTTATACAAGTTTTTAGCTTATTTTTCTGAAGTTCGCAGGTCGCGGAAGAAGCATTCGTCCTAGACTTAGTCCGCAGAAAGGCAGTGACACTGCCTTACCGCAGACGGACCATTCGTCCGCAGGTACCCACGGACGATCACGCAGACGATGCTTCATTCACAGCTGTCCTATTCCGTTCTATTCTATTTTGTTTTCTTAGTCCTGTGGGACTTGTGTATTGTTCTATAGTGGGTACCTGTCGTGTCACATATTATTTCCAAAGAGTTATATTGGGAAACGGGAACCTGTGGTGTCTTCTGTGGTTTATTTATGTTCTGTTATATTTATTTTCTGTTATTATTATTGGTCCTTACTGAGCACCGGAGCTCAGTCCATCCGCTTTCTTACTGTGCAGGTGATATAGATGTTGTGCCTTACTTTGATGATGCTTGAGAGGGGCCTTAAGAAGAGCGATTGATAATCTAAGTAGTTATTGAACACGCTTTCATTTTATTAATTCATATTTAGAATTGTTGAACACTTTTCAGTTGTAATAACTTTGAAATTATTTCCCTTTTCAAAATTACGCTTCCGCTAGTGCATTTGTACTATTTATGAATTTCATAATTCAATTGCCTTATTTAATAATCTCTTATTGTGCTTCATTAACCAATAAGGCACTATCATGTCATCATCCCTGGTTACAGGGTGTGACAATCAAAATATATGAGCTCATTAATTTATCAAGAAAAACGCAAACTTCAAGTTACGGATTAACAATACACATATATCGATGAATCGAATAAAATATATTCATCCTAAAAATATATTCAATCCCAATATTAATAGTACTAAGACAAATATAATTGCTTTGAGATATCTAGCTAAATACAATTAATTATTTTAGAAAACTTTTGGTTCCATAAAAAATATTTTCACGAATTCCTTATAATTTCGTATTTTTAATGATCTGAGTTAGTCAAATCAGACATGTCAACTAATATATTTCTTTAACCAAGTAAACTTCAGGCTTAATCAATAATGCATCTCAATGCAAACACTTTCAGTGCAATATAATATATAAGAGATAAACAGTAATCTCTTCAATGCAAATATATTTGCTAATAAAAATAGCAATAATTGAAAATACATTTGTCCACTATCTGAATTAATCTTTATAAGAAAATTATAGACAATAATCGATTATATAGATCTCTTCAAAAGTCTATAATCAACCATTTCTTAAGGAGCTTTTAATCGACTACTTCTCTTGGAATTTTACAATATTATTTATATTGTGGACATTTATACTTTCAACTACAATCATTGAAACTTCTTTTATTTCCTTAGCTCTTCCGAAAATTTTTATCTATCAGTTCGATCAATTATAGTTCTTCATGAACTTTTTACAAAGGAAACGTTGTGTTTCAAATTTCTTAATGAACTAACTCGTCTGGGGTTATTAATAAATTAGTTCTACTAGAACCATTCAATATGCAAACTCTTCTGAAGCTTTTAGTAATATATGGTTATTAAAAAACTAAATGTAATCTCAAAAAATGAAAATGGCTAAAATGGCTAAAATAAAATTAACTCCAAAGCTATTAAGTAAAAGTTCATTAAAGCTAAAATAAAATAACCAACACAAGTTGGCTCAGTTGATAAGGGCTGTGTTGGTGGGTGATATTTAAGTACCATTGTAAGCGACATATGGTCCCTATAGCCTTCCCTGACCCGTGGTTGTGACCGGAGCCGAACCCACCCGAACTATTTTTCACCCAAAAAAAAAAACCTAAAATAAAATACCACTTTTTTTCTTATCACTTCAGGTGATACGTACTGATTTCATCATAAGGGGTATTACTTCTACAATAATGGTCTAATCAAATCGTCTTTCTTATAGACAATGAAACTTTTAGTCACATTCGCTTCAGGGAATGACATAACAATAATTGGTTGGATTTCTCATATATTTCATCAATAACCCATTTTTTCGTCTCAAAGAAACATGAGATCAATAATATTCTCTATCTATCGCTACTACATTAGCGAATTCTAAAAACAATATCATTGTTTTGTGATACTTTAGCCATAAGTCAGACTTTTGGTAAACATCTTCTAGTGTTCTACCTTTCTTTTAGAGTTAAAAAAAATAAACTTTCAGAGTTTTATTGTTAAGGATAGTACTGTCAAAACGGGTAGCCCGCCCCGCCCCGTCATGGGCTATCCTTAAATGGGGATGGGCAGGCATGCCCGTTTTTTTAACGGGCCATCAAAAGGGATGCCCGTACCCGCCCGCCGAATGCCCGTGGACAGATGAGCATACCCACTACCCTTATTATTAATTTCTCGTTTTTTGAAAAAAAAAAAAAATAGATCAAATCCGAAAAAATCAACAAAATGCAGTTCTTTCTCATTCACGTATAGTTTACAGTCATATGAAGGGGAAATAAAAATCCAAAATAGTTCAAGAACAATCAAATCAAATTCCACAATATCCAAAATAGTTATAAAAAAACAATAATCAAATCAAAATCCACAATTTTAAGAATAATTCAAGATGAACTGTCCAAAATTAACAAACATATTGTTGAAGTCAAAGGAACAAAAATAGATATTGTTGTTTTTTTTTTAATATCATCCATCTATTGATCTAGATCATGAACACTAGAAGTATTATTTGAATTCATTTTAGATAATGTTAATTCCTTCTCATTATCTTCACATATAAAATACACACCTTAAGAAGTTAAAACATTATAAATGAAAATTGAAAAATGATAAGTTAGAACATAATTTAGTTACTTTCATAGATGAAACAGTGAATTCAATTGCGTACACATATTTGAGCTTGTACATTTCTAGGAAGAAGATGACTCCTATATTTGGTAAGAACTCGTGCAAGAAAATAGTGGATATACAAGACTTTTTTCAGTTTAGAGAAGTTTGAAAGAGCCTTATTAATCCCTATACAAAATTAATTAAAAAAAAAAACAAAATAAAGCGGGCATGCCCGGTTGCAACCCGCCCATACCCGCATGGCCTATTACCCACACAGGTATGCCCGTTGAGACCCGCATTTAAATGGGCATGGAATTCATAGGTCCATACCCGCCCATTAATCTCACAGGGTAAGCATGCCCGCGGGCATATGACTATTTTGACAGCTCTAGTTAAGGAGTCTCCAAGACTCATCACATAGGAATTTATTTTAACATATATAATATATAAAATAACAAGAATTTACCAAAATAATAAAGTAATCATCTTCTGGTGGTCAATCGTTATATTATAATCATCTCCCGGTGGTTAAACTTAAACAATTTGTATTTATTTTACAACCATCTTCTGATGGTTAAGAATAAACAATAATAATTTGTTTTATCATACAACTTCTCGTGGTTTATTTAAAGGAATAATCAACATGTATCTTATAAACCATCTTCTAGTGGTTATGTATTTGTCTATAGGATTCGATACAACTATCTTCTAGTGGTTGTATATTTTTCTCTACAATTCGATACAACCTTCTTCTGGTGGTCGTATAATGGTTTGTCAAATTCGATTAAAATCTTTAACCAATTACAGAAGCTCTTTGGTAGGATGACCATCTTCTGGTGGTCTTAACTAAAAATAATTTGGTGATATATGTCTTGTGGAAATCTATCAAAAATAATGTCAGCATGACATATATTTCTTCAGGGATTGTATTAATATAACCAATTATTTTCAAGACAAAAATGCTACCTCGGGAGCATAATAAAAATTTACGAATATAATGTTTGTTTAAATGTTTTATACTTCAGGAACAATATTTCGATATTCTTCAGGAATATTTAAATTATAATGTACTCTCCAGGAGTAAATAATTAATTTATAATAATAATATTATTTGGGAATAATTAATAAATTTATAATAATAATAATATTCTTCAGGAATATCAGATAATGTTCTTCAGGAACATGTAAAGTTACCAATTTATATTATTATTACTTAAGGAGTAATAGTTCAATATTCTTCGAGAATATTGGTATTATAAATATTCGATAATAATAAATAAAATAGAGAGAACCGTAACAGCTTAATATGTATCATTGTTAAAATCGTAACAACGTGTTTGGTACGATGGAATGTAACGGAATCCCTTCCCATGCAGAATCACTTTTCACCCAGAATGGCTTCGGAATCCTCTTTCTATTCCAGTGTTTGGAAGGCAAAGGCATAATGGAATGTCGATTCCTTTTCTGTGTTTGTTAAAACTGTATTTTAATGTCAGAATGGAATGGAATTAAATACAATATGACTTAAATGCCCTTTTAGCCTATACTAACGATAAAACCTAATTAAACATTCCTTACAAAATCTTACTTGAATAACATTGACATTATATATCAAAAATATTTATATATATATATATATATATATATATATATATATATATATATTATTGAAACATAATTTTTATTAAAATGTCAACATAATAACAAAAATATCTATACTTTTAAATTTTAAAATAGATTACGAACTACTACCAAGAAAAAAAATATTTATAAAATTACCATCTATGAAATTATAACAAGTGAAATGACTAAATATGAATGCGTTACTATGTAAAATGAACGTGATAATTAATTAAAAGAGGGGTATAAATGTCAGTTACTATTTATTGATGATTCCAACTTGTCCTGTAAAGGACATTGCACAGGTTTTTGTGTGGAATAGTCTTTCCCACTTCTTCCTGGAATAGAAGGAATGACCTTTCCAACTTAAATTGGTCAAACCAAACATTGGAATGGGAAGAGAAGTTGGAATCGTCATTTCATTTCATTCCATTACAGCGTACCAAACTTGCTTTAAGTATATGAAAATTTTTAATTTTTTGATAAAACACCTTTGACCTCGGATGATCCATTTTCTTTTAGTTTCAACATATTACCACATCATACCTGCTTTTTAAATCATAGCTGCCTTGATCTTTGACTGGAACGACATCACGTTCTCTCTCTCCATTCCAGGGGTGGCTAATAGGGTATTCGAGGTGATCGACCAGTACAAAATTTTAAAAAATTGGAGACCCCAATTTTATGTTATTATTTAGAGTGTGTGTTTATATTTTATTGAAGAATAATAAAAATTGTAATTACTTGGGATTTTTTATGTTGACAACTATCGGTAAATATTGTTAAATTTTTTTTAAGACAAACTAGCCCACTCTATTTAATAGGTAAAAGCAAAAAACGTGAAATATGTTATTTTCTTCTTGATATCGAAGAAAATGATTTGAATGTTGAATTTAAGTTACTTAGAAAAAATTTCGCCTAATGAAAAGATGGGACCTATTGATATTTTTATATTCTTGAAGCATGTAGATTGTTTTTCTAACGCAATAATTGCATACATAATTTTGTTGATTATTCCAGTTGCTGTTGTATCTGCAGAAAGGAGCTCTTAAAAATTGAAGTGGTTGAAGTCATGTATGCGTTCTACAATGTCTCAGGAAAAACTCAATGGATTAACGACGATAGCATTTGAGAATGATCTTTTGGAGCAAATCAAATATGACGATTTAGTTGATGATTTTGCTTCAAAGAAAGATAGAAGGATCGCTATTTTCAAATGGAGAAAGCTGTCAGTATTTATATTTTTAAAATTATGTTTAAATTTTGTTTGTACATTTTGGAGAAGAAAAATTATGATACAGTTGTAATGATTTTTTTTTTTTGTTATATTTACATAAAAAGTCAATTTTCTCCAATTATATAGGATATCATTTTAAAATTTAGCATAGAACCTCACAAATAATTGAGACGTCCCCTGTCAGTCAACGGACTCCGTCAAACTTTCACCGACTTTAGGAAGATAGCTATCACTCTCAGACCTAAGATTATCCTTAAATGTCTCACATCTCTTGTCTTTCTCTAAGTGAGAAAATTGGAGCAATGGAAGGGATATCAGACAAAGGGTTACTCTCTCCATTCCCATTTAATTGTCGTTTAGAAAATTTATATGTATCCAAATTAATTATCATTTAAAACTCTTTTTATTTGTCAACAATTTATTTCAATTATACACTGACATTTCTTTTATTTAGCGCCTCTGGCATCTCTAGTTTTTCCTTTCTTTTTTTATGCTATAGAAGCGAGAGAGAGGGGTAATATTAAAACTTTTAGTGAAAATAACAAGTTCCTTAATTTTCTAAAATTGTCTAAAGAGTCTTATATTTAAGAATGGAGGGAGTATAATATAAGGAAGAGAAAGAGATGGAAGAGATTTAGAGATAAATAAATTGATTCTTAGTATATATTATGCGAATCAAAGTCCTCTGTTTATAGAGGTTAGGCTCTAGGGTTTCATGGGCCTCTAAGAATTCTAGTGTTACTAGAAGTGTCATTCAATATATTTACAATATAATATATATTTTGAAAAAAATTAAAATAGAAAGTGAACATTCAACTCAGAAATGAGACTAATACTCTTCTATAAGATCAAGAGGTTGTAGCCCAGTGGGGAACACCTCTGTCTGGGACTGAGAGGTCCCAGGTTCGATACCGGGCCAAAGCGCCCAGCTTGTTAACCCCCACCCCCACACAAAAAAAAAAAAAAAAAATACTCTTCTATAAGGATCAATAAAATAGCGTTGAATTTTGTACTAAAAGATACTTTTTTTAAGTAAAAAAATAAATAATACTTGGTACTCCTAAACTGAGAAAATCGCTATTTATAGAACGCATGTTTTTGCTAACTTCGATTTTTAGCACAAACTTTTTATTATGCAAATTTTAATATGAACTATTTACGGACTGCCAAATGTGACCAATTAAGTATTCCGGTCAATTTTTCGGCCAAAAAAATCACGTGCTTTCAGAGTGAAGGGCATTTTTGTCCACAAATACCAACCTGATTTGGAATAAAAAAAAACCCACCCATTGTGATAACCATGGAAGTCAAAATCGCGAGTCAACTCGTAGAATCGTACGATTCTACGAGTTTTAAGGGGTGGACCGAGTTAGATTCTACGTAGAATCGGAGTAGAATCGGTAGAATCGTTACGATTCTACGATCCTACGAGTCTACTATTCCCTAAATTTTTTTTTGCTGAAACACTTTATATTTTCTTTTAATTTTTTTTATCATTTCTTATCCTCATAACTGATACTTTAAGATGTATACAAATTTATATATCTCACGAGATATTTGAATCTTAATTACAAATAAAAAATAAGCACATTTTAGTAATTAAATTAACTCCGATTGACATTTTAACACATTTTTCGCACATTTTTTTCCTTTAAGACACTTTAGAGATGATTTGGAAATAACTATTTAGTTTCAACTAAGGTAATTTGGATAGAGAAATTGTGCTTTTATATTTTAAAATTGTGATTGAAATGTTTTTCAATGAGTACATATATATTTTCAAATAATTTTTTAATGTAAGTAGGATCGGCGATCCGAGTTACGATCCTACGATCCTCATATGCCTTCCGATTCTACGTAGAATCGCGAGTTTGACTGCCTTGGTGATAACTTCCACCGACCCAACCTGACACCAAAATATCTCATCTTTTACCTCCTTTATCTCCTTCATCTCGGCACTCCACCTCCATCGCCGCCGGAAAACTCCAAAAAAATTTAAATTTTGATCAGCTCCTTCTCCAACAGATTAGAGTAGAGTACTTTCACTAATCAACAAAATTGAAGAAACCAACAAGAGACCTTTAATACTGCCAACTCAAACAAATTACATAAACATGTTAGACCTGGTTGCCTTGTAAGTTGTCTTGAGCTTCCTGCTTGGTGGCCTGACCTTCTTCGTCACCAAAGGGAACTTGATTTTGGAATTATGGAACTGCTTGGTGCTTTTCCTCTTGCAAAGCTTATCGGGACTTGTGGAGGTTTTGATGATATTGATTCATTTTAAAATTCGACCCATTCCAGTGGAGGAATGTGGAGGTAGATGGAAGGGTTGGGTTGTTTGGGGGCTGTCATATACTTCTTCTGAGGTTTGGCATAGTTGAGGTGAACGCTGAGGGAGGTGGTGGTGGAGGGTGGCGAACAGTGGTGGAATTTTTTAGTTTGGGGGGTGGGTTTTGTGGAGGTGGACGCTGAGGGAGGTGGTGGTAGTGGAGGAGGAGGATGGTGGAATATTTGAGTTTGGGGGTGAGTTGTGTGTACAAAAATGCCCTTCAATCCGACGTCACGTGACATTTTTTGGTCGGAAAATTGACCGAAATCCTTAATTTGTCACATTTAGCAGCCCGTAAATAGTTCGTCCTAAAATTTACTTAATAAAAAGTTTGTGGTAAAAATTCGAAGTTAGCAAAAACATGCGTGCTATAAATAGTGATTTTCTCCTCCTAAACTTGTTACATTCATTGGAAGGAAAAACTTTCACCAACAATGCACACATGTTTCCAACTAGTTCCCAGCAAAATAACTAGCACTGTCAAACGGGCCACTAGCCCGCAGACCGATCCGTGGTTCACGTTTTTGGGATCGAATTTAGACTAGCTTTATTCAGTGATCAGTTTAAATGCGAGCCATTTTAGCCCGCTCTGTTTGGACCACGGACCAAGGCGGATCGAACCCGGACCAAAAATTAATATAAAAAAAATATATTTTTTAAAGTTTTACTTCTCATTTTTTTCAATTTGTTTTACAAATGTTTTCAAAAATAAACAACAAAACTTAATTTTTAATCTTTATATTCTTTTTTTTTAATTTTTCTTTTCAATTTTTAAAAATAAAAATAAAAAAGGTCATTTTTAAGCTTTATTTTATTTTTTAAAATTAATTTAGTCCGCGGACCGGTCCGTTAACCCGCGGATTTCTTATGGACTAGCATTTTCTTGGTCCGCAAAAATTGGTCCAAATCCGCTCCGGTCCGTTTTAGAGTAATCCGTGACGGACCGGACCGGGATTGACCCGTTTGACAGTGCTAAAAATAACCTCAAAAATTAAAAATGACTTTTTTAAAAAAAAATAATTTAAACACTTAGTCAATGGATACTTCCCTCTCCGTCCCAAATTGAATTTTTCATACTTGAAAATCACTATAATTAATTAGATTAATTTAACTAAATGTGAGTTACCATAATATCACAATTCATTGATACTAATAATAGGACTTATAAGTTAGTGAAACTTAACTCCTTTGAATATAAAAAATCTAATTACGGAGTTAATTGAAAAAAAAATATTAATTTTCAAAAAATTAGACATTCAATTTAATACGGAAGGAGTATATAATATCCGCATTATGAAAACCGTTTCATTGTTGTAATAGTAGTACTGTGCAACTTTAATGATATATGCTTCCGATGGGCATAAAGATAAAAAAGGAAAATAACATTTACAAAAGTTATATATCATGGCCAGAACCAAATTAATCATAAGCAATACAAATGCAGCAGTTGTGAAAGATTTTCAGAAATTTTGTAATGGAGGAAAAACATGAACTATGCAAAAACTTGCAATTAATCATTTAATTAGCACTACAACATCACATAAATAGCCTTCAATTCTAAAAGAACACAAAATTTTGTGTTTCATAAGTTACACTATGAATGAAAATTGTCAAGAGAGCATCCGAATCCTACCCGGAAAATGGCCTGACTTCAGGTCTAAATTCCATCATCATAAATTCTCCAAGAACAGCCAGATTTCTGGTCTACCTATAAAACAGAAAGGCACTGGCATGGTAGATTTATAACGGCGGAAGGTCTTAGGACACAAGCTAATGTGAAAAGCATTACAAAGCATTGATCATCCTCTTCATGTCAGCAGACCTCCTTGCATCAGGTTCATCAATTGCTCTTTCAGTCAATACATGCTTTATTCGGCACATTGATTTCCTTACCTGCTCGACGAAGCAGATTGAAAAAACATTGACAACTATATTACGGTAATATGCACACCCATATGCAGCATATATACAAATTTCGGCTGTATAACTTCTAGAAAAAACCTATGGCATGAATCAATCAGAAAATAAACTTCTCTAAGAATTCTAGCAGACTTATCAAATGAAACTCCATATATATTACCCTTTGCGTTTATGTAACTGATTCCTTGGATTGTATACTGAAGGAACTAATTTTATCTCAAATATCAATTTAGTGTTTCAAGATACGAAACCATCACATGGGATCCTCTGTGACATTCCTCATTATAGTCATGTTATCGATTCATCCCTAGGGTTTATCCATTTTAGTTTAGGCTATATAAATTAAAGTTTCCGTAATTAAAATGTCACGGGTAGTGTCACAGAGGATCCAAACCACGAAACCATAGAGTAATACGCTTTCCCATAAAACAATATTTTTCAGAAAAGAGAAGCATTTAATTATCCAGTGGGAATGAGACAAGACTTGTATGGCCACTGTAATCCTGTAAGCTAATACAACTAGGAGTATCAGAGAATATGACATCACTAAGTAGAAACATATACACAGCAATATGAACTGAAACCAGATTTTGATTATGACAAAGCGTATCATAGTGCACAAGGGGTATTTTGGCTGCCACGGTTTTTCTTTAGCCACATAGAGATTGCCGCCAATAAATTTTTAATTTTATTTATCCGACACTACCTTGAACAAAATGGTTCCTTTCAATCTTTCGTAATAGTTGGAACAGACTACTTCTTCATCAAGTTACTTGGAAATGAGAAAAGAATCTACTATTAGAAGAAGAAAAAAAAAAGAAAGAAGAAATTCTAAATGCAAACAAGCAAAGAATCAACTAAGGTAAATTGAACATAATTTAGAGAAGTTAAAAATGCTAACAAAGATGAATATGGCAAGTAAATCCAAATTGCAAAAACTATTATTGCAAGCACGTTATTTGCATCAATCCATCCATCATCTTATTACACCCTTTTGGTTAGGGTTCCATATAAACAACTAGAAATCTATCATCTGATAATGAAGACAACTTTTCTTTATCCTATCCACGTCATATAAGTTTTGGTAAAACACGTTATATGGATATCTGCCAGGAAACACAAGATGAAATTTCAAAGCAGCAAGTCCATTATCAGACTTCCAATCCAGAGAATTTGGATATGCAGAATAGAGGGAATTGGGAAAATTGAGATTTCACCTAAGTTTTCTATGACCAAGAGAATCACAATAGCTGAGTTCTTCAAAACAGGATAGTTCAGGAAACTGTTTAATGGAAGTCAATGGGTTTTCTAGCAAGGAAAACTACTTATTTTCAACAAAACCAGCAGAAATATCCGATAACGAGGCCAAGAATGTAAATAAAGAAACATAAATGAACACACTATCTCCTCCCCCCACATTAATTAATTATGACAACACAGAGAGAAAGAGAAACCGGACTCTACCTTTGAAATACGTTCTGGATTTTGGAACCGAAGATTTTGAGCGTGAAGCATCTGGCGTTGTGTCATCAACATGTTCTTCTCTTTCAACAGAACATACCACAGCTTGTTAAGATCATCCCAAGATTTTAGACGTAGTTCAGTAGCTTTCCAGCTCCTACCTAAATGAGAAAATATTTAGCAGTCATTTCACACAAATGGGCATGATGAAATACAAGAATCAATAAGTGTTTTGCAATCTTATTCTGGTCTATTAACTTGAGACTGTATTTCAGCAAACAGTATGGACAAACTGATAACATATAGCAAAGGGAAACTTAAAAAGTGATCCGTCATTCATTTTCTACAAGGCGAATTAATGCATACATAACAGAGACACATCTACCATTGAAAGCCGCCGCCAAATGATTCAGAAACTGCATCAGCACTTTATATGAATGATAAAAAAAGAAGCAAATATCCAAGTGCAGAGTATCATACTAAAGGTAAGCTCAACGAGCATTTTTCTATTACATTTTTCCATATCAATTAGTAATGCTAAGGCCAGACCATCAACACAAACGCTCAACCATACCAAAATGGCGGGGGGGGGGGCTGGTCAGTCTACAGAATTTGTTAACTAAAGAAATCGAGGAAAATCAAGGTTCTACACTTCTACAAACAGAATTTGTTATGATATCTAAACAAAAAGGTTTCAGACTTTCAGTAAACAGAAGAAAGTAAGGAACTAAATAACAGTTACCGTAAAGCATGGAAAGCCAAGGCTCTACAATGAGAAAGTTATGGAAGACAAGAAAGTGGAGAGTAATACAGAAGGTTATGTACCATATACAACAGGTTTCTCATCCTCCACGCTTCTATCAGCCTCAAAGAACTCCTGAAGAGGGTTTTGTATAGTCCTAGTTGCAGAAGAGGCCGCTGCTACGTAAGCCGAAGTTTCTGTCCTGGCTGCAGCAAAAAGTGTTCTCCCCAGGGCTCTTATTGCAGACATGATAAGCTGCTGCAGAAAATGAACAATTACAAACCAAACGACAACAACAACATCAACAACCAAGCCTTAGTCCCAAAAGATTAGGGTCGGACCGGTCGGCTACCTGAACCAAAGAAAGAATTGTGTGAGGTCATTCATATGAATGCATTCTCTCCATTTCTTACAATCCAAAGAACTCTCATCTAAATTTAGCAAAATCAAATCCCTTTTATCACTTGCGTCCAAGTCTTCTTGGATTCCCTCTGCCTCTTACGCCCTCAATATTACTCAATCCTTCTAACTAGAGCATCACTCGGCCTTCTTTTAATGTGACCAAACCAACACAAATGGTTCTCTCTCGTCTTGCCTTCAATAGGTGCTATACCTAACTTCTTCCGAATAATCACATTCCTCACTCTATCCATCATCGTATGCCCACACATCCATCTAAACATATGAATCTCCACTACATGCATTTTTTGAGTATGATACCTCTTAGTTGCCCAACATTTTGTACCATATAACAAAGTAGGTCTAATAGCGGTTCTTTACAACCCAAACGACAAAAACCAGAAATCAAGAAGAATCAGAACTAAGTTGAAGCAAAAAGATATCATCAATAAGCATCAATATCTCATGCACGGTATTTGTTCGACAAAAGTTCCGCCTCAAAGTACCATGCTCTATAGTCTCCTCCGAGTCCCAGGAAACTCCGGAACAATGCCCAGTGCACCGGAAATGGCACAATGTCACTCCCTTAACAGAGGGTTAACTAAGGCGCCGTAAACTATGGGAAAAGTCGCCGGAGTTTGGTGTCTGAGTCAATAACTCGTAATGACTGCCGGAGCCGGGCAGAGTTCACAGGCGAGTCTCTAGTGATTAATCCATTAAAATAGAAGGAAATAGCAGAAGAAATCTCTGATTTAGTAAAGAAAATAAGACAAACTTCTTATACGAATTTGGAAAATTTGCAAGAATGAATGGTGAAAGTAGCTTCATTCTTCTGACATCTAACCCATGAAAATCAAAATAAAAATCTTAAATTACAAAGGGAAATATCTAAGTTTTAAGAGAATCAAAACTATTAGATTGAATTAGATTTCCTTACACTGATCGCCGGTCTTCTTTGCCCGTTCTTGTGTTTGATGCAGCGGAGGCAGTGAAGTTTTGAGGTTCGTTTAGGAAAGGGAAAATGACTCCAATCATTCTCCAACTATTTATGAAGACACTATAAGATCCTAAATGTTGTTTTACTTCTTAATAGGTTCCAAATAATTTTTGTGTCTGTTAAATTATCCGGTCATCCGTCTTTGCGGTAGTTTGCGGCCAAAATTGACCACACCTCTTTCACGTGATTAATACTGTCAAATGGCCGCGGACAGTTCGTAACCTGTCCGAAATGGACTGGATATGAACTCAAAAATAAAAATACGTTTAAATGCGGATATTTTGTACCAATATCCGTTTGAACTTGAACTTCACGGACCGGACCCAGATTAATCCGTGGATTAGTCCGTGAAATTAAAATATAAAAATGGAACCGGACTTTACAGATCAAAACTAAACTTATTTGCGGTTCAGTCCGCAATATATATATATATACTAGCCTAATGATAAGCTTTCATGAAAAAACGGTGAAGCAAAATCACATGAGTCAAACATCTAATAGAGGTTGTGGAGTGAAGGTTGGAATTTTTGGAATCGAAGGAACACGTTTACTGATTTTCCAATGAATTCATCTCTCAACTTAGAGTTGTCCATTGGTCAAGAATATCTGGGCTCGGGCTCGAACGCAATAAAATTTGTATTGGTAAGAACATGTCTTTTCCGACCAGGACTCAGACCAAGTCCTGACTCGTTTGTAGTAGGAAAAAATAGTAATGGGTATGGAATGCATGTAAGCAAAATCCAATAGATTTAGAACCCAATTTTTGTGCATTGCACGGATCTTTCGGAACCGATGAATTATTAAAACTAATAAAAAATAAATTTGAAATTGAAATTGAAATTGAAATTACATAAAATATGTTTTTAAAAAGATTACATGAAACACATTTATGGAATAATATTTTCACAAATCTTTTTCGAATACATAGTGAGATCCATTGTTGCCTATTCTCTTCTCTTTTGAATACATACATAGCTAAGTATGCGTCAACCCCTTAAGAACATGCATAATCAGATAAAGTATCTAGTAGGGGTGAAAATCCTCTGTCCCCGTTCCTATCCCCAACCAATCAGAATTTACTATATAAGCATTTTTTTCAATTATATATACACATGATGAATTGTGATTGGCTGGGGATAGAGATGGGGACAGAAACGGAGACAGGGGATTTTTTGCCATCTAGTAGTCTATGTTACATGAAAAATATTAATTAAGGTTCACGAATAGTTGCGGTCCATCTCATCCAACAACCTACCCGATGTCGATGGTGTAGCTAGTGATCTTTTTCTACTAAAAGAATGAAGAGATAGGGGAAATATATATGTATAGGGGAAATATATGTATAGTTCCGTAAAGGATTCCATATACAATAAAATATTATCCTTTTAGCGCCTGAAATAATTGTTATCTCCCATATTATCTTGAAAAAAATGGAAGAAAACTTTCCATTAGTAAAATAGTTGAAAAGTAAATTTAAACACAAAGTTCCATAAGGCTTGTAATTTCTACTTGCAGGATAAATACATGTTGTTACCTCATGCCTGTTGGTATGAGTCATTACCATTGAAACTCTTTAATAAGTTGAATCGGTCCGTCTCGAACAATATCGAATCCTTGTTCTAATACCAAAGATTAGGGGCCTTGTTTTAATACCAAAAATTAGGCCCCTAATATTTTTTTAAATATAGATTATAAAAAACATCAAAACATAATTAAAGACTCAAGTTTAAAGAGTGCGAACAATTTTTATTTTAAAAGAATTATCATTCTAACACTCTTTGAAGTGATTTTTATTATAATATTGATCAAATTATTTATATATATATATATATATATATAAATAATTTGATCAATATTATAATAAAAATCATATATATAGTAATTTTTTAAAATTTTGGGGCTGCTCAAAACAGGGCCTGGGTTGAATTTCTTTTATTGCGTTAAAACCTGTAACATAAAGACGGAAAGAGAGATATTTGCAATTTCTTTGTCTTCCACTATTGACAATAATAAAAAAAAATCTCTATTTGCTTGTTTCAAAAGAAATATATAGTCATTCTCATTGATGCCATTGACCAAAATGAATATGAGAGAAAATGATGCAGGGGCAAATCAGTGAATAGATGCACATTTTTTTTATTATAAAAAAGACTTATATTTTACAACAAATAACAACTCCTACAAAGACTTATATTTTAAATTGGGGAGAGTAATAAAAATGAATGTCATTTAATTAGTTGGGTGTGGAACTTGTGGGTGATTCTAACTTGAGCAAAGAAGTTTGCACAGGGTGAAACTTTCACTACAACAATGGATTTGTCATCAAAACTTAAGGTGATTTATCTCAAATATACATATATAAACAAAAAGTGAAATTTCAAGAGGCCAAAATAAAATTTCAAATTTCTCTGATACTGAGAGCATAAATTTTATACCAAACTCAATCTAATCAGATCTTGAATGTATTTCATATATATTTTCATGTTGCCGAGTTATGTTTTCGGATCAAACTTCTTGAACTTTTCAATGCAACAATATCTTCTAAAGGCCTCAAAGTAAATCAATTTATAAAAAAAAAAAAAGAGAAAATAAAAAAGGAGAGTCCGAATAAAATTAATCATTTAAAAAAAGTATGTATGTGGCGATTTATCCTAATTTCTTACAGTAGGATGAATCATCCAAAGTTGATCCTTTAAAATTGTTTCATCTTCCAAAATTGTCAAAGTTCCATGATTCTCCATTCATGTATCTCTTGAATAACTAATCACTTTCTCTATATATTCGCAGTTCTTAGCATAATTCACTTCCATTACCATCATCTAATCACCTATTAAAGAGAAACAATATTAAATATTTAAATCACAAAATCACATTTAAATTTATACAAATTGGACAAACCTGAATCAGCAAGAAACACCCGGTAATGTTCTTGGAATCAGCCATGCACGAGATGCACATCTGGCGGTACGAATGTGCGAGTAAACCGCTGGCCCAAGAAGTTGTGTCAAGCTCAAGGGGACCACTGAGGGTTAGTAGATAACGCATATTAGCCCGGGCCCCCGACTTATCTGGGAAAATGAATCTACCCATCAAGATGAAGATCAAAGCCCTAGCCCTTTGATGTACCTCACGATCGATAACATCATGTCCTAAGGGCTCACTAATGTGGGCATAAACCTCTACCAGCTGCAAAGTGTTTCCCCTGATTGCAGCCTCACTAGGTCGAAATCCTAAAAACTCGTAGATGCGATCAACCCATTGACCCTTAGTGAAATTGTAACTGTCACCCCACGAGACAACCTGGCCCCTGGTAGGTAGTCCTAAAAGACATCTTACGTCCTCTAGTGTGATGGTCGTCTCACCGCAACGAAGGTGGAACGTATGGGTCTCCGGGCGCCATCTCTCAACTAATGCAGTCACAAGAGTGTGATCTACATTCATATTACCTACTCTGCAGCATCCTCCAAAACCTATTAGGTTTATTACTCTAGGGTTGGTTTCTCTACTATACGTTGCGTAAAAGTTACCCGAACTCGTAATAACCTTTAAAGGTTCGTTCAGTGTCTCATCCCCGTGTCATATTCTTAAAGATCTATGGGATGGTTGTTTTTTTAAAACGGTGAGATCAAAAGGACCGGGTTGAAGATGAGCGGGTACGACCATCTATACAAAAAAAAAATATACATACAATTTATCAGAAAAAACACATGTTATATCTTCAAATCTACTATTGCCCTAAATTCACAATTCACAAATTACCAAATTGACAATTTCACAAGTTCACTAATGCCCTAAAATCACAAATGCTCTAAGTGTAAATTCACACAATCACAACTTCACACTTGCCAAATTCACAATTCTATATGCATAAATTCACAAATTACCAAATTCACAAAAACCCTAAATTCATAATTGCCCTAATTTCACAAATACCCAAAATTCACAAATAATTCACAATATCAACAAATTACTTTGATTTCCTAAACATAATTAGTATGTTTATAGTTAAATTCAACACATAGTTTTATATTTCCCAAAAAAAATTCAAATTCAAATTTGTTTTTTACCTCAAAAATTGAGAGATTGAGAGATGAAAGAGAAAGCAAGGTGTTGGTAGAAGCAGCGGCGGAGGTAGCAGGGTAGTGAGGGGTTGGGTTTTTGCCTTTGGGAGTTTTGGATTCGCGAGAAGGGAAGGGGAAGAGGAAAAGGGGGAATTATTTCTGGAACATACTTTCGTCCCGGACAAAATTGTTGTCCCTTTTTTTTTTACTGCCATGTTTTATCCTTTCTACTAAATCAGTGTCAGTCTAATGCAAACCCCTAACATTACAGTTAGCCCCAACAAACCAATGATTAGAGGAAACATTAGTAATAGATTAAAGGTCAGCTAAAAGGCATCTTCTAGGATATAAGAGCATTTACCGTAAATAAAAGTCATACAAACATGATCAGTGGCTAAGGAATTACAAGAAACATGAATAAATTGATCACGAGTGTGCACAATAGTGAGACTACATGAATTTTCCATAATAACCAGATCTTCCCTGAAGGGTTAAGGACCCCAAAGTCAAACCCCAGTTTCGGCACAAACTCAAAAACATGAGAATTCGCTGTCATATGTTCGATTTCTAATTATGTGGACTCCTAATTAGATACTAATTAGGTTAAGAATTAGTAATTAGGTGAATTACTGATTATGTGAACTCATAATCCTTTTAGCTAAAGGTTTACTACTCATGTATATATATATATATATATATATATATCAGATTTATAATCATGTTCATAGAATGTTAATGTATTCTACTATTTGTAAAAGTGCTGATAATACTGATAAGAACATATCTAAGATGATTGTAGCTGGTTTTACTGGTCAACTTAAAGGTTGGTGGGGATAATTATTTATCTCTTGAAAATCGTACTGAGGTTATGTCTACTATTAAATAGGAGAATGATATTATGATAGAAAATTTTGTTTTAACTTTGATTATTAATATTGTTGAACATTTCACTGGTCGTTATTTGGATAATAGTTAAAATATGCGTACTCTATTACAAAATCTTAGATGTAAAACACTTACATATTTTGTTTGGAACTCCCTGAGAGTAATAATTCTCATTGGAAGTCAAAATATATTGATGGTCTTCCTCATTTATTTGCTGAACGTGTTATTCTATCACTTATGATAATTATACTTATGGTAAACTAATAGGAACTTGCATTCAGGAAGGGTTAAACCTATGTAATGAAATAAAATTGAATCAGCAATTGAAACGCTAGAATCTGGTAGAAAGAAAACAATTAGGTGAATTTTGTAGTCAATTTGGTATGGAGTTACCTTCTACTCGAAAAAAGAGTAAAGCTACAAAACCTGAATTTTCAAAATATAGGAAAAAGAGAAGATTTTCTATGAAAAAATTAGATAAAAAATCTGATAAAAAAATGGCTAAAAATAAAGCTTTTGGTGATAAAAATTAACTGATAGTTTGTCACAAATATAATAAAGTTGGCCATATAGCTAAAAATTGTTGGACAAAGAAAAAGATTAATAGTCTTGATATAGATGATGGTATTAAAAATACATTGTCTAAATTACTTTTGAATTCTGATGACTCAGAAAATGAATTATATACATTTTCTTCTAGTGATTGTGAGTCTAGTAAGCTTAAAGCTATGGATAATGATTCAGTTATAACTGATTCTAGTGACTCGGAATGTGAACCTTGTCTTATACGCAAACCTTGTATTAAAAATACTGAAGGTGATGAATTTTATAGAATTCTATCACTATTTCAATATATGGAAATTAATGTTCTTGATAGTGATAATTGGGTTGAATTACTTAAAGTAATTAAAGAACCTGAATTAAGATCTAAAATAATAGATCAAATGGGTAATATCCCTAGTACTTCTGATAATACTAGTAAAGAGGTTATTTATAATGAACCTTATATTATGTCTGAAGTTTATACACTTCTTAATGTTAGATAATTAGTAAAAATCCTACCTCTTGTAGGGATATTCTAATTGAAGTAGAAAATCTTAAATCTGAGATTAAGTTTTTGAAAAAAAAAAAATAAGAACTTTGATGATAGAATTTCAAAACTAGAACATGGTTCTAAATAAATTAAAAAAGATAAAGAGATTACTTCTTTACAAGATGAGCATTTTTCTAAATTTCAAAATGATGATTTTCTTAATACTCTAGAAATGATAATTTCTCAAAACTGGTATGTTAAAATTACTCTTGTAATTGATAATTACTTTTCTAAAGAATTTATTGCATTAGTTGATAGTGGTGCAGATTTAAATGTTATTCAAGAGGGTATAATACTTACTAAGTATTTTGAAAAAACTACTCATACTTTATCTCATGCTGGAGGTCAGAAACTTGATATTAGTTATAAGCTTTCTAAAGCTTCAATTTGTATGGATAAAAAAATGTATTCCTTTAAGTTTTTTATTGGTAAAGAACATTCCAAATCAAGTTATACTTGGTACTCCTTTTATTATAAAAATATATCCTTTTATTAAAGTGGATAAATATAGTATTATTGGTACTTATGATGGTGAGCATATTACCTTTAATTTTATAACAAAACCTTTACAAAGGAGTTACATGGTATTTATGATAATTTTAAAAAAAAAAAAAATCAATTAAATGTTCTTAAAAGTGAAATTAATGTTTTAACTATTGATGAAAATTTTCAAAATCCTAAATTACAGGATAAGATTAAAATTATTATAAATCAATTTGATTTGGAGATTTGTAGTGATCATCCAAATGTCTTTTGGGATATGAAAAAACATATTGTAGATTTACCATATGAGAATGATTTTCATGAGGATAATATTCCTACTAAGGCTAGACATTGTCAAATGAATTCTGAATATTTAGAATTATGTAAAAAAGAGATTAAATCTTTACTTAAGAAAAAACTTATTAGTCTTTCTCAATCTCTGTGGTCATTTACTGCATTTTATGTTAATAAACATTCTGAACATGAACGTGGTGTTTCTAGATTAGTTATTAATTATAAACTCTTAAATATAGTATTAAAATGGATTAGGCATCCAATTCCAAATAAGAAAGATTTATTAGACAGATTATATGATTCTGTAATATTTTTCAAATTTGATTTAAAGTCAGGTTACTGGAAAATTCAGATTAATAAAACTGATAGGCATAAAACTGCTTTTAATGTTCCTTTTGGACATTATGAATGGAATGTTATGCCGTTTGGCTTAAAAAATGCTCCTTCTGAATTTCAGAAAATTATGAATGATATTTTTATTTCTTATAGTGAATTTATTATTGTCTATATTGATGATATTTTAGTATTTTCTAAGAAAAATGAAATCCATTTTAAGCATTTAGACATTTTTAAAAAATGTGTTATTCTTAATGGTTTGGTAATTTCTAAACCAAAGATGTCTTTATTTCAAACTAAGATTAGATTTTTAGGTCATAATATTGATAATGGTAATATTATTCCTATTAATGGAAGTATAGAATTTGGCTCAAAATTTCCTGATGAGATTACTGATAAAACTCAGTTACAAAGATTTTTGGGTAGTCTAAATTATATTTCTCCCTATTATAAAAATCTTTCTCAGGATACTGCTATTTTATATGATAGATTAAAGAAAAATCCTAAGCCTTGGTTTATAAACCATTCTAATGCTGTTAGGAAAATTAATAGTAAAGTATTACTTTACCTTGTTTAATGCTTGCTAATCCACATTGGGAGAAAGATTATTCAAACTGATGCCGCTGATATAGGTTATGGAGGTATTTTAAAACAAATTGATTCATCTAATAAACAAGAATACCTTGTTAGATTTTATTCTGGTAAATGGAATACAAGCCAGAAAAATTATGCAACTATTACTAAAGAAATTTTAGCTATAGTACAATGCGTTTTAAAATTTCAAGATGATTTATATAATCAAAAATTCATTTTAGGACTGATTGTAAATATGCGAAATTTATGTTTCTTAAAGATTTTAAACATGATGTTTCCAAACAAATGTTTGCAATGTGGCAAGCACATTTAGCCCCTTTTGATTTTGAGATTATTTACCAAAAAAGGTGAAGATAATCATCTTCCTGATTTTCTAACTTGAGAATATTTAAATGTATAATAAGCCTTTTGATTATATTGCAGATATGCAATCCAGGGGACGAGGAACTTCTTCTTATAGAGGCAGAGGACCATATAAGGTTCTTGTACAATATGGAAACAAAAAGCTTAGAGCTTTACAAGGGTCCCAAGATGATCCTTTATATGAAGAATTCTTGGAATTCAAGAAACAAAAAGAGGGTAATATCCCATATACTTCTACTTCTTATTCTCAGATTTTAAAAACTGAAGAAGTAAGACAAGAAGATAATATGGTTAAAAAACCGACAAGAAAGAGTTATACTCTTTTTAAATAATGATGATATCAAAAGGGAAGATCAACATTGGATCCTAATGGATAGATATTTAAATAACCTCAGTGATACTGTGGAAACTTATAAATCAATTTGGTTTGGAGATTTGTAGTGATCATCCAAATGCCTTTTGGGATAGGAAAAAACATATTGTAGATTTACCCTACGAGAATGATTTTCATGAGGATAATATTCCCACTAAGGCTAGACCTTGTCAAATGAATTCTGATGTGTGTGTGTGTGTGTGTGTGTGTGTGTGTGTGTCTTCTATATTGTTTGTAGTAGTAAGGAGAGTGGGAAGCTAATAGGTTAGAGGAATCTCCATTGTATGCTTTTTTCTTCATTATAGTTCAACTACGCGCTTGCCTTACCCGTGTATGTAGGTCAGATAGACCGAACCATGTAAATCGTTGTGTTCCTTTATCGCTTTCCTTATTTATATTTTCTTGTGAGCTAGAATTGAAGAGGATTAATTTCCTAACAACTAGTATTAGAGCAAGGTTCAGAACAGAAGAGGGGATGTTTTGGTTCATCAGTTTCACCAGAGATTGGATGAGAGTGTTGGATATAATTGAAATATGAATATTTTGATTGGTTAAGCCAAGGTGGGAACGCAGCGTTGCTATACCAGAATTTGGTGTTACTCCCCAGTGAAAGATCAACCAATTGTCAACTTCAGAGTTCTTTGCAATTATAGCCATCGTCACCTGAAACCGTTAATACAGGTGGAACTATTTTTTTGTATGTCCTCCAAAGATGAAAGAGAGATCTATTAAAGATAGAAGAGAGCTCCATTGGGGGTGGAGCGCCCTTGCCGACAGAGGTTTGGCAGAGAAGAGGTATTGCTGAAAGAGATAAAAATCTAGTGTGGTCTGTGTACATGTCAAGAAAATTGAAAAAAGATTAAATCTAGACGGTTGGATTGAAGGGGTGGATTATTGATCCGGTATGTTTTGGGTGCATAGACCCAGAGGAGCATCGAGTGTTCTAAACCAGAGTGGGTTGGGTGGACTTTGAACATTGAGCAGTTGGCTCATTTATTTGTGTTGTCATGTTTGACCGTTGATCAAAGTTGACAAAACCTAGCTTAGTCAATTCCCCTTAATTCAACGTGCTGATTTGAAGGTTCAAGTGCAGAGCAGTGGATTTGTGTTTTTAACTACTTGTAGGGGCATATGACATGGGGCATATGAGACGTGGAGCGTAGTAGTTGGAGATTGGTGAATACGTGTCAGGGTGGAGATTGTTGGGTTTTAACACACATTCACTCATTAGTAATCCTTAAACTAAGCAGTGAATATGGGCCAAAACCCAACAATCTCCACACTGTCACATATTCACCCAATCTCCAACTAGTATGCTCCACGTCTCCCTCCATTCCCATATAATTGTCGTTTAGGAGATATATATATATATCCAAATTAATTGTCATTTACATGTCTTTTATTAGGTGTCAATAATTTATTTCAATTATACCCTCAACATATCTTTTATTGGAAAAGTGAAAGAGAAGGAGGAAGAAAAGGGTATTATTAGAATTGTGGTGGAAAGATTATTATTTGTTTAAGTTCCTTAATTTTTTCAAAATGTCCTAAACGACTTACATTGAGGAATGGAGGGAGTACTAATTAGGATGAGAATTACTAATTATGTGAACTCTTAATTAGGTTAAGAATTAATAATTAGGTAAATTACTAATTATGTGAACTCCTAATCCTTTTAGCTAAAGGTTTACTACTCATATATATGTGTCTTCTATATTGTTTGGAATAGTAAGGCGAGTGGGAAGCTAATAGGTTGGAGGAATCTACATTGTATTCTTGTTTCTCCATTATATGCGCTCGCCTTACCGTGGATGTAGATCAGTTGACCGAACCACGTAAATCGTTGTGTTCCTTTATCACTTTTCTTATTTATATTTGCTTGTGTGCTAGAATTGAAGAGGATTTATTTCCTAACACAATTAAGGAAAGAAATTGAACATTATGATTTCTAACAAGAGAATGAACACTTATAAAAGAATGTATTCATGATTTGGATAGAGCTCTAGCGGTAGGCCTATTGGCTTTAGTGATGTTAAACTTATTAGTTTCCCTTTCGTTTTATCATTATTAGGTTCAATCTTTGATAATTGATTCCCTTCACTATCACGGTTGATGATGTCCTCAAAATGGATAATTTGAGGCTTATAATGTTTAAGAAAAGATTTGGCTTCAACCAGAGTTGAGGGATCCAACCTCCTTCCTCATGATCAGACTTGTAACCTTTAAGCACTATATATATCAAGGGAGGGGCTAAAAACGATTGAATTCTGATACTAATAGCAGTTTCTATTAACAGATATAATCACAATTGATTTTCAATCCAATGGTTGATAAATAATTCGATAGTTATTCGAAAATTGCTATACTTTAACCACCATCAATATATGTTCACAATTGAAAATAACTATCAACCTTAAAAAGGAAAACAAAGCTAAAATATTCAACATAGAGAAAAAGAATGAGCAGCCTTTAAGGTGCTATTCCTGTGATACCCCGAGACTTTTTGCTTATGCGTAATTTACGTGTAATTAATTTTTGGATGATTAATTGCGTAGGTGTAATTTATTTCATTTCATTATATGACTTCGTGTCTATTTAATTTTTATAAATATTACGTGTTATATTTGTGTACGTTTGATGATGGGCATTTTGCACGTGTATCGTTGTTGGGGGATTTAATTGTGATTCACTTAGAGGAGTAGTTGATTAGATGTGAAATTAGAATTGGAATTAATTAGGAAACCTAATAAGATTGGGAGAGCACCATAATTAAAGTAAAATACAAGAAAATGTTATATTATATATATGGGTGAATCTGGGAAAGGGAATTAAGGAAATAAATAAAAAAGAATAAAAGAAACAGCAACGTGGGGAATAGGGGTTGGTAATCGTGCAAACAAAAGAAGTAAGAGAAACGCATGAGCCATGTGAGAAAACAGAGAGGAGAAAAACTTTGAGAGTTTAGAATGTCTGGCAGCTTCGAGAGAACAATTGAGTAGGCTAATGACGTCCAATTTCGACGCACAATATATCAAAACGATCGCAGTGAAATTACCTGCGAGCGAGCGTAGATGGATCATGATTCGAAATTCGGGGTAGAAAGTTATCGCACTAAGAGCGGGACTGGTAGTGCAGATTTCGGGTTTATGTTGTTTATTGCTTTCGTTAGAAGTAAGGACCCAATCTTTAGTTATTTTCTGTCCGGAATTGTATATATATGTTGGATATCAATATGAAATTGTTTAGGGGCTGATTGAGCATGATTTATTGAATAAACTGTTGGAATTTACGAACTATTACATGAATTATGTTTTACCGTTTTGATTATTGGTTCCTGCTTTGAATTGATCGATATTATGTGTTGCTATAATCTGAATTTCAATTATTGTTTATCTAATTTGATATAATTGAGATCATTATTGTGATCCATGTAATTGGTATATGTGGATTTATGTATTGTTGAATTGCTTATCTATTCCACTCGCTTTGAGTCGTCCTATTTAGGTCTCGTTGATTTCAGTCCTATGTGGTATTGGTCGACCGAGTCGTCGCCCTATTTTGAGCTCGTGTCTAGAATCTACTAAATGACAGGACTCGTTCGAATCATATAAAAGTGAGCATGATGAAGTGCGAATGTGTTGATCCTGAGAGATAATGTGATATGTGTAGCACTTCACGGACCTTCACCTGATGAGGCAAAATCTTTGGGACTGTAACGGTTTTTTGGAGTCCAATGTGTTGGGTGATGATACAATGCAGGATGAGTCCTTAAAGTGTGAACCCGTTCTTTCAGGGGGTGAAACTAAACCCGTGTGTATGAACTTATTGGGCCTTCCTAACTAGGCCAACTGTTAGGGTCGTTACAATTATTGTTGTGGAGTCGTGACTAATACTTGAGCTCGAATTGTAAGAAGTCGTGTCACATTGGTAGCTATGCTCGTAGTGTCTAAGCAAGTGTGTAATCGTGCATACCGTATGGGCAGAGCACGGTGCTTGTCGTGCATTCGATTGTGTAAGTGCTTGGACATGAAGAGTATGGTTATTTAGCTTAATTTTTGTTTTTAACTTGTTTGGGTCATATTTGATACTTGGTATTGAGTCTTTTAACGTGTATTTTGAGTTGGGAAAGTTTTGGTGTAGAATTGGTGCATTTGTACACAAGTTTTGCACTTGTTTTTCTGCATGTCGCGGACGATCCATTCGTCCTACCATTCGTCCTAGGATTCGTGCGCAAAAGGACAGTAGCTACTGTCTTACCACGAACGAAGTCGCGGACGAACCCTTCGTCTGTGGGTTACCTTCGGTCAACCGATTTGGGTGTGTGGTGGACCGGAGCCTCAGCTTTCTGTCTGTTTAATCCAGGATGATCACCGGTCGACCGGAAGGTCACAGTGAGCTGTGTTGTGTTCTGTCTTGTGAGGTTTTCCACTCTGTCTTTCTAGTGTCCATGTTTAGTGTCTTGTGGGACTTGTGCAGTGTGGTGTCAGTGTTTTATGATGTTTATTCGTTATGTCATGTGTATGTTTTCAAAGGGGTATTTTGGGAAACGGTAAAACTGCTGTGGCTATCTATTATATATTTATGTGATTATATTGGTCCTTACTTAGCCCCAAGCTCAGTCCATTCGCCTTCTTACTGTGCATGTGACGTAGATGTTGAGCCTTGTTACGAGGATGAGACATGGGGTTGGGGGGAGGCATACGAGGAGTGATCCTAATATGCATAGTTGATGGACTTTAATTCATTGTTTAGTTATTTCATTTGGAACAATTAGTTTCCTTTCAATAAATGTAATACTTAGAATAATTTCACTTGTAGTACCTTTTATTCCGCTGTTTAACTCTTGTTTTGGATTATTAATCATAATGAATCCCCCTTATAGTAACTTTGTATTGTGGGCTTTGGTGTCTCATCGAACAATGAGACACTGCCATGTCATCACCCAGGTTACCGGTTGTGACAATTCCAGTCCAGTATAATTACAAGGATGGCAAACTAAATATGAACTTATTCAAAGATGCCAGAAACTGATGCTCTATTTCATTTATAAAACAAGTTTTCCTTCACTCTATACAATGAGGACAAAAACAAAGTGAATGTGGAAGAATAACATCTTGGTAACAACTTCTCCATCGCATGTAGACTAAAGGACATATTTAACAACAGACAAAACACGAATGGAAGAAGTGTCTACCATAGCTCCTGCAACTAAAGAGATCAACAACAACAAAATTTCTTCAGAAGAAGAAGAATATCATTTATAGAGAAGCCCTAAAAAACTTAAAAACAACAGTGTTGATGAACAAACAAATCCCAACCAGAAACTAGTATCTTACAAAAATAAACTAAAGCAATCATACAATTTGTGTGCAAAGGATTTCCAAAGGAACTTTCTTGTCCAACATCTATATGAAGGTTCAGACTCGGAATCAAAACTAGATGATATGCCTACCGTCAAACTATCTAAAAGCAAAAAACTTAGGTGTAGACCGCCTTGGATAAACTCCATCACCATCAAGTCGTATGGCAAACCGCTTAACTATGGCTATATCGACTTCAAGGTCCGCCAATTATGGAATCCCATGGGAAAAGTACGACTAATTGATCTTGGTAACAACTTCTTCATCGCAAAATTCAGTTTGGAAGAAGACTTTGCTAGGGTGATTTTTGGAGGCCCTTGGTTTGTAAATGGCCAATATCTCACTACCAGACTATGACAACCAGAATTCAACTCTTTCAAGGATAGCCTTGCAACGACCGCAATCTGGGCGAGGTGACCGTCCTTACTAATTGACTTCTATGACAGACCTATACTAACTAAGGTGGGAGATCAAATAAGAACCTTACTCAAAATTGATGCAAAAACATCAAACACAAAAATGGGCAGATATGCAAGATTGTGCATCCAAAACCCCTTGTGCCATTTGTGAAGATTGGTAAGAATCACATTCAGCAAATTCAATACAATGGCATCGAATTTTTCTATGTCTATGGGATTATTGGCCACCAAACCAAACAATACCCCAAAACCCGAGAGAAACCAAGCCAAAATACCACCACCAATACAAGCAAGGATATCAACAACCCAACATATATAACTATGGAAGATAAACAGTCACTACTCACTCTATCGGCCCATGGAATCAGGTAACCCATAAACATATTCGCCGAAAAATCTACAACAAATTGGAAGTAGAGATGGTGGGACGAAACTACATGGACCTAGATGGAAAACTTGGCAACAAAGAAAACACGCCTACTACCTCAAAAGTCTGCAGGCTAAATGACATCAAAATAGGTACAGTTAATGCTGATGTCAAATCTATACTTTGTACGTATGGCTCAAGTCAACATTTAATGTCCGAGATGACACTAAATGCGACCCTGCAAAAATCAATTTCGGTAAACCAAGGCCACCAAAATAGCGGCGTCTCAGTGGGAAACATGAACTGTGATTTGGCGGTGAAGCTCCCAAGGCCGGCTGGACAAAAGACGGTGACCTTCGGAGCCAAATCCTCCAAAAACCAACATCACCCTATAGATGCTACAATCACCACCTCTAACAAGTTTACCCCTCTAAATCTTGAACAAATCATCACTCCTAAACTAAAAAATAGAACAAATGAAAATCTAAAAAATGCCCCCAACACAAAAATTACCTTCTCAGGCGCAGAGGAAGGGAACCTGCGCCGCTACGAACCAGAAGGAACTACCAACGGAGGTGTTCAAATCCTTACCCGGCTTGGGCCCCCAACTAAACAATAACTCATCCCAGTCTAGTAGGGCCAAGCAATTGGAATTGTCTGGGCTCTCTAGAGCTTATATCCACAGGCACAAATATGACAACCCATACCCTAATTCTCTCGGCCTCATGCCGGAATCCCATATGGGCCAAATCAACCTATGGTCCAACCCAACATCAACAACCTTCCCTCTCGACTTAGACCCAACCCAACTGATGAACTGGGTTATGAACAACATTAGCCATCTTCAAAGCTTTGCAACTTCATAAAGACTTCACTGTTCTCCTTGAGAGCAAACATGTCGGATTATCCTCCGGAGGCGAGTCGATTAGCGACAACTCAAGTGGTGAGTTGGACATGGACGTCAAGGACTACATCGATACAACAACAAGCCGATCCAAGTGGAACTCAACCGCAAGAGAGCTAAGGAATTCACGGTCAAGGAGGAACATTTCCAACTAGAAACTCCTACATATTAAGCACTCATCCTTTAAAATTGGAAATGCCAAATGTAAGGAATATCTCAATCAGAGTGCAATTGGTAAACGAGGTTCAGAAATTGCGCATTCTCATCGATCGAACCGTTTGAGCTTCAATTACCAACTACACCTCATCCCGGGCCTCAACTTGTACCTAATATCCAACTGGGAGAGTGGAAGGGCAGCGGGAATTAGAGCAACAACCCTTAATCACCCACGATGATCGAGTTACTCTTTTCGAATGTTAGGGGCGCGTGTTATCCGGAATTTCACGACCATATAATGGAGTTGTTTAATCTTCAAAAACCTATTGTGCTTGCACTTCTTGAAACTAGGATCAGTGGCACTCACGCTGAGGACATTTGTGCTAGATTGTCGTTTACAAACTCAGAAAGGGCTGACCCCGATGACTTAAGCGGGTGTTTGGCTTGTTGGTAAAATCTTCCTCATGCTTCATCTTGAATCCTTCAGCTTCTTCTTCTTGACTGGAATTAATGAACCTGAAATAATCTGAAATACTTCTAGGCGTGTAATCACTTTCCTTAAGTGATATTTGCCCCCTATGGTGCAAGGTTTTGATGCAAATTCACTCAGGATACAAAGAAGCCTAACTTAAATTTGAGTGCACTCTGAAATTCAATCTTAGAATGTTTGGTTGGTATGTTAGGATTACTTTTGGTGTTTCCTTCTTGATCTCTCATATTTGTTCTATCTCCAAATCTTTGAACCCCTAGTCCTTTTATAGATGGACTAGTACCTCTAGTTGGTGGATATGATCATTCATCTTAACTCTTCATGGTGTCTATACATGAACAATCATACATAGTTTGAACATTCATGTTCCTTCGCCATGAGTTACTCTCATATGGTCATATCTTTCCAATTTCACACATTTTCAATTGGAAATGTTTCCAACATTCCCCCGCCATTTCCAATTGATACTTTTAGTTGTTCTAAACACAATCAATCAAAACCAATTGTATAGATGTTGGTATCTCGCGATTTGAACCAACACTTAGCGAAAATTCATAACTACAAATCTGAAGTGAAATGGTGGATAAATCCTTAAACCATTCATCCAATTTCATAAGTAGTACAAATAATCACACAATTGAGTTCCTAGTACAAACATTCTTTAAATGACACATAAATGGTTGTGTGTCCTGTATCTCTCGTAAATGTATCAGAGCCAAGCTCTTCAGCTCCTTGAAGCGGCACCACTTCACATTTACATAGGTAGACCTATCAAGAACACACCCGCAATTTGTACTCCTACGAAATTGTCTATAGATCTATTAAGTGCGTAAGCTCAACCTTACTTTATATATGTGGGAATTTCAAGCACTTTCTATCCTTGATGGTTATACAGTTTGGTGCTTACCATCACATATTGATGAGTTTGAACTCATTGAACTCAAGACTAAGCGTTGTACTTAGCGTTGAGTTGAGTACCCACCATATATGACTAGAATATGGGCTTGAGTGTCCCATCCCATTTATCAATTAAAATACAAGAGCTTTTGTAAGACCATTTAGTCAACGGATCCGTCAATCTTTTGACTTCATCTTACAAAATAAACAGTGATCACTCTATATTACTCAAAACAATTTAACCATAGCTATGAAAGTATAGCTATAAACTTTCTTGTATTTATAAGAAACATAAAGAAGTTTCAACATAAGTCTTTAAGTCTCTTACAACTTTTTACTATTACTTCTTTATTCATATTTGCTATAGATTCATCTTTTGAACCAAAGTATCATTTCAATATTTAGGCCTAGAAATTGAATCGAATATTGAATTCAATAATATTTTTCCCATTATAGAATCTTTTATTCTATAACAATAACTGATATGCTTTAATATTTTGCATATTCTATATGACACATTCAATTCCTTTTTCCCAATTTTCTTGTTAAGGTTTGAAAACCTTACATAACCATAGTCTTTTTATGCTGGACCTTTCTTTTATTTCATGTCTCACAATGGGAGAATTATGTTCCATTTATTTGGAACACTACTAAATACAACTAGTTTCTTTCTAGAAACTTTACGATAGTCCTAAACCCCAACTTTATAAAGTTTAGGCTGGACTTTCTTTCATCATGTCCTAAACGAGGGTAGTTTCGTTCCATTCACTTAGAATTCTACTACAGTTTCTTTCTACAACCTTTGTTAAGGACTAGAGTTTGACACTATGGTTTAAACCATTTTTGTCAACTCTATTTTTCACTTTACCATACCATTACATTCAGTATGCAAGAAACTGCCATTATAAGAATTATTCCAATGAACCCAAAGAATGGCGGGACAAAACAATATTTTCACTTCTTATCACATATAAACATAAATATTAATGTGACTACCATGAGAGTCTTGGGAATAACTCCAATGACATGTCGACCACCATCATGAACAACTTGTGAAATCAAACCCATTAGGCCTAAGCTGCCTCCTCCATAGACCAGAACAATGTTTCTGGAAACCAATTATTTGCCACACTGTTGAACTTTGAGCCCCTACAACAGTCCTAACATTTTTAATTGGGCGCTCATTGTAAGAACCATCACAAGGACCAAAAGGATAATTAGAAGGACGTCTCTCCAACGAATTCTCTGCATCATCAATATTGGAAGCATTTAAAGCCAGGAGAGCAGTTGATGTATCAGGACAATCATTCATCCACAAAGGTTGATCAAGGTCATACAAATCCGTGGCACCAACCACATAACTACTGCTAATAAAATCACAATTGGAAACCGATCCATCATCTGGCATACCAGGCTTGCTACCTTTGTTATGTAAACCTTTGCTATTCATAAATGTGCTTGAGAACGCATTTGTAGGAGGCGTTCCCAATAGATGTGCATTAGGCAGTGAAATAGGAAGATTAAATTGTGAAAGGCTCTGAAAATCTTCATTGAAAAATGCCGAGTCGAGCAGGAGTAAAATGCTCTCTTAGATTGAATTCGGTTGGACGAGACAACAACCTTGAATACAATTATCACTTAAGATTGTTGGTAAAATCTTCCTCATGCTTCATCTTGAATCCTTCATTTTCTTCTTCTTGACTTGAATTAATGAACCTGAAATAATCTGAAATACTTCTAGGCATGTAATCACTTTCCTTAAGTGATATTTGCCCCCTATGGTGCAAGGTTGTGATGCAAATTCACATGGGATACAAAGAAGCCTAACTTGAATTTGAGGCACTCTCAAATTCAATCTTAGAACGTTTGGTTGGTGTGTTAGGATTACTTTTGGTGTTTCCTTCTTGATCTCTCATATTTTGTCTATCTCCAAATCTTTGAACCCCTAGTTCTTTTATAGATGGACTAGTACCTCTAGTTGGTGGATATGACCATTCATCTTAACCCTTCATGGTGTCTATACATGAACAATCATACCTAGTATGAACATTCATGTTCATTCACCATGAGTTACTTTCATATGGTCATATCTTTCCAATTTCACACCTTGTCAACTGGAAATGTTTCCAACATGGCTACTATGGAACATTGTCGATATCGAGCTCACGTTAGTAGCAAAAAAACATTCAATCCATTCACATTGTGATCAAGGTTCGAAATTCTACTCTAATTTGGTTATTTTCTGCCTTTTATGCTAGCCCTGGTTTTAATACTAGACTAGATTTTTGGCATGATTTATGTAACTTAGCATCTAGTCATGAACTTCTTTGGTTACTTATTGGTGATTTTAATGCATTTTTATATCAAACTGAGAAGTTCGGGGGCCTTCCCCCTTGTCAATCACGTGTCATAGACTTTAAGAGCATGCTCGACGATTGCAATTTAATGGATCTCGGCCATGAAGGTTCGAGATTTAGCTGAACCAATAAAAGAGATTACGAGAATCTCAATTTTCAAATGAGTGATTGAGTCATTGCTAATACTCGATGGAGAGACCTTTATCAAAACGCCACCTTGTTCAACTTAGTCAGAACAAGGTTGGATCATTCGCCCATTCTACACCAACTCCAACTCCAACCCCAGCACAACCTTCCCTATATAAAACCCTTTCGATCCGAACCAATTTGGCTGTCACATTTAGACATGACCTCTATAGTTCATGATGTTTGGTTAGGTAGAGATGAGAACTTCAAAATATAAGGGCTACCCATTTCAAGAAAGTTATCTCTGATTGGAATATTAATGTTTTTGGAAACGTCAGGATAAAAAAAAAAAAAAAAAAACTTATAGCACGTATCAAAGGCACCCAACTTGCCCTCGAAACTCGCCCATTCACCTTTCCTTATAAACCTTGAACGCGAGCTCTTGGCTAAGCTAGATGTCATTTACAAAGAGGAAAAGCATTTGTGGGCGATCAAATAAAGGCTTGACTGGCTCTTGTGGGACGGTCTTAATTTTAAATTCTTGTAAGCTCTTTCCATACATAACAGAAAAAATAATAAGATCCTCTCGCTGAAGAAGCCGAATGGGGAATGGGAGTTCGATATCTTCAGAATAAAAAGCATGGTCTTGAAACACATTCAAAACATATACACTTCCAACAGAACTTCGGTTGCTCTTGTCCCCGAACCTTTCCCATTTATTTTGTCTCAAGAGAACTCCAATGACTTATCCAACCTTGCCAATCAGACTTCTATTGCGGAAATAATGACGGCTTTGTGGTCTTTTAAGCAACACAAAAGTCCGGGTCCAGATGGATTACACCTTATTTTCTTCCAAAATTTATAGGACATCCTCCAACCTTATATTCTCAACATTATCCATAACTTCTTTAACAGGGTGCCTATTCCCGAAGACATCAATGCAACTTTCTTCTATCTCATCCCTAAAGTTGCTAATTCATAATTAGAGGGGCGCAACTACCCCATCAGTTTGTGTAACACAATCTACAAGCTCATTTCTAAAATCTTGGTGAATAGGATCAGACATTTCCTTACTTCTATCATCTCGTCTTCTGGGGAGGAGATGTGCTGATAATGTTATCGTTGTCCATGAAGTTATTTACGCAATTAGAAAGAAAACTGGTATACAAGGAGCCATTGCAATCAAGATTGATCTTGAAAATGCCTTTGATCGATTGGAATGGGATTTTATCAAAGATACTATTGACTTATTCAACTTCCCAAAAAACCTTATCAATCTCATCATGAATTGTGTATGTTCCTCAAAATTTGCTATCTTATTTAATGGTGAACCAACTGACTGGTTCCTCCCCTCGAGGGGTATCAGATAAGGCGATCATTTGTCACTATTATTTTTGTCATTTGTATGGAATATCTCTCCATTAGCATTGGAAAATCAATCATGCTAAAAAAGTGGAAACCTATCACATTTGGTAAACAGGGCCCGCTTATCTCTCATTCTCTCTTCGCCGATAATGTCAGTATGTTCGGATTAGCAGAAAATGATTCTATCTCTGAAATGAGGAGAGTCCTTGATGATTTTAGACGCATATCTGCTCAGAATATTAATCTGACTAAATCTAAGTTCACTGCTTCTAATAATTTACACTTGGGAAGAATCCAAGAGATTGAAAGTTTACTTCAAATTCTACATACTGTGAACTTGGGTAAGTATCTAGGTTTCCCTATCTTCCAGAATAGACCCAAGAACTCCGAATTTCAGTTCATTCTTGATAAGGTGAGATAGAAACTTGAACCATTATTCAACCCTCATCGTGTCAGATTCTCTCAATATTACTCTCAATGCTTACCTTTGCCATCCTTAATATGTGATAAGATTGATAAGTAAAACAGATCCTTCCTTTGGGGCAGATCGTCATCCAAGAAAAAAATTCACCTTGTTAATAAACCTAAAACCGGGGGGTTCTGAGCATCAGGAAAGCAATCCATGTCAACCGGGTTTATCTTGCTAAACTAGTCTGGAGACTGAGTAGAAATAATGATAAAACCTGGGCTACAAGTCTAAAAAATAAATATATCAAGGACGAAACGGGGGCCCTGATTAAACTTAGAAAATGTCTAGGCTCCGTCAACCTTAGAGCACTTAGAAATGGGTTAGATCTATTCCATAACTCCTTTGCTTGGATCCAGGAGAAAGGTAACACTGTCAGGATTTGGCACGATGATTGGACTGGCCTTGGTCCATTAAGAATGCTTATCTCACATCATCTAAATAAAGAGGAAGATGATGGTAGACTAAATGACATATTTAACAACAATGACAGCTGGAATTTTAATAATCTTTCATTCATACTCCCAGCTCATCTTATTAATTGTATTAGAGCAGTCCTTATATCTGAGCGGTTTGATCTCTCCTGACCGTTTGAGGTGGAAAAACTCTACGAATGGGGACTTTAATGCCAAGCACGCCCATAATTTGATCAATAAGGATACTAAAGATGAAAAAACTGATGATAAACGATGGGATTAGATTTGGTCTGCTAATTGTAATCAAAGAATCAAAATTTTACTATGGCTTTGTAACCATAATTGATTAGCTGTAGAGAGCAACTAGGAAAAACTCATCTTGTGCCCGATTTTTCCACAGTGCGGGGTTCTACCAGAAATCATAGAACATATGTTGCGAAACTGCGGGAAAGCGCAACATTTATGGCAGGGTCTTAACCTCTATCATCATATCCCTAGTACTCAAAGTCTTCACTTTGACCTGTGGCTCAAAAAATGTGCGAAGTCCACAAAAATTTCCCCTTTTAACAATATATCGTTGGGTGTATTTTTTCGTATAGTTGTTGGGTTCTATGGAACAATAGAAACCAAACACTTTTCTCGTTGGGCAAACCTATTAATGACCACATCTTTGATACAATCAAGAAACCGACAGAGTATTATGTTTTGGGAACGGGAAGTGGAGAGGGGGGAGGGAAGGGGGGGGGAGACAAAGCATACCAACCAAATCATGGTCTCCTGGACAAGACCACTGAATGGTTGGATGAAACTCAATGTTGATGGATCATCAATCGGTAACCTGGGACGTGGAGGTGTCGGAGGGCTCATTAAGAACCGTAAAGGAGAATGGATATCCAAGTTTTGCAGGAATCTTGGGATCTAAACCAATAACATGGCGAAATTGTGGGCCCTCAAAGACGGTTTGAATTTAGCTATCAACCCCAATTCTGAAAAACTAGTTGTGGAGCTTGATGCAAGAGTGGTGATACATCTTATTCTTCATGCAGACATCACTATTCACTCTTTATCTACTCTTATTTTTATTTTTTATTTTTTATTTTTTGTTGGGAGTTATTGAAGCTCATACCGGAGACTAGCATTTCACATGTTTACCGAAAATCCAACGTTTGTGCAAACGGCCTTGCCAAAAAGCTGGAGGAAACTTGTCAGACTCCGATCTTGTTATCTTCCACACTTTACCCATTTTTTACAGCCATCTAGTGGCAGGGGATGCCACTGGAGCTTGTTTAGCTAGGTCTATTTGTAATACCACTAAGTTTATCCCACCTTTTGTTAGACATATAGTGGCGGGTATTGCCAAGGGGTCGTTTTGAATAGGACTAACTGCAATAATGTTATACCTTACCACCGGACTAGTTTTATATATTTATTCTATTTTACCAAAAAAATACAATGAGTACTAGAAGCAAACTTCAATTTTCTTAACTTCCCACCGCTTCCATGCGATAATTCCATACAACAAAGGTTATACTCAGGTTGTTAATATCGGAATTTTGACTTGGAACGGAAGTGCTCCAAAACTCGAAAAACAAGGATTGCAACACGGATTGAAAGATCCTATAAAACTATTTAAGTAATATTTCATGACAAATTTATTCCAATAATATGTCATCTACTGACAAAATAGATAAGGAATTTCATCTACCTTACCGCCAAAATCAATCAGAGCTTATTTTCAGACCAAATCAATATCGAAATAGTCGGTCAACGGTGAGAACAAAGGATGAATGATGACTTTGGGGGGGGGGGGGGGCGTTAGAACTTAACTCAAATTTATGTTTTTCTATTCAACCGGATTTTTTTTTTCAGTTCCCCCAAAATCGAACCGACTGAACATAGAAAAAATCAGCGCGCACTGAATCATTTGATCCAATGATTCTATGAGTCAGATCGTCGATCCTACCCAATCCTCTCCATCAACGATTTTTATCGAATTTCTCGATTTATACCTTCCAAATAGCAGAATCGTAAAATCGATTTACGATTTTGAGAACCTTGGTTATATCTAATATCCCAGCTGGCCCTTTTCAGAACTGTGGTTTCAGAAACTAATATCCTTATGGTACTAGACAAAAAACAGAGTTAAATTTGGATGTGAAGAGCTAGTTAGATATTGTATACATTGGATTTTCTAGTTCATAGTTTTTAATATATTCATGTGGACGCCAATCGACAATTTACCACTCCAACACCGCATTCTATTCACAACACTGACAATCCACCTTCCAGATTTGACAAATGCCCCAAAAGGAGAACAAACTGCAAATGAAGAAAACCAAAAGTTACCGAGTCACAATTCACAGGCATAGGTCGTTGGATATGCTGATTGCAAGTTCTCCTTCAGATGACGGTGTAAGCCGCAGCTTTTTTGCAGTATGCTGCAAATCAGAATCCAATTCTGAATCATCCCCATTATCACATGTTCTACTCATATGTCTGTCCGTACCATTTCCATGATCCAAAAGTTCGGGTACAGCCTTCGCAAAAGCATCAGGAGGGTCAGAATTGTCATTTGGTCCGGGGGGCTGAATTGAGCTGTTAGATAAAACTTGAAGCAGTTCACTGGGAGCAGACGGAGAGCAATCTACCAAACAGTCGTTAGTTTCTGTCAAGGCATGTCTTTTCTCATTATCTGAATAGGTTTCTCTGGAAGCTTCACATTTCTCATCAACTACTTCCAATACACCACATTTTTCAACTTCTTGTACTTGTAATACTTCAGATTTTTCAACAACCTGCACTTCGAATGCTTTGTCCGAATGATAAGCTGATCCAACGGGTGAGGAACAAAGGCCCTCTTGTGTAGTTTGATGAATAGACATTTCTGGGTCCCATGAAACATCTGCTCTAACATCTATAAAATCACACGCCTCAGTGGCAATCTGCAAGCCATTCTGAGTTGCTGTTGTATAGACAAAATTGCCACAAGTTTCAACATTTTCCTGGCCAAAATATATGATGCTCAGCTGTGAATGAAACATAGTACTACCATGCAAATATGCTAGAAGAAAGGAAACCTTTGAAGAAATCCAGAGAAATAGAGGTAAACCGACCAGGTGACAAACCTTAAATTAGAACCGAGTGAACATAAGAACAGTGTGCTGCCCCCCCCTCCCCCCCCACCCACCATCACCACCACCACCACCACCACCAAAAGTTTAAAAAAAAGTTAATAAAAAACAAAGAAAATAATTAATAAACTTGAAAAATCAGTAAATTCACAAACAAACAAACAAAAAAAAAATCACACCCAGACCACAAGACCCCGGAACGAAAACCATCCAATGCAAGAAATTCTACAAAGAAAAAATAGACTCATATCAACCATTAATCAAACAATATGTGTATATATGAAGGTCGTGTTTGGCGCAATGTTCAAGTGTTTACTTGTTATCCGCTAGGTCTCGAGTTAGAACCCCGAAAACAGCCTCTTTATGAAAAACTAAGGGTAAGGCTGCGTACAACGGGACCAGACCCTGTTGATGCGGTAGCCTTGTGCACTAGGTACGACCTTAATGAATTTAATGAACATAGTGTGGGGTTCAAGTACCTGAATTGATGCCATAGCACACCTAAACTCATTAAAGGATGCTGAACGGTCAAAAGCTTGATATTGAATATCAAGTAACGCCCCCGCAGCAGATCCTGCCTCAAGCGGACCCCTTACTGCCACACCTGAATTACTGGCACAGTTTGAACCGGCCAAAGATGCCGGGAACAGATTCATTTCAATCCCTTTCTCAGCTTGAGTGCAAAGTAAATTCCCATTAGAAATCCTTGAAGGAATGAAGCTCGACGGGAGAAACTCAGTAGGATCGTCAGTCCTGGGAGTGTTAGAGGGAAAGCACTTATGGCTATCACTAACTGGAGAACTTTCTTGGGAATGACATTTGAGGAGGTCATGAATCAACTTCCAGATTTCATGCCGTTTGAGTGAAGGCTCGTATGCCGGAAACCAATTCGGCCTAAGCTGGAGAGCAAGGAAAACACAGTTGCATGGAATTGAGATTTAACTAAACACACATGAGATATAAAAAAGAATATAGAACTTGCCAAGGCCTGGTAACAGAAGAAATGAGTGATACACTTACAAACTTATGTCTGATCTTAAATGGATTGATGCTCACAGGATCTTCCTTCAGAAAACTCTCCACATAATGGAGTAAGAAGAGGCCGCAATCAAATAAATTTTGTTGCTGAGGAAGCTGCAGAAAAAGGAAATGTACAGTAAACAAAAGAGTCCACGAAACTCTCCTCTGTGAGAAACCAAATGACATTTTAAAAACAAAATGTCATTCCAGAATGACTAATAGAAAAATAAAATAAAATGATTGTGGAAGATGGGAGTATCTTGTTAACCTGATATTCAACACAACTAAAAAAGTCCCATTAAATGAAATTGCTTTTGTCATAGATAAATGAAGATACCAAATCAGATATACAAATGGAACTAATTGACCATGAACAATGCCTCAAGTGAGACAAATTTCAAATTAGAAAAATTTGAGATAATAAAGATACCAAATCAGATATGCAAATGGGACTAATTGACCATGAACAATACCTCAAGTGAGACAAATCTCAAATTAGAAAATTTTGAGAAGATATCTTCAGACGTTTCCTTTTGCCTCTCTTTCCACTCCTCCAATAAGTATCTGTCATTTAATTTTCACAAACAATATTTAACCATCTCCAGAAAGTCACCAAAAGAAAAGGGGGTAAAAGAGGCAAAATTACAGAAATATACAAGCAACAATGAAGCATAAAAAAGGTGCTAGTGATTTCCTTAAACAGTATATAGGATATACGGAGTCTCTTACCGATGAATACAAAGAAGGCAGTGGGACCCGATGAAAATACCGATTGAGGTTAGGAAGTGTTTAGGGAACATAGGTATTGAATGGTTGTTAAGCCTCATAAGATGCCGTTAGAGTGGAGAAAGAGCATTTTGGTTCTGTTGTACCAAGAATAAGGGGATGTCTAAGACCTATGTAACTCGGACTCGGGTACGAGTATGTATTTAGGTTTCGGATATTTAAACATCTAAAATAAAGGATACGGGGACACTTCCCCAAATTCGGACACGGGTATAGGGATACATCAATAAATTTCAACCGTCTCCCATTATTCTCTCCCCCATCGTCTCTTCCCTCTCCTTAACACTAATTTCTTCTCTCCCTCCTCCTAAAAAATTTGCAGCCAGTACAGATTAAAATCACCAGCCAACTTTATGTCTTGTTCGACTCCTATACCCCTCTCTATTCCATCTTCCCTTCATTTATTGCTTGAATTTTTTGTTCAAGCTCCTTCATCCGCCCAAACTCCAATCTCCGATCGTCGTACCTATGATTTCACATCGACGGCAATGGTGGCTATGGCGACGATGAGCTTTCAGAGTTGGTCAAAGTACTCATTCACAGTTGACCATTTCAGGTACGTATTCCATACTCATACCAACGTCGTGTCGTGTCGACACCGGTACGGTACGGCACGGCTAAACGGAGAGTTCGAGTAATAGTCTAAGACTGTTCAAATTATTGTGGCACTAAACTTATTAGTCATACTATGAAGGTTTGGGAAAGAGAGATTGAGCATAGGTTAAGAAAAATTAGAATAGAAAACTAAAGAGAGAAAGGAGAAGAGTGCAACGGGTGTCTTTTGTAATCGTGATATACCGTTGAGACTGAAGATTATGTTCGCTATTTAGAGTGTAAATACTTTGGATGACATAGATATTCCCACGAATGATTAAGTTCGTTATCAAGATTCTATCATTTAGAAAGATTGAGAGCTTGATGGTGATGTGGCACATTGAGTTAAAGCCGGTTGGTTGAAATGGAAGAGTGCAACGGGTGTCTTTTGTGATCGTGATATACCGTTGAGATTGAAGGGAAAGTAGTTTTATAAAAATAACTAATATATCCTTTTTGTTGCATTGTTCAAGATGTTGAGCAGTAAAAAATGTTAAATTCATAAAATGAGTGTAGCGGAGATGCGTTTGTTGTGATGGATGTGTGGGCATACTAGAAATGAGATCATCCGAGAGAAGATAGGAGTGGCATATATTGAAGACAAGATGAGGGAAAACTATTTGCTTTGGTTTAGACATATAAAATAAGACCGGGTGACGCTCCGATTCGAAAAATTGAAGGGCGGAGGCATGAGTTTGTAAAAGGTCGAGGAAGGTTTTGGCCGAAGTCATGAAGAGTTATATAGATTTATTAAACTTCGCTGAGAGTATGGTCTTGGATATAAAGAAATTGAGAGAATGTATTTGTGTTGATGACTACGCGAAATTCTTACATTGATTAATGTAGCCGACCCCACTTACTTGGAATTAAGGCTTTGTTGTTGTTGTATAGTCTCTTACTGCTAATAAATTCCACTAACTACTGGATAAACATGCCAATGTACCTGAATGATCATTCTAATAAAACTTATATTAGTTAAAGTCTCTCATATATCATATCTGTTTGTTACTCATGGTGATATCCCTTCAATGCCACAGCACTTGTGCATTCTCTTTTTATTATCCGTCACAAACCCGAACAAAAGAGGTTTGATCCATTATGTCACGGAAATAGTATGACCTGACTTCTGCAAACACCCTCTTACGAGAAGCAATGGGATTTGTTTGAGGTGGGACAAGAAAGCAGGAGAACCAAAAGATATGTGAAAAGATAGGATTTGTAGCAAAACACAAACCCTAAACATTTCTTAAACTCCTAAATACCCACAGAAACTGAAGTGTTTCATATCTTTTACCTCTCCTAGTCCTACAATTGCATCAATAGGCCTATAGCAACAAAGTGCAACATTTTTCAAGGACTGCCAACACTCAAAATCATCAATTAGATAAGCATTACCTTTGCATACGGTCTTTGAGAGGTATATGGTTTTTAAGGTTCACATGAGTTCCTCTAATGGAGTCCATATGCAATATACATGGTACTCTGTCTAACTTGTTGACATCTTCATCTAAAGCCCAAAAAAGGTCAGTTCTCAAACAAACATACATAATAAATATCTGATGATACAAAATGGTAAAAGGTCATCCTGCAAAAATGAACTTGCCTACAAAGTTGGCCACTTCCCCTGGATGACATATTACTAGGAGACTCCAGTGGTAGCTGTTATTGGACAAAGTCAAAGTTAGTTGCTCACTCTTATTTAATAAATAATTAGGAAAAACTTTCACATGGATAGTTGGTCTTCCATAGCTTACCTGTGATTTACAGGAATGAATACAAAGTCCTTTTCAAATAAGTTAAATTTTCTTGTCCACTTACGGACACGGAGAAAAGCAGATCTTCCATCAAAATCTTCGGAGGAATATTTATCCAGGTCACCCAGCTTGCGGAAAAAGAAACTGTTAAAAAAATGGTATTTTTGCCTCTTCTCAGGTGGAATTTTATCCTTCAAGTATCTGTCATACACAAAGATTTCACAAAAGAAAACTGCTGAGGGAAAAGGCAAGACAGCAATTGATGAACTATCTAGCCAAAAAATAAAAATATGCTAACTTCTCTATCCCCAACCTCCAAACCAAGATTTTAATCATCATCTGTCCACATCGATAAGTTTGAAAAAGAAATCCTTCACATGCATGCTTGGCCTGTCAAATTACTTCAGCCAACTTTTCTTGTTCATTTTGTTAGTCTGACTCAATTCATGAGAATTGGAAGTCTTGAAGGTAGGTAGTGCAGACCATTATTTACTATAACGAGATTCATACACCTCTCTCCTTATTCATTACTTGAAAGTTGAAACATCAGAATTATATCCATGAGCCCCATAATGGTGAAGAAACTTACACAACAATAACATAACCCATTAAGTCCCCAATAATTAGGGGTATGGGCAGGAATGGATAGGAGAAAGACCTAACCTTTGGCAATAAATGCACAAAGTGGCTGCTCCTAGAATACCATTGAAACAAAATGATTGGAGACTGGCCTGACCTTTGGCAATGAATGCACAAAGTGACTGCTCACAGAATACCACTGAAACAATAGTCCCCCTATACCGTAATGTTAGCTACGGAATCATACCCTCAAATGGTGAAGAAACTTACTTGACATAAAAATCAATAATGGTATCATTGAGAAAGGTATCTGGTTCTAATAGATCAACATCTCGCTTACTAATGGAAACGGCATCAGGATCCCCTTTTGGATAAATCAAATCTTCAAAAGGCTCAAACCTGTAACATCATAAATGAAGAAGACCATTTATAAACCTGAGAGATGAATCAGACTTGTAAGTAGGATATGTGAACTTTCCAGCATATGCCTTTTTAGGAAGAAGAAAAAAATAAAAACAGGAGACAGCCAGTTGCATCATTAGAACCGGTTGGAGCATATAGAATACCAGTTTACAGCACAAAAGAACAGATCTGGAGGAAGCATACACTTATTTAGGTGAACCTTTTTTTCCCCTTTATCCCTATAATTACTGCATCTTAATTGATAATTTTCTTTCAGGAGAGGCTCTTCCTTCTATTTCTCCCCATGAGCAGTGAAGGGGGGTTACTTCGATTTTAAGACTTTAAATCATCCTAAACTCCGGTAACAACCAGAAGAAACATTAAGTATTGAGACAATTGGGGTATCTAGATATGATATGAAACCAAAACAATACAGAAATACAACAAAATAGACAATAGCTTTGAGTTTCATGATAATACAACAGCAGCAGCCTTTAACTCACTCTGGAACATGTCTAGGGACCTGTACGGCCTTTTGCTCAGATGTCCCGCCATATTCATCCATCTCAGTACTGTAAGAAATAACCAAGGTTACAAGATGTCTCTTAAAGGTCCCAAAACATAGGCTACAATTGGATTCTCAACCATTAATGCAGTACATATGTGAATTAAGAAAAAATGAATGCAATTTGACTACCCTTAGAACACAAACAGTTCTGGGAATAAATTCCATTATTTCATCTCCCTCCCACAACTTGCTATTATCCCCGAATCCCGACCATCTTAATTATAAGGCAATAGGCAGCTAAAGATTTGAACTTTTTAGATATTACAGTGAGCACTGTCTAAATTGCCACCCAGCATTTACAGTATAGAATATTTAATAATTTCCAGAAAGTGGTCCCTCCGAACATATAAGCACCTCCAAACATATAAGCCCCATATGGTAGTAATCTTAGCACTGTCAAGCGGACTTGAGGTACGCGGACCGAGTCGGATCCGTTTTATATGGGTTGGATTTTGACTTCACATTTTAAGCCCGTTTAGATGCGGGCTTTTTTTGCCGGGTCCGTTTGGACCACAGACTTTGCGGACCGGTCCGTATAAAATAATAATATATATATATATATATATATATATATATATATATATATATATATATATATGTAATTTCTCCAACCCTAATTCTAAACCTAATGAGTCATGTTTTTGTTTAATTTTTATTTGTTTCAGATTATATAAAATACATATATAATTATATAATATATGTAGTTTATTCTTTTATCTTTTTTTTTTTTTTGGAATCAAAATGTTAGAATTCTACAGTGGTAAAACTATATCTATTTCACTATTTGTTTTAACAATTCGAGTATGACATGGATATGAATCTTCTATAAAGAGTTTGGATGAGTTGATAGTTCTTTTGTTTCAAAAAACAAACGAATAATTTTTTTTATTTATCCTCAGACCGGTACTTTGTGCACTTGTTGCCAAAGGTTAGGTTAGTCTCCAATACATCTGTTTCAGTGGTATCCTGGGATCAGCCACTTTGTTTGACAAAGGTTAGGTCTGTATCCCGTCCATCCCCGCCCATACCCCCAATTATTGGGGACTTAATGGGTTATGCTATTGTTGTTGTATCCGCAGACCGGTACGTCAGTCTGCGGACCCTAACATGACCTGATACGGACCAAACATTTAGAGGTACGCAAAAAAGGGACCAAGTCCGGTCAGGTCCGTTTGGCGGTGCTAGTAACAATGCATTGTGAAGTAATATAATCTAATGCACAACATAGTTTTCCAGAAAGTGGTCCTTCTTACCCTTTTGGGGTATAACATGCAATGATTTTAGTGATATTTTACACAGGCAGTTAACCATCTGTTCAATCGTTAGTATACAACAATTTACGACATAGAATAAGATGAGATGCAAGATTGACTGGTCATAAAGAATCAGGAAGTTGAGAATCAGCTCTATCAGAGAGCAGCCACAAAACTAGTAATTGTCTCGGCCTCTATGCAAATGCAAGGAACCCACGAATGACCATGCATAGCCAAGCCAACCTCTGCATACAAAAAGTAGCAAAAAGCATTTGCATAAAAAGGTAAAATGACGCACTCAATCTTAGTAGTCCATATTGCATTGTATCTCGAATCCAAAGATTGAATTGCCTCTTGTTTCTGGTACCATCGAGCATCCTTAACTAAAAATTTCAACTCCTCCACTCCTGAAAATAGTGAACAAGGGAAGGAAACATTCTTAATAATTAACGAAATTACACGATTCTGAAATCAATTGACTAAATTTAATTTCAAGTAACATTCGAGATCTATTTCTTCTCACCCGGAGAACAGAAAGTTATATTCAGCTTGGAACTCACTTTAGGCAACAAGAAAGTATTCATGGAAATTCTCACAGCTGATGCTACTTAACAAAAACAAATTGAGAAAGAAACTTCACCACCTCAATTCTCTCCTAATACAATAATTGTTTGACCAATATGCAAATATTTTTCTTGATACCCTTGATCTTCTATTTGTTACTAGTAGGTCACTATCATCCATTTTCACATTCTCATTTCACATAGCCATTGAACAACAAGTAATATACTAGAATGAGAAACATCTTAGTTAACTAAGATTGGAGGTAGAATCAAACCTTTATATTCTCATCTAAAAACAGTTTTGTTAACTTGATATCACTCGATTAATGTTCTAAAATAAAGCTTTCTGGTTCCTAATATTGTTGAATATTAATAATTTTAAGTGAACATTGGTTGAATTATAATTTCTACTCAACGCTCTTAATGTGTTACTTTCATATCCTTCTGCCTTTAAATCCGTGGCTACCCCAGTAGAAGTTAACTGACTCCCGTCTTCCCTAATGGACTCTAGTAGTCTCCATTTTCAAAAACAACAACAAAGCCTTAATCCCAAGTAATTTGGGCCGGCTACATGAATCAATAAAAGATTTTTGTGTGGTCGTTAGCATGAATATATTCCCTCCATTTCCCTCTATCAAACATCATACTCCCATCCAAGTCTAACAAATTCATATTATTCTTGATGACTTCGGTCCAAACCTTCCTCGTCCTCCCCTACCTCTTACAACCTCATGTCTCCATCCTTCAAGTTTTCAAACCGGAGCATCACTCGGCCTTCTTTTTATGTGTTCAAACCACCGCAAACGATTATCCCTCATCTTGTCTACAATAGGTGCCACTCCTATCTTCTCTCGGATGGTCTCATTTCTCACTCTATCCTTTCTAGTATGCCCACACATCCATCACAACATACGCATCTCTGCTACACTCATTTTCTGAATATCACATATTTTCACGGCCCAACACTCTGTAACATACAACAAAGCGGTCTAATAGTTGTTCTATAAAGTAATTTACAGAACATTTTTTCTACTATCTCAATTTTGATAAACCAAAAATCTGACTGTATGTTAAATTTCATTTCCTGACTTTGAAAACCAGCCTGGCAATCATTTGATAGTGTGGTTAGCTAATTGGAAAAGGATATTTACTTCCAGAATGTTAATTATATATTCAAAAGAAAATTGGAGAAAAGAATTCCACCCAAGTGCGTATCTAATCAAATAACTGATTCTTCAAATGCATTCCTTATTGAATTAATTCCAGTGCCTTTAAAAAAAATCAAAAAAGGTCCTCCAAATTCAATATCAGTAAACTAGGACTAGAACGCAACTAATTATCCAAAGAGGGTTTTCTATTTCCTTTTGAAAGTATGATTCCACACATACTATAAGTTTTCAAGCTTTTCCTAACAGACTAACCAAATACATAAAATCAGCAAACGCAATAGAATTTGAGATAAAAAGAAACTAACAGAATGAACATGTGATCATAGTAAACAGCAAGGACTAAAGCTCCTAACAACTGACAAAAAAGAAAGATCTAAAAAGGTATTCATTACTAACCTGAAAATCTACGATTACCTCCAGCATCTATTGCACCAGTCGAAATTGTCTGGATTTTCACCTTTGCCGTCCCAACCTGAAAATTAAATTCAAAAAGTTTGAAAATAAATTTTAAAAAAAACAAAAAAACACACACACCCTAGACTTTTGTCAGCCCTCCACATAAGCAAAGACTATGATCTAATAGATACTAAAACACTACCACACAACTCACCCTTCCAATCCACCAAGATTCTATATTGATAATGTCCTCGAGTCTCAATTGAACATCAAAATCCTCCTGATCACGATTGGCAGCTGAAAATTTAACTTGAATGCAGCTAGCCAAAAACATAACCACAGGTTGTGTAGCATAACTACGACTGGGGAACCTAAGAAAATCAGGGTGGAAAACAATTCCTCTTTCTCCATCAACCTACCAACAAAAAAAACAAAAAAAAGTTATATTCATTGCAAATCAAGCAAGTTATATTCATTTTCAATCACAAAAGGCATTACACAGACATAAAACATGGCTGATTTTAACCCCAAAAAGCTCAAAGAACAAATTATTTTGTATATGGAAACGCACTAATAAATCGTTCGAGAAGATCTCTATATGCATAAGGCTACTTTACAAGTTTACAATAAACTATAATGATAACGTTATAAATTGTGTTGATCAAAATAAAGTTGATAACAGCAAGTGGAAATCTTAGCTACATTTATGTTCGCATGACGTTCAATATTTACAGATTAAATCCTTCTAGTTCAAACCTCAATCAATAAACAACAAATTCCGACTTTAACGCTTATCACAAACAGGAGCAAGGAAGAAGTGGGGGGCCTCAAACATCTTGCACAAACTTTCTTCTACAACAGTAACCAAATGTATGACCACCAAAAAAGATAAAGAGAGAAAAAAAATAAAAATAAAGGCATGATAAAGACCATTACCATATGCCAAAAGTCAAAGCAGTGATCCAATGATTGGGCATCAACTGAACCTACTTAAAAAGAAAAATATTTCATTAAGAGCAGATAGAGAGTTGTACGCGTGGAATAGACATGAAACTCCTGACTAAAGCCCTTCACTACTTTCTTGACGTAGTAAACAATAGGAACGATACATACTACCTAATGTTTAAAATTTAAATCCGCACTTAATTAAAAGTAAAAAAAAATAGAGCAAGATACTCGGAAATACCATCGTCTTCCATCCTAATGCCGGAATCTGGTGAAGAAGATGTCTCACTTGTGCTTCCCCCCAAATCAGATACCGCACCAATTGATTCATGCTACACATATTTCACCTTAAATAAGCACACTTAAACAGCATTCCTTTCCAAACTAAATAAACAGTTTAAATTAAAAAGAAAAGGTAAAAGAAAGGTCTAAGTACACTAGAAGAAGGCTGCAGTCTTTCTTCATTTAGCTGATCCTCCATAGCGGAAGCAGTTTCAGTTTCCGGCTGCGAGCTATCATCATAATTTGAGAAAAGATTCTCATTTTCAAAATAATTAGTTTTCACGTGCCTAATAAAATCGACGCCTTGAAATTCACTTGCTGTACTAATAAGCGGAACATTATCTTCCAGCCCAGTCATTCCTCCGGCAACAATAAAATATTCTGCCAAATTTTGAAGAAAATAAAACTGCCTCAAAACTCAAAATTCCATGTTCAGAATGAACACAATTCACTATCATTTGCTTCGAAATGAAAACCCTAAGCTGGCAATTCATTCAATTTTCAAGCCAAAAAAATCTGCCAACGCGCAATTAAATTGATCAAAACCTCTAATTTCTTCAAATTTACTGGAAAATATTATTAAAAATAAAAAATGGAAAGGACAGGAAACGAACTATTTGAAAAATAACGTAAGATAAAACTCGAACAAAACAAAATTGGACATGATACATAGCTCATAATGGCAGGAAGAGGAGAAAAAAGAGAAACCTGAGCCACTGAAGGGTTTTGGCGCCGGTGAAGGAGCCGGAGCCGGCGAATCCTGCCGGAGTATAGAGAGTAAGAAATCAAAGACGAAGTGAGACAGTAAAGTCAGACACGGATCGGAGGGGACTGCAGAGTTACTATTTATAGGAATTTATATATTGGTCAATTATGGACCATCCGATTGATTGAGTTGATCTGAAGGTTCGGAGAGAAATGAATTACTCTTCTCATGTTTGTTGTTTTTGTTAGTTTAATTTGAAGGGAGAGATGTGTAGAGATGAGGGAGAAAGGACTTGAATTTTGATTGTTTTTTTTTTTTTTGGGTTACGCAATGAAGTTTGAGTGTTTTTATTATTTCTTCCGGTTTGATTGACTGAATTTATCGTTGTCTGATATATGTAAACTCCTTATATGCTTTCATTTTCAATTATTCTTCTTTATTTTGAGTCTATGTTGTTTCTACATGAATAGTTATTTCATTACTTAAATTGTTGGATGAGCACTAGAAGAATTTGACAGTTGTTGAGAAGACATTGGTAGGTGGAAGGTAATGTGCAGCGTCGAAAAGATGAGGAAGAGGTTGAAGGAATGGCGCGGAATAGTGGTGGTGTGTTTGGAAAAGTATGTTACCATTATTATTTTTGTGAAATTAGTCTCTTTCTACGTCTCTTCTTAGCTCTCATTTACTTCTTATAAAAGATTTTACTGTTAGGAGATTACATCAAATAAGAAAAGTAAAGGGATAATTATGAATATATCTTCAATGTATGTCCAAACTATCAAATAACTATTGTGTTTTTACTGAACCGCAAAAAGAACCTTAACATCAATCTAGTTATTAGTTTCAACAGAAAAACAAGGTCAAATGGTGTATTTAGTCCTGAAACTAGGCAGAAGAATGGAGGAGGAATGGAGGAGGTGGCAAGGAGGAAGAATGAGGGGGGAGGGGGAGGGGGAGGGAGAAGAAGGGAGGAGGCGGCAAGGAGGGAGAAGAGGAGAGGAGGCGGCAATGAGGGAGAATGAGGGAGAATGAGGGAGGAGGAAGGATGATTTTTAGGTTTATTTTTACAATTAGGTATTTATTTTTAAGTATCTTTACAATCAAGTCCATATGGTATTAATTATCTAAAAAAATGTGAAGTTCCAATTTTGCCCACATCACTTGTTGACTAACATTCAATATTTCAAAAAAAAGTCGGAAGGACCAATTCCCGGCCCATAATTTGATTGAGGATCTAAAAAGTTGCAAACAATCATTAGGGACCAACCTTGCCAAGCGAAAATTGTTTCATGACTAAATACATCAATTGGCCGAAAAACAATAGGACACGTCTTTTCATTACACCTTGCATTAAAAAAAAAATTAATTCAATATCAAATTACATGCTTAGCCATTTGTAATGAAAACCCTACACGATAGAGCAGCTATCGACTATAATCGTTTCTTCGTTGCCTTTTTCTTCTGCATTTTTCTTTTATTTCCCTCAAGAGCGACTATATGGCATATGTGATTTATGCCATGTTCATTGCAAAAAGTTTCAAAACTTTGGTTGTTGAATTCTCCTCCATTGTAACTTCTAATAGAAATCAATTTTGTATCAAGTGAGTTTTGAATTTTCTTAAAGAGGTTTGATAAATCAATGAAGAAGTCATCTTTTAGTGAAAGAAAAATTACCCAAGTAAATCTAAAGAAGTCATCTACTATAACAAATACATACCTCTTACCACCAAGACTAGTGGTCCTCATTGGTCCAAAAAGATCAAGATGAACTTACTATAAAGGTTTTGAAGAGGATACCATTTTCTTGGGTTTAAAAGAAGTTTTGGTTTTTTTTCCAAATTGGCATGAATCACATAAACGTTTCTTTTCAAACATTACTTTTGGCAATCCACGCACAAGTTCTTGGCTTGATAATCGGTTAAGTAAGTCCATACTAACATGTCCTAGTCTACGGTGCCAAAGAAATGCATCACCATCATGAACATTCAAACATTGTACACCATATTCAAGCAATTCATCAAGAGAGAACATGTAGACACTACCAACTCTATATGCCACAAAAATGACTTCATTAGATTTTTCATCAAAGATAGAGCATGCATCTTTCTTAAAGGAAACAACAAAACCATTATCACAAAGTTGGCTAATGCTAATAAAGTTATACTTTAAAAGCTCAATTAAAAGCACTTGTCTAATAAGAGTAGAGGAGCCTTTACCAACTTTCCTAATGCCAATGATCTTTCCTTTTTGTTTGTCACTAAATGTGACGAATCCTTCATTTATTGGCTTGACATCTCTCATGAGAGTAGCATCTCCGGTCATGTGTTTTGAATATCCACTATCAAGAAATCATTTTGCCGAAAGTGCTTTTCTTTCTTGTTTTACCAAGAAATGAGGTAGAATTGTGACTTTTGGTACCCAAATCTTCTTGGGTCCTTTAGGGTTAGTTTGAGCAATTTTAATACACCAAGTTAATTTTGCACCATGCTCAATTTAATGTTTAACAAAACATCTAGTTACTTTGTGCCCATGTTTTTCACAATATGTGTATCTAACATGAGGTTTCTGTGAATGTGGAAGTTCTAGATGCAATTTTCTTAGGTTTAGCAACATGAATGTTGTTTTCATAACCAATTCCCCTTCTAGCAAAATTACGAGATGTAGATGGCATAGTAGATTTTGAGGTACTAGCAATATGTGATGAAGTGTTAGCAATGTAAGATCAGGTGTTCCCCTTATGCACATACCCTGTTCCACTCTTGTCATTTGAAAAATGTTGAGATCCAAGTAGTTCTTTTTACTATAGGTAAATTTGTCAACAAGAGTTGTAAGATCAACAACCTTTTTCTTCAAGAATTCATGATCAAAAAGCTTTTCTTCTAAGGCCATCATTTTGCTAAAGACTTCCATATGTTGTGAGGTGGATGACCTCATTGTAGTTGTAAAAGTTTCATTTTAAATTTTAATACTTTCCAATAACTTAAGAAGTCTTTTGTTTTCCCAAGTCAAAGTAGAGTTTTCACCAATCAAAACATCAAGTTTAGATTTCATTTCCATGTTTTGTTTTGAAAATCGTTTTAGTTCTACATACATATCACGTAGCAAATCATAAGGGTTTTCCTCTTCACACACATTATTGCAACTATATACAGAAGAAGAAGAATTTGATTGTACCTCATCTTCTATTGCCATGAAGCAAATATTTGCGTTTTGATAGCTAGGGTGATCATCTTCTTCTTCGCTATCCTCCTCATCCCAAGTGCCAATCCTACCTTTTGCATTCTTGGCATTAAAAAACCTCTTCTTCTTGTCACCTTGGTTATCTTTGTTTTTACCTTTGGACAATCTCCAATAAAGCTCCTTACTTCCACACTCAATACATTTCATCCCATTTGGATTTTTAGAGGGTTGTCCTCTTCTTGCTTGGAAATGCTTCTTGTCCTTTCCACCATAGAATGCCTTTTGCATTATTCTCACAATCATTGTAATGGCCTCATCATCCGTGTCATCCTCTTCCTCATCACTCTATTTTGTTTCATGAGATATTTTGTGATCATTAGCTTTCAATGCAACTCATTTTGGAGCATTTTCATGATCAAGGCTAGTTTGCCTTTTTAAATTCATCTCATGAGTAAGAAGAGAGCCAATAAACTCTTCGGTAGGATAAGCCTTCAAGTCATTGGCCTCTTCAATGACCAAGGCTTTTGATTCCCATGTTTTAGGAAGAACATTGAGGATTTTCATGTTTATTTCCACACAAGAGTACTTTTTTGCCATAAGCCTTTAGCCCATTGATGATCGAACAAACATAGATGTGAAATCTATTTTTCCAACAATTATAATTAGTACCATCAAAGAAAGGGGGATGGTCAGTAGAAGACCCTTCAAGATAAGTCAATGCGGAATGTCCGACCATATGATCTTTGCTTCAAGGATGTAAATCCAAAAAGAGAAGACAAGGTTTTGATACCAATTCAAAAACACTAGGGGTGAATAGGGTTTGTGTATTCTTTTTAAATTTTTCTTGGAAATAAATAAAACAAAAGTAAATAACGACAATAAGAAAAACTAGTAGAAAAGAAGAAGAAAATACAAGCGATTTATAGTGGCTGATTCACAAAGAATCTACCTCAACTACCTTGAGACGCACCCAAGGATTTCAACACTTCACTAAGAAGTTCCCTTCACATCAAATGTAAGGCGTGATCAACCTTTTACAAGAGTGGATAACTCACAAAGAGTTTTACATGAACCACACAACAAGCTCACAAAGAGCCTAACTGTCACACCTCATAACCAGAAGGTGACTTGGCAATGCCTCATCTACCAATGAGACAAAGAACCCTTAACATAATAAAATCTTCCAAGCCATAAACATATTAGAATAACTTAACTTTATTATAAATTCATCAGTACTTGAAGGAAATTACAAACTTATCATATTGTTCTAATTGTACTTTAACCATAAAGATTCAAATACTTATTACATAAATATTCTCGTTCATCAACTACTCGTCCTGTACCCCACCCCAAGCCTCGTCATCTGCACCCTCATCATACTCATCTGCAAAACATCATTAGTTAATAGGATAAGCCACACTAGCTTAGTAAGGATCGATCGCCCTTGGGATGAAGGACCAACGGTGACTCCAAAACATCCCCTATTTCCCAAAGCATATGAAAATACTTTTGACTTGACATAACATGTAAACATCTTGAAATAACTTGTAAAATACTTGAAAACATATCATAGGAGTTTAGAGCTTGCATAACTTGAATATAACATAACTTGAAAATGAATATAAGCATAATAGAAAATCGTACGACACTCGGTCAACCGATAGGGTCAGTCGAGATCAAAACAGAAACATTTACAAAAAAAGTCTGGTTGACCAGTATGACAAATCGGCTGACCGCATTATATCCGGTCAAGAGGGTTTAGTGCACGGTCGACCGTAATTCCTCCCCCATCATCCACAATCAGCCACAATAGTTTGAGTCGGACGATGGAACTATGGACCGGTCGACCGAACAAATCGACCAAGATCTAGTGAGGTCATTTTCAAGGCAAAATTTGTGAAGGAAAAATCATTTTCTGCACATTCGGAATCCCCATCCCAAAACACTGATTTTAGACTATTTTTCAACACTTAGAAACAATGGCAAAACGTATACATAACTTGTCATAGCAATACTTAACCAAATCGATCACATACATATCAGAAATCGTACTTCGAGTACTTAACATAACTTGACATACTCGTAGCCTTCCAATACATATAAACTTGACATGATTAGATTAGTATCAAAATGACATGCAACAACTAATTCTACAATCTAGCTCAATTATCTGACAACACTGTCCAATTGTTAACAGCCTCAAACTTTAATGTCGTTTAGGAGGCCCTCGTACTTGTAACATAACATATTGGTAAGGCATTTTATAGGCTATTTAAGGATATACTACTGTCATGTCATCATTCATCCTTGTGAACTCCATAACACTGTTAACATCCTTAACTTTTTATTCCTGCAAGGATTCGGGCCCTCGTGGGACTGAATGCTCTCCCGGGCACTTATTCTTGTAAATTTCGGAATATATCCTGGTCTAGATTGATAATATGCACAAGATGACTCTCACACAATTCATCCAGCAATTATACAACATCATACGCAAGAATAATCAAGTATAATCATGCAACGATACAAATATCATTTGGTTCTTTATCCAAATTTTTATGCAATAAAACATGGGAAAACTTCATACATCTCATAACTTGTTAAAATACCAGTTCATATATTTTAGAATTGAAAAACAAGAACGAAGGATATTTACCTTTAACACTTAAACAACGAATCAAAGGAAGAATAGGAAGCAGAATTTTTTGGTTTGCAGAGGTGACTTCCAGAAACAATTACTCCTAATTCAATCGCTAAAACTTAATCTTCACCTTTTAGAATATAGTATTTGAAGTCCTTAAACTATAAGAACAAAAATGGAGGTGATCAGACTTCGATTGCTATGTCAATTGACTATTTTCTTGAGATCACTCAGTTTTCCAATTTTTTAAAATTCTCTTAACTTCTCTATTTTTTCCTCATTTAACTCCATCTTATAGTTTTCCCTGCACTAACTACCCTAACTAACACTCATTCCAAAGCACCACACCTGCCCATAAGTTCCCCATATGTTCACTTAAGCCCTCAAATTAATCCAACACATCAAAGAAACCTTAAACAATTATGTACAACAATTATAACACGTGAAAAATCAAATAATCACATAAAATTCAACTATGATCATGCAATTACTAAGGTCAAAAGGTCATGGGTATCACATCTTCCCCTTTATGAAAGTTTTGTCCCCGAAACTTACTTACCGTGCTCTTGGAATAGGTGAGGGTATTTCTATCTTGGTTCTTCTTTCAGTTCCTATATAGCTTCCCTTTGTGTGTGATGTGACCATTGTACCTTCACGTAAGGTATTATCCTTGTTCTCAACACTTGCTTCTTTCTATCTACAATTCGTACCGGTACCTCCTGGTATGATAAATCCTCCTAAAGTTCCGAAGGTTATGCCTCTAGAATATGACTTGGGTCTGGTACGTACTTTCTTAGTTGTGATACATGGAAGACGTTTTGAAGTCTGGACAACGTTGGCGGTAGGGGTGTCAATCGAGCTATGTGAGCTGAGCTTGGCATAGCTCACGCTCAGCTAACATAAAAATTGAAAAGCTCACGCTCACGCTCAGGCCGGAAAAGCTCACAAACCTTGAGCTCACGCTCAGCTCACATTTTAACACGAGCTCGAGCTTAGCTCACGAGCTTCCCAAGCTCAATTATATTAGCGAAGAAAACGAAAATCCTGTCTCAAGAATAGCATAATACAATGAGCCTTAAAACTAAATTTGGACAAGAATACACAAAAAGAAGCAAAAGTTTCAGAATTGTTTGATATGCTAATAAAAGGAGTCTTATATAAAAAAAACAAAAAACAAGAGAATCCATGCACTTAAAATTTTAGCAAATGATAAGTTTGCAAATTTCAAAAGATTGATTTAATTCCATTGTCGGTGGCAATTCTAATTTTGACAATCCCATTGAATTCTTCTACACCATCTCACTTTTTGTTGTGATTCATCCCAATGTATTTTGTACCGTGTTTTCCTCTGTCTTTTCATGTTTTCTCTCTTCCTTTAACTTTTGTACCTGTCTCTCTCCTGTTGTAAGACTCATTCTTTAATACAATTTCCTTTCTACCAAAAAAAAAAAGACTATTGAATTAATCCACACATTATAATTATAATGTATATAAGTTTTTTTTTTTAAATTAGTATTATTATTATTATTATATATATATATATAATATTTTAATTATATTAATCTTATTCGGGTTCGAGCTTTTTTCGGGCTGAGCGGGGTCAAGCTCACGCTCAGCTCACATAAGAAGCGAGCTTGAAGCTCACACTCACATTACCTCAGCTCACGCTTACATTTTTTCGAGCTATGTGAGCCGGGTTCGGGCCGGACACCCATAGTTGGCGGTAATGCCAGATGGTAAGCTAGTTCATCCACCATTTCCAGTATCTCATATGACCCTACATATCTTGGACTCAATTTGTCACTTTTACCAAACCTCATGAAACCAGTTGTCGGCGAAACTCTTAAGTACACTTTATCCCCGACTTGAAGTTCCAAAGGCCTTATTTTACTGTCCGCCCAACTTTTTATGACGATCTTGAGCAGCCTTTATTCTTTCCCGAATAAGCAGTTCTTTTTCCATTGTTACTTGTATAAGTTCTGGCCCTGTTACCAACTTCTCCCCAATATCATCCCAACATATCGGTGGTCTACATCATCTACATAGAGTGCTTCATACAGTGTCATTCCGATACTTGCTTGGTGATTGTTGATGTATGCAAACTCTACTAATGTCAAGTGATCTACCCAGTTGCCCTTGACGTCCAAGACACATCCCTAAGCATATCCTCCAATGTTTGAATAGGTCTTTCTGATTGACCATCGGTTTGCGGGTGGTAAGCGGTGCTAAGGGACAACTTGGTTCCCATGGCTTCATTGAAACTTCTCCAAAAGCGAGACACGAATCTGGGATCTCTATCTGAAACTATGCTTACCGGTACACCATGAAGTATAACAATCTCATTCACGTACAATTGGACTAGTACATCCATTGGTGCAGTAATCTTCATAGATAGGAAATGTGTTGACTTAGTTAATTGTCTATTATCACCCATATTGTATATTTTCCAATCTTTTCTTTTGGTAACCAGCCACAAAGTCTATTGTGATATGCTTCCCGTTTCCATACTAGTATTTCCAAAAGTTTCAACAAGCCAGCAAGTCTTTGATGTTCTTCTTTAACTTGTTGACATACTAAACATCTAGCCACAAATTCTGCAATTTTCCTCTTCATACATTTCCACCATAAATTACCCTTCAAATCCTTGTACATCTTTGAAGCCCCTGGGTGTACTGACAATCTTGAGTTGTGTGCCTCTTGTAAAATTTCCGTTTTCAGCCCCAACATCTGTTGGTACACATAATCTGCCCTGAAACCGTAGATTGCCATCTTTGTGTACTTGAAAATCTATTTCTTCACCCCAACTGTACTAATGCACGTTCTTTTACCAATTCAAAATCTGTTGCTTGAGCTTCCTTAATTCGAACAAGTAACGTTGGTTGAGCTACTAAGGCTGCTCGGACATTATTGGTATCCTTGACAACTTCATTATCCAGCTTTTCAAATTCTGAAATAAGTTCAAGTTATTCGGTGATCATGACTGCCATCTTACCCGATGTCTTCATGCTCAAAGCATTTCCTACCTGATTAGCCTTACCCGGGTGGTAACTAATCGTCAAGTCATAGTACTTTAATAACTCTAACCATCTTCGTTGCCTCATGTTGAGTTCTTTCTGATTGAACAAGTATTTAAGGCTTTGATGATCCGTAAATACTTTACAAGGCTCTCTATAAAGATAGTGCCTTCAAATATTCAAAGCAAAGACTACTGCTGCCAACTCAAGATAATGTGTATGATATTTTTCTCATACGACTTTAAGTGTCTTAATGCATATGCAATTACTTCCCTTTCTGCATAAGTACACATCCCAAACCAATACATGGACATCGTTATATATAGTGAACCCCCCAGTTTTTTCTGGTAATACCAAGATAGGTGCAGTGGTTAACTTCTATTTTAACTTCATAAAACTCTCTTCACATTCTGGACTCCAAACAAACTTTACTTGCTTATGTGTTAACCGAGTTAAAGGTGAGACAACCCTCGAAAAATGTTCTACAAACTTCCGATAGTATCCTGATAATCCTAAGAAACTTCGTATTCCAGCCACCGTTGTTGGTCGAGACCAATCTACTATAGCTTCTATTTTAGATGGATCAACTGATACGCCTTCATTTGACACTACATGTCTAAAAAAGGATACACTCTTCAACCAGAATTCACACTTACTGAATTTTGTGTAGAGCTTATCTTTTCCCAGAATTTCCAAAGCTGTCTTCAAGTGTTCTTCATAAGCTTCTTCAGATGGTGAGTAAATCATGATTTCATCAAAAACAACACCACAAATTTGTCCAAACAGTCATTGAAAACTTGATTCATCATATCCATGAATGTCGTCGGTGCATTGGTCATACCAAAGGGCATCACAAGGAATTCGTAGTGCCCATATCTAGTTCTGAAAGCACTCTTTGGTATATTTTTGGCTTGATCCTCAATTGATGATACCTGGATCTTAAATATATCTTGGAGAATACCTTGGCACCCTTTAGTTGATCAAATAAATCATCTATACGGGGCAATGGATACCTGTTCTTGATAGTGATCTTGTTCAATTCCCAATAATCAATGACATTTTCATGCTTCCATCTTTCTTCTTTATGAACAATACCAGTGTTCCCCATGGTGGCACACTAGGCCGGATGAATTTCTTGTCTAGCAACTCTTGCAATTGTGTCTTCAATTACATAAGTTCAACTAGGGACATTCGGTACGGGACCTTAGAGATAGGCTCTGCACTGGGTTATAGGAGTATTTCAAAATCAATCTCCCGGGCAGGTGGTACGCCTGGTAAATCTTCCGGAAATACATCTTGGAAATCTTTTCACACTGGTACATCTTCAATCTAAATCTTCTTATCTTCCTTTTTCAAAGTATACACCAAGTAATCTTCAAAACCTTTCCTCAAACATTTATGTGCCTTGATCGCGGATATTATAGGTATCTTCCATTATTTATTTCTTTATGACCCCTAAAAATCAATCACTTCTTTGCCCTTTACCAAAAACTGAATTATTCTTTCTTTACAATCTACTAAAGCATGATGTCTTGATAACCAATCCATACCCAGAATAACATCAAAGTCTACCATTTTCAGTTGTATCAAATCCACTTCCATAACCTTCGAATCTAACTATACCTGACACCATTTATGTAATATGTTCGATTCCAATATTTTCTCATTAGGTATGTTAACTATATATGTATTAGAAGGACAAATGGGGGGTAGTCCTGAGGGTCTTAGCAAAACGACGAGAAACAAACGAATGTGTAGCACCATAATCAAACAATACATAAGCAGGCAAGAGTTTATCAGAAGCGTACTTGTTACCACATCTGAGGCATCCCCTACATCTTGCTGAGTGGGAGCGAATACCCTTGCATTTGGCATCGGCCTTGAATCCCCAGTCTTTGGTGCAGCAGTATTCTAGACATTACCCTTAAACCATTCTGGACATTGGCTGATCAGGTGCCCTGTCTTCCCACATTTAAAACAAACCCTAGTATTCCACCTACACACATATGTATGCCTCTTTCCACATGTAGAACACGTAGGTATAGTGGCAAAAGAAGTAGGTGATGATGTGGATCCCCCAGTCTTGACTGCATTGGCCCCGGTTCTCACTCCAGACCTGAATGTACTAGGTTTAGATGGGAACCTCTTCTTGGCTGCTGGTGATGTAAGATTTGCGGCCCTTGAACCTTGTCCCGATGACATAATTGTGTAACTTCTCTTTCCAACTCTTTCATTATCAGCCCGGTTAAATTCCATCTATATATCTAAGCTTCGTTGATAGGCCTCCCGATATATGGTGGGACAAACACTTGATAGTCTACCCCGAATTCCAATCAGAATTCCCCTCACTAACTCTGTGTCCTCATAACCGTATCTTGGATGATGGCGATGGCATACTTCCCTAATGTATTAAATTTTCTAGCATACTCTGCTATGGTCATACCTTCGGTTTGTTTGAGTTCCAGTAACTGATTCTGACTCTCCATACGGTAGGTATCAGGAAAATATTGATCAAGAAAAGCTGTCTTGAATTCTGCATAAGTAACAGGTCGTCCCACTTTGTCGATAAATTGGGGCAACACCCTTCCACCACTCGGCTGCATTATCGGTTAGCGATGTAATTCCCACTGTTGCTCTAGCATCTTATGGTACCCTCATAGTTTCAAAGTTTTGTTCCATATAATCCAGCCAAACCTCAGTTTTGTCTGGTCCAACATTGCCATCAAATGAGGTCATCCTCATCTTCTTCATTCTTTCATAATAAATTCCCATGTCAACATCATTTCTTGGCCCCTGGCCATCCCAGTGTTCTGGTTTTCTTGAACTTGATTCTGAAGCAATTGCGCCATCATGGCCAATGTTGCAGTCAACTTAGTCGGTATCCCAATGTTCATAGGTGGTGGAGGTACGACATTTTCTTCCCCGGTAGCTGTTCCCATGTTCGGTACTTAAGGTCGGGTAGGGGATTCATGCACGTTTTCCCATCTGCGACCACCCCTGCTCCTTAGCGGCCTAAACTTGCAATCAGAATGTTAAGGTCATCATTGATTTAGAAATCCATCTTATAGAACAATAACTTAACAAATAAGCATGTAATTCGCATAGCATGTTAGCATATATAAAGAAATTAAATAAACACTTACTTCCGATTCCAAATCTCTACCCAGAACGAATCTTGAGTTGTATAGGAATCCATCATATATTCATTCCATACTTAACTTTCTAACTAAGGATTTAAGCCTAAGGTTCAGCCTGCTCTGATACCACTTATGTCACACCCCGTAACCAAAATGTGACCTCGGAATGCCTCATCTACCAATGAGACAAAAAAAAACCTTAACATAATAAAATCTCCTAAGCCATAAACTGCTAGAATTTGATGCTTCGATCGACCGGACTCTGGTCTTTGTCGTTCAAGTTGCTTCCGAACCATTTTGAGAAAAGGCTCTATTTCGATCTCGGTCGACCTAACCACATCTCGATCGACCAAATATGATTGAGGTCGACCTAATCAAAATAGTCGTTGAGTGATTTAAAGCATTTGAAAAGACTGAGTGATGTGACACACTTCGATCGACCTAACCAGGGCTCGGGCGACCGACCTTCAACTGGTCTTCCAAAGTAACACTTCGGTCGACCGAGATGAAGGCTAAAAGTGGTTTTTCCCACTAAGTGTCAAATCAAATGCTATCTAACACACATGTAAACTTTGTATGACTCTTTTAACAATTACAATAAATCTCATCAACGATTTGTCGTCCATCAAAATAGAGAATTTAGCCCTTAGGGCTTACATTGCATTCTCCATATTTTTATTTTCAATTATACTCTTATTTTACTCAAAATATCTTCCACCTAATAAGATATAAAAGGTCAATATTCGTACTTTGACTTAAAAAAGTATCATAATTTTTGTTTCCTTTCTATGAAATGACTAAACGACATATATTATGGAATGTAGAGAGTACTATATACTACCTATATGTATGTATTTACATTACATGTGTTATAAGTATTGCATATAAGTTTAATGAACTCAAATATATTTTTAAAAATTAAATGGACAAAAAATATATGTTAAATGACTAAATTGAAACTAATTAAATGAAAATTTTGTACTACATTTACAATTACTAATCGACAAAATTGACACAATTTAAAAATTTTAAGGGTCAAATATGATGTCTTTACAATTCTTGGGCTTAAAGGTTTACGATTATAGGGAATTAGGGTATCAATTTCAATTTAGTTTAGTGACTTTATGTTTTAAGTTTTTCTTGAACAATTATTGTATTTCACCAAAAAAACGTATTTGCGACGGTTTTCTCAACAACTGCTGAAAATTAATAGTTGTTATTTGAGGTTGTTTTGGATTGTTGCCAATAGTCTTGACTACTTGCGGCGGCTCAAACTGGCTTTAAATGAGTATCACAAGGTTTTTTGAAGAACCATCACAAATACCCCATCATTTGCGAAGAGTTGGGTACCGCCGCAAATAAGTCAACCTTTTGCGACATCCCGACACAAATAAGAGGTATTTACGACGGTTTTGCAGCCGACACATAAAGTGGTTTGGTCAATTGACCTACATCCACGGCCGAAGGAGTAGTAATCCCTAACTCTGTGCATGGGGAATTATAAATATGGAGAAAACTCTCCCACATAGCCCAAACCCAGTACTCTCAAATAAAACTTGACTTAGCTACAAACCTAGAACTTAGCCAGTTGCCAAAGCTCAAAGTCTTTCTCATATGGTATGATTGTATTACAACTATAAGCCCACAATCTTTTTCACACTTTAAAACTTTAACTCAAACTCCTTATATAAGAAGTAATACAAGAGTACTTTTCTTAACAACAAGAACTACACTATACTATTGACCTCCAGCTTGGATTCTGAATGGTTAAGATTTTCATCTTAAATCGCATTAAAGACCTCTCTAGTGTTTTAAATAGCGACGATGAGTCAACCTCATTATCCTTTATTCAAATGAATGGCCCAAGGTAAATACATTTGTACCCATAAATCACATTGGTCATCCATTATTTGGTTTAAATTTCTTTGAATTATACTCTTTTAAAAGAATTGTAGAATAACTTGTTAAATAAAAATAAGAAAAAAAAAATTAAATGTCATATATTTACGTGTACACACAGAGTTGGACTCTAGGGAATCTCCCCAGCAAGACCGAAATAGTCTGAGACAATTGTATATATGGGCCGAGAAAAGAGACGTTGGTCGTAGGATAAAATAAGCCAACTATGATGTTCCCACGGGAATCATCAGTATGGGAAAGAATCGGTTGACAGTCACCAAACAAATGTTATTGAATCTGTGGAACATCGTTCGATTAAAAGTCGGTCAGACTAATATGTTAGTAGTATGCATGAAGTACTTTGTCATGAGCAAAATCATAGGTAGATCCCATTAGATTGATCCATCGGAACTTGAAAATCGATTAAAGGAGGAAACTAGTCGATATGGCATTAATGGAGGCGGGGTGGAAGAGTTCTCGAAAGAATGAGACTCTTTATTGATAAATCGAGTTTTAGCCATAACGGCTTACTAGCTCAAGATGTCAAGATTGGGTTGCTACAAAAGATTGAAGATCTTAGGTGTTAGGGTTGTACTTTTATGTATATCTTGTAAACCCTAACATTTTCTAACGTAGTTTAGATCACTTGGAAAAGGCACGGATTATTAAACTTGGAATGTTCTTGAAGATCACTTTCAAACTTTTTCTCCTTATGATCAAATGTGTTTTAATCTGTTATAAGAAGATTTTCAAAGGTTTTATTTTTCAAACCGTGCTTAAATTAATTGGTTTCTGGTTCAAGAAAAGTACTTGGGTGAATCAAATTGTTTTCATACTTGATCTCTTAAAATCATGATCATCTCGGTTAACGACATTCATGCACGGGTAACCGAAATTCTTAAGTACTTTGTTCTTCTGGCATTAATTTTGTTTTTCACTAACCTATACGGTAGACCACACACTTAGTCTGGTTAACAAAAGGTTTAACAATGTAGCAGAAAACTTGCCCCAGTTTCAGTTCGGTTAATCGCGTTGTCATTGTCCAGCTAGGAACTAGCTGTTGCTCAACGAATATTTTGAAATTCAATTGGTTACTCTTCCCTCAATATAAGCTTCCAAAGTTTATTAAGAGGTAAGAGAGTAATGTAAATTTAATCTTACGAGTCTATATAATTTATATATTCTCTCTTCATTCCGAGCTCACATCATTACCAAATATGAGTGATTCTTTCTTGAGTTAGTAAAGAGTTCGAGTGCTTAATCGTTATATCCATTGCATAGAAGTGTGATTTCAGACCTTCATTGTGATCATTTGGTGTTACTGGTTTGTGCTAGCTCTGTGTGAGCTTGTAAGGCTTTGTACGAGATTGTGAGGTTACGTGTGAGTCGATATGCCTATGTGTGAGGATTTTTTTGTAAGGTTCTATGTGATTATATGTTTGATTTTCCCAACACCAATGTCTTGAAAAAGCTATGTGTTAGTGGAGTGTTGTGAAATCCTTGGGTGAGGCTTAACGCGGTGGATGTAGATATGTGTGATCGAACCACTTATAAATCATGCGTTCTCTATGTTTTACGCTTTATGATTGAGCTTATACCTTATTTGTTGATTCCATAGCTTATCCACCTGTCGAATTTTTGAATCTATTTCTAGTAAGCAAAAAAGAGATTTTCAGTGTTTTACACCTTGATAACATATTGTAATAAAAATAGCTATAATTTAACGTATCTTTGAAAATAGGTGAAAATAAATCAAGCACTCAATTCCCCCCCACTTTTTGTGTGTATTCACCAACCAAGATGAAGATTCATGAAGGGAACTTGCCATAGTTATCATCTTTAAGGGTAAAAATAAGGCTACATAAGACAGAAGAAAAGAAGCCAAAGACACCAACTCCAAGTTTCTCTTCAGCAACCATTTTTAGCAGAAAAGCACCAATTCGGGGTCCAATCAAACCGTCTTAGTTATATTATGTTAGATTATCTATCTCATATACTAAGTTCCAGTTCAGTTCTTATATTTTTGGTGACTCAATTCTTGGGATCATTATCCCCGCTAAAGTTAGGTGATTTCAATTCTATATGTACGAGGTAGAATCCCTTCGTTTATTTAGGTTATTTACCAACAATACTTGTATTCGTTCCATTCTTGTATAGTTAAATCTCCATTCCTACACCCCCTATTTCTTAAAAAGTCATTGAGGATCATCAATGTGAATCGAAGAACATGCAACCTCTCTCTCTATCCCTCTCTATCTCTCTCTCTCTCGCGCGCACACACACACATGTTCCTTGGTATAAATGGTTACCTCCTTCATAGTAAAAATAGGGTGGCACGCTCAGACACTATTAGTTCAGTTTGGATCACGGATAAGTGACCCGAGAGGCAGTTACCGGATTAGTTTGGGAAAATAGTGACACACCCAGTGAAATTAATCACCGTGTGGAATTCAATTCGATACCACATAATAATGGCTACTAAGAATCATAAAAAATCGGATATGTATTCCACCAATCGGTTCGGAACAAAAACTCCTGTGAGTGATATGCCCGTCGATACCTGTAAAAAAACTTATGTTGGATTCGTCCACCAAAAACGCACCTAATAGTACTCCCGAAAAAGTGAAAAATTCGGTGAGGCCTATAACCAACCATTTCTGGTTACTGGAGTGCTTGTTCATCCACACGGTGGGTAGGTGAAGAATACAGAAGGAAACATCTATGTTGAATATATGTTTCATGTAAAAACTTTAACCATCCGTTAAAAGGATTCACATGTTGGACAACATCAAACTCGAGACTCCCACATTCGGCAATTCAGAAGCCGATGACTGGGAGTCCATGGATGGAATTTCCCGATAGACTTCGAATGGCAAACCATTTCCAATGACCGATCGGTATGGAAGGATCATATTCGTCTCTATGCCGAAAGGAAACAAGGATAAACCTCAAGATGTTATTGATGATGCAAAAGGAGTTTACAAACCATATTTACTAAGGATTTCCAAGAGATAGTTCTTGTGCTAGCTGGAGAATCCTGAGCCGATAAGAATAACTAGAATGGAGATCCATAAATTGATTATGTAGTATCTCTAAGAGAACCAAATTCCAGTATTGTAAAGACCTTGATACCGTTGGTCATATCCTGAATGGGTTGATAGGGATTATCCTTTGCCTAGAAATTTCAAGTTCCCATATTTCAACAAGTTCTCTGCTGAAGACGATCAGTCAACGATGGAGTACAAAGGTCAATTTTGGCCCAGAGCAGAGGTGATGCTCACACCGATTTCCTTTAGTTAAGAGTCTTCCCATATTCTCTGACAGGTAATGCATTTGACTGGTAGAATAGTTTACAAACAGATCATGTTTACTCATGGGAGCAACAGGAGAAGATATTTTACTAATAATTCTACCAACCTCCGACGGGGCTGCGCTTTACTAATCTCACCCACTAAACACATAAGGCAACATAAATCGTTCCTCAGTATTTGAAAAGATTCAAGACTTTACGACACTAGTGTGTGACTTAAGTACCAGAAACGGAGTATACTTGTACTCCATTTTCTATAATCAATGACTTTGAGGTGAAGAAATCATTATGTTAGCCCTTAGGGCTTACTAACTCAGTTTTGAGTATAACAAATCATGATATATTGGTGACTTATGTCTATGGTTAGTGTGATAGTTCTACAGAGAAGGAAGCCTAAGGTCTTCACACAAATTATAATGAAGATGCAAGTTTAGAATCAATGAAGATGTCAAGATTGACTTGCTGCAGAAGATTGAAGATCTTAGTTGTTAGTGTTGTGCTTATAGGTAAATATTTTGAACACTAACCTTTGCACACTTAGTTTGTATCACTTATAAATTGCATCGAGCTTAACTATTTATAACTTGGAATGGTTTTAAACTTTTGGTCCTTGATACAAATATTTTCAAAAGGTTTGTTTTTAAAAATAAGCTTAAATTAAATGGTTTATCATTCAATAATTGTACTTGAGTGAATAACATTGTTTCAGACTTGATCTGAAAAAATTTGGACCATCTCGGTTAACCAACATTCAAGCACGATTAACTGGAATTCTTAAGTGCTTTGTTCTTTTGGAAGGAATTATATTTTTCACTAACCTATCTAGTAGACCACACATTTAGTCCGGTGAACCGAAGCTTTTAATAGTGTAGCAGAAAAATTGCCCTGGTTTCTGGACCGAGGACGGATTTGGGACCGTCCTCCCTTTGCCCTAATTTTGCAACCGCATCCACTTCTCCTCCCTTCCTCACTTCGCGAAACAGAAAAAGTATAAGCACCCCCTCCCACCCTAACAGCCACGACCACCCAAGCCGACATCCGATTAGCTAGCTCCGGTCACCCCATCGTCGGCCAGCCACCGCTGCTCACCCCTATTGTTGGTCTTCCTCATCTCCTCTCCATTCCATTGAAGGTATAATCCTTTGATTGTAATTTTCAGATTTAATTTGTATTGTTAATTTGTTAATTTTGTTAATTTTGGATTGTTAGTTAGTTAATTTTGTTGTTAATTTCTTTATTTGATAATTTTTGAATTTTGCTAATTTATGATATTGGAATATTATGATATTATGTTATTTTGGATTTTGGAATATTGGAAAATTGGATATTATGATATTATTGGAATATTAGAATATTATGATAATTTTGAATTTTGAATTTTGAAATATTGAACATTGAATATTATGATATTATGTTATTTTGGATTTAGACATTTTGTTGGAATTTTCTTTGATATTGTAAGTTATGTAAATATGTTGTTTGTAATTTTAATTTGCAATATTGTTAATTTTGGAGATTTTGTATATTTGGTATACTGTTTGATAATGTAATTAATTTTTTGATAATGTCATTGTTTTATTTGTTTTTATGTATAGATGTATGATGTTCCTGCTAAATCTGCTTCTCTCCATCCCAGACCTTTAGATAGTAGTGTTTTATACAAATAGAGGCATCATAGGTCTTTAGGTATTTGGCAGGGTATATCTAGAGCGACTTTAGATACCCCCATTGACTGTTATTCGTAGTGACAGTCATTTCTTTGAGGCCCACGGGAGAGAGACGAGCCAATCTTTGTTAATCTTATTGATACATTAGGTTTTGGGGGTTTGTATCGCATAGGTTATATTAGGGTAGATCATGCCTTAGTGACTGCCCTAATTGAGAGATGGCGATCAGAGACACACACATTTCATCTGCCTTGTGGGGAGGCGACCATTACATTAGAGTACGTATGAGTCCTTCTTGGACTACCCGTCAAGGGAACTACGGTGACCTTTAATGAAAGCTTTAATTTTAGCATCACCAAATGGTCGGATCTTATTAGAAGATATTTAGGTTTTCAACCCAATCCTATATCATTTTGGGGAAATGTCATAAAGAGATTTTAGCGCACATTTCAGAGCAGCTGCATAATGATGCTAGCCCGATGAAGGTTCGCCAGAGGGCCAGGGAATTACTATTAATTTTGATGGGTAGTCTTCTATTCACCGATAAGTCATATACCCGAGTGCACTTTGCGTTTTCTGCTCCTACTCTGTTAGTAGTGCCCTAGGACCATTAGCATATGTTGTGCGTTTTTATCTTTTGAGCATGTAATTGAATAGCTAATTTTGCTTATGAACATTAAATGCGTGATTTGATAGTAAAACTCATTAGCTTATGTAATTACTATTCTAGTTGTCCCTAGTTTCATGTAATGTTCTTTACAATGAAATAAAACTAGTATGATGTTTGATTGATGATTATGTTTTACTAATCATGTGTAATGAATACAAATCATATCATAGATACAATATATTGGGATATATTGTATCGGACGTGATCCGTTAGAGAAGTAATACTTCATGGTCCTTAGTCATAAGTATTACTTCCTCAATACTATTTTAGAATCCTTAGACCGTATGTCTCCATTGATTCTAGCATGAATGGAGCCACGTTTTGACTCAGTCGGACGTTACTTTTAATCAAGTAATTAATACGACCGATGATCGGATGTAGCGTCCCTATCATGGCTTGAATGTGAGAGGCATTGTAAGGACTTTGTCCCTCTCTTTTATTAGAGAGAGATATCCATGGGCCCCTCGATAGGGAAAAACTGTTTAAATGCATGGTCGTGCTCAAATATATTTGATAAAGTGGTTATCAAATACTATTTGTTGGAACAGTTTACACGGAGATCGAGCATAAATACAATTAAGCTTAATAAGGGTGGCGACTACCATGACTTATGCTTAATTAGGATATCGCAAGACAAAGGGATTAAATAGTGGATTGTTATTAGGTTCCGTTGTAAATTCATTCACTTTGGATAGTCACAATGTCCTGCTAGGAACCGCTTGTGATTTATGAACTCACACTACTACTAAGTGTGTTTTCATTGCCATTGTGATATGAACCTACAGGGTCACACACATAGACGAGCTAACGAGCTTCATGTCCAGATTCAATGAATCTAGATTGTGCCTAGGTTCATTGTATCTGACATTCATTTTTCTGAGAATAATAAAGCGTTATTATTCGAATTAGAGATAATGGGCATTTTAGGTATAGTCTGGGATTACGTGGGAGTTATTATCCGATAAAGACTCCCATTACCAGCGAAGTCTAGAGGGACGTGGGAGTTATAGACTCCCAGCTGCCAAAAGAGGTGGATAGGACGTGGGAGTTGTGCTTGAAACAACCTCTCACTCCCTATATTAACTTCTCTTGGACGAAACCCTAGGTATTAATGATTTTCAGCCGAAATACCAAAAGACCTAGAAAATCAGATTTTTTATTCTGCCTCTCCTTTTTCTCTCTAATTCCCGAAACTCAGAAAAAACGAAGAGCTAGCAATCACTGTTCGTTTCGTCGCATGGATACCGGTAGAGGGACATTCCGCAAAGGGAAATCCATTGGTGGTAGCAACGTATCCAAGAAACAGCATCTTTCATTCAAGAATCAGATTCTTGAACCCGAAAAGTAAGTTTCTGTCTAGAATTTTTCGATTCCTATGGTATGAGCGGATCCTTCGGGGGAGGACTCATGGGTGTTTAGAACGAGTTTCTACCCATGAATCCCTTCATACTCAACAATTTGGAGTTTGATACAAAGACGTATTCGTGGGGCAGCGCTGTCCTTACATATCTTTAACGGCAGATGTTGTATCTTCTAGGGCAGATTAGAAAGACATCGTCGGATGTTGTTTTCTCATTCAGGTAATTTTGTAGTTTACTATTTCAAATGATTTAATTTCCTATGTTTTAATTTCTTTTTGTTAAATTTCATTATATTTTTTCAACAGTTATGGGCATGAGAGCGTATTTCCGTTCTCCGAGGCTTACCTGTGGCGACTGTCCCCGAGGGTACAACTCTCAGGGCAAGATGGAATTCCCCAGGACTTTCCAGTAATACTCCCAACCATCAATTGCTGGTTTGTCGGGATCAACTCGAGGGAATGAAGGAGACACAAGGGGTAAGTTAATATTTATGTATTTTTATCTTTGTAGTTAATTATATTTTAATTTTTTTGTTAAATTTATGTAAGTTTAATTGTTATTATTTTTTTTTTTTTTGCAGTTTATGTGGGCACCATATCCAACCCAAGTTATTGATGTGTCAGTTGCTCGAGATCCAAATTTTAGGGTAGTAGTGCGTGCCCGAGTCCTACTGATCTGCTTCGACATTGTGGAGTACCATCTGACTGATCGAGTCATGAGCCAATTTGGGTATCAACATATGGTACCAGATGAGGCAGGGACTCATAGACTGGTTGAGGGTAAAGACGTCCGCACGATTAACTTGCAGCGAATAAGAACTGGTTCAAACACCACTCGAAGAGAAAATTCTTGCAAAAGGAAGAGAAAAATCTTGCCACAAGACTTCAAAGAAAGATGCTCAAAGAGAAGTGGCATTGGACTCAATCATTCCAAGGAGAATGACGAAGACTTTAAATGGAGATGTTAAAAAAAAGGAAGAAATCTCAAACACTCCATAGCACTTGGATTCCTCAAACCTCAAAAGCAAATACATTCAAGGAACCAAGATGCTCAACTACAAGTAATGATTAAGATATCAATGCTAATCCCAAACTTTCATCACTTGGTAAGGAAAATGTATCAACCTCACTCTCTCATGGTACTTTAAGTAATGTTATTAATAGTATGAGAAGTAAGTTTGTTCAATACCCTCAAAGGGGTCTTTCACTAATGAAGTGATATTTGTTGCTAATCGTGTTGGTAATGTCTATGTTGTATCTCTAGACGATTTGCTTGCCTATGATATTAAATGCTTGAATGTGAGTGATGATGATGCTTTCCTTTGACACCTTAGGCTTGGTCATGTTACTATGGATCTCCTTAATAGATTATCGAGCCAAGAACTTGTACATGGGTTGTTAAAAGTGAAGTTTGAGAAAAGGCGTCTTTGTGATTCATGCCAATTTGGAAAATAAAGTAAAACATCTTTTAAACCCAAGAAAATGGCATCGTCTTAAAAACCTCTTGAACTTGTTCACTTAGACCTTTTTGGACCAATGAGTACCACTAGCCTTGGTGGTAAGAGGTATGCGTTTGTTATAGTAGATGATTTTTCAAGATTTACTTTGGTGATATTTCTTACTCAAAAAGATGATTCATTTGGAGAATTCTCTAACCTCTTCAAGAAAGTCCAAAACTCACTTGATTTAAAATTGATATCCTTAGAAGTGACAATGGGAGAGAATTCAATAACCAAAGTTTTGAAAACTTTTGTAATGATATGGCATTCACCACAATTTTTCGTCCGCTAGAACTCCTCAACAAAACGGCGTGGTTGAAAGGAAAAATCGTACTTTACAAGAAATGGCTAGGTCTATGCTTTGTGAAAACTCTTTACCAAAATTATTTTGAGCCGAAGCCATATACGCCGCTTGCTATATTATGAACCAAGTTTTCTTAAGGCCATTTATTAGAAAACACCACTAAGAACTTATGTTTGGAAAAATCCTGTAAATCTCATACTTCAAAGTTTTTTGGTTACAAATGTTTCGTGCTCGAACATTAAAGATATCCTTGGCAAGTTTGATAAGAAGTCGGATGAAGGCATATTCCTTGGCTACTCATCCAACAAAAAGGCTTACAAAATTTATAATAAAAAGAACTCTATGTATAGAAGAGTCGAGTGCATGTATCCTTTGATGAAACTAACATTTATCTTGCAAGAAATGATGATGATGTAGGCACTCCCATTGAAAATGATAAGGAGCATCCTCAAACACCAATGATGGAGGATCATGTTATAGAAGAAGAAGAACTTGAGGCGTATCAAGAAGAAGCGCAAGAAGAACCTAGCAATGATCCATCCACAAATGAGCTACCTAGAGAATGGAAATACACTCATGGTCATTCACAAGAGAAAATCATAGGTGATCCATCCGATGGAGTAACAATAAGACGGTATTTTGTTGATAATTTTGCATTTCTTTCTCAAATTGAATCTACTAGCATTATTTATGGTCTAAAAAAAACTCATCACGCTGTGTATGAAAGACTAAGTGGATTTATTCTTTCAAATGAATTTTTTAAGGGGAAAAGTAGACACCACACTTTTTATTAAAACAAATAAATTCAACAATATCTTGCTAGTTCAAATCTATGTTGATGATATTAGTCTTGGTGCTACTAATGAATCTTTATGTGATGAGTTTTCTAAGCTTATGCAAGATTAATTTGAAATGAGCATGATGGGTGAACTAAACTTCTTTCTTGCACCTCAAATCAAACAAACCAATGAAGACATCTTCATCAATCAAGCAAAAATACACAAGTGAACTAATCAAGAGATTTGAGATGAATGATGCTATGGAAAGAAAAAACTCACGTGAGCTATACTATTAAGCTTGACAAAGATGAGAATGGTAAGAAAGTTGATGAATCCAACTATAGATCATGTATGATTGGTAGTTTACTTGACTTAACATCTAGTAGACCCAATATTATGTTTGTCGTATGCTTATGTGCTGGATTTAAATCTTGTCATAAGGAATCACATTTAGTTGCCAGTGAAGCGTATTTCATAAATACCTCATTGGCACATATGATTATGGTTTATGGTATCCTAGAAATGAGTCTTGCGACCTTATCGGATATATCTATGCCAACTATGCTTTGGGATGCAAAGTCGAGTGAAAGAGTACTAGTGGTCATTGCCAATTCCTAGGTCATGCTCTTATATCTTGGCATATCAAGAAACAAGCTTGTGTATCTCTTCCCACCGCTGATGCCGAATATATCTTCGTCGGTACTTGTTGTGCTCAAGTGCTTTGGATGAAACATATTTTCCTTGATTTTTGTCTTGTTTTCAACAATGTGCATATCTTATATGATAACACTAATGCTATAAATTTGACTAAGAATCCGGTTAAACATTCTAGGACTAAACACAGAGATTAAAGGTGATGTTTGTATTGATTTTGTTAGCACCGATGATCAACTAGCTGATGTTTTTACCAAACATCTTTGTTCTCGAAGATTTAATTACCTAAAGCATTGCCTAGGAATCACAAAATTTCAAATTTGATGTGTGTTAAGTTGTGCAGGAAAAAAGGAGAATCTAGGTTGACCTCAATAATGGTCCGATCGACCTGAGAACTGGTAAAATTTTCAAGGCATATTTTGGACCAGGACGGTCGACCGTAATACTGGTCCGGTCGACTTCGTAAAAATAGTGTACATATCAATTTAGCTCGGACGATGTCCGGATGACCTCAAACAAGGGTCGGTCGACTGGAGCATCGCGGATTGGCAGATTTAAAGGGTTTCAACTGTTATTTTTTCATAACTTTCCTATCTCTTCAACTTCCCTCTTTCCCAAAACTCAAAATCCTCTCATATCCCATCTCAAAATCAAAAGCCCAATCATCTAAAAACCTCAAAATCAACCACAAAACATCCCCTCAATCTCATCTAAACTCATCCCATCCAAACCACAAAAACAACCACCAAAGAGAAATCCTCCAAAGAAACAACATCCAAAAAGGCCATTAGAAAAAAGGAATTAGCATTCAAGAAGGAGTTGACCCAACTCCTAAAAAGATAAATATTATGGCCCGAAAAGGGAAGAAGAAGAAAAAAAGTAGAACAACGGAGTGATGAATCAACAACTCAATCCGACTATGAGATACCTCCTTAACCACCTCGAAAATCCAAACTCCAAGGCGAATCGTCGAATTCTCCACTACAAAGGTAACCTCTCGTTTCTATAGTGATGAGGCTAAAAAGATATTCGATGCTTTACAAAAGAATAAGTGAGGAGTATTATATTACCCCGGTTACATCAGACATGATATGACATTTGGGCAAGTGCTAGATAGTATTCTTGACATGTTTAGTGATGTGGGGTGGCTAAATTTATTCAACCATGATTGTGAATACTACCCCTCCATGATATATGAAATTGGGGCTAACCTTAGGGAGGAAGGAATACTAGACGACGGGGATTTTTGGTATACCTCGTGTATAAATGGTGAAGAATTTAGCTTCTCTGAAGTTATGTTATGTGATGTGTTTGAGGTGGAGTTTGATAGAGAAGATATTAGACATCATGACAATTCCAGAAGTGTCCCCGGGGAGGAAGCGTTGGACTTGATAAAGTTCAAATATAATTTCAAGATTGAAGGGAAATTTATTCGCTCAACCGAAAAAGAGACTAACAAGTTGGAAGAGTATGGGAGAATCTTGCACCACATGGTATCAAATATGGTTATTCCAATCAAGGGGCACAAGAGTTCGATAAGGTACCTACAATTGACAATCATGGAATGACTTATTGAAAAGAGGAAGATGAATTTTGGGTATATGGCAATGAAGAATTTTAGTTTGTGTGTGTAGAGTGCTAGAAATTTCCTACCTTATGAAAGCATTCTCACTAACTATTCAAGAGATTCGACATTCGACATGTCAATTCCGTGGAAAGGAAGAAGGAGTACAACATATACAATGATGGGTACGTCAATAGGCTGCACGTGATATATGTTGATGGGAAATGGAGGTTTCAAAGTAGGTGCACAAATGGGCAATTGGTGGCAGCCGCCATTGCTAAAGGTGCAAGCCAAAAGAAAGTAGAAACCATCAAGAAGACCATTGCCAATAGGAAAAGCCAAAAGTAAAAGGAAGATGAGCCTCTAGAAGAGGAAGCTAGCCAAGAAAAGGAATGGGATCATGAAGAGGAAGATGCAGATTTTGATATTAAAGGAAGTGAGGGGGGAAAAGGCTAAGGAGACAAGGAAAAAGAAGCCCCGCCTCAAAGAAAAATAAAACATTGTTGACATGGACACAAAATCACTACCAGTTTCAAAAGGTGAGTCCACATTCACTCAAACTTATGATGAGTTTTTTATTCAAGTGATCAAGGAGGTCGAGGTGATGTCCAAGAGCTCGCAACCTTTTAGAGGAGAATTCTACTCTAGAATGGATGTCTTGGAAAATAGAGTGGTAAATATGGAGACCAAGTTGGATGATATGGAAAATAAGTTGGATGACTTCATCACTAACACAAACAAAGAAATCCAATCTTGAGGAGGATGAAGAGAGTGAGGAAAATGAGGATGATGACAAGAGTAATGATAGTGGGAGCAATGGAAATGGGGACAATGTGGAAGAGAACAAGGCAATGATAGGGCAAATGAAGAGGAAGATAAAGGAGATCATCTATCAATGACCGAAGAAGAGGTTGATAATGTCATTGGGGATTTAGAGTGAAGCAAAGCAATCCAAAGAGCATAATGATGTGAAGAGCTAACAAAACATCTACAAACTCCATGAGATCTTCTAAACTCTTACTTGTCATTGTTTTTCCCTAAATTGTTATCCCAATATGTACCACTAGAATAACAATTGTTGAACTTATTTTGGTAATTTTGTATGAATTTCTATTTGAATTATCTTATAAACATGCTATTTTTGAAACTATCTTGATATTATTTGCATCAAGATATCATTGTGATGAGAGCTCATTCTTACCCCTAAAACTCTTTTTGATCTATGACAAAAGGGGAGAAAAATGCTACGCTATGTAATGTGCTTACCTTGGTTAATATTCTTAGAGTATGTACCATGAGTTCTTTTTGTTGAATCTTCAAGTGTTAAGCATGTTTTAGAACTTGTGATCTTATATAGAACTTGTGATCTTATATTGCTTCACTTGGTAGTTCAACTGCTCTGATGAAATTTGTATATGCCTTGGAATGGTTTCGTGGCATTTGTATATGCCTTGGTCATTTTTTTGTAGGTTGACATAGTTTCTGCTAGAAGACCGGTCGACCGGCTTGGTTATACTTACCTCAAGATCACGGTCGACCGGAATATCCTGCTATCATATAAAATTGTGATCTCTCCTTTCTAACTTTCAGTTTTTTCTTTTTATAACATTGATAAAACCTCAGGGGGGGGGAAATTCTTTTATTGAATCTCTGTTTTATCCTTGTTCGATTTTCATTTCTTAAAATTCCGTAGATGACTTTATATTTAACTTTGCTCATTCTAATGTCATCATTTAAATTGCTTACATTTATACCCTATCACATTACATCAAAGTTTGTCATAATAAAAAATGTGGGAGATTGTAAGACCTAAGGTCTAGTTTATCTATTTTGATAAACGGAAAAAAATTGATGATCATCTAACGTTATTTGTTATTGTGATAGATATTATGGAAGTACCAAGATCTTCAAGATGAATCCACAAAGTCATATGGCAATACATAAACAATGAAGATGCAAGATATGTCATCACATGAAGAAAGTTTGAAGACATAGGTATATACTAGGGTAGATTAGTTTTTCTACATCTTGTAAAACCCTAGGATCTAAGCTCAAGTTATATGTCTCACACTTGTCATGCATACACTCAAAAACGTTTTCATTTAGAATTTCTTTGTGTTTTGAAAATCATAGTTTTGATCCACAAAGTTAAAATGTGTTTGAAAAGGGGTTTTCAAAGGTTTTGTTAAAACACAAAGTTTTTGCATGAGATAGAAATCATTTGAATAGAGACTTAGTGGAAAATCCACTTGTGACCCTCACCTAGGTTGACCGAGCCTAAAGCTCGGATGACCTAATGAATGTCTATCGACTGACTTGTATGGAAGGTCGACCGGAGTGTGAAGTTTCACTTGATCACTTTTGAATGTTCTTGAACTCCAACGACTAGTTTGTAAGGCCGACCTTGATCTTAGGTTGGACGACTGAGGTGTGACTCCGATCGACTGAAGTCTCATTTTAGGTCAATCACATGTATCCAGAAGACCATCTAAACTTGTTCGGACGAGCCTCACATGACCTGACAGCCAAGTCGGTCGACTGGACTGTCCAATCAGGTGGTAGATACTAGCCGTTGAAGCATTAAGTGCAGCTCGATTTTAAACTCTATATAAGCACCAAAGACTGATTTTTGAGTTGTCATCTAAGCCATTAAGCGTCATTAAGAAATACATTTTCCGACAAACATTCAATACACTTTCATCTGCAAAACAAGTGTGATTCTAGTCATTGAGCTATAAATTTGTATCTATCCATCACATAAAGTGTGATTAGTTTGGTTAAAAGAGGGTTAACTCTTTGTGATTTAGAAGCTCTATATGAGTTGTACACTTTGTGAGTTGTGCTCTTTGTGATCTTGTGAAGTGGTTGTTGTGTAAAACTCTTAGTGAGTTAGCCACTTGTGTAATATTGGTTTATGCCACAATCATTAAGTTGTAAATGGAAGTTAGTGTTTTTTTTAAAACCATTGGGTTAGTATCAAGGTAGTGGACATGGATGCTTAGTGAATCGAACCACTATAAATCTTGTGTCTCTGATCCTCCATTGTTAGCTTATAACTCTTTATTTTGTTCAACTTATTTCTCTGCACTAGGAAGAAAGTTTTAAAAGTTTACAGAAACCCAATTCACCCCCTTAGGTTTTTCAGTCGACATTGCATAGAGCTCAATGCATTCCAATCGACGCCGCATAAACTATTGTTCATATGAAACTATGATGAGGCCGAGAACCTAAAAGGCCAATGCAAAACCCTTCGTAGCAGCGGTACAATATGCTCAAGCAGTGTATTATCACTAAGATTTTCATCCCCAACCCATTTTACAAGTTCTTAAGGGAAAGACCAAGCAAACCTTGTTTCCATCTAAGTGGAAAAGGCTGAACTAAACCGTCCCAAAGGTGTGGTGCAAAGACCGTTGGTCATTTAAAAAAAATACAAAATACAGTAAGAGTAATTGGCTAAACAAGTAGAAGTCTTGAGTATACATTTTTCACAAATAGATCGGACCCAAATATATTCAGACTAATAATATTCAGGACCATGAATTCTTAGTTAGGCAATATCGGTTCATTATTAGCTGATGATTTCTAAAACAGTTAGTTCCATAATTCAGAATGCCAAGTAATATCAATATAGAGAAAAGACTAAACTTTTATTTGGCTCAAGACCAACAAATAGAGAAGGGATTGATCACAATCGTTCAAAACAAAAGATCAAAAGAGAAAGGACTATTAAGAGATACCACCCGACCTTCCACCAAAACATGTAGAAAGATTAGATGAAAGTTGGCAAAGGCAATAGTTGTAACGACTAAGACACTCAAAGCCGCAACTCGTTGACCATCATTCTCAACCGACTGATCAAATTAGTTTGCAACATAACAATGTTGGTATGCAGAGAGTTGTCGAGAGAACCGCCATACATTCTTCCAAGAGGGAAAGCTGGTTGACAAGTGACTCATGCTCATTTTTTCTTACGGTATTCATACAAATAAGGTACTTCCATAGCCTCATGAATGAGGGTCATGCAAATGGATGTGCAAGCAGTTTTTCTTGTCTCAATTTCTCACATTTGGAAAGAAACAAGCATGCATGAGTATGTCACTTTAATAGATGGGAAAATTGATGTACATAGTGGCTCGTCGAGAGTAGGAGGAACAACTGAAACGATTTTCAACAAGGAATTAAGGGAATACTCTAATCACGGACAAAAAAGAAACACATGATCGTTGTGGGGATATACTCTCCGAATTGAAGGATAACCGATAAATGGAACTCCGGTCTCCATGAGGAGCAAGAAAACCATTTCCTACATTTCCAATAGGAGAGTCATCAGTACAAATGTCAGATATCATATAAGATTGGATGAGCTTTTAAGAACTGCAAACCAGTCCCATCTTAAATAAGGATTCTTGAAGGATGGCGAGAAGAGGAAGAATTTAAGGCTATAACGGACTCTACAGAATGTAGAAGGTTCCTAGAGTCCGAAGAAGCTAAGAATTCTAAGAGCCGCACGAAAGGTTACGAGGGTTTCAGAACGTTTTTCAAAGTGAAAACTATCTATGAGCGAATTCGAAAAGACATTGCAAGCAAATGTGTTAGAAGAAGAGACACTATTGGACCTCGGAGAATCGGTTGAACACGAAGGAATAGGCTTAGACTACTCTATATATGGGCTGAGAAAAATGATGTTGTCGTATGATAAAAGAGCCCGCTCTGATGTTCTCACAAGCATTATCAAATGGGAAAGAATCATGCAATAGTCATTAAACATGTCATTTGTTTCATGTTCCTAGTGTTGTACACCCCCATTTCTTAAAAAGTCCTTGTGGATCATCAAGGAGGGTCAAAGAACTCACGTATATATATATATATATATATATATATATATATATATATATATATATATATATATATATATATATATATATATATCATCTGCACTTAGTATAACTTGTTTCCCTCTTTCTCTATAGAAACAGAGTGACATGCTCGGACATTATTAGTTATATTAGGATCACGAACAAGTGATTCGAGAGACATTTACCGTATTGGTTTAGGGAACAAACATATACATTTTGATACTAATCTTAATACATTTTCCAAATCAAATATTTTATTTTGGAGATATATCTTTTCTCACAAACTATTATTTTTTTTTCAATCTCCCAAATAAAAATTCTCAAACCAATAGTGAATCCAAATGAAAATATTTTGGAGTTACTATTGCTTATTTTCTGGACAGTGAAATTCAGTCGTATAGCATCAGACTTCAAGCCACGACCAGGCTGTGGGAATTTTTTATTCTAACAAGCCCAAACACGAAATATGAGAGCCCAGGCCCTTCAAGAGGTTGAGAGTCCAATCAGTTACAAAGGTTAAGATATAATTTCCTAAATACAAATAATATTATGAAAATCTGGGTTTTCTCTAATTTTAAAAATAACATTTAACTTTTAACTAGAGCTATAAACGAACTTAACAATTCGAGTGTCTGACTATGTATTAATTCTAATTTTCTTTATTATTAAAATATATTTTATTTATTTATTTAATAAAATATTTAGAGAAAAGTTAGTCAATGGAACTCGAACGAAATTTAGAAGAACAATTCGAATTCAAACTGAATTTTTAAAAGTTAAACGAGTCGAACTCGATCTGTTTACGAATACGATTATCCAAACGAATGAACTCGAATAAAATTTTAGACTCGAGTAAAAACGAACGAGCTCGAGTTCGAAACTCTAATCCTCAATTCGTTCGTGCTCCCTTACAACATTTCTATTGCTCATTTTCTGAACAGTGCCAAATTCAGTGGTTAGTTTCAGGCCCAACGAGAAGCATGAGAGCCTAGACCCTTTAAAAGGTTCAAAGTCCAATCAATCACAAAGTAAAGATTTATTGGACTGATGTTTGTACGCTTACAAATCTCTTACTAGTGTAGTAAGTTTGAAAACTTATTACGCGTACAAATTGAATTTTTCTTTTTTATTTAAAAAAGAATTTCAAATCTTTTAAAATGTAATTATCGCCTGGGAAATCAGCCTATTTATTCCCCCATAATTTTTTGTTTTGCCCGTATATACAGATCCCTTAATATTTAATTTCAACCTATTTAGTCTCTCGAAATTTTTTGTTTCGCCCAGTATAGTCCCCAAGTGTTTAATTTCGAGCATGTAAAGTCCCTTACCTATTTACGGTATGTATATAGAGGTTACACCACCTCTTATGCAGCGGACTTAGGGCAAATGGGTTCCTCCGAATTAGGGCAATAGAATTTGGGGTTTCCTTTTTATAACAATTTTTATACTGATTTTTTGTATTTTGTAAATTTTATAGATTGAAACTAACCATTATTCCCCCACTCATTAAGCACGTGGATGACATTAATTTGGGGTTGGCCTGATTCCGCCGCAGAAGAGGTGGTGGAACCTCTATATGCAGCCCGTAAATAGATAAGGGACTTTACATGCTGAAATTAAAAATTGGGGACTATACGAGTGAATTTTTTTTGGGGGACTAAATAGGCTAAAATTAAACATTAAGGACTATACAGGCTAAACGAAAATTACTACGGGGGGACTAAATAGGCTAATTTTCCTTATCTTCTCCTTTACATTATATGACTAACCTTCTATATTTAAACGATACAAGTTCCAATAATTTATGGATATTATTAGTAATATCAATGAATAGAGATATTATAGTAACACACTTTTAGTCAAATTACTCTTATTAATTATAGTTAAGTCAAATTAGACATTAAATTTGGTATGAAATGAGTATCAGGCAAAAAAGACTAGATTAAAAATGAATAAGGCGTTGCCCATTGGGAGGTCAAGGATTCGAATCCAAAAAACAACCTAATGTGGTGTGTATAGGCTTATCTGCAATATTTCAACCTGATTAATTGGGAAATTTCAGATACCGTTTTAAAAAAATGTTTATCATTTATTTGTTAAAATTTGACATCCTTTATCAAATTATATAATGTAAAATCCCACATGACCAAAGTTAATATTTAAGCAGATAGTCGATGGCAGCGAAAAATTTTCATACTAGAAGGAAAAGGAGAAATGAACTTTCAACGATGAGAAGACCGGTAATAAACATTAGCTGAATTATTTTATTTTATTTTGTTCCCGAATAAATCTCTATCTTGATTATTAGATGAAACGCATGAGTTATTTTATTTTATTTTGTTCCTGAATAAATCTTTATCTTGATTATGAGATAAAACGTGAATTCTCACTGATTTAGGATGATTTGACCTCCTTATTGATACAAGATACAAAGAGTCCTATAACTCGAGGACTATGAAAGGATGGTTGGTAAAAAATTATCTATCTCTATTCAATTTAGATCTCTATTCAATTTTTTATTAGTGGAAAATAGAGAATGGTTAATCGAACGGAAACAGAAGATTTCAACCAGGATCTGCACAAGACAATTATATAATACATCAGGATACATTGGGAAATTCGGTTAAAGCCAGTGACGGATCTAATGTGCTATGACTAGCGTAACATGACCCCAGTGAATTTTATTTTTTATTTTTTATTTTTTATTTTTTATTTTTTTTTTTTTTTTTATTTTTTTTATTTTTTATATATGATATATTTTAGGATAAAAAGTGTCCACACCTCTTAAATTATTTGATTTTTTGGTTTTTTGACCCTAACACAAAAAAGCTAAATTTTACCCCTGAACTATTCTAATATATCAAGCAAGTGTGACACTTCCGTCAATTTTCACCGTTAAATCAAGACGGTTTGCCAAAAGGTTGGGACATTTTAGACAAATCACCTCATATTCTAATAAAAAAAATAGAAAAAACCCCTAAAATTCTAACCTTCCCTCCAACTCTTGTGCGCCACCGCGACCACCAAATTCCCTTCTTCGCCGCCAAGATTCAACGACCACCATCAAATTTCTGGGATGTAATTCTCAGTTTCCCAAATGAATTTTGTGAAAAAGGGGCCTAAATATGCTCCCCGAAATTCCTTCTTCCCAGATAAAAAAAAACACAGAAAACCTTTAAAGCCAATAAATTTTTTGCCATTCAAATCCACCGCAGGAAAAAATTACCTGCCATTAATGACCGGTAACTGAATCACAAATTTTTTAGTCATCGTCATGTCAGGGATAAGCAAAAAAAGAAAACAAAAATACTAACCCAAAGAGCTACTCCCTCCATTCCTAAATATAAGACTCTTTAAACAATTTAAAAAAATTAAGAAACTTGTCATTTTCACCAAAAATTTCAATATTACCCTCTCTCTCACTTCTATAGAATAAGAAAAAAAAAAGAAAAAATAGGAATATCAGAGATCGCAAATAAAAAAAATATCGAGGGTATAATTGGAATAAATTGTTGACAACTAAAAAAAAAAAAGCTTGAATGATAATTAATTTGGATACCTATAAATATTCTAAACGACAATTAATTAGGAATGGAGGGAGTAACATTGTAGAAAAGGGACTTGGCCTAACTCATTCCCTCAAAAGGTACCTCTAAAGGGGAGGATTGCCCAATCCTTATAAAGAACAAATTTGCTCACTAACTAGTCGATGTGGGATTTCAACACACCCCCTTACGACCAGAGCTGGACATCTGGACTATGAACAATAATGGGGTCCAACATCGAACTAGTTGGCTCTGATACCATGTAAGAATTGAAGGGAAAATTTTTATATTTCTCACTTAATTAAAATAAAGAGCTAGTACATAGACATTTATACATGTGTGTTTACAATAATTAGTCAATTACTAATTATTCACACTACACACTATTTAGGCAATTACTATACATTGGGAAGTAACAAATATAGCATATGTCCTAATTAATTAGCTTGGATTAGGTATTTTCCTAATTAATTATGAACTCCTAAAAGCTAACTTCTATATTCTAATAACTAGCTAGTGAGCAAATTTGTTCTTTATAAGGATTGGACAATCCTCCCTTTTAGAGGTACCTTTTGAGGGAATGAGTTAGGCCAAGTACATTTTCTACAAACATTCATAGAGGTGTCTTTTCCCCCTCTTTCTATTCACATTAAATCAAGGAATATTTTTAAAAATTGCTTGACAAGAAATTCCCTGAGATTTAGTATATTAAGATGGGAAATGCAAATTCAAAACCGAGGAACTTGAAAATAAAATTTTGGACTTTAAACGAGTCGAAACAAAAGAGATTAAATTTCTCATGGCAGTAATTGTAAAATAGGTCAAAGTAAACAGAGGAGGAAGGAGATGTTAATGGAGATAGGTTGAGAATAGTATAAAGGTTGCACCAGAAATTTGGTGGTGGTCGGTGAAGGTTGGTGGTTATGTTTTTATTAGTGGTCGATGGTGGCGCTCAAGAGCAAGAGGAAGGTGGAGAATTTTTGGGTTTCTTTAATTTTTTTCTTTTTTTAAAATTTTTGATATGATTTGTCTGAAATGTCTTTATTTTTTGGCATTCCGTCACAATTTAACGGTGAAAATGAACGGAAAGGTCATGTTTGATACAATTGTATAGTTCAGGGGGCAAAACTTGATGTTATTTGTGAGAGGGTCAAAAACTAAAAAATCAAATAGTTTAGGGGGTGTGGACACTTCTTACCCTATATTTTATTCCATTTAGATGATAAATCTATAAATGACCCCACATAATTATTATTATTATTATTATTATTATTATATATGATATATATTTGTTATGTATCCTAGTGTATTATATTTGTGAATCCGTCACTAGTTAAAGTTATCTAACTACGATAATTTAACCTATCTAGCTTATTCCATTCTTCGTAATTAGGATCAAGCCAAACTTGATCACCCTCGCTATAACATGCCATTTAATTAAAGTCTTAATCTTACTAAATCAAGCATACAACACCGCTTTTCTCTCTCTCTCTCTCTCTCTCTCTCTCTCTCTCTCTCTCTCTTGTTCTTCTTCTTGAAGTTTTTTTTTAATTTTTTATTTTTATGATCAAACCCAAAAAGTTCGACTTTTGGGTTGGATTTAGCCATCATTCATCAACTTTTTGTGTCTTCACCTCTTATTTTTCCCGTAAACCTTGATGAAATTTTTTCAAGACATTCTTATTCAAGATTCAAGACTCAGATGCAAGATCTACTTCAGATCCTTCCAGATATGGAGTTTCTCTCTAAACCTGGAGTTGTTCTAGGCCCTTCCTCAGTTTTCTTCATCTTTCCGAGACAATCTATGTGACGGTTGACACGCCCATGGTCTCGTAGATTGTTGATTTCTAAAAAGGTGTTAGAACTGAGCTTGCTATTGCTGTTCAAAGATTTCGGAGAAGATCTCTCCGAAATCCTTGAGCAAACGATAGCTAGCTTCGGTCTAACTACCTTTTATCCGGGAGAAGATTGCCTATTTGGGCCTATTAATAAAGCGAGGGTCCGCCCCACCACGCTAGTGGATTTATTAAAAAAAAAGAATTTCGGAGAAGATCTTTGCGAAGAATTTTATTATGTATTTATTTTTTCTCACTGTTTTTTAGTGTTGTTTACCCGATCCAGGGTGTGTGCGCTTTTATCTGTTATCATGGTGGTCTACAACATTGTATAACTTTTATTTTATTATATTTTCTTTTTATCTTTTAATTGTAATGTCTTTTGCTATTTTATGATTAATGGATAATTTTTTATTTAGCAACATACAGCACCGCAACTTTTAGCCCATACGGAGTCGTTGATTTTCATCACTTTTGCGTGACTCAGAAGTACAATTACAACTGTAAAGGAAGCTAAAATAATGCATCAAAATGAAGCCAAACCAATAAAAACTCAAAATGATTGGGAATCTCTACGCTGTCACAACCTATTTTATCGGATTCGGGATACGAGTGTCGGGTATGAGTATGTATTTAAGTGTCGGGTAGTTAAACATCTAAAAAACAAAGTGTCTGATCGGTGTTGATTAGATTCGGTAAGTATCTCATACCATACCTATGTCGTGTCGTATCGACACGGGTATAACAAGAATAAACAAAAGGTCCGAGTAACACATCTCACAACATGAGTATCATGATCTGTGGTTTTGTTTTTCTTTTATACAAAATGTTATTAGAAAAAATCGATGCTTCTAATTAACTGTACTATCACCTTCTCAATAACATAATTTGAAGTTATATGCATAATATATAGTATCGAATGTGACTATTTTCGCAAAACCTACTTGTTATAGTATAGATCTTCTTGAAAATAAATGGGTATGGAGGAATTAAGAACAAGAGACAGAAATATTTAGATAAAATATCATTAGTAAATATAAATATCTAGGTAGTTTACCATTAGGTATTTCTTCCAAAGTATGATTTTATTTTATTTTTTTAAATTTTTAGGGAATGATATTAGCAGTTCTTAAAAATCTTCTTTTACACCTCTTTTAATTTTTTTGAATCTTTTGAACCTTCTTAATAAAGTAAATAAACATATATACCATTATGCCCTATCTTCTCCATCCGCCATCACCAATTAGCAGTGAAGGATACATGATCTAGAGATAGTGGGGTCACTCGTCTAGGGATAAAGTCAAAAAATAAATTAATTTTTTTTATAGGAAATTCGACTTTTATAGAAATGCTGGAGGAGGAGGCGTCTACAGTTGGAGGGAATGAAGTGAAAGGACAAAAATACCTATAACTCCTATAAAAAATTAGTTAGTAAATGACTTTTTTAGATGGATTTTTCAAAAAAATATATTATATTATGTGCGAGACAAGTAAAATTTTAGAAGAAAAAAAAGATTAAAAAAAATTCACATAAAGAGAAAAATTAACAAAGAAAGTGATTGAAACTCACACGACAGATCAAAAATTTAATCATCACGTTATTATTTTTCTGTTTTTGGTATTGATTGAATCTGGGGTCACCAAAAATTTTAGTATGGTCACTAACTTAATAATATAGACCTAATAATTAGTGCTTGACCTTAGAGTAACCATGGTTTTGGTATAATGAGCGAAATCATGACGATTTTTTGAAACAAACATTTTTTGGTAGAACGGATTCTCCAAATTCGTTTCTCGGTTGAAAAATGGATTTGGGAAATCAGATTCTAATCTGGCGTGCGAGGGCCCTCAACAAGTCAAAGTAAATTTTTTATGTTGACGATGGTATTCAAATTCACTTAAAGCCAAACTCGAGACGAATTTCCAAAAACGAAAGGACAAAGCAGCCATATCCTCTCGTGGCCCAAACCCCATGCTCCCTCGCTCTCTTTGCCTAAGCATGTTTTCAGTTTATAACGGTGGTAGGGATGGATGAATGTTCCTTCTCAAAGTTCTTTACCTTTTTCTTCTTATCACTCCGATCACTAATAGGATGGCGAAATGGGAGTGTTGGTCGCCACTAATATTTTTAAAAAAATATTAATTTTTTTATAGAAAATTTTACTTTTTTTAAGAGATGTCATTGTAAATATTATATCGTTTCTTTTTTTTTTTTGTTATTGGAATACGTGTATTTGACACAGTTATTTCAGTTAGGATATTGCTGGATAAGTCTGTAAAGCATAACATTCTTAAGATGTATCATGTATAACTTGAACTCTACTCAATTAAGCAAGGTGAGCGTCAACCAAACTACGCCACTGCCTCTTGTCCGTCCTCCCTTTCTTAATCTACTACTACAATATACTCTATTAGTTTCATAATAGAAGTCTTTCTAGTTAGTTTAACATAAATTTTGAAAGAGCGAAACAAGAGACATTATTAATATGAGTTAATAGCTATTTATGTCACTAAACTATTTACAAATTTCTTTTTATGGTACTAAACAATTTTTTTATCTAAATATATCACTCATCTATTTGCGTTTATCAAAATATATACACCCACCAAATTTTTTGGTGTTTTCCGCACAAAAGATTGCACGTGACTTTCATAATTTGGATATAGTGTTTAATTGAAAGCAGTATTCCAGGGTGTAATCATTTCAAGTGAAAATTACGTGCAATATTTTGACCGAAAAATACCCAAAAATTTGGTGGGTGTATATATTTTGATAAACGCAAATAGATGAGTGATATATTTAGATAAAAAATAGTTTAGTACCATAAAAAGAAATTTGTAAATAGTTTAGTGCCATAAATAGCTATTAACTCTTATTAATATCATACTCTTAAATAATTTAGTTTATTCTTAAATAGTAACCTACTAATTTCTCTCTACATTAAAGGTAATGTTAGAAAAACAACTATAAAATTGGAAAATGGATAATGATATATATTTGGAGAAGAGATGAAGAGTTTAAAAATACCACTATATATATATATATATATATATATATCATCCGTCTCACCAACATATAGAAGTTTCTAATTCCGCCTACTTCTAAAATAATTTTTTTATTATCAATGGTGTTACCGATTTTGAAATACATTACTCACTCCATCCCAAATTATCTGTTCACTTTGATAAATGCACGTGTATTAAAATTTTAATTATTTGATGGTAAAATATAAGCAAAAGTCTAATATACCCTTCATTAATTTATTAATCTCATTTAAAATTGATATCTTTCTCTCTTCTTCCTCTCACAAAACATCCAACCACCTCTTAAATATGTATTGGAAAGTGAGCATTTTAATTAACTAAGAGTATTCAATAAGGAGTTGGAAGAAAAGATAAAATTGGAAAAATTGTCATCAAATATATACTTTATTTAGAAAGTGTACAGTTAATTTGAGGTGAAAATCGTCTGTACCTGTCTGTGTACCTATTACTGTGTCCAACCAATAAGAATTCGTCATGTGATAATTTTTTTTTAATTATATATACACATGGTAAACTGCGATTGGTTGTGCACAAAAATAGGTACACAAATGAATACAGAATATTATACACCATTAATTTGGGACAAACAAAAAAATAAACGAGGACAGACCCAATACATTTCTCCACTAGTTCCACCCAACTAATATCCCTTCTCTCACTTTCTGCTCACTACAAACTCAACTTTCCATTCAGAATCTGATACTTCCAGATGGCCATATTGTGATGCTTCTTTATCTTATCTATCCTTTTCACTTTTCGTCAACTCCGAATTGATCAGAGTTTGCAGATCTGTTCCATTCAAGAACATAGTTTTTATATCATATACATATGATAGTTATGACTTTATATATAAAGTCATGAACGAAGTCAGAAATTGTTTGTTGGAGAGCGAAAAACTACAATAGTATACCGACATACCTATAAAAACTGCAAAAAAAAAAGAATTTGGGAGACGAACTTGATAAAAATTTCTGAACTAAACATAAAAATTACTATATTTAATAATATTTTTAACAATCTCGGAGACGACTGCCCCGGACCTAGAATCGTACCTGTATAAAGCTGAGAATCTTTTTACATGTGAATGTATACAAAGCCATAACGTCTAGCTATACATATAAGCAAAAAGAGTACCTTCTATTCTTAATATAGAATAAAACTTTGGATTCAGAAATATTTGTCTGCCACTTCCTCTGTCAACCTAAGTTATTGATGCATTTGTCCGCTTAAAAGCCCACCATTGAGGACGCCTTTAAGAAATCTTTCCTATTTTACCCCTTATGACTTTTGTTTTTGAAAAATGCTATATATAGGAAAAAAAAATTATCATGCTCTAGTTCAAATATATTCAATCAATTATAATTCGCCATTTTTATATATAATTGGAAGAAAATATTCACCTAACGAAATCTATTAGATATATATATATATATATATATATATATATATATATATATATATATATATATATATATATATATATATATATATATATATATGTATGTGTGTGTGTGTGTGTGTGTGTGTGTGTGTGTATATATCGTATGTTCTTGTATATATCCATATTAGGTGAACATTTTCTTATATATATATATATATATATATATATATATATATGAGGTTCTATTTACTGGCAATAAATCGTCTGTCCCCGTTCTGTGTCCCCACGAAGAGATATTTGCTACGTGTATATTTTTTCCCTGTGGGTTCCACTATTTCTTTTAGGTTATAGGTTTTTTAATTAAAAATTTAATACATGCCATTTTTTTATTGGTGGGAAAGGGAAGGAGACACCGAATGAGGACAGAGGATTCCTAACCCGATTTACTCTCGAGTGTCTATGCAGCTAGGAAACGTAACTGCTGGTTAATTTTTCTTCACCATGTACCACGTTGGAACTAATTTAACTTAAACACGCCAGATTAAGTTGTAATGTGTCGCGATAAATTAAACATTTAATACTATATTTTGTTCCTATAATTCGCTTTGTGCTTCAATTATTAGTTTTTGTAAGATATTACTAGGACATGTAATGAAAATTAAATAAGTAAAACGCGAGGTAGTTTGATAGTCAAAATATTAATATTACTCTCTTAAATATAACTTGTATATCACGAATTCTATTTAAGAGAGTAATATGGATATTTTGATTAAAAACACCTTGTTTATTGTTTTTTAATTTTCATTACATGTCATAAACGAGAGTAATATGGATATTTTGATTAAAAATTATCTTATTTTTTACTTATTTAATTTTCGCTACATGTTTTAACGACTTATATTAAGGAATGGAGAGAGTATTAGTTTAGTTGTTATTAATGTGAACTATTCTTTTTCTTTAATATATAATTTATTCTAATATTGTATGCAATTTTTAAGTTTTAATTATTAAAAGTGAGAACAAACTGTCAAATGAAGTTTGTTCCTCACGTTACAGATGCAGTAGGCATGGACGAAAACAAGGGGCGAAGGTGGGGATCGTTCTCCCAATATTTAAAAATTCATGTTTTTTTATACTTATCAAAATTCATGTTTTTTCTCTTTGAAAAAAACTCAAAATTTCAAGACATAATTAAAATATTTTATTTTTCATGTATAAACATTATTAAAAAATTATTATTTTCTATGAAATTTGTATTTCCATGTATTATCTTGGACTAGTCATATTTACAAAAACTAGAGTGATGAATGAGGGAGGAACTGGTGCAAGGAGCGAAAGCTTTTGGATTCACAACTCAATTTAGAACACCTAGTATCGAACATATTTGGTCCCTGAATAAGTAGTTGTGAGTCTTGTGACTAGTGAGATCCTATTCTTGCTTAAAAGGTAGGTTTGCTTAAGTAGTAAGAAAGTATCGAACTTATTTGGTCCCTGAAAACTTTGAATCTACATTTTTTCGAATTCAAGAATAAATGTCGCCCATAATATGGAAAGTCATATACATTGATTTTTGAAACGTAACAAATAATTTGAGATATTTCAAATACTATAAAGTTGCAAACAATTTGGGACTGGAGTAATAAATCTCTATAAATTAATATGGTTGGGACTAGGCCTGCAAACGTGTCGTTTTTAAACCCGTATCCGAAAAACGGTTGGAATTCGGTAAGAACATCAAACCCATATGCCCGCATCCGAATATGAATCCGTATAAGAGTAATAAAACGGTTACGAGTCTGAAATATATAAAATCGTATCCGTTAGACCCGGATCCGTTTCTACATATATATTAATTATATATATGGTAAAAAAATATGTAAATATATGTTTATATAAATGATTTTGTTAACCTTTGAATAAGTTCACATCTAATGCTAGATTGTAGCCTAATTTTATCATCATATATGAAAGTATATGAATAAAAGCTATAAAACATATCGTTCATCAGTCGTTTCCTTCTCTTTTCATCACAAGTTGCAACGGTTCTGAATATTTATATTGAAATATAATCAAAATTCTGATTCTGTATTTTTATTTGAATTTTGAACTCTGAAAAGTATTTTGATTATGGATTGTATTCCAGTTCGTAGAATTATTCGTGGATTGTAGTATAATTGTGGTGAAGTAACATCTGATATGTAAGATTATTAGATTAAATAAGTATACTTTTAATCAGCCAAAATAGGAAAAAAAAAAAAAAAAAAAAGGGGAGGAGAATTGGACTTTTTGAAACGGGTTTTATCGGATCCGTATTCGGATTCAGTAGGAAAAGTTAAAAATGGATCTGGATTCGGAATAAACAATTATGTATTCGTTGTATCCGTTTGCAAACTTAGTTGGGACCATGAAAATTTATTAATTTATAGGTGTTAATTAATCGATAAATTAATAATTTATTATTTTATAGAGTGCATTCCATATTCAACTATTTGAGTATAAGAGATAATCACACATGCAATAATTTTTTTTTCACAGTCATGGCTTGATGGAAAATTTCATTTGAAAGTTAGTCAATGTACAATATCAAACACACTCAAGTGATCATCTGAGTATCTTTCGAATTTAGAAAAAGGAGGGGATATCAAGCGGCACAAACTAACAAAATTTTAAGATATGGAGAAGGTTGTTTATGAGTGGTTTCTCCAATATCAATATAAGACTGTGTGAATATAACCGGAGAGATACTTTTGGAGAAGGCAAGAGATACAATGAAACTTTTACACTCTCAACAAGATTATGAATATAACTTTTCTCATGGTTAGCTTGACAAATTCAAGCTAAGACAGGGGATCAAGTCATTTCGTCGTTTTGGAGAGAGTGATTTGGTTGATATAGAGGACATGGAGAAGAAATTGAAGTCCATAATTAAAAAATTAGACAAATTCCCTATGAAAGATGTTTTAATATGATTGAAATGAGTTTGTTTGACAGGTTACAAGCGGATCATTCTCTTGCAACGAAGCAACTTGAAGGAAGAAAACAAGATAAAGAAAGGCTCACAGTTGTTATTTGATGTAATGAGGATTGCTCTGGAAAAAACCCCTCTATGAATTATTGGAAATTACGCAAATCCATGTTTCTTCACGAAAGTCAGCATGAACAACTTGAATTGTCAATATCGTGCCAATAAAAGAGCATGAATGACTAGTGTGCTTTTTAATGAACATATTTGTTGGTTTTATCGCCAAATGCATGGAAGAAGAATTTTGTTTGTGGTAGATAATTGTCAAGCACACCTAAGAAATTATGAAGGGCTACAAAATGTTGAGTTGTGATGCTGGGATAATAAGGGCTTTCAAGATGTACTATATTAGAAGGTTATGAGTTGGGACAATTTGATCGATGAAAGATTAATGTTTTGGATGTCATTGATCTTGCAATCTCGACATGGAAGATAAGCAAGAAGCTCAACATAGATCATGAAAACTAGAATGCCAAACAAAGCAATATTGAAATTATAGATAGAAATATTTAGCATACAAGCTTTAACACCAAGGACAATATCAAACTCAAATCAAATAGTAAGATGAACCATATAAAGCTTCAAGATAAAGAAAGCTTAAACACATAGAAACAATTCTCACAACCTATATAAGTAATATACAACAAAGATAGAAAAGATATCTCAATCTTGATATGAAATCAATTGAGATTTACAATAGTGCTCAAGATATAATCCCTCAATGGAGAGATTTTACAAGTGAAAACTCTAATTCAATGGGAATGTGTATTAGCAAGAAAGTTCAATGATTTTCTCAAATTTTGGAAGATGTAAATATTTTGACATTTGAAACTATTCAAAGACCCTCTCAAAGTGTGGAGAAAATATGCCCAAAGTCGTACCCAAATATACGAAAGAGAAACCTTTAAAATGAGAGAGATTTGGCAACCGACGGATCAATAACGACTAATTTTTGGCCTTGTCAGCGAAGTTCGGTCGACACACGACTTCAAACGGTCGACCGTTGCATTTTTCTTAGTTCTATGAATATATACTGTCGCTTGAGGTTACTTGCGGTCAACTGACATTTGGCTTCGGCCGACCGACACAGCCGACCTACCTTAGGCCCTCGATCGGTCGGCACAACTTTGCACCAAAACTTCCGAAACCTCAAATTTTGAAAACCAATCAAACTTTTGGACTTATAAACCTTTAAATATGAAAAAATAGTTCACAAACTGAAAGGTCTCTTTGAGGGCGACCTAAGAAGGGGGTGAATTAGGTTCTTAAAAACTTCTTGGCTTTTCTAAAACTTCTTTGCCTAAGTGTTCACCTTAACAACAAGTATGTTGTTTAAGCACATAAGGTGATTTAATTATGTTCAAGGCAACTTAGATGACTAAGTGAAGCAATTATATAAAGAAAGGAAGCATGTGCAGTTTTATATCCTAAGCACATATGTTCATATAGGTAAGTAGACAAGTTATAGCATGTATATGACCAATGAAGTAAAGAGGTAAGGGATAAAGAAACTAACACAAGAATTTATAGTGGTTCGATTCACAAAGAATCTACATCCACTAACTTAGGACAAACCCAAGGATTTCAACATCCACTAATGGATACCCTTTGCAACAAATGCAATGTGGGTTCTACCTTTTAAAATTGCCCCACCAAATGAGGACTTGTGCTTCACTAAGAAGACTCCACTAAAAAAGAGTGTTAAGCTCACAAAGAGATAATCTTACCAATGAGATACTTACCTCACAACGAGGATTTTTGCCTAACAAATAGGTATTGCAAACACTCACCAAGATTGAAGCTCACAAAGAGCTTTTTTCTAGTTCACAAAGAACCAATTCTCAACAAATGAGAAAGAGTAACTAGTCTCTTTAAAAGGAGACTTTACAATTAAGCTCTCTTACACACAAATCTCTCTTGGATTGAATATTACAAATGTAAGCTCTAATCACTCTTGAGAATAGAAAGATAGACGAAGTTTATAGCTCAACACAAATGCTTTTGAATGATATGAAATTAAGCTCAAAAGTGTTTGCTTGTGTGTTTATGAAGTGTATATGGCTATGCTCTCTTATGGCTTGATTAGTTATGAAATTTCAGCTTTAGAAGCTTTATATAGGGCAAGAATACACAAGCAAGGTTGGTCACAACGACTATAATTTTGGTCTTGATTAGACAGCTTCGGTCGACCGCTACTAAAGACTAGGTCGACCGGAGTGCCTTAAAGTAAAGATTAAAGGTTCACTATCTTCATCTCGGTCGACCGCATTCATGGAGTCAGGTCCACCGAAGCATTGTCGGTCGACCTACCTATATCAAGGTCGTCTGAGAGTATATAGTCATTAGAGCATTGGGACATTCAAAATCAGACTAAGGATAAAAACTGCCTCGGTCGACCTGACAACAAATGTCGGTCGACCGAACTGCTCTGGTCTTCCGAGGCTAGACCTAAGTCGACCAGAATGCAGTCCCAAAGTGATTTTTTCACTTAGTCAAGTTTCCAATGTTCTCGTGCACATGCCTAAGTGTTTTGTAAAGATGTAAAACACATTTTAAAGTACTTAGGCATTGACCAACACTTAAACTAGTTTTCAAAAACATTTTCAAAGAATTGAACAATGTAAAACATGAGGTTTTGAAAACATGCATAGTTGAACTTTAAACAATCTTATATCCTAGTATTCTCAAGGGAAAGATTAGTCACAAAGGATTACCTATAAAGATATACTAATATTTCTAAAGACTTCAAGTAGTTCTTCTTGGAGCTTGGACATTGAAGCCTTGGATCAACATCTTTTTTGAGTGATGAAGTCCTCTAGCAATCTTCAGTTGTAGTGTATTGGACTTCACACTTGTTCTTGTCAAGTAGTCTACCACTTGATTCTACTGTTGTTGGATTTAGTAGCTCTTGACATGTTGATCTTCGTTCTTCATGAATTTGCAAGTACTTCCATAGTATGTGGATTGACTTCAAGCTTGTGCTATAGATTCTTGCAAAGTGTAGCTTTCTTGTGTGTATGATCATACCTTTGATGTACACAAGGAGCTAACTTACCATTTTCATCAATGTCGGTGTGAGTGCTAAGGATCCTATCATTAAGAACATGCTCACACAAGCATTAGAACTATCAATGGTTTGTTAACATCAATACAAGATTGATCACTTTACCCTTAGGCTAGCAATCTCCCTCTTTTTTATGATGATAAACATTGATGCAAATGGGAATAATATACAAAAGATAAAGCAATAATCATATAAAAATTATGAATGAGATAAGGGTATTAAGGATCTAGGCGAGTAAATGTTTTGAAAAAAAAAATCTATTCCCCTATTTTAAAGACTCCCTTATCTCCTAATTTTCAAAGTTCTTAAGCTTTCTTCTTTTATAAATTACTTTTCTTAGCGAATTTGCAAAGCTAAGATTTCTCCCATTTTTGTCAAAATTAAAAAGGGCAATCAGAGTGCAAATATGAAAAGGATTTTCTCCTCATTTTTATTGTAAATGATCCAATTGACAAACAAGTGTCCAAAGGATCAAAAGTGAAAACATTTTAAGGAGGGATTATGTTTAAAATGTGGAGAAGCTTGATGGTCTAATATATTGATAAGATAGAAACCAAAGGATCAATTCTAAAGAGCAAAAATATTTGAAGAAGGATAAATTTTTATCAACATAAGCATTTTGAATATCAAGTTTATCCTTCAAGATATCATACTCAACCAACTTAGAAACACCAATGAGCATCTTGTCAAGTAGTTCACGGCTCTCAAGAGATAAAGAATCAAGCGACAAAAGCGCATTCTCTTTTTATTTCTCTAAAATATGAAAAGAGGTAAGAAGACTATCATACTCTACTTGCAAGCAAGATATTTCATTAAGTGAGGAAGCAAGTTCGTTACAAGTGATCTTGTTCTTCTTCGCCATCTTTTTCAACTCATCATATAAAACGGTTAAAAGTGCGTAAGGATCATCATCAATATCATGATCACAAACTAAAATTGAGTTGGAATTTTGCACCTCTTTACTCATGGAGCTTGGACGTTGACTTTCAAAATTATCTTCATCATCAATAAGTCCGATGAGGCATTGAGTGTGATCTCAGCCTTGATCATCGCTTTCATTGTTGTCCCTTGTAGATTCATCATTGATGGATACATTTTTGTTTCTTGATGAGCTCTTTACAACTTTGTTGTCCTTGGCACATAACTCTCTTCTAGGAGTTTTAGCTCGTTTTTGCCATTTCTTGTGGTTCATCTCTTCGTTGTGAAGCTTAGATCGTTTGGAACCTACAAGATAAACTTAAGAATTGCTAGGTACCTCTTTAGAAGGTCCTTCAAGTTTAATGTTGTTTCTCAAGTGGCAAGTGTGTGCAAAAGGATCAACCATATCAAAGTTAACACAATAAGAATGACTCTTAGAAGAACTATGCAAGTAAGAGTAAGAATCATTCAAGTTTATGATGTTGCATTTCATAGATAACTTAGAAAGGTATATATATATAGAGTATGTAGATCATGCTTCAAGTTATCTATATGAATAAGATTATAAGCATAACGATCAAAATCCCTTTCAAAGTATTGATATCATCAAGTAAAGATCTTTGAGAAACTGATACATTTTCCACTACTAGAAATATAACTTGCTGCGATGAGACTTTTTGCGTCGGGCGTTTACCGTTACAAATAATCGTAATTTACGTCAAGAAAGACACACCAACGCAAATAACGGTACGACGTCGTTTCGTGATATGCATGTACGACCGCTAATTACTATTTGTGTCAGCAAATTAATTCGTCATGAAAAGGAGATTATACGCGATGGGCTTCAGTCGACACAAGAAGTTTCGCCACAAATAATCAAAATTTGCGACGGAATTCTCCCGTCACATATGAAGTTGATGCAAATGACCAAATTTACAACGGGCTTCGTTCGATGCAAAAGGTTTTGCCCCAAATAACCAAAAATTGCGATGGAATTCTCCCATCACATATAAAGTTGATGCAAATGATCAAATTCTTAGTATAAGATTGTTGGTAGATTTTCTCGTGGAATCCCCTAAAATACGTAAGGACCTTCAAAACATAAACAATGAATTGTTGATCTTTTGTTAAATTATGTTAATTTTTTTTTTTTTAAATTGAACAAGTTTAGTTATAAATGACAGAGATACATATTGATTGCATCGAGTTTTAAGTTAACACAAGTTAATTTGTGGGGTGCCAATTTATTATATATGTAATATCAAATAACTTTTGTACTTTTGTTAGAATAATTTAGATCAATATTATAAAGTAAATTTTAATAACATGTATTGAGATTTAATAACATTTTTAATGTAATGGATTTAAATTTTTTTCATATATCAAGATCTTATAAATAAATATTCTATTTAAAATATATTAATTTATTAATTACTAATTAACGAGCTAGAAATTTCAAAATTCTTAAATATGTATTGAGATTATTTAATAAGAAACTGAGTGGTCAGGTGCTATTCTGTATTCAAAAGATTAAAATTAAAAAAATACTAATTATACTTAAACTGATATTATTAAAAAAAATTGCAGAAAATTGCAGAATTTTATTTAAAATTATCAATTATCAATTTTTATTTTTAAAATTGGTTGGTCGATCATGGGTTGAATTAGATCTATTCATCTGGGATTTTTTTGTTATGTTATTTAATATGATTTTCAAGTTCTTTGATTTTATTTTTCTTGTTTCTAATTGAGCCATTGGACTCAATTCATAATGAATTTAGGAAATAATTTGTTATTTGTTTTAATGTTAATTTGGTTTTCTTGGTTTCATCTTTGATTCTTGGCAAAAAAATTCGTATTGTTGTTTTAGCACTTGAACAAGCAAGTGGGTTTACACTTTTTATTGGTTCTTTTTTCCTGGGATAGTGTTTAATATAAAGTCTTGATGAATGCTGATGCTGTAGAAACAGTGTTGTTGTGTATATATTTTCTTAAGAACTCTTTCTTTTCATGTTGAATATTTTTCTTTTGTGGTCTCCTTGCACTGGTAGAATATTCCAAAACTGCAATTGATGCCAAATCATGTAATTGGTTTATGATGGTAGAAGGGCTAAAGATTCTTGGAAGAGCTATGAATGATTATGGGCTTGATGAATTGGCTCTGGTAAATTGTGATGTAATTAAAAGAGAATCTTGGTTGAGAAAATTGGCTCGCAATCTATGACAACCCAGATTTTCTTTCAATAAAATTTAATAATTTGATTGAATTGAAGTTAAGAGTTTGTCATAGATTGACTTCACTGGTTGTGTGCTAAGGAATTGTACCAGAGAATATGAAATTTTAATGTATATATTTTTTTCTTATTGCAATGCTTCATACTGTCAATAATTAAAGTTTATTTTACAGCCTTTCTATTTTAATAGAACCCTCAATGGTGCTAATTTGGATTGAGAACTCGATGATAGTTTAGGAGGATTTACTCTCTTACTTTAATGTAAGTATTTGCATCTTCTAAAATTTAATGTATATACATATTTTAGCTTGGACATATTTCATTTATATCACAATCTTCGATAATTTTTAATATTACTCTTCTTAGAGACCTTATCCACAATAATATTAGTGGTCGCATCCCGTTGAATCTACCAGTTACCAGCAGACAATGTAAGGCCTTACATATTCCTTAAAACCGAGAACAGTTACCTTGTACTAAATCTATGTGCGCTTCTATTCGTTAAAATCAAAGTTTTATTCGAGTCCAAAATATATGATAGTTTTTACTTGTGGTAGTTTTCTTTCAGATAACAAGTTAACTGGAAGTACAAGGATGATGTTTTATTCGAGTCCAAAATATATGATATTTTTTACTTGTGGTAGTTTTCTTTCAGATAACAAGTTAACTGGAAGTACAAGGATGATGTTTTGATCATGCCCGAAGGTTCCTGCTTTCCTAGGTTTTGGCGTTCAATGTTTGTGGTTAAATTGTGGTATTAAGAGAAATTTTTATGATATAACACATATTCTCACAAATGAACTTGCTTTTCTGGCACTTTAACCGGCCTAAGTACAAAAAAAGACCAAATCGCAGGCTACTTCTCGTGCAAAGTCTTTCTCAAGGAACCAATCTTTTAGAAGTCCATCTTCTCGTTCTTCCACTTTTAGTGGCCCTATGCTCGAGTTAAGGCCCCTTGAGGTAGATTTTCACAATCGTTTACACACATGGAAAGGAATCAGTTCTTATTTACGTTGTCTTTGAAACAAAATGTTGGCTTACACCTCTTCGTAAATCCAATAGTTGATGGAAAGCTTATTCAATGAGTGTCAACGCCATGGAGAAATTATGGTTTCTGAAGGAATATTGACACTCAAGGACATTGAAGATGCTAAATCTAAAAAAGATACTGGCCAAATAGTAAGCGCATACCTGCTTACTACACGCTTCAATCAGTTTTGTGTTCTATCAAAGCCAATTCTATTTGTTTATTGACTAGTAAGTGCAAATTATTTTCGTTTTTAGTTTTATTCCAAACTTCTATTTAGGTTTCATCTAAGAAATTATTTATAGAGAACTTTTTCCCATCACTGCAGGTGATATATAGAATTAACTACAGAAAATCGGCCAAAAGATGCTTTCTTTGATTGGTTTCTTAATCTAATGTTAATCTTGAAAGAGCATATCAAAGTTGAAAACTTGTCTAATGCTGAAGAGGAGTACCTTGGAAAGTTAGTTCTGCCAAGTGGTGATCCAGAAAGGTTAAAAAAAAATAAGCATCGGCTTACCACCTGAGTCTTAGTTAAGACGTGCTGAACTTGATTCATTAGCTTAAAGGTAATTGAGAAACTTTTTCCAAAAAATCTTACATTATGTTTAAATTCTTCCTGATTTATGTGGTTATTTCTTGCCATTTGTCCTTAAAGACTTTCAGGGATTACCAAGTCTGTATCAAGATATCCAACATTTAGGCGACGATTTGATACTAGTATGAATATTATCTTGGAAGAACTTGCCAAGAAGAATGATGATGAGTGATTTTCAACCTCAGAACACAAAGTAGTTCTTTTCTTTGTCTTCTTTCCCTTCATGACCTTCTATTCTTGCTGGATTTACGTTCCGATGTATCTGCTTGATTTAGTACTGATTTTTCAATATCTGATGTCTTGGTTACTAGTCAGTGTTAACTGTTATGCTTAAAGTTCTCACATGAGTTTGTGCAGGGATGCAATCACTTGAGAGGGCAGAGAGCTATTATTTTATGTATCTTGAAGCAGAGCCTGAAGTTGTTGTTACTGACCCAAAAAAGGACTAGAAAAGCAAGAAGAAGAAGAAGAATAAGCATAACCCATAAGAATTGGTGTATGAATTTGATGCCAATAATGAAACTTTTAATGGGTCAGATGAGAAATCCAAGAAGAAGAAGAATAATGAGGAAGAAATTGTTAATGGGACTACCATTGAGACATGTGAAAGTAGTGACGGTGTAGTGGTGTCTGGGAAAGATGTGAAGAATTCAAAGTATAAGGCTTTGAAATAGTTTGATGATTTGGGTGTTCCAGATAAGGTCTTGGCATGCTGCGAGAATTTCAATAAATCATTCCCTATTCAATCCAATTCATGGCCTTTTCTATTGTATAATAAGGATTTTATTTGAATTGCGGCGACGAGTTCTGATATTTTTTTCTTGCATTCTAGGTGTTTGTGTTTATGTTTTTTAGAATATTTGAGTTGTGGTTGTATTTGATTGTTTTAGTATAATATTTTTTCTAGGTATTAGTGTAATATTTTACTCATTGATGCATGGTTTTTTTTACTGGATGATTGTATAATTGGTAATTAATAAAAGAGCTAGAAAACAGGGTAGTCAACAAATATTATTGTCGTCGGGCTTACATTACTTGCAACAAATAATATTTAATAGTGATATTATTTATTGTGTCGCTAAATATTATTTTCTGCGATTTTCATTGAACGGGAAAATTAAAATTATTCTTTTTTTTGCAACTGGAATATTTTATCTTGTTAGTGTAAAAATAATTCGAGTTTTGTTATAGCGTCGAGATAAATGTTATATGCGACAGATTGTCCCATTGCAAAAAAATAATAAATATAATTTTATTATATCATTTGCGACGGTCAAAAACTATTTTCGTCAGGTTGTGCCATTGCAAAAATATAATAAACAAAATATTATTATAATATTTGCGACGATGAAAAACTATTTTCGACAGTATATAAACTGTTGCATAAATATTTTTTTTGTCGGTTGGTGCATCGGATATTATAACCGACACAAAAAGTAGTCATTTTTGCTAAGTTTTCATGTCGGAAAAAAACGCTGTCGCAAATAGAAAAAATTCTCGCTGCGAAGTTTTTGTGGCGCATTTCCTTGCGACCCTTCAATTGCCGTCGCATGACCGACGCAAAAGGGTTTTCTCGTCGGCAAAGGTACTTTTTGCGGTAGGCGCCGCTTGACGCAAAAGTTGCTTTTTTTAGTAGTGTTCTTTCTTACCAAGTGATGAAGATTAAGGATTGTCATTGTGTCTCTAGTCATCACTTGTGAAATTGCTTTGAGTCTTTAATCATCTTGGTTCTTTGATAGAAGTAGCTTCTGAGCTTTGAGAGTTCCAAGTGCTATAGTGATGAAGAGTAAGGATCGTGATTGTGGCTCTTGTAATCACTTGTGCAATTGCTTTGAGTCTTTAAGCATCTTGGTTCTTTGATAGAAGTAGCTTTTGAGCTTTTAGAGTTCCAAGTGCTATGAAGTGTTTTTGACTTCTTCCTTTTTTAACATCTCCATTTAGATTATTCATTCTCCTTAGAATGATCAAGCTCAATGTCACTTCTCTTTGGATATTTGTCTTTGAAGCTTAGTGGCAAAAAAATTCTCTTCTTTGAACGAGATATGTGACCTTCATTGTTTCTATCATAGTTTAGCTCCTTATGAAGGTCATGATCTTGTTACTCCACCATTTCTGCAAGTTTCTCATCTTGTGAAGGCTCAATTTTTAAATTGTCTTTAGAGCTCATTAAATATTGAATTTTGAGTTCTCCTATATCACACTCTTTGATTATATCAAGGTTTGCTTGAGTTGTGATTGAGAGTTCTTCAATGCCTTCACATGATTGAGTCCCCAAAACTTGAATTCCCATCTTTGACTCTTGTATTTCAACTTCACCTTTATAGAATGCTTCAAGCATTTTCTACATTTAATGAGCATCTTCACACTCATGGACTTTGTTGAGGGCTTCTTCATTAAGTGCACAACAAAGCACATTCATGGCCTTAAAGTTGAGTGTCATCTTTGTGCAATCTTCTTTATTGAAGTCTCTTCTTGACTTTGGCATCTTGACACCTTGCACAATAATTTAAGGAGAAAACGGACCTTCTTCTATAATGCTCAACAAGATAAAATCATTAGAAGACAAAAAGAGTTTAAACATATATTGCCAACAAGAAAAGTTGGAGCCATAAAACAATGGTGGTCTAGATGGGGAAGAGTCCTCTATGGGATAAGTAGAAAAGCTGAAGCCATGAATCCTAACAAAAAGGAGACTAGGCTCTGATACCAATTGAAATACACGATAGGGGAGAACCTAAGAGGGGGGGTGAATTAGGTTCTCAAACTTTTTCACTTTTCTAAAAACTTCTTAGCTTAAGTGCTCACCTTAACAAAAAGTATGTTGATTAAGCACATAAGGTGAGTTAAATGTTAGGCAACTTAGATGACTTAAGTGTTATATGCAACACATAGGAACTCAAGACAATGAATATGATCAAGGATAGACTAAGTCAAGAGTCCTATATGCAAAGCTTGTAAGACTAAATACTACAAGTCATATGACCAAAGCCAAGCAAGATATATAAAGCTAGGAAGCATGTATAAGTTCTACAATAAACTCTTAGACAAATAAGTTCATGTAATCATATAAACAAGATAAAGAAAGACATGAACTATAAAGTAAATGAGTAATATTTAGAGAGAACAAACACGGCGATTTAGAGTGATTCGATCACAATGATCTACATCCAATACCTTAGGACAAACCCAAGGATTTTGGAAACTTCACTAGCTTTCCCTTTACAACAAATGAAGGTGGGATCCACATTTTTACATAGGTGGAGAACTAACAAAGAGTTTTACTTGAACCACTTTTCTAGCTCAAAAAGTGCCTAGCCCACAAAGAGCCCAAACTTGCCTCACAAAGATCTTTCACTCATCTCACAAAGAGAACTCGCTCACAAAGAACATTTTTCTAACTCACTAAGCGCTAAGCTCACAAAGAGCTAATCTCACAAAGAGACAAACTCACAAAGGGCTAATCTCACTAAGAGCTCATCCAAACTCACAAAGAGCTAGTCTCACAAAGAGAAAAATGAGCCTCAACAAATGAGACTTTACAATTGAAGCTCAATGCAACAATCCCCTCAATGGATTGGATATTACAAATGAGAGCTCTAATGAAGATTGAGAATACAAGAGTATGTCTATTAAGCTCTTACTCAAAATGATGTATTTTGATAAAGATATGAAGATTAAGCTCTTGAAAGTGTTTGATTGCTTGTTTAAAGTGTGTATAGCAAAGGCCCTCTAATGGATTGGTTAACTATGATAAATCATTCTTAAAGGCTTTATATAGAAGTAAAAAATGACGAGCAAATCGAGTTACAACAGTTATATTTTTCCTTGACAAGACAGCTCCGGTTGATCGAATTGGCAGGTAGGTCGCTTGGGGTGCTTCTGAATTAGAATAAAAAGATGTTGGACACATCTCGGTCGACCGCAAAAGGTGGCCCATTCTTCCGGAGCATGAGCTCGGTCGACCGACCTAAAGCATGGTCATCCGAACAATATAGCCGTTGGAGTCTTGGAACATTCAGAATTGACTAAGGGCAAAAACACACCTCGGTCGACCAGGCAACACATGTCGGTCGACCGACCTTCATCAAGTCACCCGAGGTCAAGCCTAGGTCGACCGGACCGAAGGTCAAAAGTGATTTTTCCGCTTGGTCACATTATAATGTTCTCAAACTCATGCCTTGTGTTTTTCAAAGCCTTTTAAAATAATTTTAAGACCTTAGGCATAAACCAACACTAACATATGTTTTCAAAAACCTTTTTCCAATATTAAATCAAAGCAAGTATGTTGGTTTTGAAAACATGCAAGAGTATGAACTTGACATACTTAATTCTAGTATTCTCAAATAAGATTAGTCACAAATGAATATACCTATGTAAGACATGACTAATGTTCTTAGGTCTTCAAGATGAAATCTACTTTGAGTTTGGCTTGAGACCTTTATCAACCTCTTCATCGTGGTGAAGTCCTTTGTAGTATTCTAAGGATGTAGTACCTTGGACTTCCACACTTCAATGGTTAAGAGCTCACTTCAAGATACTTCAATTGTGATTGAGTGACTCTTAACTTCTTGATCTTCCTTCCTCTTGACAATGCACCTACTTCCAAGGCTTGTAGAATCCATTCCAAGCTTGTGTCATGGAGTCTTGCAATGTGTCGTTTCTTCTGTGTTGTAGGATGATATCTTTGAGGTCCATAGAAGCTTTCTTAACATTAAGTGTGAGTGAATAGATCCTATCATCAAACCACAAGCTCACACAAACATTAGAACTTCTTAATGCTTTGTTATCATCAAAACTAGATTGATCACATTAGCCCTTAAGGCTTACAACATGGTTAAGAGCTTACTTCAAGACCATCTTCATTTGAGATTAAGTAGTTCTTAACTTCTAGAATTTCTTTCTTTGAACTTCATTGTAACAACCACCAAGGTATTGAAGTATAACATCAAAGCATGTATCAAGGAGTCTTACTTTACATAGCTTCTTCAAATGAGACCTCTAAAGTGATCCTCATCAAAATTTAAGTCTCTTGAACTCTTCTAAATGTAGCTTCAATACTTTTGAATTCTTGACTTCATCATCTTCACAAGGAGAGTTTCCAACTTGAGTTTCTTCAATGTAGCACATGTAACTCTTTTCTTTGAACTTCCTTTATAATCATCTTTAATTGTGATAACCGAGACTTTTTCTTACATGTATTGCATGCTTTGTATTTAATTTTGTATGATTAATTGTGCATGTGTTGTATGTTAGGATTTAATTTTATATGGGTGTTTTGATGAGTTTTGGAGGTAGAGGAACTCAAGTGTTGATGTTAGGAAGTTGTGGAGTTGTTTTGTAAGGAATTTAAAAAAGATTTAGTGGAAGTCAATGGCCGGAGAATTCAAGGAAAATCAATTACATTAAAAAGAAGAGAGGAAGAAAAAGCTAGGAAAAATATGGCAGAAGCTTAGATTGCTAAGTTGAGAGATCAAACAAACTCTAATCGACTTGATTCTTATTGCAAAAGTTAGAAGACTCGTAGGGTTTTATTTTGGACGGTGGAGATCGTTTTCCAATGGTGGAATTGGGAGTAATTACATTCGGAAGATATGTTGAAAATCTAGAATTTGGGAACTTTGATTTCGTTGAAGTAATTTGATTAAGCTTTTGAGATAATGATCTTATACTCTTATTTTTCTGTCATAAAACGAATGAACTGAAGTTTTAAGTTTTGAATTATGATGAAATGTTTCTGCATATGTTTATTGCATTTAAAATTGTATGACGTGTTGAATTGTTGCATTTTTGTGTGGTTTATTGTCGAGTCTAATTGCGCGTGTTATATGTGTATTTTTTGTTGTTGTTGTTGTTGTTGATGTCGTAATTGTTGTATGTTAGTCGGGTCATCTTCCCAATTTTGAGCTCTTGTCTAAGAACGTCTTTATAGCTGGATTCATTGCAAAATATATATGTTTACCGTTGAACCCGGGCTTTCGTGATGATATGATAAGCAAAGTCTGGGCCTTCTCTAGTTGGGCGATAATTAAGGGCTACTAACAGTTGTTGTGGAGTTCACAAAGGTGGAGTTCACAAATAGTGATGGGAATAAAATTTCATTGAGAAAATAGTTGAAAAACGTTACATATATATTAAAAAAATATGTTCTTATTGGCCATGCATTTTCCATTATTGACTCAAAAGCATTTATTGATTTCTACCTCCTCATTCACTCTCGATCTCAATTTTGATCATGTTGCTCCTATTAACTTGTTTGACTGAAAGAATCTATGGCATACATTCATTATGAATGGTACGTAAATTTATCTTCTTCACGCTCGGACACTTATAACACGTAAAAAAAAATTTGTGACAAAAAAGTAATTGAAAAACTATTTGTGGCAGAAATAACACATATAATTACTTTTATACCAAAAAAAGCAACGAAAAACTATTCTTAGCAATAATAACACACGAAACTACTTTTGTAGCATAAATAACTATTTACTCTTTAGAATATAACATGAGAATATCTTTTCAAGAATAAAGTAAAAATGTAAAGTAACACTAGACATAGTGAAAATGATCTCCATTTCATTCTATATGACAAAAATTGGAGAATTAGATGCATAGGCAAAAGGGGAAAAACAATTCCTTCCCAATTTTAATTGAAATGAAAATTTTGGAGTTTTCACAAATTCATAATTTTACTTCCTCCCAAAAAAAAAAAATCAATCAATCAATCAGAGGAGGAATATCTTTAGAGTTACGCATGCATGCTGGAGCATGATTGATATTTTGTAGTATTATTCTTGGATCAACTTTTATTTCAAGTGGGTAGAGAATTTATTTATGTCATATATGAAATTTAATAATATAGGAATACTTGTCCAGACAATTGCTAACTAAAAAAAGGTTCATGACCACTTACTATGTGTAGTCCTCAACTGGTTTTATCATGACTCGGTGTGGGACTTCTTAAAAGGGGATCATGGTGAGAGGGCTTCAACTAGTTTTTTTTTTTTTTTTGAATAGAAATTGGATATCATTAGAGATTATCAGTGAAAATATGTGGTAGGAGGAAATCCGGAGGACTCCCTAACCATAGAGATCACCTAGATCTCATAGCGCACTTAGCCAATACATTAGCAGAAGTATTACATGGCCTATTTATACAGGATATATTGGTTAATCTAACCCCTTGAAGGTCTTTAATAAGACTGACGAAGAGACCTATTGATGACAAATCTTCTTCCTCGTGATGCAGCCGGTCAGTCAGGGCTTTACAATCACTTTCTATGAGACATGCTAAAAACCCTTTGGAGATAGCAAATTTGATACCTTTATATTTATATATGTGTATGTATATAGGTAAATAATCGCCAGTACTCGTGTATGTTCCTATTCTTGTGCTCAACAACTCACAATTCACCATGTGTATATATAATTAGAAGAAATGTCCACATAGTGAATTCTGAATAGTCGAGCACAGGAATAGGAATATACATGGGATGAGACAATTTATATATATATGAGATTAAGTCAGAGAATCCAATATTGAGAGCTGAACGCATCAAAATACATGAGAAAGTGAAGAAAACAACATAGGTGCCTTGGCTCCTCTTCTAATAAGCAAGATGGGTGAGTTTTGTAAGTCAATGATGTTAATTTTATTTTTCTAGCCTCGTGTTTACTTTAAATGTTTCCCGTTTTGTGATATATTTGAAAAGCCAGGTGAGAATTGAATATAAAACAAGTGTTTCTAGTAATAATTATTTAATTGATGTCGTTACCTCATATTCTCTAAGAAAGAATGATGCGTGTTGAATGGACCATACCCCAATAGTACTTTGTTCCATCTAATAAATATACTAATTTGATCAAATTAAAAGTTTTGAAACATAAAATGAAGTCTTTTTTTAGAACTTAATCATCTACTATCACTGATTGAAAACTCATCAGTTTTACTACCAAGTATATAAATATTACTCTACATTTTCTTATTAGTACTCCCGCTCCCGAGATTTTTAAAATACTAATAGATATAGTAATATATGGTAATTTTTATATGTAATTCGGAATTTTTTATCAAGTCCCCCACAAAAGATATTTTTTTGCAGTTTTTAGCCCCAAAAATACAATTTCTGCCTTCGTCTCTGTACTTGACCAGGCCTTATCACTATCTCATTTTTTATCCGGCCATAATCGTAATTTTTAAATTATTGTAATAACTAGTCAATTACTATCACTCATCAAAGTAGCTGGTAATGGAGTGCTATCTAACATGTATTGTGGGATAGAAACCCCATCCCAACCCATATATTAAGAAGAAGAAAACTTGTAACAACTATATAATGTAGAAACCGATAGATCGATGAACTATACAATTTATTACAAAATCAAAATTCCTTTCTATCTATGAAAATCAACGAATTGTGGTAAAAGAATCGAATCATATCTAGATTTGTTGTCGTTAGTTATGACAGGTACAGCCACTATTTAACAATTCCAACTCCGAAAATTCAACCATAATTAGGTTTTCAATCATAGTAAACAAATAAATAATTATAACCATTAAGAAAACTCGTGGTCCCTTTTTGTCCCTAATGCTCAATAGGGGAAAATGTCTCATTTTTCTGCTCATAAAGTGGAATTTGAAAGTGATATTGAACAGTGGAAAACTCTACAAATAGACAAAATAAACACTGAAAGGGCACTTCTCTATGTGTCATCTACCACAATTTTTTTACACGTTATGATAATAAATCTAAACTTGGCCTTCTACATGTGGAAAGTCATGATAATGAGGAACAAAATGGGTGAAGAAAGGACAATGTAAAGAGTGGAAAGAGCATTAGTAAATTCATTCACGGGTTTATGGGAGGAAAATTTGGACTTTTCAAGTACTCAATAATGATGATGATGATGATGATGATAGTGAACTCCAAAGACATAATGGGAATGGAAAATATGAAAGAATAAAGAAATAAAAAGTAAGTGGTACTATCTGTGTCCCAAATTGTTTACAACGTTTAAATTTTTGCAGCATCTCAAGTTGATTTTATGTTTCAAAAATCAATTCATCTTTATTGTTATTTTTTTCAGTCATATCCCTGATTTGTTATTCAAATAACCACTATTAATAACTTTTTAATTATTAATTGAGAGGTATTTAAAACTTTTTTGTCATATTATTTACTTTTCAATTTTTTTTTTTGGGTGAAAATCTCAAATGTAAGAAATATTTTGGGACGGGTGTATAGTAATATATCCATTCTCCACCATAACAATTTTCTCAAAACATTTGATGTTTGGAAGAAGTTTAATATACCACAACTTTTATATTTGAAATTATGACATGGATTGCAATTGTAAGTTGTTTAAATGATGTAGAATTTCATTATTTTCTACTTTCCCGACTTTCTAGCATAAAAGTGTTTTCCTTAAGTTTACTTCACTTTTACATATGTAATCTGACATGTATCACAAAAGTAATTGGTTATTTATGTGATGAATTTCCTCATTTCCTAATAAGACTGCTCTATATGTAACTCTGACATGTATCACCAAAGGGAGTTCTACTTTACTCGTTGAATTTCATTTTATTGTAATTTTTAATTATTTAAAGAAAGTTCTTTTTGTGAAAGATTTGAAAGAATATTGGTGTGTTATTGAATTGAATATTGTGATACAATTACAATGTATATTTAATATAAGAGTTCTAGATTAATAAGAAAGTTACTATCAATGATAGTCCTATACTAATAAACAAGCTACTAGAATCCTTATTAAATCACAATCAAATTTATAATATATAAAGTTAGGGTAAGTTGAGGTAGAATATTGAGGGAGTGACATGTGGCATATTGTGAGATGTGGCCCAATAAAAAACTTACATGTGGTAATGTAACCTCTTTAAAAAAGCAAAAGATGTTGTGCTCCATTAGCTAATAACTTAAGCTAAAGTCTTAAATTGCTATTGAGATAAAATATGAAGTAAGAAATTTTAGCTATAAGAAATTTTAGCTCTAATGATATAACTCATGTATTAATGTTAATTGAAGTTGGAAAAGTTTGAACTATAATGAACTATGATGTTTCAAGTGAATTTTGGAGTTCTTATTCATGTAAGGGAATTTTAAAAGGCATGTATTAATGTTAATTGGAATTGGAAAAACTTTAACTATTGTTAGTTATGATGTTTCAAGTGACTTTTGGAGTTCCCATTCATGCAAGGAAATTTTAAAAGAGTTAATTATAAATTATAACTCATGTATTAATGTTATATGGAATTGTACTTATAATTATTTATAATGTTTGTAATCTATTGCTAAAGGCTATTACTACATATTTATAAAGTTAAGATTTCTATAGTAATGGCTACAATTACATATTTATAAACTTCATTAGTTATATTAATGAATAATGAAGTAGAGGAGTTTTTTTTAACTTTTATTATAGTAATTATACTTATTTAGTTCATTAGTTATATTAATGAATGAAGTAGAAGAGTTTTGTAACTTTTATTACAGTAATTTTTAGTTCATTAATTATATTAACGAATGAAGTATAAGAGTTTTGTAACTTTTATTATAGTTATATTTATTTATTGTTACTTCTTTTTAAATGAAAAAGTTGAATGAGTTTTTTAAATAAAAAAGTTTAATTGTTTTTTTAAATCAAGAAGTTCAATTGTTTTTTTAAATCAAGAAGTTCAATAGTTTTTAATTGTTATATTAATGAATGAAGTAGAAGAGTTTTGTAACTTTTATTATATTAATTATATTTATTTAGTTCATTAGTTATATTAATGAAAGTTAGTCCAAGTATAGTTAGAAGCTTCATGATGTGACATGTGGCATTTTGTGGGATGTGGACCAATTAGAAACTTCCATGTATAATAAATAAGTAGAATACATTAGTTGAATTTCATAGTAAATAAGTTATAAAAGGGTAAAAAGCGCTCACGCCCCCTAAACTATTCCCTTTTTTGGTTTTTGACCCTCAATTAAATACGGTCAAGTTTTACCCCCTAAACTATTTCGGTTTTTGGATTTTGACCTTCCATTCATATTCTCCGTTACATCATAACGGAAGTCCAAAAAATGAGGGTATTTTTGGGCAATTTGTATAAGATCCAAAAAATTTTGTTTTTATAAAAAAAAAAAAAAAAAAAAAAAAAAAAAAAAAAAAAACCTATTATTCTGACGAGAAAGAAGAAGTCGCCGGTGAGAACAGTGACAGAAGAAGCCGGAAGCAAGTTACCACTCCTCTTCTCCAACCACCAACTATAAATTTCAACCTCTAAAAAAATCTTGAAAGGCCATTTTTTCCCTTAAATTTAATTCTATTTATTGTGAATGATATGATTTTCCCATAATGCCCCCATTTTTTGGACTTCCGTTATGATGTAACGGAGAATATGGATGGAAGGTCAAAAACAAAAAACCGAAATAGTTTAGGGGGTAAAACTTGACCCTTTTTAGTTGAGGGTCCAAAAATAAATAAAGGAAATAGTTTAGGGGGCGTCAGTGCTTTTTACCCGTTATAAAACTATTAAGTGTGCTAAATACGTGAATATTAAAGTTTTTAATTAATATTGTAATAATTAGTATTAATCTTTACAATTATATATAGGTACTCATTTACATAGAAGAAACTTCTATTATATAACTAATAATAATTAACAACAAAATGAATAATAGCTAAAACAATAAACTAAAGTAGTATATTTTAAAGTTGAATCTGACAAATATTAGTTGTAGAGCTTTCTACAATATTAATAGATTATCAAAGTCGTGATGCTAATCTCAATATATTGTCATTTCATTAAAAAAAATTCAAGATACTGTGCAAAGGAAGTTCAATAGTTTTTCCCATCTTAACCATCAAGCAAAAAAATAAAAATGTACATGCAGGAATTTATGCAGATCAAATGATAATAATAAAAAGTTTTAAAAGGCTTGGAATTTAAAGAGTCAAAAGAGAAGGCAATTAAATCTCGGAATAAATACTTAGTCAAAGTAATTTATTATAACTTTTTTAACAATTGATTACACGAATAATTATATTAAAATATACATGTATCTATAATAATTATATTCACTAATGTATCTCTTTTATCAGTTTGCTAAATAGATTCATTAATTATAAATAACATTGAATACCCATATTAAAAGTACATATTATTAATTACATCTATGGAGATTAAAAATTAAAGAGTAGTTTTGAGTCTATTAAAATTTCCACCAATAAATAAAGAACATAATTATACTACATGGTATATGTATTGATGATAATTAAATTGAAATGTACAAAATTTATAACCAAAAAACACTTCATAATCTTTAACACTTCATCTTCTTTAATGCTATTAAATTATTAATTTATTATTACTAATATCATTACACAAAAAATAGGATTATATAATCTAACAAAAAAACTTATGTCTTTTCATAATAGAGGTTAGAGAAATCGAGAGATAAAAAAAATCGAAAAACATGTGAAAAGACAATGGAATTCAAAGAGTTAATTGACCAAAAAATAAGACAATTGAAAAATCGGTGGAAATCAAAGAGACAGCTAACCTAAATAAAGAAGAAGTTGAAAAGCCAATAGAAACCTAAGAGTCAACTCAAAAAGCATAAATAGCACAATACATAAAATGTGTCACACCACCTCATTTCTTCGCTCTTCGAACCTCCAATCATCAGATAATGCAAATTCCAACATGAAAGCGTGCAATTTGCATTATAATACTTTGATGGTTGACTATAGCTAAAATTGTTGTAAATATTAGAGTAGATGTTTTTAAAACTGTAGACCATATTTACTCATTGATGTTTTGAATGCAGGAGCTTTGGACTTTTCCCTTTATTATTATTCAATCTACTATTATAAGAGTATTTCAATATTTCAGCACCAAGTATCAATAGATTTACTTTTTGATTTTTTTTCTCAATAAATTTATGCATATACAAAATTAATGATTTTTTTTTATTATTTTAGATCTGATTTGAGGACTTCGTCAGAGTATCGTGGATTCACGGAAGTTTTGGAACAAATAAATTACATAACAAAGCATATTAACGCATGAGAAAGCTTCTCAAAGGCTCTAAATATTTGGTCCAACAATCTAGGATGAGAAGAAGGTATAATTTATATACTGAATTTCTATTTGTTTATAAGAATGGAGTGGATTGATCATACCTTTCTAATGTACACATGAAAATAATGTTGATAATTTCTCGGAATCCTTTGACATGAGTCATGTGTTGTAATTGTATGTATTATTCTTGCAAATGAACATGTTTTTATATTTTTTTTAACTTAACAATACAACTTTTGTTTTGTTTCGTTTTAGTCCACTGAAAAATCTTCCCAAATAAATGTCTCCAATTGCAAAATAGGAAAAGGTAGAAAAAATGAAGAGATGTAGACAAATTTCTTAGATTAAGAATATGCATTTAAAAGGAAAAAGAGAAGAATAAATGATTTTATAATGTGAAAGATTTTATCAATTCATTACAATAAAAAGGATCATGTATATTGTCTTGAAATTAAAATTTCATTAATTTTCTATATTGTTCTTCTGTCATATATACCATTTGTTATGATAAAAATTCATATTTCTTATTCAACAAAAAGAACTCTTATTTTATTGTGACTAAAAATAGTATTATTTCGAATAACAATTAGAAAATGTTCTCGTGCAACGCACGGGGTGGGTCTATAACCTAGTATATATAAAGGATATAAGAATATATTTTAAAACACATGTGATCATTCCAATACTACCCCTAAAGTTGGTGAGTGGATATTTAGAACACTCAAATTGCCAACAACATAATTGCACTGTCTATGATGCAGTACCTTGGTTAGAATATCCGCAAGTTACTCATTGGTACCGACATGACGAGTAGTAATCACTTGTGACTAAAGTGTTTTTCATACAAAATGACAGTCAATCTCTATGTGATTGATACACTCATGAAAAATAGGATTAACAGCAATATGAAGAGCTGATTAACTATCACAATACAACAGTGTGAGTCTCAAAGAGACACCAAGAAACCTTAGTAAACTTCTCAGCCAAACTATCTCACTTGTAACATTTTTTATATCCCTCTATTCGGTCATTGTAGATGATCTGGAGACGACATGTTGTTTCTTATATTTCCAAGATATTAGTGCATTCCTTAACATGATAAAATATAATGTAATAGAACGTTGAGTTATGGGATAAACAACCCAGTCTAAATTACAGTAAGCCACTAAGTTGACATCTGGATTATCTCTTGTCAACAACACTCATCTCCCTGGATTTCCCTTTATAAAAGGTATATTCCTAAGAGTTGTTTCCCAATGTCTTTGTCTTGTTTTCTGCATAAACGGACTCAAAATATGAACAGAGTAAGTGATGTCAGGACGAGTAATGGTTAGATAAATAAGTCAACATATTAATTGCCTATATTTCCAAAAGCCGTTCATCAGTGCTCCATCTTCATCTTCATGCGCCCATTAGAGTTTTTGATCCATATGTGTTGAAACATGTTTGGCCCCAGATAAGCCTGCCTTCTGCAAAATGTACAAGGCATATTTGTTTTGACAAAGAAAAACTCTCTTGGACGACTGAGCTGCCAACTTACCCAAGTCTTTGATCTTAAACTTATAATTTATGACTTCTGTAAACTTCTCAATTTTCTGAATATCGTTTCATGTAATGACAATATCATCAACAAATATAATAATAATAATCATAACACCACCTCTCACATACAAAAAAAAAAAATGCTCAGTAAGAGATTGTTGAAAGCCAAAACATATAAGAGTATTGGTTAACCTTTGGTACCAATACCGCTCTGCCTGCTTGAGGACATATATGAATTTTCTTAAATGACAAACATGTACTAGTTTTGGAGGTACAACGCCTGGAGGTGGTTCCAAACAAATTTCCTCTGAAAGATCATCATGGAGAAAGAAATTGTTAACTTCCATAAGATGAATGGGCCAACACAGATGCAGCACGAGCAAGAAGACAACGAATGGTAGTTGGTGGGTTCCGGCCCAAGATCTACTAATGAGCTTCGGGTTGGACCTGACTCGGTGGACCTGTGCCAATATTTGACATGTCCAGTTTATGTCAACTACTATAAAGAAGTTCAACTCCTTTAGGGATTGTGATTCCATATTCCATATCCGACTACAACACTTTTATGGTAAGTGTACTCCTAATAAGTAACTACTATATTCATGTGATTTATCTACTATAAATATAAGGTATCAATTATTGATTTCATTCATTACGAGTCACTCGCTTATCGAGGATTAAGTTCTTTCTTTGCGTCCCTTTCTCTCTAAAAAGCTAACTTTAGCATCGGAGTGCGGTTAGGATCATCCCCACCGCCCTTTGATTATTTCATGTCTTCTAGGTTACTCTATTTCGTGCGTGATATGTTTGCTTTCTTAGAGGGTAGAGCTCCGAGATCATAAACCTTTTGCCCGGTATGCATCATTTGGCGCCCACCGCGGTTGTGGTTAGAATATCCCACATTACAGATTCCTACATAACTACACCGCCATCTTCATGTCTCAAAATAGAGGGAATGAGTGTCCTGCAACTCCTAACAACGTTGAACATGTCGGAGCGTTGTCTCCCCACCCAGACACACAGGCCACATCTACTAACCATCACCAGAACAATGTGGTCGTTCCCATGAACCGGAGAAAAATTCAGCAGCTACTGGGGGACACCAATAAGATGGCCCAGGCTTCGAACACGGATGCGAGCCCCCGTGCCCAAGCTCTGCTATGTACCTCTTCATTTTCTCTAACTATCAGTGTCCAACCGGAGAGAACATACTATCCGGAGAGAGGCCCGTCGGCCACACCAACATATCAGGAAAATCCAATTCCGCCAAACGTTCAGAACTTTGGTTCCAGCAAGCTCATGTACCACACTAGCAAAACTCCATAGAACTCTACTCAACACAACCTTCTAGCCGTTTCGTTACGTGCAGTGAATATCTCTCGGGACTGCCAGAAGGTGGCGGTAGAGAAATACGTGGGCACCATTAACCCTCAGGAACACATGAATCTATACCAGGAGGCGATGTATATACACGAGCCCCATGACGTAGTTATGTGCAGATTTTTCCCCAAAACGCTGAAGGGTTCGAAGTTAAGATAGTTCTCGCATCTTCCGAATCAAAGCATCCATAATTTTACTCGACTGCAAAGAGGTTTCTTGGACCACTTCTGTGCCAGTAGGCGTTCGAGTACGATACCGATCATCTGCTATAGATGGAGCAGGGAAAGGATGAGACTGTCCAGGAATTCAATGAGCGATTTAATCAAGTCTCAATGGAGGTAAAATATCTTATAAGTACAGGCCTAGAAACATTTTCTTCGCATGGAAATTTGCCGAGGAAACCCCAACGGATGTGCAAGCGCTATTCCTAATGGCCAAGAAATTCTCATGAAGAGAAGAGTTAGGAAATCTACAGGAATGAGATGTTGAGCCGAAAGAACAAGAATAACGGAAGTTGGCGCCCCCACACCCCGTATACTCTCCCTCAAGATGTGGAGCAACTAAAGTAAAAGCCTGGGAAATCCTTCTTCTAAAGGAATGACCGAGCCAGCCAAGCCTCAACTGTGGCAACTGAAACTTCCCTCAAGGCATCCTGTACACACATCCTGCAACAAGTAGAGGCCCTGGGAATCCTGGCACACCCTGCGAGGATAGATACTCCTTCTAGTAAAAGGAATCTTAGCATTTACTGTGATTTCCACAAAGATCATGGTCACGAGACCACGAGCTACATGGAATTGAAGCAATAAATCGAGCAGGCCATAAGCAATGGCCACCTAAAGGGATTCATAGATGAGTCTCCCGCTCAGAGGCGTAAAGGCGCTGATAGGAGAGATCCCCTGGGACCTCCTCCACAAAGGATGGTCAATGACATTGGATACGCTCTTACACCCGAGCATCCTGACGACTTAGACGACCGAGACATTCCTTTAGTTATCACCGCCAATATCTGCTCCCGTCCGATGCGGGACATTCTGATAAATACCTGCAGCGCAGTCAATTAGCTATTTTAGTGTTCCATTGATAAGCTAGCAATACCATACAATGCGCTGATCTTAGGCACCAAAGTTATTGTTGGGCTGTCTGGAGATCCTATCTGCATTGTAGGACGCATATGCCTGTCAGTATCTTCCCGCGGAAGAGAAAACTACCCGGAGTTTGTACAATTCTTTGTGTTAACGGCTCGGAGTAAATACAGTGCATATTTGGTAGACCTGTCTTGAAACGTTGGAAGGCAGGGGTATTCATGCATACAATATACATGCGGATACAACTTTGCCGTGGTCTGGAAATAACAATCGTGGATCATGTTCAAACTTATGGAGCATCTTCTCTCCAGATGAACATGAAAGCTCCGACTCGGCTGCTTAGGATCTCTGGACAGTATTTTTTTGTTAGTATTTTCTTTAAATATAGTACTTTCTATTTTTTTTCTAAGTTTTCAGGCCCCGAGCCTACAGTAAGGGTCATCCCGGTCTGCCGGTTAACTGGCCCTTGCTTTATAATTTACTATTTTAAAGCTATGCGCCTGTAATAAAGGTTGGCCTTGTCCGCCAGCAACATAATCAAATTTTATATGCAATAAGATTTGTTTTTTATTATATGATTATTGTGATTACTAACTGAGATCCTGGGTTCTGACCCGATCTCCTTACTTGGCACAAGCAACCCTATTTGAGATCCTGAGTTCCGATTCGATCTCCTTACTTGGCAGAAGCTGTCTTATTTAATATCATGGGTTCTAAACCGATCTCCTTACTTGGAACAAACTTCCAGAGACACCCTCCTAAAGCCTTGCGTTTGAACAACAAAAATACCAAGGTTGAGTTCGGGTATACCATGAGTTGGTGAGCACCTGCAATAGAAAAATGAGGAATGGGGGACGAAGATAAAACTCTATCCCCGGAGTGTGACCTCCAACCACAAGGTACCACAGAGACCAATAGTCCCCGAACAAGAAATTTTCATGAGCAAATCCAGCTTATATCTCCAAGCACGATCAGCATGTCAACCAAGTACAAAGGGGTCCCCCGAGTAAGAATACACTTATCGAACCAATATCAAAATCGCAGCACAACAACTGTAGAAAACTTATGGGGTCAAAAAACAGGACCAAGGAAATATTGCCTCAGACACAGATCAACTGAAAGGAAAGAAACTCGTATACACGGGGAAAAGATACAAAAAAGGGACTGCTGAAAGCAGAGGCCTGGAAAAACAATTATTATTACAAATACAGGACCTACAGTCCATCAAGATTGGTTGGAGGGACCAGCTACTTTGGTGTTCCTTCCCACGGGGTCGGGATGAGGAAGAGCACCGTGGTGTCCCGCTTCTTCCAAACACGCTTCCTCGTCTATCAAGGGCTCGTCGGTCCTGAAGAATGTGGTTTAGCCATTAGGCATGGCAACAACTCTTTCAATGTCGTCACTGAATGTTAAACGCCTATGCGGATCCCTAGCCTCTTCTAAAATCGATCGTAAATGGGTCCAAGGTAGTTGAGAGCAACTTTGCTCACCTCAGCTTGACCATCTCTCCGGAGCATGTAATTCTTCACTTCGTTACGAAGTATAAGCTCGGTTAAAGGTTTCAAGCCTGCATGGAGTATGAGCAACCTTTCTTAGAGTCGAGCAAGGGATTCTTCCAGGAGTTGCACTTGTCGGTTAGAGTCCTAATTTGTTCCGGCTGAGTAGCATCACGTTCTTCCAAGACACTCAGCTCTCCCGGAGAGTATTGTTCTCACTGAAGATTTCATTTTGCGCTCTTTCTGCAACCCGGGCTCTCTCCACAACCTCAAGCTCATGATGCTCAGACACAACAGTCTGATTCCTCAATGTATGGTATCCCTTAGATAACACATCATTCTCACGCACAATCTTAGATACCTCAGTTGCTAACCGCGGGTTTTCCTCTTCATCTATTGTCAGTTGACCCTGTAGCTTGGCCACCTATGCAGAAAGCTCTATTAAAGCACGAGAAGGTAAGTTGTGAAGTGGTAACCTCATGTTCAAAGTACCAACGCCACGTCCTATCCCTGATGCCGGAGCAGCTACCAAGGTAGCTGTTGTGAAGCTTCCATAGGATCCATCGCCGCGACCAGAAGGTAAGTTCTGAGTGGTAACCTCAGCAAAACCCCTTGAACAAATCAGGGATGATAAGGGGGCAAAATAGGAATCTTATGGCTCTCACTACTAATCCGATCAGATACAACATCTTCATTATCAAATCCCGAGATGTCTACAATCACTAAGTGTAATGACATCATGAGATGATACAACAACAAGAATACATAATTACAAGGGGTTGCAACTACTTACCTCTGTCGGGGTTCGACCTACCAGTTCGAGCAGCAACATCTCATCCTAGGCCTAAGAAAAGTCGCCCCCATTCTAATTCTCTTTTGCAGGCTCCATGCTAATGACAGGGTGTTAGTCAAATCCTCTTCCATACCCTCGGGAGAATTGACACTTAAAAAAACAAGCAAATGGATATATATATATATATATATATATATATATATATATATATATATATATATATATATATATATATATATATATATATATAGGGGACAAAAATTGAGGACGAGCTTTCGGGATCTAAATTTGAACTAACTAGGGCATTTGGAATTTCAGTGGACATGTTCCACTCTCGGGAAAATCCTTCTGGGGTCGGGTGGACAAAAAAGAAATTCTCCTTCTAGCCTTTGAAAGATGATGGCCTGTGAGATATCAATTTCTCATTCGAGGTAAAAACTTTATGCTTATGGGTAAACCAACTCAACCCTTTCTTTTCCCCGGAAGGCGCACCCAATCTTACTTTAGTTATGGGGACTATTTCAAAGAAACGCCTAAACAACTCTAGACTGGTGGGCACCCCTAAGGCATGAGACAGAAGGATGAAACAGGTGAGAAACCTGACAAGATTAGGACTCAGTTAACTAAGGTTTATGTCATAAAAGCTACTCAAGTCTAAGAAAAGCCTATGAGGTGGTATGGTCAATCCACCCGGCCCGGAGTTGTTCAAAATACATGATAGAATATCCCCAGGGAAGATAACAAGCTCTTCCCCCGGTAGAGGGAATTATATATTTTATATTAGGGGCAATGGGAGCATCATGCCAAAATTTGTTTAGTCTGGACTCATCTAAGATAGACTAAATTGTAGATGTTTCACATTCATCCAAGCTCTTCGAGTTACTTCTTATCCTTACTAAATAGGTTACAACTTGTGGAGTCCTTCCTCGGTGAGACATTCTACAACCTATTTTCCTGTGCATGTTACCAGGAAACCTAATGAAGACATTTCTAGAAACAATTTCCACATTACCAGCAACCTCTCTCTCAACTAGAGGCTCATGTTGTGGGTTATTACCTTATGGTACAAATCATTTAGGGGTCATCGTTCTCCTAACAAAACCAACAAAATATTAGCAATGTCGGATGGAATCTCTAGCGGGGAAACCCCTAGAGAACAACAGTTGAGAGTTTAGAAACCAAAAGAAGTCGAAGACAATTTCTTTTCATTTCTGAGGGGTTAAGGAATATCACCATTGCCTCAACGAAAATTGATAAAGTATAAATTATAAAAAACCGATTGGCCGAAAAAAGTGGTTGATTGGAAAAATGACGAAAAAGATGAACAGTTGCAAAGGCGCAAAAGATAAAGTTTCAAAAAACGTTTCTTTTTACCCGAACAGTGTGCCTATTTGTTGTCCAGTGAAAAATAATTATTATGTGATCATTTATGATACACGTGGACATTTCATATTCGCCAAAGAGGAAACAATTCGTCTTCAAGAAGTTATAAAGACACATGACTTATCAAGAAAATCTTCGATTGTTATTCATTACTTAACCTCCGTATAAGTAAAACTGACTCTTGAGATTCTCGACGCTCTCTATAGTTATTAAAATAAGTATTCCCCCAAATGCTTATCACTTGCGTACTCACCCAATGATGAATACATGATCTAGAAGTTTGCATTTTATTATTTCCCCGAATGCGGACTTGTATTTACATTCCGTCCAACAGAAGATTAGGAGTTCAGGACATATCTTCCCGAGAATATCTAGTATATAATATCGGTGTAATTAGGAGTTCAGGTCTGGTGAATTCTTGATCTCATGTCGTCACGGTTACTGATTCAAAGACCTCATATCGGAAACCACCACCCGAGGTCTTGAGGGGCTTGTGGTGGGTTCCGACCCAAGATCTACTAATGGGCCACGGGTTGGACCCGACCCGGTTGACCCACACCAATATTTGACATGTGTTAAATTCGACATGTCCAGTTTATGTCAACTACTATAAAAAGTTTGACTTCTTTCGATATTGTGATTCCCTATTCCATGTCCGACTAAAACACTTATATGGTAAGTGTACTCCTAATAGGTAACTACTATGTAAGCCCTAAGTGCTAATGTGATCAATCTAGTTTTGATGATAACAAACCATTGGTAGTTCTAATGTTTGTGTGAGCATGTGTTTAATAATAGGATCCTTACACTCACACTGACAATGATGGAAATGGTAAGTTAGCCTCTTGTGCACATCAAAGGTATCATCATACACACTAGAAAAAGCTACAATATGCAAGGCTAGCTCCAAGGGACAAGCTTGAAGTTCATACACAATGCTTTGGAAGCTAATTGTAAAGTCAAGAAGAAGAAAGATCAATGTGAAGAGATATTCAATCCAACATTGAAGAATCAAGTGATATGCTTCTTAACCAAAAAGAAGTGATGAAGTCCAATACTATACAACTCCAAGATTGCTATAGGACTTTAGCACTCTTTGAAGAGGTTGATCAAAGGCTTCAAGTCAAAGCTCAAAGAAGAAATCAATTTGAAGACTTGAAGACCTAAATAAGATTAGTCTAGTCTACATAGGTAGCCTTCTTTGTGACTAATCTACCTTTGAGAATACTAGAATATAGTATGTTTAAAGCTCACTCTTACATGTTTTCAAAACCACATGTTTACCTTGTTTCAATCTTTGAAGGGGTCTTTGAAAACTTAGATAAGTGCTGTTCAATGTCTAAGATCTTTAAAATGTTTTAAATATCTTTCAAAAACACTTAAGCATGAGTTTGAGAACATTGGGAATGTGATTAAGTGGAAAAACCACTTTAGGACTTCACTCTGGTTGACCTAGGCCTAGTCTCGGATGACTGGATGAAGTCCTGTCGTAATGTTCCAAAGCTCCGACAAATATATCCTCTCGAACGACCTTGCTTTAGGTCGGTCATTCGAGCTTCGCTTCGAACGACTGGACCACATCATTCGGTCAACCGAGATACTTCTATAGATATTGTAATCTTTACTTCAGTCATCCTTCGGTCGACCAAGATGCGTCTATAAATATTGTAATCTTTACTTCGGAAGAACTTCGGACGACCTGACCAAGCATGTCCTATTAAGGAAAAAATATAGTCGTTGTAAGGCACACAAGACTATGCATATGATCAAGGAAAGACTGGGTCAAGTGTCCTTATTGCAAAACTTGTAATATCAAACACCATAAGTCATGTGACCAAAGCCAAGTAGAGACAAGTCAAGCAATATATAAAGCAAGGAATCATGTGTGAGTTTTCAACTAACTCTAAAACAAAAAGGTTCATGTAATCATGTAAACAAGATATAAAAATGCATGAACTATAAAGTGAAGGAGTAATGGATGGAGAAAACTAACACAATGATTTATAGTGGTTCGATCACAAATATCTACATACACTTCAACACTTCACAAAGAGGTTCCCTTCACAATAAATGCAATGTGGGATCAACCTTTTGCAATTGCCTCACAAAGAGGACTTTTGCCTCACAAAGAGAACTCCGCTCACAAAGAATTTTTTTCTAGTTCTCACAATAACTAAGCTCACAAAGAGATGCCTCACAAAGAGGACAAACACTCACAAAGAGCATTTTCCTAGCTCACTAAGAACTAGTTCTCACAAAGAGAAATAGGAACTAACCTCTTTCAAAGGAGACTTTACAATTGAACTCACTTACAATAATCCCTCAATGAATTAGATATACAAATTTAAGCTCTAATCACTTTTGAGAATAGAAGAGGATAAATATGTTTGAGCTCAACTCAAAATGATGTATTTTGAAAGAATGATTTGAAGATTAAATCTCTTGAAGTGTTTGATTGCTTGTTTATGAAGTGTATATTAAATGCCCTCTTATGACTTGGTTCGTTATGAAAAATCAGCTTTAGAATCTTTCTATGTGGCAAAAAATTACAAGCAAATATAACACATAAGTCATATATGTTTCCATAACGATTAATTCACCTTATATGCTTAATCAACATACTTGTTGTTAATGTGATCATTTAGGCAAAGAAGTTTTAGAAAAGTTAAAAAGTTTTAGAACCTAATTCCCCTCTCCCCCTCTTAAGTTCAAACTTATTGGGTATTTCATACTGTATCTATGGGATTTATCTACTATAAATACTAGGTATCAATTACTCATTTTCATTCATTACAGTTACTTGTTTATCAGGCATTGAGTTCTTTCTCTCTAAAAAACTAATAAAAAACTAATCAAAGATAGACAAATAGCAAGGTTAAATGTTAAAGAATCCACATACAACGTAGACGAAAAAAAATGATGGGTTTTGTAACCAATTTGTATAGGTCTTCTTTTTTTAATTAGAATTTTAGTATTATATATATATATATATATATATATATATATATATATATATATATATATATATGTATATATATATATATAATGTGTGTATATATGTAATATTTATAATTATATTATTCTTATTTGGATGCGAGCTTTAACCCGAACCGAGCGGGGGTAAAGTCCACGCTCGACTCGCATAAAATTCAAGAGCTTTAATATTGAGCTTAGACTCGGCTGACGCTCAGCTCACTTAAGCTCACACTCGTAGATTTTCGAGTTATATGGGCCGAATTTGGGCTGTTGACACCCCTACTTGCGTATGTAGCATTATATGTCCCAAATCTAAAGGTCTGCTCGGTTGAGTATCAAACTGAGATCTTTCATATCAATCTCAATCTGGCATTAGTTATTTTTTCTTTTTCTTTTTTAAAAAAAAATTGAGGAAAGTGGGATTTGATCATGCAATATGCGGATCGAATGTCACACCACATTACCAGCTACTCCGTCAGGTGCTAGCAAACTCACACTAGTTTTAAAAAGCAAATTGATTGTAGATCAGATCCTAAATTTGGTTTATAAAAAAAAACAATACGTTATTATTTCTAACAATTGCGAAATGCAAATGGCATTTCAATTTTAACTTTATGCACCCATGTTCTTTTGTTTTTCTTATTGGAAACACTTTAACACTCAAACTCAATAAATTCATATCATATTTAGTATTTAAAAATTTCTAGTCAAATTTTTTAAGTCTTCTCATTTGTAAAATAATCACATGGAGAGGGTAAGAAGTTCAAAAAAAAAAGATTTTAAATATCATTTTCTTAAAATTTTGAGCTAGATATCTTATCTAAAGTAGTTAGCAATGGCAAATGAGTTAGCCCGGTGGGTTTGGAGCGGATTCGGAGTGGGTTTGACCAAGCCGCGGGGCAGGGCAAGTTTGACTGGTCAACCTGGCGAGGGAGTCTGGGATATTCAATCTTTCGAACCAAGTCCGCCCAGCAAGGAAAACCTGCAACCTGCGGGCAGTGCCAGGTTAACTGGGTTTTGATGTTTTTTAAAAAAAATAAGTTTAAGGTGGAAAAACTAAAAGAATATAGTGAGAAATAAATATAGAGAAAGTCACCTTGTACTGGTGGAATGGTTTGCCATGGACTCATACCGGTTTTATTAATAACAAAAATAAAGTTACATATATAGGAGGGGGACTTAGGGCCTAAACCTCACAAATGGAAACACATGGCACAATCTTGTACTACTAAGTATTAAACTTAATTGAAAAGTACATAAAAAAAAACAAATATTACAATTTAAAATGTAAAGCACATAATAAAGTAAGCAATACAATTTCTTTAACTTACCTCTAATATTCATTCTTCAAAACTTATTTCATTGATCTGCATCGTCCTCATCAACTACTGTATAGTAATCTTCAACAATGGTAGTGTCCCACCCTGTAACCTGGAGGTAACTTGACAGCGCCTCATTCGTCGATGAGACACCGAACTCATACTAATAAAAATATAACTTCCATAACTTAATACATAACTTAAAGGTAACTTACATCAAACTTAAAGAGTGATACAAAGTTAGACTTAAAAGTACGAATATAACATGACATGAGAACATCTCATAACATACTTAAAGCTATTACATAAAACATAGACCGGTTCAATTCTCGAGTTCCTTCATCAAGTCCTCGTCCCGAACCTCCCACACAGGGACATCTACTAAGGCATCTGCAAAAGATTAAGGAATGAGGTACACTACCCCAGTAAGGTTCAAACACTCGTGGGATGAAGTATCATTAGGCTCGAAAACATTTCTTGTTTTCCCAAAAATATATGAAAACATAACATTGCTTTACATGAACAAAAATAACCTTTAAACATTTAAAATACACTTGACTTGACTAGAATTATAACGTACTTGCATGGAAACGGAATAGAAAGAATTGTAACAACGGTCCAAACAGTCTCCGGTTGATGGCTCTGGACGATGCCTCGTCTGGACCCATCATCTAAAGCAATCCAGAGATAAAAAATGAACCCCGGTCGACCGGAGGTCGTCTGAGTTGACATGTTAAAATGTCTGGACGACCTGTGGCCCTGTCCGGTCGACCGAAGTGGTCGTTCGGGTTTCAGACAACCTATTTTTCAATGTAAAACTTTCAAAGGAAATGACCATTCCTTAAATCCAACATTCCTCTTCCCAAAATACAAACTTGACAACTCAATTAGGCAACATTAAACACATACACATAACTTTAAAATACATGCAAAAAACTTCACAACATTACTACACTCATACTTGTCATTCTTCTCGCCTAGCCTCGGCTAAGCGGTCATACACAATACTTCTTCTCGCAGGGCCTCGGCCTCATAAGAATACATAACTTATTATTTGTCTAGATGTCTCGGCCCTCACCTGGCCTCAACCGGTGGACATACCCCACAAGGTCTTGACCTCATGATATTGCATAACATAGTCTTTATCTAGAGGCATCGACTCTCACCTAGCCTCGGCTGGTGGACTTACCCCACAAGGTCTTGTCCTCATGAGATTGCATAACATAGTTCATCTCGCATGGCCTCGACCAGCGACTCTACTTAAAATACTTATGTCGCAAGGCCTTGGCCTTATGATCATTCGTAGAGGGCACATTATGAACTCTAAGTTACACTTGCATACTTTCGGACTCACTAAAAAAACAAACAAACTATATAACAACATATCAACACAATACTTCAATATATATCATACATTACATTTAAATCACACATTACAACACTTCATCTAATTTGATGCAATAAAAAATGGAGAAACCATGTCATCATATTTCCATAACTTTTAAAAAAACAAGAGTGTAAGAACCTTACCTTAAACGCTTAACAAATCTCTTCAACGAAATCTCAAGTAACCAAATTCCAGAAATTCCAGCCTACTTCTCGAAGGAATATCTCTCAATGACACCATTGGAATACGATCTTCATCGTTCAGATTGTAGTCATATGAGTCCTCTAACTTTAGCAACAAGAATCACTTTGATCGGATTCCGTTTGATCCCTCAACTAAGCAATCTACAACCAGCACTCTGATTTTCCCAACTTTTTTTCTCTATTCTTTTCTCTTTTCTTTCATTTCTTCTCTTTGTAATTTCTCTCTCCCTTAAAATTTCAATAATAACTCCCACTAACTAACCCCTCAACTCTCTTACAAAATAGTCTCTCGACTTTCTAACATCCACACTTAGGTCCCTCAACTAACCAAGCACATCAAAACCCCCTTAAACAAATAACATGCAACTTATAACACATGGAACCAAACATGACATGCAATACATAAAGGTTCAAAAAGTTTCGGGTATCACATACTTCCCTCTTACAAAAGTTTCATCCTCAAAACTTGCACTCCAAACAAAACATAGATACTAGAACCCTCTCACTAGATGCAGTAGTTATATAGGCATCCAAAATACAAGTATGATAATATATGGTAATATATGAAGTACAAAAGAAAATATGGCACCATATTCAAATAACACAAACATATATACATATTAAGACCAGTGTACCTGTCACCACATCTGATGTCTTAGCTTCCTGTTGTGTGAGGAAAAACACTTCGATGTTAGGCCACGGCTCTTGATTCTCAACATTAGGAGCAACTGACACAACCTTACCACTACCATGACCAATTGTAGGATACTGATTAATTTGATGTCTCATACCCCCGCACTTGAAGCCCAACGACATATTCCTGGATGCCTCTGTCTATATATATTACATTCCTTCACTACAGGATGTCCCATCTGAACTCATCCAGAAGTTTGATCCAAACATTGATTGACGTGGTGGTTCATTTTTCCGCACCTAAAGGAGGCTCATGTATTCCAGTGACACTTTCCCGGGTTTTTCCGTCCACACCTGGCACATGTCCCCACTACAAAATAACCACTTGGCGCAACTATCAATCCCATCTTCTTGCAAGCTGCGGAAGACCTAGAGCTCTGTCCTTGAGTCGTCTTCCTTGCCCTTCTCACATTTTTTTTTCTCCCTTGTCGTTCCATCTTAATCCAAGTGACAAACAGAAATAACACATAAAGCAACAACAACTAATTAGCATGCTAGTACCATCTTATATACAACATATCTCAGTTAAACACGAAGCACAAAGGTAGATACATGAATACATATTGTAGTAAAAGGTCATGACATCAAACTTATATAAGTACCTCAATTAACGTAAATAAAACATAACTAGCATGTTAATACATTTCATAATACCGAGGTTCTCAATTACACAAGTATAACAAATACATAAACACATAAGAAGTTAACATATCCATACATATCATAACATAACGTACCAGATGCACATAGCATATACATAACAATTATCAATGACGTATAAAGCGATAAATAAACACATATGTTCTATTCTATATTCTCTACCAGAAAATCTCATCTTAAGTCATCTAACGAATCCTTCATATATTCATTACATACCTAACTTCTAGCAAAGGATTTAAGCCTAATGTTCGACATGCTCTGATACCACTTATGTCATACCCCGTAACATGGAGGTGACCTGGCACTCCTCATTAGCCAATGAGATACCGAACCCATACTGATAAATTAATAACTTCCATAACTTAATACATAACTTAAAGGTGACTTACATAAAACTTAAAGAGGGCTACAAAGTTAGGCTTAATAGTACGAATATAACATAACATAAGAACATCTCATAACATACTTAAAGCTATTACATAAAACATAGACCGGTTCAATCCTCGAGTTTCTTCTGAAGGTCCTCGCCCCAAACCTCCCACATGGGGACATCTATTAACGCATATGCAGAAGAGTAAGAAATGAGCTACACTAGCCCGGTAAGATTCAAACATTCTTGGGATAAATCATCGTTAGACTCGAAAACATTTTCCCTTTTTCCCAAAAATATATGAAAACATAACATAGATTTACATGAACAGAAATAACCTTTAAAACACTTGAAATACACTTGACTTGACTTATAACATACTTGCCTTGAAAACGGAACAGGAAGAATTGCAAAAAGGGTCCAAACAGCCTCTGGTTGATGGCTCCGGACAATGCACAAATTCAGAGATGTTCCATCGACTCCATTTGCACAAATTCACCACTTGAATTTATAGTACTTTTAATAGTGTAATACCTATAACTTTTACTTACGTGTTATTTGGTGTAATTAATTTTTGCGTGATTAACTGCGTAGGAGTAATTTATTTTGTGTGATTATGTGACTAGTGTCCATTTAATTTTAAAACATGTTACGTGTTATATTCGTGTACGTTTGTTGACGGCATTTTGCGCTCGTATCGTAGTTGGGAGATTTAATTGCGATTCACTTACTTAAGCAATTTAATTAGATGATTGATTGAAATTAATTAGGAATTTTATTGGGATTAGTAAAGACCCTATAATTCAAAATAGGAAAATTAACATTAAAAATAAAATAAAGAAGGAGATTCGTTGGGATTGAGGGATTTAATAAAATAAAATAAAAAGAAAATAGGAAACAATCAATAGGGGTCAGGGGAAACGTGGGAAACCGTGCAAAAGAAAAGAAAGAGAGAGAAGACGACAGTAGCCGGGAGAAGAAAAGGAAGAAACTTTTGAGATATTAAAACTTCTGCCCAAAACTTTGACAAGATGATTGAGGGTTCTACCGGCATAAGTTTTCGACCCACAGCATATCAAATCGAAGATAATCGAAAGACCTTCAAGTGAGCACACACGTAACGCAATTCGAGAATCGCAGCAGAAAGTTATCGCTCCGCGAGTGAATCTGCCCGGGCTGATTTTGGGATTCCTGTGTTATTCGCTTTCGTAACGTGCAAGGACCCATTCTCCTTGTTAATTTATGCCCAGTATTGTGTATAAACATTGGGTACTGATATATAATGGTTTAAGAAGTAATTGGGCAAGTTTAATTGCATAATTTATTGGAATTATGATCAATTGCATGATATGTGTTTATCGTTTGGTTTAACGATATTTATGCCTTTGATTGGACTAGTTACGCATGCTTATATAATCTTATTTTCAATTGTTATTATCTAAATGTTATATATAATCTCTGAACCGTGTATATGTTCTAATTCGTGGATCGTTGGGGATCCTTCCTGTACTTGCCTCTTCGTTAATTGTTGAATTGGTTGATATCCTTATTTGGGTCATCCTATTTGATTGTCGTTGTTGTAGTCCTATGTGATTACGGTCAACCGATTAGTCGCTTCCTATTGAGCTCTTGTCTAGGAACAACTAGTTAGTGGGATCCGTCCAACTATATATGTTATGTTATGCTTATGTATCTATGATCCCATAAGATCTTCGGTTATGTATTGGGCCTTCACATGATGAGGCAAACCATTGGGACGGTAGTGGTTTTGGGGAGTCCTTGGTGGGGGATGATGATACAATGTAATGGATTGATCCTTAAAATCTGTGTCCCGGCGTTTGGGGGAGATCCCAAACCCACGTGTTTTCTGAACCGTCTTAGTTTGGTTGATAATTGGGACCACTACCGTTATTGCTTAGCAAGAGGGACTAGATGATTGAGCTCATGTGGTGGGATTGTCGTGTCATAACAGTAGTGATGTTCTGAGTGTCTAGACGAGGTTGTGATCAGATGTACCGGATGGGCAATGTTTGGTGCTTGTCGTATACTCGGTTATAAAAGCATTTAGGTGCGAAGAATGTGTCTATCTCGCTTAATTGTTGTTTCCTACTCGTTCGTTCTTGTTTTGGTCATTACTTGTTGCTTGGATTAAGTTTATTTGGTCACTTTTGGGTTTGGAAAGTTTGGGTGTTGAATTGATGCATTTATACACAAGTTTGACACTTGTTTTTCTAAAAATCGCAGGTCGCGAGCGAATCATTCGTCCTACCATTCGTCATAGGCTTCGTCCGCAGAGATACATTAGCTACTACCATACCGCAGACGATACTACAGACAATTCCATTCGTCCGCAGGTACCTTCGGTCGACCGGTTGAGTACTGAGGTCGATCGGAGCCGCTGTTTTTTTACTGTCGACCGGACTCCTTGTGAGGTCGACCGGAATGTCACAATGAATCTGTTATGTTCTGTTTTGAGCGTTCTGATTTGTTCTGTTATATTATGTTCTGTGTTCTGAGTCCTGTGGGACTCGTGTTGTGTCGTGTCACGTATTAATTTCCAAAGGGGTATTTTGGGAAACGGTAAGATGTTGTGCCTTTCTGTTGTTTTTGTTCTGTCTTTGGTCCTTACCGATCCCCGAAGCTCTGTCCATTCGCTCTTTCTTATTTTGCAGATGATATAGGTGAGGACCAGTATTATGATGATGGCACCTGGGAAGGGGATTACGAAGAGTGAACCTAAACTACTTAGACATTGAACTCTTTTTCTATTTCTAGTTATTTCATTTGGGACAATGGGGTTCCTTTTCAATAAATGTAATACGTAGAAACGTTTCTTTTCAGTAATTTAGACTTCCGCTGTAGCACTTTTCATTTAATGGATTATTTCATAATGAATTGCCTTAATAGTAATCTCTGTTGTGGACTTTGGTGTCTCATTATCCCATGAGTCACTGTCATGTCACCATTCCAGTTACGGGGTGTGACAAATAGTAATTGAGAAAATAGAGTAAGGGATGATAGAGTGGATTTTGGTGTGAGTTTGAGGGAGGTTTGAGGGGTATTTATAAGTAAAATTGGTGTTTAAACAAAAAAAAAATTAAAAACAAGAAGTTTGGTGTTGGAAATATCATTGGAATCTCTATAACGGCTAGGAAGGAAGGAGAATGGGTTTTGGCGGGTTGTCACGGTGGGCCGGGCCGGGCTAACCCGCGGTTTTAGGATGTGGCGGGCCTAGTTAATTGGTTTGTTACGGAGCGGAGCAGAGAAGGTCACAAATTGAAAATTTTAAACGCAGCCCGTCTTGGAACCAAAACCCACTATTTCGCAGAACGGGTCGGGTTTCAATGGGTTCCTTCGTGGGATGAGCCGAGTCGCGGGCCGAACAAACCCATTTGCCATTGCTAAAAGTGATTTCTTTATTACGTTCTTTTTAAACTAATTTCAGAAGCAAAACATTTTAATTAAGTTGAGTTGGAAGTTCATTTTAGAACTTGAAAGCGAATTATAAACAAATTGTGAACAAATCCTATATACTTCTATCTAAGTTGCAGAAGATATTTCTTCTCCCTTCTTTTTTTTAGATTGCGAGGATGTGATGCATGATTTTAAAATTCGGACCGGCCAGTTGGACCGTTGACTGATCTTTATAGCGGTCCGAATTAGCCCCAATCCCATTAGGTATAAAAATAAATCGGTTTTTATTTTGTATCTCGGTAAAAATATGCGGTCGGGCTGGTCAACCTGTAAACTAGAACGTCACATATGACATTCTTTTAAATTTAATAAATAAATAAAAAGGAACACGACTTATTAACATCGTCATAATTGCTGAGCGTTAAACGGCCATATCTTCCTCTTTTTATATTTTTATATTTTATGTGTTTGTTTAATTTAAAATAAGGAAAGTATTTATAATCAAAATATCTGAAAATATCTTGATGAATGTGTCTCTTTAAAAAATATATACGAAAACCAAGTTGATAAATAGATTCAATCTCTATTATTTCTCCTTGGACAAATATTCATTATATAGGAATGGACCTGCCAGAAGAAGGTTCACGGGAGCTTTTGCCTAAATAGTCCAGAAAAATTCCTCCATTTTTTATTATTAAAACGCCGAACAAACAATATTCCTTATCCTGCTTACAATTAATGAGCCAAATTTTGGATTTCATAATTCCTCATCGTATACTGGAGGAAAATGCCAATTTTGAACATTTTTAATTTGTAAAATAAATAAATAAATAGATGGACAAAGTTTTCTCCCTTATCTACAATAATATGAATAGTGTTCAATTATTATCTGGAGACTTGGAATTATTAGTTTGTTTCACATAAGTTTTAAGAAGTAGAAGTTTTTAGTATTTGTTCAATTATTACCACCAGATTTTAAATGGGAGCCCCTCTAAAGTTCAACGTTGATGGAGCTTGATCTAATCATGAGGGAGGTATAGGTTTTATCATATGTAATCATGAAGGCAGATTTATAGCAGGAGCGACAAAGTTTATTTCTCAATCTTCCAGCCCTTCATACACAGAAGCGATAGCTCTACTGGAAGGAATTCGGTTCGCTTTAGCTCAAAGTCACTATGCCATCGTCATTGAAAGTGATTGTCAATCACTTGTTAACCAAATCCACCACTTTGAGGAGGATCTTTCCCCTTTAGGCCACATTGTTAGTCAAATTTAGAATTTGTTGGGGGGTAGAGTAGCCAATTTAGTTTTTGCGCACATATCATGTAATCATACTGCTGATAAATTGGCAAAATACGCAATGAAGCTTAGAGCTTCCAATCAATAGTTTGGAGACCCACTGGGATTTCTCCTACCAGATGTACTACATGATATTCGTTAATGATATATACGAATTTACTGTTCAAAAAAAGAGTTTTTAGTATTTTTTTTTTCTCTTTTGTAATGCATTTTTAATTAATAGTTTTAGGTGAGGATGACAAATGAAATAAAATAAAGATCAGAAAACATCAAATATTCACCTCAAAAAATGTATGAGATACTAAAATATATATTCTTGTTTATTTTTATTTGTAAAGAAGTCCAAATGGAACTTTTTCATGTTGTTTGATCAGTTAGTCAAGAAAGATAGACTAAATGGTATACCCGTCTAGTTGTTATTGGCAGAGGATTGTTTTTTCTCGATATATGCAGATTAATAGAGTTATTGTGTCAAGCAAACACAAAAATTAAATATAAAAATATCTTTACAAGGGTTATGAAAACATGATAGGCATTATATTATTTTGTTAAAATGTTTATTTTGATATATAATATCTATTAAAAAATTAACCGTTAAAATTCATGTGTATGTTCTGTAGAGAACATTTTCAACACCATAACTCACTTATTGCTCATGGCATATCCTTTTTTTTTTTGGACGTCTGAAGGTGATTGCCCCCGAGGGGGATGAGCGGAGAGTACCCTAAATCAGGGAGATTGTAGCATGCCCTATGCCTAGGGAGGGAGCTTAGCCTCATAAAGAGGATAATATTATTGCCCCATTTGCGGGGAGAAGGTGTCGAACTTGAGACTTTCCGGTCCCAAGCCAAAGGCTTACCCACTGGGCCAAACCTTTTGTTGACCTCATGGCATATCCTTGGAAGATAGTACACCCCTAATTTTCCCACCTAACTAAGAAATAATAAAACCCTTACTATAAGTACACCACTTGTTTTGATAAAAATAAAATAATAATAATAATAATAATAATAATAATAATAATAATAATAATAATACACCGCTTGTTTGCTTGCGGGCCCATAAGCGTGTGGATAATGTGTAAGTGGGACCATAGAAAAGTTTTCGAAACCTTGGGAAGAATTTTAAAAAAAAAAGAGGGCAAATTCAAAGTTTGTTTTTTTTACTATAAGAAATTTTTCATTAATCACAAAATAATTGAAGCCATTACAATCAAAATAAAATCTGAAAATACAAGAAAATAAAAGTTATACAATGATTTAAAAAACAATGATAACAGACAAAAATCACACTCAAGAAAACTTGAATGGTTAGGAAATACTAAGATAAAAATTAACAAGTTAAACAAATACATAATCTTCTTCTTCGCACCATCTTCTCCGCAATCCTTAAACCACAGAGATAGAAGAATATCACTTTCAACATCTTCCGTAGGGATCCACAATTTATAGGACCATGAGCATATCAACCGTCATATAAATTGTCTCGGAAAGATATAAAAAGATAATAAAGGGTTCAGATCAAATCCGGATTGAAAGAATCCTCCTAGAAACTTAGAAAAAAAGTCTAGATCTGTGAAGATTTGATACATATCCAACTTATGTGTTTTGAATCTTGAAAAAAAATACTTTGAAAAAAAAAATTATATGATTTGTGATACAAAATAGAGGTATAAAACTAAAAAAAAATAATAAATAAAATTAACTGACCAGATCTAGCCAGTAAAAAAGGAAGACAGAAGAATTGTAGAGAGTAGGGAAAAAATCGCAGAGAGAAAAGGCAGACAGGCCTCGTGTGAATAAATCTTCTTTCCTATATTGTTTAATCATCTATTGTTTAAATAAAAAATAAAAAAAAAATTAAATGTTTTATTGTAAAAAAATTAAAATAGAACCCTTAAAAAAAGTGTGATACTTTAAGACATCAGAGTATCTTTTCCCGTAAATATAAGTCGTATGACTCCATAGGAGCTTTTTGGACTTTTACCCCAAGACGCAGATGAGATTTTTTTTGCCCGCAAAAACCCATTCTGAACCGTCGAATATAACTCGATCCCACGGTCAAGAAAGAATTTTGCAGGTAAAGAAGATTTAAAGCCTCGAACCAGGACCCCCTCAAAAAAGGGGCATTTTGGACTTTAACTCAAAAAAAGGGAGTAAAGCTCATAGTAGACAAACTTTTGATAGAAGAAAGGCAACATCTCCGAAAGCCTTTTACATTAACAATATCTAAATGTTTTTGGGGTATTACAACGGACCATTTTTATCAACAAAACACACAACAGAAACGTAACTACATTAAACAGATCAAAATCATAGGTTTCTTTCTCCATGATCTGTTATCACAATTAGGATCCCTTTTAGAATAAAACTTCTTCCTAATCGCAAAATAAAAAAAGGCGAAAGGGGCCGGGAAGAGGAGGAGAGTAGGGAACTCATCCTAATTACAGTCCAAATTCTGTTTCAATGGAATCCACCAATTGGTTTATTCTTCATTGATTGAAGGTCTGCTGGTGGAGATGGCAATAAGAAAATTGCAAATATTCCACTTACTCCTGCTGCTATTGCCCCAAATACAAATGCTGGTAAGTTACCACCTCCAAATAAGTCATCCCATTTTCCAGCCAAAAAGGACACAAACATCTGTTACAACAACAAAATTCATCAAATTACTCGGTTTAGACAAGGTGCGAAGCCAGTAATTTGGCATTGGAGGGTGAAAACTGCAACAGTATGCCGAACTACATATAAAAAAGTGCAAAAAAAATGTTGGGGGTAAAATATTCCTAATTACATATAAAATTTACTATATCTAGTAGTATTTTTAGAAATTTCGGAGCGACCCCTACCCCTTGTCTTCGTCCCTGGTTTAGACGACAAAAAATCTAATATTTCGTGTAAAAATAGAAGAAATGTATATTCGCCTAGTAATAAAAGAAATAAAAAAAAAGGATAGTAACGATCTATAACAGGATATAACCGGACGTTACGGACTAATTTTCAACATTAAAGAATCATTTTTAAACTTTCTGCTTTATATCTAGAAGAATCTGTTTCTCTTTCGGTGGTAGGTAACAAAGAACACTTTAGGACAATTAAGAAAAAAAATCAAACTAAACAATTAATTTAAGTCTATGGTTCAAGAACACTAAACATGATGATTATGAACCAAAGTATTGAAAGAGATGCCCAATTCAATACGGCAAGTGTTTCCTAAGAACTATTGACATGTCTGAGAATTTCGGAAGTTGGGGGGAAGGGTGAGTTAATTAGAAGCTCCATCCACTAGTTACATTTAACTTTTAAGTAATTATCAAATCTTCAAACATTTATAGTTTTAGAAATTTCTAGCACCGTGATCATTTTGTACCGCGTATAGACTTTATGTAATAATCCCGAGATTTATACCATATGTAGTCGGGCCTAGTAACGAATCATAAGTTCCGTATTTTCTAAAGAAAAAAATGGTTCCATGTTTTTTACCTGAGGTATGACTATGGCAAGATTGAGTACTCCTAGCGAGAGACCTTGTCCTGCACCGGAGTTGGTAGAAAATATGGATGCCAAAGCGAAAGGGACGCTATAGGTGGCCTGCGAAAAAAGAAACACCGTCATGAGCGGTTGTACACATAAAGAGAAACACCAACCGTAAGAAGTTTCTCGAAAGTAAAAGATTGAAGGTCCCATTACTAACATGCTTTTAGTACTAAACTAACATCTGTAATCTGAAAAAGGCCACTTAGATTTCATCTTTAAGAAATAAAAGGTGCAACTCTACTGACATTTCAACTTCCATACTTAATGAAGGTATCAAATCCTTTTCAATTTCGCGTGTCATGGAAGGGAAAACCAAATCTACTTTTTTAATAAGTCGTAAAGACTATCTGTTTTAGAAAACGCGAAAGTAATAATAGTAATAATTCGTGATTGGACTTGAGAAAAACATGGTACTGTCTATAGTTGTTAGTTATCCATAAAACCGCCTTCCAATGCAACTGCGAAGACATTTAACATAAGAGGATAACCACAAATTTAATACGATCTGCCCCAAAAACAAAATCAATTCCAATTTCCATTGCATGCTATCCACCTATTAAGTCTTCAAGAAGCTACAAAAACTTTCATGACCTCAAATATGGGAAAATTCAATCTTAGGACCGTCCTTGAGGGACTGGCACCCCAAAAGAGGCAAAAATTGGCATATATTCCTAAGTTGCAAAATTACAAAACACGCCACATTAAAACGATGAAAAAAATCAATAAAGAACCTTAAAAACTCCGGAAATTTCTTCTCAAACATAAAACCAATCACATTCAATGCCTACTTCTTCATATATGGTTACTTTTAAATAGTGTGGAAAGAACCATACACATAAATGAATACTTCCAGGTAGCATTTGCTGCATGCTTATATCCATGAAAACAAACACTAAAATTCAAAAAGTTTTGACTTTGTGCAACAAGACAATTATATAGTTGAAACCATTTCAATTCAGATCACATACACTATTCAGTAATATTATTTATTTATTTATTTGAAACGTCTGCTCTAACGGCATATCTGAGAAAGTACTACAATTTAGTAATTAACCAAAGGCAGTTTTGAGTAAATAGTTATGGAGATAGAGAAAAGTACTCACAGCAAGAGGAATGCCCATAACTGCAAAAATGACCAAAGTTCCGGCCTTGACACTAGCCGAGGGCGCCCCGCTAGGAAGCCTAGTGGAATTAGCTGCTTTGCTTATGGGAACAGTCAAAGCCAAGCAAATTGCTAGCAAGAAGTTGGCACCACCCCACAACCTCTTAACACCACCAACGCCACGGCCTAAATGTTCCACGGAAACTGAAGCTACACCCAAAACTACAGAGTTAATCAATAGCCCCAATGCGCCCATACGAACCCCGTTATCGTATAATTTCGCTTTCACAGCAGATTTACCGGTGGAGTCACCACCGTAAATCTCCCTACCAGTCCAATCAGTATCGAACAAGATGAAAGGGAACCAACCAAGCCAGTTGAAAAATGTTACCAAAAGCAAGATCCACATAGGTCTAGGCAAATCTCTAAGGGCAGCAAAAAGTTCCCCAATAAAGGGCAGTTTGGACTTATTACTCTTTTCATCATCATTTTCCTCCCCCTCTGTTCCAGATTTCTGGATTTCATAAAGGGGCTTTTCAGGAACTAAACTTAAAGCCAAAGTTGTTATGGTTAACAAGAGTGCAATTGAAATCAAAAAGCAACTCTTGAGATTTGCACAATAAACATCACAAGCATTTGTTTTTGTGAAGGGAAACACATGATATAGTTTGTCATATGCACCAGCTGCATACCCCAATATATTTCCTACTGCCATAAAAAATGAAAATCCAAAAAATGACATCCTTGTTTTTCTTGCATCCCCACCTGCAAGATCTGCCAATAGTGCTCTACAAGGTCCCTGAAAATCACCCAAAAAAAAAACAAAAACATAATTAAAAAAACCCTCCAAAAAAAAAATCTAACCATTTATTAATCCACGTAATAATACTTCATTTATCTCAAATTAACTGTCAACTTTACAAATAAAAGCCTCAATACTGATGGTTTTCCAATTTTACGTCTTACGTTGGATGTTGGAGAGAAAAAAGAAAGTATAATTAAATTAAGAATAAAATTAAATATGGTCATTTTTAATATTTTACCATATCTTAATATAAAATTTAATAAAACATTAATTTCTTTAAAAGATATAAAGTGGACGTATGATTTGGGACGGAGTGAATAATACAAATCTTTAACCATTAACTTGATTTTAGCAAGAAAAGGGGGGAAAACCCAATAAGAATTTTTCCATTTTGTGGGCAAATCTGGATTTAAATTTTTGAAATCCCAGAAGAGAAATTAAATTGTAAAATCACCTGTAACATGTTGTTGGCAACATCGAGGATGGCAAAGCCAACAACAAAGACACCAACGGCGCGGGGTTTCATAACTTTACCAAGAGGGTCACCGGACTTATGGCCAATGTCGGCAGCGAAGCCGATAAGAAAAACGGCAACGGCGACAAGGGCGGCGCCGGCGGCAATAAAGGGCCGGCGACGGCCAAATCGGGAGTTACAGTTGTCACTATAGTACCCAACAAAGGGCTGGACAAGCAAGCCGGAAATTGGCCCACAAAGCCAAATTAGAGAAGATTTGTTATGAGGAATGCCCAGAAGCTGGACATATGGGGTTAACAAAGATAACTGCAACGCCCATCCGAATTGAATTCCGGCGGCTATTGCCGCCACCAAAATCAAATTCCAGATGGGCGCTGCTTCTGATGAGGATGATGAAGAAGAATTAGCTTTTTGAGATTCCATTGACAAAGAAGAAGCAACCCCGCCTAATTTTCTGCCATTTTCTTGTTTATTCTCCATTAAAACAACAAAAACCAAAGAAAACCAAAGGAATTTTTATGCTCAAATTATAGAAGGGAAGAAGGAGAAGAGAAAGGAGTAGTGGGGATAAAGGGAGTAGGAAGAGTGGGTATATATAAGGTTTTGGCGGTAAACATTGCATGGGTGGAGACACTCTAAAATTCTCTTCCAGTCAGAATCGCTTTCCACTCTAAATAATTTTAGAATCCTCTTTCCATTCGGAATTCTTTTCCATTCAAGTATTTGGTAGTTAAAATCAGAATGGAATGTCTAATCATTTTTTTGAATTTGATAAAATTAGTCAGAATAATTTTGAAATTCTCTTTCTATTTGAAATTGTTTTTCTATTATAATAATTGAAAGACAAAGTCAAAATATAATATCTATTTTTTTTTGTGTCTGATAAAATTATACTTTTAGACTATTCTTGTTGGAAAGAGAACAAGGTTTATCCAAAATGAAAAATTCACGACACGTAAGAATGACATTAAATTCGCCATTGAAGCTTTTTGGGGGTGAAAATCAATTTCTGTTCTCTTACATTGATGAAAGTAGTTAGAAATTTCGACATTTTCAACTCTTTTTTATTATATGGATAAAGTTTATATCACTTTTCGGATTTCTTAATTTTTTATTTTTGTTTTTAAACTCAGACATACGTACACCCTAAAGAGGAGAGTATCACCTCATAATAGGAGGAGAAGATAACCCTATAAAGGGAGACAATTTAAAGCACGCCTCATACGCTGAGGAGGGTATCGAACCCCGAGGTCATGGGTGAGCTAGATTCTGCATCTGAGCTAAGGGACATTGTGATTCGGAATTCTTAATCAAGATTATGGTAATACTGTATTTTTTTTCTTTTCTTTTGATATAATTTTAAATTTGAATATTTGTTTGGATTTTATAAAAGTTTTTTTTTTTTTTTGAAAATGGATTTTATAAAAGTTTAATTGATTATAAAAGCAAATTGTAAACTAAATGGACGTATTATTTTTTATTCAAAACTCTAATAACATTTTATAAACTACACATTCAACATTATTATAAGATATTCATGGTCAAATTACTTCTTTTTTTTCCTCACAAGTTAGATATTAATCGATAGATTTGGAACAAAAAGAGTTTATGATAATATTTCTAAATAAATCCGGGGAATTTTTGTTGATAAAAAACGTTTTACGTGCATTTAAGGGGTATCATTTTCAAATATTCAAACAAATTGTTTTGACAATGACAAGAGTGAATATGAGAAAATTGAACTCGAAATTTAAAAGAAACAAACAAAATATTAAAAAAAACGCACTGCCAACTTGAAAACAATTCCAAATGCACCAATGTCACACAAGTTGGCTCAGTTGGTAAAGATTTAGAACGTCTTTACAAAGGTAAAGTGTTCAATTTCCGCTGTCGACATGAGGGTTGTATTGGTGGGTGATGTATAAGACTCAGTATGCGGCATATGGTCACATGGCTGCCTCGTCCCAGTAGGGTGGTATCAGAGCTAACATACCCAAACTTTTTTCTATCGTGTATATATATATATATATACACACACACAAAAATATGACAGTAAAACAGTAGTATTTATTCGATCATTTTTTGCATTTTATTTTATTAATGTTGCATTTGGATGGTTTTTTATTTGAAATTTTTTTCGGGATTTTCAAAACATTGAACTTTTGTCGAAAAAATGTGAGGCCTGAATTTAAAATTTTGTATTAGAGGATGTGTCAAGAGTTGTGCATAAATGCACTCTAAGTTACATTAATTCTTACTAGCTAAATAAATTATCTAAATTTTTCCTTAAAAATATTATTATTGCTCGTTTGGGGCAGTTTATTTTTAACGCAAAGTGCTTTGGACAACAAACGTTGATTCTTGGTCCGTTTATAGGAAGGAAAAGTTTGAGGTCAAGAACTTCGCGCTTTTTAGTTGAGGGTTAAAAATTAAAATTCTAAAATGTTTGAGGGTGTTGGTGTCTTTTACCCTGTAAAATATTTGTTATGTAATCATCAAATAAAATAAAAATCAATTATATATAAATAATCTATCATCATATAATTAATTAGAGAAATTAAACAAAAAGTATGAGATTACTTCATTTATCAAAAGTTGAATGGCTATTTTGCTATTCATTTTATATATATATATATATATATATATATATATATATATATATATATATATATATATATATATATATATTTTTGAGGGTATATTCATTTTATATTAAAGAGAAACATTTAATTTTGGACCGTTCGAATATATGGTAGGGGATATACTTGGAATTTCATAATTCAAAATCACACTTGAGACAACAGTCTCCAAACACATATATGATCACGTTTTTATTCTAATTTTCTAAAATCATAATTAAGATAATCTCGATTATTAAATCATATTAGAAAATTCTAATTACTAAAATCACGTTTAGCATCCATTGCACATTCTAACTTTTAGTATCTTTTGATTCGAAGCCTCTATAAAAAGCACCTACATAGTCTAATATGTTGTGGGAGAGATTTGTACTCTTGTTTGCATTGTGAGAGTACATCTATCTTACTAACTAACATATTTCATCGGTGCTCTTATGGGACATATAAAGGGAAGTGGAACGTGAATTACCATTTAAGTCTAAAAATTAAATTGTGCACAATCCCCCTAATTTATTTATTTTTTTTTGCTAAATAAATTCTGATTTCATTAATCACAAATAGCCGAGGCCATTACAATCAATAAAAAATCTGAAAGTACAAAAAGTAAAAGTTATACAATGATTTAAAAAATCACGATAACAGACAAAAGACACATCCAAGAAAACTTGGATGGTTAGGGAAAAAACTAGAAAAACTAGACAAATAAACAAATACATAATCTTCTTCTTCAAAGCATCTTCATCGCCATTCTTGAACCACAGGGACAGGAGAATATCACTTTCAACATTTTCCTTAGGAGTCGACAATTTATAGGACCGTGGGCGTATCAATCCCCCTAATTACTTTTAGACAAATTGGCAAGTTTGGTCTTCACTCTAATTGCAATTGGCAAGGTAGGTCCTAATTCTTTAATTTTTGGACAAACGTATCCCTACACTATTTACGGATTAAAGAGTTGATCCTTCTGTCCATATATGTGAAAAGTCAGACGTTAATAAATCTTAAATTTAAATTATTAAACTTGAGGGGTATTTTGGGTAACGCGAAAAAAAATCATTTCTTCGGGTCGTTCCCGCATCGGCACACTCTCGGTGAACCAGCCTCCTTTCCCAAATTCCTTTAGCCACCGCCACCTTGAACATTTCCACCATCACCATTATCTTCACAAAGTGCCCTCCACGGAGCATCCAGGAAAGCAATAGACTCAGAATTTTACTCCCTATTTTCTCCTATTCAACGTTTCCATTCTTTGATTTCTTGAATGCTCATTTTATAATTATTTTAGATCTGGCTTATGGTTTATGTTAATTCATTTCGGAGAGCTTTTTCTAATGGGGGGAAATTGATGGGGTCTTTCTGGATTGCCTAGGTGTTCTTAATTTTCTGTTTTATGGAAGGATGATGATGAATGTAGTGTTTGGCGCGATGATTAATTGTTTTTTACTTATCCACTAGGTCATTGGTTCGAATTTCGAAAATATTTTTTTTACGAAAATATAAAGGTAATACTGCGTATATCGAGACTTTTTTTATACTCTACTGATGCGAAAACTTTGTGCATTGTGTAAGTACTTTTATAGAATGATGATGCTTATCAGAGTAAAATGAATAAGGGCTTTGTTAAAATTTGTATAGATTTATTTTTATTTTTATTAGCTACTGTTAGTATGTTAATGGGATTGATAGAATCTGAGAACTCTAATAACAACACTTTTGGTACGCTGAAATAGAATGGAATTCTTTCCAGGTAAAATCGTTTTTCACCCAGAAGGACTTCGAAATCCTTTTTCCATTCAAGTGTTTGGAAGTTAAAGCCAGAATGGAATGTCGATTCCTTTTCTGTGTTTGGTAAAATTATATTTTAATGTCATAATGGAATGGAATTAAACAAAATATTACCCAAATGCCCTTCTAACATATACTAGTGATAAAACATAATTAAACATTCATCACAAAATCTTACTTAAATAACATTGACATTATATATATATATTGTTGAAACATAATTTTTATTAAAATGTCAACATAGTAATAAAAATATCTTTACTTTTTAATTTAAAAATAGATTAAAACTACTACCAAGAAAAAAAAATATTTATAACATTATCATCTATGAAATTATACTAAATGAAATAGAATATTTATGACTAAATATGAATACGTTGCTATATAAAATGAATGTAATAATTAATTAAAAAATTGGTATAAATGTCAGTTACTATTTATTGATGATTCCAACTTCTCTTGAAAAGGCTATTCCATAGATTTTTGTGTGGGATGTGTGAGTTCATAATGCCTAAAGTGGGCTCGTACGACCCAATTAGGGTGACGGGCCTTCATCTGTCCCCGCGTGACCAATAAAGGCGGTGAGGGGAGTGTTGAAATATGAAGTCCCATATTGAGTGTCTAAGGAAGATCCAAATAACTTTTAAGTTCAGAGCAGGTTCCAGAAACCTAGCCGTCTACAAACTTCTTTGTTGCAGAAAACCACTTGCAAAAATATTTGTCCATTTTGCAGTGTATTCCTTCTGCACCATTGTCATCAATATATTCTTATTCTTATCAGAGATAGGTTTTAAACCCTAACTCTATTTTTCGGCAGAAACTCTTGATATTGATCAAGAAATTTCTCTGTCTCTTTTTCTTATTTTTTGAATAATTCGTCAATTCACATCATCAAAGACTTAGTGGATCATCATATACTTTATGGAAAACCACTAGCAACCAAAAAAAATTGCAGTGCAATCCTTCTGCATAATTGACTCTATTTTTCGGCAGAAACTCTTGACATTGATCAAGATATTCCTCTGGACGATTTTTTGTTCTTGGGTAATTCATCAATCCAAAGCAGTCATAGTTCCTTTCCAAACAGCAGAAAACCACGGCAAAACAAAAACAAAATTGTCACTTTTTGTTGTGTACTGATTCTGCAAATTGTCATCACATGATATCAATACACAAGATATTGATTCTTTCATCAATTCAATATGTCGTGGCAGAAGCAATTCGATTATCTGGTTCGCAAATTGGGTGTTCTTGATCTACACACTCCAACTTGAGGGGGTGTATTAAGAATAGAATTCCTATGTTAATAGGATTCTAGTAATTACATATTCTAGTCTTTACAACATTTTAGAGTTAGTTTATTATTCAATTTCTTTCTTTACTTAGAGTTACATTGTTAAGTAACTTCCTTACTTGTTTAAGACTAGGACTCTAGTTGTATTTATATGGGGAATTTCTCTTAGTTCATAAAATTAATTCAATTCATTGATTCCATATATTCTTACATTATCACTAGATGGTTAATGTAATTCAATTTGTCCATTTGATTGACTTACTTTAAGATTCAAGTTGTATGTTGTTGCATGATCGTGAAAGTTACCTTGGTGCCTCCATGTCATCTCAAAATCAATTAAAAATGGGAGATGTTAATATATAAGTTTATAAGTGACTTAGAGCTTTCGTAGACAAACGATATGAGTGTATTTCAACACTCCCCGTGATAAATTCAACATCCGCTCACCTCGATGTGGGAGTTATTTCAAGGCTCGCCGTCTTTCTTGGGTCACGCGAAAACATTTCAATGTTTGTCGGCTTACTCGGGTCGTACATGGACTATTTGAGCCTACTTGGGCATTATGAACTCACACATTTACCGCCTAAGGGTTCGCTCTGATACAATGTAAATATTAGTTAATGGGCCTCAATATCCTCTCAAAACCAATTGACAATGAGAAATGTTAACCTATGAACTTATAAGTTACTTGGATCTTTATTATACAAGTGACGTGAGACTTTATATTTTAACAATGGTTAACTGGATTCTGAATGTCACTTTTCTTTTATGTGAAAAGAAAGTTTGTACGAAAGTATTGTAGATTTTTTTTATTTTTTTTATAGATGATGATGAAGTAGATTATGAGCCTATTCTGGCGACGACAACGATGAAGCAGAAACCACATCCACAACGAGAGGCGGTGAAGGAAGAGAGAGGCTGTCGGTCGGAGAAAAAGAAGAAGAAAGATGATGGGAGCCGGAAAGCGTGGGGTGAGGTGAGGTGGATTTTTTTTAAAATGACCAATTTACCCTCGAATAAACAAAGCCCAAAAATAATATAAAAATGTTGACTGTCAGTTGACCGGCAGAGACTAGAAGGAATGACCAATTCCTTAATCCGTAAATAGTTTAGGAATCATATTTCCATGAATTAGACTTAGGACTTACCTCACCAATTGCAATTAGAGTGGGAACCAAACTTGCCAATTTGCCTTACTTTTATTATCCATCTTGGATTTGATTTTACAAACATACATGTATTTATTGAACATAGTACATTAAAAAAGAAAGTGCAAGTTACTCTCTTATCAAGCTCAAATGTAGTATCATGTATCCATAGTCAGGCAGGAATTAAACTACTCTCTATCCTTTGACCCTTTTAGAAATAGTAATCCCTTTAATTGAACAAATTCTTCATTGTTAATGATGATCACAAAAATACTTAAAATGTTTTTGGTACTTTAATGACACATTCCACACTTAAAATTAGAGAATAATCCCCCGACAACAACCAAATGGAAGCCTTGCTTTATTTATCAGACTTATGCTAAAGTGACAATTTAAAATCTACCAACATGGCCGAAAATTCAACTTCCTTTATTCTCATAAAGGTAAGATAATTATCCAAACTCTAAAACAAATAAATAAATAAATACTAGTTGAGATGTTATTTTTTTCACTTTTGTGAATAGGAGAAATGGACCATCAAAATAGTTGCAGTGGTAGTTCACACTTTAGTGCATCTCTAATCCCAAATCAAAAAATAATAATCATAATTATAATCATAAAGGTAAATCAAGAGTGAAGCCGGGGCAGATCCAACAACTTGGCTTTGGGGGCGAGTTTGGCGAAACCTTAAAATTTTAAATATTTTTTTTAATTTTTTCCTTAAAAATAAAATACGGTCGTCACTTCACCCTTTAAATCCGCTACGGAATAAAGGAAACTTGAGCTTATAATGATTTAACATGATCCTCTTGCAAAATTCTTTGTGCACTCAATAAAGACACTTATGAGGATCTTGGAAAATTGAGGTTCTTATTCTTTGTTACAATTAGTTTTGCCGTATGAATGTACTCCCTTGTGGTGGGTTGGTGAGGGGTCTGGGTTGGGGGTGAAAATCCTCTGTCCCCATCCGTGTATGTTCCCGTGTCCCTAACTAATCAGAATTTACTATATAAATATTTGTTTCAATTATATTTACACATGGTGAATTGTGATTGGTTGGGGACACGAGGACATACACGAACGGGGACAGATGATTTTTTGCCCTGGGTTGGTGAGGAGGTGCGGGGGTGGAACTAGGGCCGGTAACGTTGGCTATAAATATTTATTTTTAATAGAGAAAATATTTTTAAGAATGTAAATATTTATATTCTGATTTTCTTTTCTTTTCTTTTTTTTTTATTTTATCAAATATATCCTTTTATAATTCGTTTTAGGATATGTATGTTGTAGTTTAGCTCCTGAGGAGAGGGAGGCCGAATGAGGCTGTGGGTTGGTGAAAGTCGGTAAAAAAATCTCAATCTCTATCCCTATTCTAATTCTTGTTTTCCTATTCTTACAAGTGTAAAACGGGGTAATTCTACATGTGCGAAACTTCCTTCGTCCGTTGGATTACAATTTTGACTTTTAAGATTGATTTAAAACGAACACTTGTTCTGAACCTTAGAACACCTGTTTTGTTTTTGTCGTGCATAACACTTGTTCTGAGCCTCAAGATACATGTTCTGATTATCAGGACACCTGTTTTGAGTCTCAAAACATCTGTTTTGAGGCGTTCCGTATATATTGAAAAAAGTTGTTCCACATAGGATCCAGATTGACGAATACATGATTGTCACGCGTTCATTTTTTTTTTTACTGGTTTTACTATTTTTTGTAGATTGTGATTTTTATTAGTAGTACAAGAAATAGAACACTGGGGACATAATTTTTTTTCTACTGGTTCCTGTCGGTGAAAGACTGGTCTCTTTTTGCTTGGTTTTTATCCTCTTTTTAGCGTTTTTTTTTTCTCCTGTTTTTTTCTTGCTTATCACTTAATAGGATATAGTTCAATTTCAATATTAGCTATAATTAATTAAACCGTCTCTAGTAAATGTGAAGGATTATAAGATACCTAGTGATTACATAACAGAATGGTTGACGAAGACTTCTTTACAAGATTGGCATGATTGACCTTACAAGCACGTTTTGTTATCTAAAATGTTATAAAATTTAATTCAAAGCCCCCAAAAAATAAAAGTCCTCAATGGGATAGTGGAATAGGGGAAGTGACATTTAGAGGGTGTATTCAATCTAGATTATATAGAATTTGTAAGGAGTTTTACAGTTTTAAGTATTCAGTTTAAATTTTAAAAAATCCATTAAAATCTAGAGATATTAAATTAACATTATAAATTATCTATTGAAATCTGTTGGTATTCAAAACTCCATAGATTCTCATAGATTTCATTAAATGGAGGATTTAGTTGGATTTACTATGATTGAATGTGTATTGAGAAATCTCTTCTTTCTCCTCTAGATTTTGAGATTCTCTCATTAATATTAAAATTAAAATTAAATGTCTTTAATAGTTTTATCTGAGATTACAATTTTTTTAGTAATCACATATTTCTTTAAGATTAAAAGAAAAATAAAGAAATGTCCAAACTAAAAAACAACATATGAGGAAAAATTTTACATCGTTAAAAAACTAAATACGAAATGTTTATTTCCCCAAAACAATGTATATTGTCATAATATCCAATCAATATTCTTCCGGGTCATCTTCAAACATAAATTAAAGAAAGCAAACACTTTCTTTTCTATCTAAGCACAAATTTCTATTTTTCAAGCATTGATTGCATTTCTCTGAAAGAGTAAATCAAATGAGGAAAAAGAATTCAAACAAAACATACCTTAATTCAGAAAAAGAAAAAAATATCAGTAAGTAAATTATACTAACCTTGAACAAATAAATAAAAAAAAAAAATGGTTGCAGTTTCATGATCTCCAAAAAACTCAAAGACTCACCCCAAACTTTTTAATTTTTTAACAAAATGATTTGATTTCAAAATAAAAAAGATTGATAAACATATGTTAACTTTTGAAATTCAACGTCACTGGATCGGTATAGTACACCACTAAATCCGTCTTTCTTTATTTTATTTTTTTGTTATTCAAATAATCTATAGATTTTATAAATCAAAAGAAATCATGATAAATCAATCTAATAGAACCTGAAAGAATCTTCATAAAATTAAAACAATGTATGCAGTTAGCTAAATTCATAGACTTTTGAAAATCAATTAAAATCTTTTAAAATTCGAATTGAATACACCTCTTTAATATTTCCTCAAACCACATTGTTGGATAAGAAACAAGATTTAAACTATTCTAACGGAATCTTTGTGGTAAGAAATGGAATGATATTACTTTTTAAATTTTTTTCCATTACAATGTTTGGTATGTCAAGGCTAATGATACTGCCAAGGCAGATTTTCTCCTGCCAAGACAATTTTCTTTTAAATGTCCAAACTACCCTTTTAGTGAATATATTAATCTCTCTAATATTTTCTTCCTTAATCTATTCACTCTTAACCTCTAGCTTTCTATCTCTTATCCAAAAAATTAGCCCACTATCTCCCAAATATTTTCTTCTATAATTTATTTCCACTCAATCTCTAATTTTATCTCTTATACTAGTAGAAATTCACCAAAAAAAAAAAAAATAAAAAAAAAAACAAGTGAACACTATAAATTCTTCTTTTACTTTAATGTTTTATCATACTTTTACATTGATATTTTTTTCACAGATGAAGTAAGTAGAGAATATAGTTAAAGCTGTATTGCACACTATAATTTTACAATCTGTTTTCTTGCTTATTAGTTTTAATGAATGGAAACTTTAAACCATGAATTTATTTTGGTTTCTATCGTTTTTTTTATTTGTTTGTTTTTAACATCTAGCACTATAAGAGAGATAAAATTAAAGATTGAGTATTAATATATTATGAAAAAAATATTGGAGAGTTAATTGGCTGATTTTTGGGATAAGAGAGATTAGATGTGAATAGATTAAGGAAGAAAATATTTGAGAGAGAAATTAATATTCACTAAAAGGGTAGCTTTGTCAATTAAAGTCAAATTTCCTTGGAAGGATGAAATCTGCCTTGGCAATATCACTAGCCTATGTCAAATTAAAGTATGCACATTTTACAGAAGGTAGTGATATGTTCAGAGCAATTATCCTCCTACAAGAGGAACTTTTATTCAAATGACATATTACTATTTGGTTAGATTAAGAAATAATATATCATTAATATTCTTTCCTTTTTACAATCAATAAAAAAATTACATTGTCTTCTTAGTCGGCTGATTTGTTTCAATTTACACTCATGTGGTATTCTTCCTTCTTTCCCTTTGCTTTAAACTGCATTTAGAATTGAACATAATTCGAATTTTCCATTGAAAATCATTTTTCTTCGTACAATTATGTGTACTCATCTAAAAATATTCTAATTTTTGGGACGTCCAAGACTAAGAAGAAAGAAGAAGTAGCCTTAACAGGAATGAGAGCAGTAACTTAATTGACATCGTAGTACATTATTCCTCTTCCAATTCCTTTGCTTCTCATATCCGATCTCTCCAACGATAACATTTTTTCCCTCTCATTGATTTCATAAGAACGACAACAAACATATTATAACTTATATCAGAAAAATAGATGTAGAGATAATTAGAGGAGACAATTGAAGGATTTGATTATTTTCAAAAAAGAAAGAAAATTAATAACATATTGTTTTAAATCTAACCAAGGGGTAATATTGTCATTTGAATAAAAGTTGGTCTTTCAGGAGGAGAATCGCTCTGGCGCCTCATCACCCTTTACAGAAAAGTCCATTATAGAAAGAAGTGAGAATAGTCATTCCATTACAGTGTACCAAACGTGTTGTTAATGAATGATCTTTCCGAGAAAAATGAGAATTGTAAATAAGCATTTTGTTCATCAACCCACCATTATTTTGATTAATTATAACTTTCATAAATACTTATTTTTCTTGGTAGGGTTTCATAGATGATAATTTCATAAATATTTTATTTTTCTTAGTAATACTTTTCATTTAATTTTCATCAATGATAAAGTTATTTTTATAACAACTGATTTGATCTTTATGTATAAATTATGTTTCATTGTTAAGATATATGTTTGATATTTCTGGAGTTATAATGGGAATATTATTCAAGTAAGATTTTATGTATTGTCTTTTTTAGTAGGTCTTATTGTCAACTTATGTTACTAGACAATTTCAGTCGCATCATGTTTAAATTGATTTCATTCTAACTTCGAAAAATAAGTTTACGAAAAAAGAATCATGTTTCATTGTCTTTACCTTGGAATGGTCACACCCCTATATTTGACTCTTCTCAACTCATAATTATTGAGAGTTGACAGAAGAATGCCCCTTGGGGTAAGGTACTCTTGGATCATCAGTAGACAGTTAATTTGAGTCAAATAAAAAAAAAATATGGATAGTTAATTTGGGACGAAGGGAGTAGTAAAAGACTTAAGTTTTCACCAAAGAGATCCATTATCCTATTAGAAAGAGGTTCACACATGACATCAATCTCTTAAGAACTTGTGCTAACTTTCTTCTTTTTTTTCCTTTATAAATGACTAATTTTCTGTTGAGAATCCACATCGACTAGCTAGTGAGCAAATTTGTTCTTTATAAGGATTGGACAATCCTCCCCCTCTTGAGGTAACTTTTGAGGGAATGAGTCAAGTCCAAGTCCATTTTCTACATGGTATCAGAGCCACCTAGTTCGATGTTGGGTCCCATTATGTTCACGATCCGGATGTCCAAATTTTTTCAGCCAGTGAGAGGTGTGTTGAGAATCCCACATCGACTAGCTAGTGAGCAAATTTGTTTTTTATAAGGATTGGGCAATCCTCCCCTCTTGAGGTACCTTTTGAGGGAATGAGTCAGGCCCAAGTCCATTTTCTACATTTTCCAACAAAAATACAAATATTGCATCTTTTTTCGTTTTATTTTTATGAAACATGGAGTATTTTACAGTTGACCTTGGTTAAAGAATGTGTGTTTTGCATTAATGAATGAATCTTTGTGGTCCATGAAGATACATGAATGTATAATGTATATTATAGTGCATATCTAGTTTAGAACAATGCTTATATAATGAGTGGACCATAATTTTTTGTAGTGTTGACATTATTGTTATGAGTTTGAACATTTTTTTTTAAAAGGAGAATTAGTTGTGGTTATTTTTTTTTTTTAATATGACTCGAACTCCCCATCAATCAGTTGAAAGTGAAGTGTTTTACCATTTGAATTGCGATTCGTTGTTTGAGTTTGAGCACTTCAAAGACTTGCTATCAATAAAAAAAAAAAAAAACAGAAGAATGGTCACACCCCTATATTTGACTCTTCTCAACTCATAATTATTGAGAGTTGACAAAAGAATGCCACTTGGGGTAAGGTACTCTTGGATCATCAGTAAGACCAATTTTGAAAAATGTGCTACTCTTTTGTAGTTCCCTCACTTGCAAGGAGTTTTAAAGTGACTGTTTTAATGATTTTTTAATATATTGTCTACACATGAAATTATCATATTTAGATCGGGTAATTAGTTTAAATTTATAAATTCTCTTTAGTCTAATAATGTTTCTCCATGTGAAATAATTTTATCGATTTATTAAAAAATTTATGAATAAAATTGTTAAAAGATCTGAAATTTTTTAAGAGGAAGAAAGTGGGCAGGGAGGGGGAGGGAAAAGGAATGGGTTGTTTGTGGAAGTGAGAGAGAGTAAGTCAATATAAGTCTCCTTCAATGATTACATATGGAACAAAAAAAAATTGTGTGAAGAATGTTTAAAAAGAATTTTTTTTCTTTTTTTTCAACTTTAGAGGCTGGTGTAAAATCTTGCCATACAATTTTGATTCTCTATGTATCTATGTGACACACAAGTAATTTGTTATTCCATCCCAAAAGTCATTGTACCCACTGGTATTTTTTTTTTTTTTTGCTAAGTCATTGTACCCACTAGCTAGTGACGGATTCAGAAATATAATTTATTGGGGTCATTTATACATTTATTATCTAAATTGAGTAAAATATATCATATATAATATAAAAAAAATTCACTGGGGTCATTTGACACCGATCATGAACTACTAGATCCGTCCACATGCAGCCTACTGTTATGAATCACTCGTGTTTCGTTTCATATACTATCAATAAGGGTGTTCATGATTCAGTTTGGTTCGATTTTACACATTTTTCATATCAAACTAAAATATTCGGTTTGAAAATTTTGAAATCAATCCTAACCATTTAAAAGCTCAAACTGATACGTTCGGATTGGTTTGATTGTTCGGTTTTTGTAAGATACAAAATTTATTGGTTTTAAAGTAAAAACAAAATAAAAAAAAATTATTTATATAATTACTAAGCTGCTAAAAATATAAAAACTATGCCTATAGTTTTCACAAGTTAAACGAAATAAAGTAAACAAATTAATGAAACGTAAATTATTTATCTTTATTCTTAAATTTCAAACAAATTGTGGGAACCAGGCTGCCTCAGTGGAAAAGGTAGCCATAATCCTGGCTTCGACCTAGGTTCGATTCCCACACCCCCAGGTAAAAAAAAATTCAAACAAATTACTGCATAATTATCCTATAAGAAAAAAATATAAAATATAAAAATTACACCATTATTAGTTCAAAATAGAAAAAGGTTTTCAGGTGAATCTAAAATCACATAACAATCGATGTCTCTTCAATTTTTTTGTTTTTTTTGTTTTAGCACGTGAAGAACTTACTTTTCATGGTATAAATAAGAAGTTAAATATGTTTTCTTGCAAAAGAGTCATTTAATATGTATGTATGTGTGTGTGTGTATATATATATATATATATATATATATATATATATATATATATATATATATATATATATATGTGTGTGTGTGTGTGTGTGTGTGTGTGTGTGTGTGTGTGGATGGTTTGGTTCGGTTTTAATTTAGTCCAAACCGAACCCGAGTTCAATGCACCGCTCAAACCGAAAAGTCGGTTTGGATTGATCGGTTTTGGTTTTTCCTGAACACCTTTACTTATCAATAAGAAATTGTCATGTGTTAATTTTTAAATTAAAAAAGACTATAATCTAAAAGAAATAATGGAACCAACCTAGGAAAAAATTAAAACATGATAATTTCGTATTGATAGGATAGAGAACGAGGACAAACGATTTTTGTCTGTATACACTATCCCTTATAATACTACTGTTGCCACGTTTAAGAAATCAATATTTATTTATTGTTATTTTTCTAATTATACCCATAATTTATTACTCAATTAATCACTAATAATAAATTTTTAGTCATTAATTAGGAGTAATTTAGACTTTCTTCTTCATGATTAATGTCTTTTAATAATTGCATAGGTCTGTATAAAAAGGTGAAACGTTGCAAATAATTTAGGACATATATATTATTAATGTTTGACGACAAATTGATTAAAAAAATCATTCTATTACCGATCATGCCGATCTTATCATAGGATTCTCACTCGTGAGTTGAAAGTTTGTTCATTCCTTTGTCAGAATAATTGGGCGATAACATGTATAAATTTGCTCCATTTCCCTTTTTTTTTAATTTTTTTTTTTTTTTGAAGTCCGGCTGGGCAGTTGTCCCAAGGAGAGAGAAGTGTCTCACAAGAGGAGGAGATAGTCTTAAAAAGAGAGATTAAAGCATGTCTCATATATGGGGAGGGTATCGAACCTACGACCACGACCTCACGGTCAATGGACCTTGTGATCTATATATTTGTATGCTATATATTTGATGCTTTTTTTTTTTGTTGCTAAATCTATATATTTTATGCTTTTTTTTTTTTTTTTGGCTAAATCTATATATTTGATGTTTTACTTAGGGTATATGGGCCATAGTTGTGAATAGCGGCGAATAGCGGCGCTATCGCGGCGCGTCGCGGAGCTTTACCGCGGTGTCGTGGCGCGTCGCGGTCGACAACGAGAAATCCCGCTATAGCGGCGCTATCACGGTTTCGCGGTCGCGGCGCTATCGCGGAAAATCGGGAATCCAGGTGGTTTAATTTTTTTTCCTGTTTTTTTTTATTTTTTCTGTTTTTTTTCTGTTTTTTTCTGGTAATTTGATAATCTATTTTTATTAATTTGTTAATTTGATATATAATGGTGATATAATAATATAGATATGTATTAATTTATATTGATTAATTTATACTTTGTGATATAATGATTAATGTGTTTATAATTGTTATACGTTTGTGATATAATTTTGTGATGTATTGATGAGTTTCTTAATTTTTGTAATTGAATATAATTTAATAGAATATGTAATTGATATTTTGCAATAAACATGGAAGAATTTAACTAAATGTTTACAAGTATTACTAATTTTGTGTCATATATCTATATAAATATGTCATATCAGAAACCGCGAAAAAGTACCGCGTCGCGACACCGTGACACCGCTATAACTTTTGAAGCTTCACCGCGACGGACCGCGAAACGCTATTAACAACTTTGATATGGGCATTAACATAGGATAGAAATTCTTCACTACTCATAGTCCATTTGGATCCTAAATTTGTGCGGAAAAGTAATAAGGAATATTTCAAAGTGAATTCTATGTCCCATCATTTTTTCATGAGATAACAAGGTCAATTTGTATTAATATGAGCTACCAATTCTTTTTTCTTTTTAAAAAGCCACACCTCATATGAATCTTATATTGATACCCAACTATTAAAGTTTTGTAGTTGTATTCACAAACACTGATATTTTCCCATTATTCTCCTCAACCAAAATAGCACCTCATGACCGGGATGAAGCCATAAATTGTATTTTGGGGGCCGTAAAACTGTAACAGTATGCCGACCTACCTATAAAAACTGTAAAAAAAAAAAAAAAATTGAAGGGCGAACTTGATATAAAATTCTGAACTACATATAAAAATTAATATATATTACTATATCTAGTAGTATTTTTAAAAATCTCGGTGGGCGACTGCCCCCTTCTAGAATCGTCCCTTCCTTATGAGGGACACGTTGTGGCTTTTTTTTTTTTGGTGGTGATTATTGGATAAAAAATTTGGGATCAAATTTGGATCAAGAAGGCATAATGTCACATTAATTTTTAACAATTATTTTCATTTTATACTCTTTGATCCTTATGTTATCCAAATTTTTCGATCCAACAAAAGGGTTTTCAAAAAAAATTCCCACAATAAATTACTCTCTCCATTCTCCATTTTACAATGTAAGGTCATTTATCTATTTTCTCATATTTCTCAAAATATTTGACTTTTTACAAATTTTATAAAATTATTTATCTAAAATTCCTTTATGGATAAATATATTTCTGTCATTTACTATTATATTAGTGGGATTATATAAGAATATAATAAGAAAAATACTTCTCTTCTTCCTAAACATGTGCAAAAAGATTAAAAAGTCGTATATCTGCTGAATCAAATCTTGTTCTAAATCACCATCCACAACGTATTAAAAATTAGGTATAAAATATAATCTTATTTACAATCTATGGATTTTCATATGTTAAAGAAGTATTTTTGCAGCAGGTTAAATATAACTATTTGTTGCGGTATGACAAAAATATTTTTGAAGAACAAAATATTAGTACATAACTAGTGGATGAATCACATTTGACGTTACTGGTAAAGGGCCCCAATATTTTCAGAAACATTTTATCATTAGTTCACATTTTTGTTACGTCTTCAAATTTTGTTGTTAAGAATCTCTATAGAAATACTAGTAGAGGCTCTTTTATAAGGTTGATAATTTTTGTGATGTATATGACGTAACTATATAAATAAAACATGTTTTAATATTTCAAAAAAGAATATATAAAAGCCCCCAATATTTTTGAAAACCCTTTTAAATATTACTTATAAATATATTTATGAATTGTTATAACTCCTCAATCTATAATACTATTTTTCCTCCCAAGAATTTTAAGTTCTTATTATATATAGACTTGTAAAGACTTATATTATTAAGTTGCAATAGTTTGGCCATAAAGTCTTATATCTTCTCATGACAACTACATATTCTAGTGATCGGATTTAGCTGCTTTTTAAATTGAAAATTTGAGCCTATCGTTGTGCATAATTACTACTTAAAAATAGAGACCCCAATTTTCGAGGATAAATATAAAAGGAATATCTATCTACTGATGATAAAAAGTAGTCGGAGTTCTTACCAGTAGTTAGTGGCGGAATCAGAATTGAAATCTTGGGAGACCGTAGTAGAAAAAATTAAAAATTATTGGGGAACATAGTATAATTTTTTTTTTTTTTGAACTGTTGAATATATATATATATCTAGTATATAAAAAAATTAAAATTTTTTGGGGGTCAGGGCCTCCCCTGCCCCTCTTATGCTCCGGCCCTGCTAGTAGTGCTTCTAAAATTTATGTCATGCTCATACAAGGGGAATATGGCAACACGCTTCGACGTTTTTATGAAATGTCAAAATTTATATAGGAAAACATTTTCTTATGAATATTGCATATATTCATTTTTTTTCAGAACTTGAAACATATATAGAAAAATTATTTTGTGATTTTCTTTCAAATATTGCATTTAATTTTCTTATAAATTTGTTTAAATTGATTATGTATACAAATGTCTTTATATAATCCGCCACGAATTTTAGATTCTAAATGGACATGCACTCGTATGATTGGAGATCAGAGAATCAAGTGCCATTTCTTATCTATGATTGTTGGAGTATCTAACTTCTCTAGACAAAGTAAAGAATTGGAACCCATTACAGTAAAACCTCTATACACTAATACTCGTGGGATCGGAGAAAAATATTATTATAGAGAGGTTATTCTTAAATAGAGGATTACATATAAAAATTATAATTTTAAAAAATAACTAATATACATTATATAAGACTTGAAACTGTGTCCCTTAATATTTAAAAACATGAACTTAAAAGATATATAAGATTAATGAGTTTTTAAAAAACAAATGTACGTACATCCTACATGTACATTGTGTATATTATATTTAGAAGACTCATTCATATACATACATTATTTAGAAAATGTAAAAAAATAAATATGTACACCATGTATTCATTTAAAATATTCACTTATGTATGCTATATATTCGAACTGTCTTTTCGTTTGTTTTATTTTTATTACACATATATAAATGCTAGCATAATCATAAATTTCATTATCATTTCAATTCATACATTTTCTACTTCAAGCAAGTCATGACACCTAAAAATAAACGAACTCAAATCACAGAAAGTATTCGTGTCGAGTTGTGCAAAATCAAAAGAAACCAACCCATATTGGAAGTAAAAAATATCTTGCAAAATGGTTAAAAGATACCCATAAGCTTAAGTTGTTATTTTATATAGATATATAAATATATTTAAAATTTAATGTTATTTTATTACTATATGGGGATAAATTTCTTAAGAATGGTCCTAACAAAAATATGGAATATTACAATGTAGAGTATATTCTTATTTATAACTAGTCTCAAATTGGGACCAAGATTTTTTATTACTATAAATATAGAGTATTACAGTATAGAGGTTTTACTATAGTTCGTATATATTTAAATTTTAAACCATTAAATGACGCCCATTAGACTATTCGAGTCACCAAAGGATTAGAGGTCCCCACAAGGAATTTTATGGAGCAAAATAATTTGAACCCGAAATTAATAAAAATGAAAATTTGAAGTTATAAAACAAAAATGCTTTCTTTTGCTGGTTGAAGGAACCAATTCCTTAAGTTTCTATTTTAGTAATTTTTGCAGGCAGTTTATCTCTTTGAAGAGCTTTTGCGGCGAAAAAGATTAGTCACGAGTGCCAACAATGAACACTATGGTCTTGATAAACAATATACTAATTTTTTTTTCGCGAGAAGGAAGAATTAACTGTTAATTAATTTGGTTTATTTCCAGGATAGCATTGATGTTGAAGAAAATCTTTTAAATATTAGAAGATTGTTTTCCAGCCTAACACACAAATAGGTCAAATTTTTTATCAGTTGTTAATTCCCAGTTACTAAACTATATACGCTAAAAGCTTATCAAATTCCTACTCCTTTCAATCCACATAGTAAATAATATATATATATATATATATATATATATATATATATATATATATATATATATATATATATATATATATATATATTCTGTTCAAAACTATATGTTCAGGTTATACAAAAACTATTTTCTCTATCTCACATTTTTTCGTCCCACAATACTTCATGCATCTGTAATAAATATCTGGGAAACATTTGACGACTTGTTCCCAATTTTACCATTTCTCTTGCTACTGCTACTGGAGTTATATTAGTCTAATTTTCAAAACTAAATTCCCTTTATTAAAGACCTCATTAAATATTTAAAATTTACTCTCGCTGATAAAAATAGGATCATAAAAAAATAATATGAGTTTTTTTTTTAGATTTTCTAAACTATGCGAGTAAGGTATTTAATTAACCCGGAGTTGTTCTGAGTCTTTCCTCAGTTTTCTTCATCTTTCCGAGACAATATATGAGACGATTGATATGCCCATGATCTCATAGATTGTTGATTTCTAAAAAAGGTGTTGGAACTGAGTTTGCTACTGCTGTTCAAGGATTTTGGAGAAGATGCCGTGAATAATTTTATTATGTACTTATTTTTTCTACTGTTTATAGTGTTTACCTAGTCCGGAGTGTGGACTTTAATATGTGGTCTCCACCATTGTATAGCTTTTATTTTCTTGTATTTTCTTTTTATTTTTTAATTGTAATAACTTCGACTATTTTATGATTAATAGATAATTTCTTACTTAGCAACAAAAAAAAGTATTTAATTAACCACCTAACAATTACCCAAGTGGCAATTTTCAGTGTCATCAATTTTCTTTTAAACTTCGTAAAAGTCAAGTTATTTAAGAAAGTAATAAGTGGATTCAAAATGGAAATATTTGATTGGTTCTTACTTCTTTTTAAAAAGAAAAAAAATAAAATTTAGTCAAGGCTTAGATTAAGGATCTATTCTCGATTGTTAAATTATGCCTAGGTCTCAAAACAAACATGTCCGAATGAAAGAAGGCAAAGTTCCTCACGCAGAAAACGACCCCATTTACCGACTTCTTTTTTTTTTTTTTTTTGCTAAGTAACATTTACCGACTTCCTGCCTTTAGTATTACTTTCTCCATTAGTTGTTTTAATTATGACAAATAGCGAAAATTAAGGAAATAAAAATGAAGGTATTTTTTAGTTAAAATATTAATATTATTCTTTTAAAGAGTTAATAACTATTTATAACACTAAACTATTTACGAATTTCTCTTTATAGTACTAAACTATTTTTTTATCTAAATATGTCACTCAACTATTTACGTTTATCAAAAAATACACAACCACCCATTTTTTGGGTGTTTTCCGGCCAGCGATGTCACGTGAATTGCTTCGGAACATGAACAACGACGAAAAGGAAAAGAAATCTTGGAAACGTCGGCTGATAACTGCTTAATTTGTTGTTGCAAGGGCAAACGAGTTTGTCAAATTAAGCAGTTATGGCCCGACGTTTCCAATATTATGTTCCTTTTCGCCTTTGTTCATGTTCTGAAGTAACTCACTTGACATCGCTAGGCGAAAAATACCCAAAAAATGGGTGGTTGTATATTTTTTGATAAACGTAAATAGTTGAGTGACATATTTAGATAAACGTAAATAGTTGAGTGACATATTTAGATAAAAAAATAGTTTAGTATTATAAAGAGAAATTCGTAAATAGTTTAGTGCTATAAATAGCTATTAACTCTTCTTTTAAATATAACTTTTATACCACTAATTTTATAGAAAATAATAATATTAATATTTTAATTAATAAAATACATTATTTTTTTCTTTTTAAATTTCGCTACATTTCTAAACAGTTTATATTATAAATGAAGATAGTAGAAGCGAGCGGCCGAGCATCATTCCCTTGCACATTCAGTATGAGATATATTCATACAAAATAAATTTTAACGATCAAATAAAAAATATGACAATTTGTTTTTTTTTTCAAGGGGGTTAGAGGTTAGTTTTTTGGGACATAACCTGGTGTCGACCTCGCGACCTTTAGATTATGGGTAAAGGTGAGCTCCACTAAGTTGTAGCCTTCTTGACAAAAAATATGACAATTAAATGAACTTAGAACACTTGGCTTGAGCACGCTTTAACTTCCTCTACTTAAGACGGGTCGGCGGCTCTGACCGACTTCATTGGAAAAGCGCTTTCCTCGTGGCTCTTAAATGCACCTGACACTTGTTCTGCATACTTATTTCGGTAACGAAATAGTAGTAGTAGTTCAATTATAATTTGCCCCCGCCAATTTATTTTGTTATTTTTTTGAGTTTGTTTTGATTGAGTATGATTCAATTTTGAATTTGAGACTTATATCTAAACTTTTTTTTTTTGAATTTTGAGTCTTAAAATTAAATTCAAAATATTAAATCATCTAAATTTTAATTTGAGTTTGAGACTGGTTTAAAATTGATATCAGAATTTCAAGAGGTGACTCAATAAAAAAAAAATGCTATATTTACTCAAATGGTTATGCTTCATTAATATTTAATCCATTAACCATTCTTAACTATCCTAATCTCATGTTTACACAAAATTAGCTTATATTTCAAAATCAAGTTTGTACCACACTATCTAATTATGTAGCCAAAAGAAACAAACACATATGGATCTAAAATTATTAATGAGCTAATTTTTTTCAATGTTAATTATTTTGTCCTATATATTTTATGAGAAGGAAAAAGAAACTTTAGACAAGTTGTTTAAAAGAATCTTTTCAACTTTAAAAATTATGCACTTTTTTTTTTGAGAGAAAAAATTATGCACTTTGATACTAGAAAATTGTATTTCTTATTTTATTTGGCATATATGATGCTTTCTTCATATTCTCATATTAACTTCATATGATAAAAAGATAATTAATTATTCCAGCTATATTAAAGAAACAAATATCTTGGACCTCCATACGATCTATAGCTAATATGATCTTTGATAATTATGTTTTAAATATTTCTAATGTAATAATGGTTATGTACCTGAAACTTAACCTTCAGATACGTCAAATAATTTCATCCTCCCATTGAAGGTTGACACCTCAAATATGGAAGATTGAAGTCAACCAATTGAACTCTGTTACCGATTTGGTTAAGTGGTCCTCAAAATTTGGGGTGCTTACAAAAAATAATTGAAGCTCATAAATCATAATGGAGCTAATTGCTAATTTGAGAAATATCTTAGACTATTCTACGTGGTACAAAAAGATAACTAGGTGTGATATGAGAAAGAGGTCAACAGTCAACGTCATCTGAGATTAGGTAATGTGGGACCAGTCCTATTTACCAAGGTTTGGGCCTGGCAATATTGACGCTTTATAGTCAAAATCAGTCCATTACACTAGGGATTGCATTGGCATGACCCAACTTTTTTATAATAGTCATCAAATGATACTCAAAATTTAGAGAGAAAAGCTGACGTGGCTGTAACACATGTTTTAAAACATGTAACACATTTTTTACGCAAGTCACAATAAATTTTTGCTCCAAAAAAATATGTAGTCAATTTTTTTTTATTATACGGCCACTTTTTTTAAATATGTTTAATAACTTTTTAGTGTTTAACACCGTAATAAATAGAAGCAATTTTCAAAAAGTAATTTGAACAGAATTGGGAAAACGCGGAACTCTTTCCTGTTAAAATAATATAGTATTTAAAATTAGCAAAAAAGGAAAAAGAAAAAGAAGAAATGTAATTTGCATTTTAGTATCCCTAGGTTAGTAGGTAGGAATGCTTCAGTCCACATTGTTACAAATTAGAATTATTATTCAAAATCGTTAGTCAATAATTAAGTGATAAACTTATTTAGCAAAAAATAATTAAGTGACAACCTTCTATTAAATTGACGTATAATTGATTAATATGTCAATCACTTATAATTGACAATATTATTATTTTTCATGTCGATTTAAGTATGTAATCAATTTTAACCTCCCCTCTAGTCAATGATCGCAAAAACTATAATAAATATGAACTTAAGTGGGTTAACATTAATTAGATACGTACATCGACGTGAATAATAAAAACATGATCGGTTACATGTGAATGCTATATTAATCATTTTTATGTTTATATTCAACGGAAGATTACCACTTTTGACCGTTGACAAAAGGTCAATAGTGTTCATTTTAAAAAAATGTGGGATCGTCGAGGAGGTCTAGTCAGATGTGCAGTGCCTCTATCCAGTGATCGAAGTTCTCAGGGTTCGACACCATCTCCCTACGTAGGGGCAATAAAAAATTCTCCTCATTTGGTGAGGGAGAATTTAAGGTTGCTGACAAAAAAATAATGTGGACTAAAGTGATATTACCCTCTAACCCAAGAGTACTAAATTGCAATTAACCCTCCCCTCTAAAAAACCAAAAGAATATGAGTGACCCACATAGTTCGACCTAAGGAAGTTAAAGCAAGAAGCCTGGTTGACGTGGTTGTTATGGACATATTACGTATCCAAGTCGGAAGATCGTTGTGATATGAGTAGAATTTTATCTACGTAGAGAATGTGTTATTAGTTCGCTCAGTTGCGTAATGGTCAAAATTTTACTTATGCAGAACATTTATAAGTTGCTGAATTAAGAATTTGATGATTGTGTGGTTATTTGATTCTAACACTGCGATATTTTTTGATACGACAACAAAAGATGTTTTGCATGGTGCGGAACAACATGTGTTTTTAGGGACTAAGATAGGGGGTAGGGCTCGAGATTTTTAAAAATCCTACTAGATATAATAAATTTTATATGTAGTTCAGAATATTTGATCAAATTCGCCCCCAACATTTTTTTTTACAGTTTTTATATGTTGTTCGATATACTGTTGCAGTTTTTCTCCCCAATCTAAAAGTTATGGCTTCGTTCTTAGGTGTTCCGCACTGAAACTGTGGCAATGTCAGTCTACTTTTAGTGGCAAAGAGCAGGCAATGTGTCACTTAGTCACATGATGACCATATGACTTGGTAATTTTATTTAGAGTGGAAATCGTTTGCCCCATCCATGTCTGATATTCACACATGTTTTCATCACTCAAAATTCATTAAATGACAATTTTTTTTTAATTCAATATACACGTGTCGAATCGTAAGTGGTTAAATACATATATGGGGACATGTATATTAACAAACAATTTTATGCCTTTTATTTGCCAGTATATGCGACTTTAACTGCTGACGTATTACCTTAATATGATCTATTTGGAATTAGCTACAACGGGGAATACAATTTGTTCCGCATCGTACAGAACAAATAATGACAGTTAGATTAAGAATCGAACGGCTGAGGTTATTTGAATTTTAATACTTATTATGAAAAATTGTTAAGTCAAATGATCTCAATCGTCAGATTCATGATTCGAAGGTTAATATTTATTCCGCATGGTGTACAATAAACTGTGCTCCGCACTGTAACCAAATCGGATCTATTTAGCTGGGTTCTAAAAAAAGTGTTATGTATACGCAATAATTTAGTCCAACATCAAGTTTAAAGTACAAGGTGTGACTTATCAAATATTTTTGGGATTAAAATTTCATTTTTCTATACAAAATCAAGAAAAAAGTAATCATTCAATTAATTTGAGATGGAAGAAGCACTATATGAACATGATTTTAAGATCCAAGGGCCTGCAAAGACTTTTGGTAAAATTTTCATTAGGCTTCTATTGAAAAACTTTTGAAAACCTCCCTTTAAAACTTGTTATCTAATTAAACTTGTATAAGTACGTCACGGGTAAGGTTGTGAAGAACATTCTTGGCTAAATTTTGTGTGAAGTTTTTTGTTTTTGCTAAATAAGAATTATCCATTAATCATAAAATAGCCGAAGTCAATATAATCAAAAGAAAAATAAAAGTTATACAATGGTATAGACCACCATGATAACAGATAAAAGTTCACATCCTGGACTGGGTAAACACTACACACAGTAGAAAAAATAAATATATAATAAAATTCTTCGCAACATCTTCTCCAAAATCCTTTAACAACAGAAGTAAGCTCAGCTCCAACATCTTTCTTATAAACCAATAATCTACGAGGCAATGAGCGTATCAACCGTCTTATAAATTGTCTCAGAAAATGAAGAAAACTGAGGAAGGGCCCAGAACAACTCCGAATTTAGAGGAAAACTTTAGATCTGGAAGGATATGAAGTACATCTTTCATATGAGTCTTAAATATTGAATAACATCTTTCTTGTGTGAAGTTCATTTCTTATATATTTCTTCATTGGTGAATAAAATGAAAAAGAAATGGAAAAATAAAATAGGGAAAGTAACCAAGGACGTGGAGAATCTATCAACACAAAAAAATAATAATAAATAAAACAAGGCCGTAGAGAGTCCGACTGGGCCCAAGTATATTTTGTAACTTTTGAAGCAATTAAAAATTTAATCCTCATCTCGTTCTGAATTGAATATTCAATTTATTTATTTATTCTCAGAATAGAAAATGAGACCTTCAAATCTAGACGGAGAGAATTTAAATTTAAATTAAGAAAATATATTATTTTTTCTGTAATTATAGCATAATTTACTGACTTTTTCTTTTCAACAAGTGATAAACTGACTCTTGGTGGATATTCGATTAGCAGAACTCGAGTTGTGAGTATGTGACTAATATAAGAAGACTTGATTATTATTATGACCACCCAGTGGGTAAGTCAGGCATTGAGTCCGCCCCCACACTCCTCTCACATAAATTAGGGAGGATTCAGGTCCCGTAGGTCAATCAAGTGGGTCTCCCTAATTTATGTAAGAGGAGTGTGGGACCGTACCTATTGGATCCGTCCCATGCCGAATTTTTCCCCACCCAGAACACAAGAATATTAAGCCGTAATCCCCTTGAATTAATATTATAGACAGCGTCATCTTATAATTCACACATATAAGTGACTCATTTTGATTAATCACATTTAAAGTGTAAAAAAAAAATCTCAAAATTCTAAATGTATCTACTATCTATGCATAGTGTAGTTTAAATGAATTAATCCGACGTGTTTTATAGCGTGATCCAAAATTATTACGCGTGTTAGATAACTTCATAACATATATCTCCATAGTTATTGGATGGGGACCTCTAGAGCTAAACTCTTTGTAACATAAAAATAAAGTTGTAACTTAGTAACCTAATTAATTATATAGTGAAATTGCAGAGAATCTTCTCTACACGTTATTTCAAGGAGATTATATTTTGTCCTTTGGTCGGTGCAAAGATAAGAAATTAGGGTATGATTGTATTATCAAATTTGGTGTGGTAAGTATTAGGGAAAGGGGCTTTTGGACATCCTTTTAAAGAAAAAGAACCAGAAAAGGAAAACTCTAATTTGACATGTAAGCATCTTTTTTCTTTAAAAAAATAATTAAAGAGAAAAAAGATGGTAGATTTACAAAAATTATCGGGAATAAAGTTTCTTCTAGAAGCCAAAAAGATTTTCATGTAGGAATATCAAGTTAAATCTCAAATTTAACTTTTAATTTTATCTTTCTTTATTTCATTTTGGCGAATCAATTAGGTAGAGATAGTAACTAGTTCAGACCAAGGGTGATGATCTCAAAGATGTCCTTGCTCAGTGGGGCAGGCGCCTGCCCACGACATTGAAATTGTGGGTTTGATACCCTCTACCTGCGTGCGACAAGCTTTAATCTCCTTCTCTAGGGCTATCTTCTCCTCGTCTGAAGCACTTCTCTCTCCCTTATATGGGACAACCGCCCAATCGGGCTTAAAAAAAAAAGGATGATGATCTATATTAATTACAGGAATTTAGATTTTCTATTAAATCATCTAGTATATTATCCAAGCTTACGTGGTTGAACATAAGATTTATTTTAATTACAAACACGGCATAAATAGTCGATAATATTAATGATCATTCTCAAAGAAAAGTTGTTCTGCTAAAAACTCGTTTTCTGATAATATATATATCTTTTAGAAAAAAAGAAAGAAAGGGAAACCTCCTTACTTTAGGGCACATTCCTCTCATATTCTTACATGTATATTGGTAAGAATAGTATGTCCTCATTATGTGTCAATTTTTGTATCTCATCAATAAGAAATTGTTTACTTAGCAAAAAAATAAAAAATAAGAATTTGTTATTTGTTAATTTTTTAATTAAAAAAAAATTATAACCTAAACAAAATAGTGGACCCTCAAAAGAAAATTTTAATACAAACGATTTTCTTATTGATGTGACATGAGAACGAGATACATAATAGGGATATACCGGAGACGAAACCATGACTTTGAGATTGAGGGCGAAAAACTACAACAATATGCCGAACTACATATAAAAACTACAAAAAAATGTTAAGAGAGAGCGAATTTGATCGAATATTCCGAACTACCTATAAAATTTACTATATATAGTGTAATTTTTAAAAATCTCGGGGACAACTGCCCCACCCGCCCCTTATCTTCGTCCCTAGATATACAGGTTAGATTTCTCCATCAGATATAATGAAACATAAAAATACAGAGAATGTAATCTCATTTTGATTGATGGGGAATCCAATGGTGGGTAGATCAGGTTTAGTTGGTATGCCAAACAAATGGATGAAAATGGATTTCAAGAATCTATGGAGCTGTTTCAATTTCATCCGTTGGATTAGATTAGACATAAGTGTTAATCCACAATAATAGAAGAGGACTGTTATTCATCGCACTCAGAATTACTAATAACATTGCAACTAACTATTTTATTTTAAATATTTTATAAGTAGATTTGCACATTAATAGTGGAAAATTAGGTGCATATCACACTCTACCTATGTGAAAATTTAAATGCGAGTTAATGTGCTTCTAGGTTTTTGCACAGATCACATATTCGGCACTCATGAAATGTCTCACAGACGATATAATGGGTGTACTGCCTTAGCAAAACCCTAGGAATGAGTGTGTGCAACATTTTTCACCATGTGAAAATTTAAGGGGCGAGTTAACGTGCTTCTAAATTTTTGCACGGGTTGCGTATTCGACACCCATAAAATGTCACACGACCAATATAATGAGTGCACTGCCTTAGCAAAACCCTAGGGATGAAGTGTGTACAACCTTTTCCACTATGTGAAAAATTAAGGGGCGAGTTGACGTACATTTAGATTTTTACACGGGCCGCGTATTCGACACCCAGGAAATGTCACACGGCCGATATAATAAGTGCACTGCCTTGGCAAAACCCTAGGGATGAAGTGTGTACGACCTTTCCACCATGTGAAAATTTAAAGGGTGAGTTGACATACTTTTAGATTTTTACACGGATCGCGTATTCGACACCCATAAAATATCACACGGCCGATATAATGAATGCACTGCCTTAGCAAAACCCTAGGGATGAAGTGTGTGCAACCTTGGCAAAAGCCTATGGGCGAATCATGGGTCGCAACACAGGGTTTGTAGCGTATACAAGATCATATTGGATTTCATCTAACTTGGTCCATTTTTAGGCGATTTTATATGTATTTTTATGTTATACAGTCATAAGATTGAATAAAGTGTAAAAATATAATCCAATTTTGTGTGTAATCTTCAATTCCCTTGTATTTTTCATAATTTGGGTGTCCTTTTAGAGAGAAAGAGAGATGTAGAAGAGAGAGAAAGTTATTAAGGAAAAATAAAAAACATAGACAACATTAATAGTTCATGGTGCAATAAATTAGCTACTCCATTGGTTTTAAATTAAATGTCCACCTTGATTTGGTATAAAAATAATAAGATTAACTAGTTTAATCATAGATAACCTACCATAATATCTTTCTTAATTAAATTATTTAGTGGCGAGACACATAATTAGTGGAGTTTGAATTTCTTAAATATATGAGGTTTTTTTTTGACGCCACGATGGGCGATTACTCCACATTGGGGGAGAGAGAACAGCCCCACATTGGGGAGAGAGAACAACCTAAATAAGGTAGAATAAAGCTCTACCGCACATATGCGGAGGGTATCGAACCCGGGACCTCTTGGTCACGGGCCGGCCAATGCCCCACTAGGCTATTGGCCTCTTCGATTAAATATAGGAGGTTAGTATGAGAGTTTATAGATAAAATTAAGATGTCTATTGTAAGAGAATGAAAATGCATTTTAGAACAATCTAAAATAGAAATGTAAACGTTCAAAATTTGAAGGGAAATAAGTATAATGCTAAAAATAACTCAAAATTATTTATCTTTGTAAGGAGAAAATATTATGTGTAACCATTGCACCATGACAAAATTAGAACTGTCAAAATAGGTACATGTCCGCGAGTATGTCCCCCAGTTAACTAAATAGGCGGGTATGTGCTTGTATTTATATGTCCAATTAATTGTGGATATCAACAAGTTGACTCGCACTGGCAATTGTTCCGTGCGGGTGGGTCGAGCATCCATGCAGCGCCCATTTTATTTAATTTTATATATGTGGATTGATATTGAAGAAATCAATATTCGATAAAAAAAAATTTGGGAAATCAGTTTATTTAGTCCTCCATAAATTTTTTTTTGCTTATATAGTCCCTAATATTTAATTTCAGCCTATTTAGTCCTCAATTTTTTTATTTCTCCCATATAGTCCCCAATGTTTAATTTCAGTTTGTAAAGTCCCTTATCTATTTACGAGATGCATATAGAGGTTCCACCACCTCTTATGCGGCGGACTTACGGCAAATGAGTTCCTCCAAATTGATCCATTTTTTTTGAGAATTACTTTGATCCATTTTTTTTTGGTAAAAAGAATTTGGGTGGGTTTGGCTCCCGTCACTACTACGGGTCAGGACAAGTCTTAAGGATTATGAGTCGTTATAAGGGTACTTACAGATCACCTACTAACACAGTTCTCACATCTGCAGTAGAAATTGAACACTTGACATTTGGTTGTAATTTGATTGTAATGCCTTTTGCCACTTTTGATCCTGATAATCTCTTATGCAACATCAAAAAAGTTACTTAGCAAAAAAAAAAAAAAAACATCAAAAAAGTTAAAAGGACACAAAAAAAAAGTTTGTGTGTTTCTATAATTTTGTAAGAAAAGGCCGCATTTGTCGGCAACAAATCTCTGTCCCCGTAATGTGTCCTCACGGGTAGATATTTCCCACGTGTATATTTTTCTCTTGTGAATTTTACTATTTATTTTAGGTTATAATTTTTTAATTAAAAATTTTATACATATCATTTTTTTATTGGTGGGATAGTGAAAGGGATACCGAATGGGGACAGAAAATTCTTACCCGCATTTATCTAGTACGGTTGGACACTATTCTTTCTGACATACTAATTGCTGTTTCAGCAAATTTTTCCCGTCAGTGAGATGAATTACTTTTCCTTTAAATAAATAAATAAATTAGTCATATTCATACACGTTTTAAGCTGAAATAATTGTAATAATCTCAATTTTAAAGTTTGGTACATTTCAACAATTTATCCTTCACCTTTTTGCCGCTGCCGTACAACTTTGATAGGACAGTCTTTTTTTAAAATAAATTAAATATAAAGTTTCATAGGAAATGAAAATAAAAAAAATAATAAAAAAATAGAGCTACGCAAAGTCACTCTTATAAGTGAGGAAGATGCTTGGGGCAGGGACGAAGTCGAAATTTAGCGTTGGGGAAGGAGACGAAAACTATAACAGTATGTCAAATTATATATAAAAATTGCAAAAAAAAATATATTGGGGGAGGGGTAAATTTGATAAAATATTCTGAACTACATATAAAATTTATTATATCTAGAAGTATTTTTAAAAATCTCGAGAGTGGCAGTCGCCCTCTGCCTTCATCCCTGGTTTGGGGAGAAATTAGAAAGAAAATATATAGGGTGATCGAAGAAAAGAAAAAAACTCAATTTTAAAATATTTTTTGATCAGTTGTGGGTGCATTCGGAGAATATCATATATCTCAAATTTTAGAATTGAGTCCACACATTGTCTTATAAACCATTCAATTTTTGCGAAATCCGAAACAAAATTCAGATTTGAGATTATATCCAATTCCAAATTTGAGATTGTTATTTGTTAATATTATATTACTCTACATTTTTAAAATACAAATATTTTTGGAATTTATCTTTTACTCCTTGCGTTCAGAAATGCTGCCCCATTTTTTTTTCTCTTAAAAAGATTACTCTTTTACTGATTTCTAAATAATTAATTTTTAAAATTACCTTCATTTTATACATATAAGTCTCTCATTATAACTATAATATTAAAGAAATAGGTTAAGAACATAATATGATAAATAATCTATTTGTTTCTTCTTTAATTTGTGAAAAGCAATCAAAATATCATTGTATATTTTGAAATGAGGGAGCATTAAAATCAGTCCGGCTCCTATGCGGAACAGATATTTTTCAGTATGTGCATAATTTTTTTTACCTTGAGAACAGGTGTTCTTAGCTTAAGAACACATGTTCGCGCGAACAGGTGTTCTAAAAATCAGAACATGTGTTCTTTGTAAATCAATCTCAACCGTCAAAATTTTAATCAAACAGATGATAATCTGTTGCGCACTGGAGCCGTGGTGCATTAAAACGCTCAATGTTTTTGAATTTTAAAAACTACTAATGTGTAATTCCATGCTATGCGTGGGTTCTGATCTAATTTGAATTGTAAAAAAGTTTTTGCGGTACTTAAAATCCTTTCATGAACTCATGGTAATTATCAAAATCTTTTGTTATAAATGATAAGAACTTATCCATATAAAAGACATAAAGAAAGACGGGTATTGAATATGTTGTCGAAACATGATTCTTTATAATTTTTTACATTATAGAGAGAAAAAAAAAAAAACTCCCCAACAAAACATTTCTATCTTCTTCACCATTTATGCCAAGCGGAATCGCCGCGCAATCCCTTCTTCTTGTTTCTTTGTACTTACTCCCCTATCAAGCCCCACAAAAAAAAAAAGATTCATAAACAATTGATTGAAGCATAGAAATGAATATACATTTAGCATGAACAGAGATATACACACAAGAAAAGGGAAAACAAGATTTTTTATATGCAAGTAACCGAGATATATAAACAAAGAATCAAAATATACAGTAAAATGAATCAAAGGAATGTACTCGTCCATGTTGATCATGCAAGTCTCTCTCTCTATATATATAAGACACGCATGTATGAAGAATTTGAAAAGTTACAGTACAGAAAATGTTACAACTAATTTATAATAAGCCTTTTAAAATTCCCTTGTATGAATGAGAACTTCAAAGAATAATTAGCCACTTTGATCATCAACATATTTTCGTCTAGCCACTTTGGTCAAAATTCAAGTTTTTTTTAACTTATTTCATCACTAAAGTTTTTTCAGCCTGCCATTTTGGTCACTAAAGTTTTTTTCATTCTGCCATTTAGGTCACTAAAAAAACTTTGATCAAAATGGCAGAATAAAAAAACTTTAGTGACCAAAATGGCAGGCCTAAAAAACATTAGTAATGAAAAAGTTAAAAAAAAATTTAGTGACCAAAATGGCAAGCAGAAAATTTTTTAGTGATGAAATAAGTTAAAAAACTTGAATTTTGACCAAAGTGACTAGACGAAAATATGTTGATGATCAAAGTGGCTAATAATTCGAACTTCAAAAGTTACTTGAAACATCATAATTAATTATAGTTCAAGTTTTTCCAATTCCAATTAATATTAATACATGAGTTATGACATTAGTTGTATGTTTTCTACTATGTTATATAACTCTTTCTTTATAGTTTGTTTGTGTCTATATTTTCTGCTTCATATTTTATCTCCATATCAATTTAAAACTTTAGCTTAAGTTATTAGATAATGGAATACAATATCTTAGAAACTAATAAATGTTTTAATTGATAAATATAAACTTTATATTGGACCTGAGTCTACAAAACGTCACATATCGCCTTCACGTGCTTTTGCCCCTACTTTATTAGTTATATAGATTTTCCAAGTGTTTTCATCAATAGATATAATTCTTGGTTCCCTTGCTTCAATGTGAATGAAATTAATTAAAGTTATTAAAAAACATATATATATATATATATATATATATTATTTCCTTTTTGCACAATTTATTAAAAAAGGTCAAAAAAGTATTTTAATATTTTGAGAGGAATGTATCATGTAGGAGTTTGCTTGTTTCCTTAACCGAAAAGAACCACCGATCTCGGGCGGTGGTCGGTTCATGACATGGTTTGCTTATAAAGTCAAAGCATTGTCGTCAGCAAATGTCTTTTTTTTTTTTTTTGTCTTTTATAGTCCAAAACAAACCGTTAACTTAACAGTCCGGCTCACAGGAAAAATTTTGCACCGTCCTAAACAATCTGAACCGTCGAATGATAGTTTTAACGGTCCAGATTTGGAAAGAAAAAAGTTGCTGCTGAACTTAAAAAATAAAAAATAAAAAAAATTCTCTTTCCAAATCTAGACCGTTCAAAGTTATCATCCGACGACCCATATTGTTCTGTACAGTGCGAAACTTTTCCTATTCCGCATAGGAGCCGGAGTAGTTAACTTTACGTTTTCTGGAATGCTTACGAAAAAGAAAGAAATTGACTCTTTTATTTGCTTCACGAAAATTAAATAAATAATGCTGCATCCGTCTCAAATTATTGATAACTGTAAGCCCTAAGGGCGAACGAACTCGGTTTTTGATAATGGACAAACACTTGATGTTTGTTTCTAATGTTTTCATCTATGTGATAGAATATTGGAACTCAATATGGAAGCTCTAAGTACTTCAATCAAGCCATGTTCAAGATTCAAAGACATACTATTCAAGGCTTATCTTTCAAGATTGAAGATTGAAGACTTAGGTTTGGTTAGATTAGCTTTGTCTTATAAGTCCTTATCTTAGAAAGCTCTAACCAACGCTCTCTTGAACATAAGCTCTTCACTATAGTCTTGCATGCATGTTTTCATGAACACGTTTTTGAAAGGCTAAGTTTCAAATAGTGTTTTTATTTCAAAAGCCTTCGATTTCAAAGTATAAGTCTTGTAAAATGGTTTTCCAAAGTGCTCTTACTTGTTATATACTAAGAAAACTTTTTAGACTTCAAAAGATTTCAAAACGTGTGTTAAGACAACTCTCCGAATGCCCAGAAAGTCGGTCAACCGAGATTATCTCGGATCGCCCGTAGGAAGAAAAGCAGAGTTGGTCCGACTTGGTTCGGTCGACCAAGAGCTGGTTCGGTCGACCGAGATGACCAAGGTCGGTCAACCGAGGTCCCAAGTCGGTCGACCGAGATTGCCTTTCGGTCCCACCGGAGTTCGTGTACGGTCAACCAAGTACACTCGTTACTAGCCGTTTATGACCGCTCGCAGTTGTTTTTCAATGAGATTTCAAATTGTATAAATACTCCAAAGCTTTAGAATGACTCCAACACTTTGATAGACTTGCAAAACATATTCTTATTGATTCCTTATCAAGTCTAAACACCTTGAAAGCAAATGCACTTCATTGGCATGATCTAAATGCATTCAAAGGTGAAATTGCAAAGCAAGACAAAGAGTGAGCTTATTATGTTCAAAGAGCCAACAAGATGAGCTTCAAATGTAATTATCTTTCACTTAGAAGAGTGAACAACCTTGTGCTTAATCATTCATCTTATTCCCTTTCTTAGTGATAGGGTTATTATTGTAAGTCCTACTTTGTGTGGGCATCCTGCAATTGTTTATAGTGGTTGTTTGTAAAACTCTTGGTGAGTTAGCCACTAGTGTAAAGTCCTACTTTGTGTGGGCACATTCTTCTTAGTGAAGTTGGTTAAATCCTTGGGTGCGGCTCAAGGTAGTGGATGTAGATTCTTAGTGAATCGAACCACTCTAAATCTCTTGTCTTGTGATTTGCATTGGGTTTTGCTTTAGCTTTTGTTAAACTTGCACTATCATTGTTTAAATTGGAAATAGTTTGCAAGATTTATTAGAAACCCAATTCACCCCCCTCCCTCTTGGGTTTCCTTCAATTGGTATCAGAGCCTCGTCTTCATCTTTAGCTTAATAGCTTGAAGAAAAGATTAATGGCCGGAAATTCCGCATTAGCGTACCAAGAGGGATCTTCCATCGATAGACCACCACTTCTTGTTGAAGATAATTTTGAAGATTGGAAAGACCGATTCAAGATATATGTATGCTCCATAGATTATTCGTTATGGCATATATTTGAAGAAGGTCCTTATGTACCGATGAAAGTAGTGGAGGGTGTTCAAACTCCAAAGATAGACAATGAGCTAAATGAAGACGAGTCCATGAAAATGACTCGAAATTATAAGGCTATGAACATTCTAAGTTGTGCCTTAAGTCCGGAGGAGTACAACCGTGTCCTTGGAAGCAAATCCGCCCACTCTATGTGGAAAACGCTTGAAGATACTCATGAAGGATTAAGCTCTTCAAGTGATGACGGTGATGATGAAACCGCCAACTTATGCTTCATGGCAATTGATAATGAGGTACATCCTTCTCCTTCTCCTTCAAATTCTTATGATGATGAGGAGGATGATCCTAATGTGCTTTTAATTGATATGTATGATCAATTGAAAAAATGTGCCAAGCAAAACAAAGATATGAAGCTTAAAATTGAATCTTTGCTTGTTGAAAATGCTAAGTTGGTTGTTGACAATAAGAAGTTGTGTGATGATGTTAATTGCTTGAAATGTGAAAATGATGATCTTATTACTACTTGCAATACATCTTCATTACAATACTTAGAAGCTTGTGTTAAATTGTCATCTTTAGAAAACAAGCTTGTTGAATTTGATCAATTGAAGAACAAAGTAAATGATCTTACCCTTCTTGTTGATAACTTAAATAAGGGTAAGAATAATCTTGATCAAATTCTTAGCATGCAATGTGCTTCACATGTTAAACATGGCCTTGGTTATATTGCTAAACATGTTGATATTGCTAGCACTTCTCTTAAACCTAAGAATCATGTTTTAAATGCTAGAATGTCACATAGGCCAAGTAGTTATCTTGTGCATGCTCACAAATCTTCTAAGCCACATATTCATTGCACTTATTGTGGTAAACATTGTCATACTAATGCTAGATGCCATGTTAAGAAGAAAATTGAAAAAGGGGTAAAAACTATTTGGAAAGTTAAATGTATCTCAACTAACCCCAAAGGACCCAAACAAAAGTGGGTACCAAAAGCTACTCCTCCCTTGATCTTATAGGTTCTTATAAGTTAGATGAATGCCACAAAGCTTCAATGGACTTGATTCAAAGAGAAGTGGCATTGGGGAGAAGTTAAAGGAGATGTGCCAAAAGAAGAAATTCAAAAGCACTCCTTAACACTTGGATTCTCAAGGCTTATATGTTAATCAATTGGAGAACCAAGTTGTTTAGATACAAAGAGCAAAGCATCAAGTGATGACAAGAGCCAAAGTATCAATCCAATGTCTTCATCACTTGGTAAGAAAGCAAAGGTATCAAAATCACCCTCTCTTAACACTTTATTTAATGTGTTTGAGTGTTGTTGATATATATACATGCTTGCTCTTATATATGTTGCATCTCACATTCTTGAATGTTATATTCATATAGATAACCTTTAGCATGTTCATTATTATACATGTTGAGTTTAGCTAAGGTATCTATGAGATGTAGCATATGCAACTTGATTGATTCTTGTTTTATCATGTCATATTCATTTAAGAATCTATCTAGTTGTCTTGGTTTTTGATGAGCATGATCCTTATGCATACTTGTGCTACTTGAGATTTTGAGCTAATCATGAAGGACCTTTAAAAAGGTACCATATTAGTTCTCAAGAAGTCCTTGTAGGTAACAAAGAGTTCTAAACTTCAAGTAGAAGATATGAACTACAAGGAATAACACAAGTGAGCTAAGACTTCAAGAAAAGAGTCAAATGCTAAGGATTACAAGATTGTAGAGGGTTCATCAAGAATAGAAAAGTCACCCATCATTGATGACTCTACACTTGTCATGCAAAGAAGATTGAGAAGCTCAAGGAACTCATTGAAGAAATTCAAAATGCAAAAGCATTCATCAAACTCAATGAGTTATTACTAAACTCAATCTCTTTCATTTCTTTGAACAATTATTGATCTTACTTTCCATTTAATGTTCAATTGTTCTTGAAATGGGCATCTTGGAGATTTTATAACATGCTTGCTCTTCATATGTTTTGATTGTTTTTGAGCATGTTATTAGAGAGCTTAATGATTTTGATCTTTGTGTTGTAATCTCCTTTTATCATACCCCCTCCCCTCTATTATGAAGTGTTTTATGCTTTGGGGGAGTTTGTATATGCTATGCTTAGTTTTCACTTGATCTTTATTGCATATAGGGGTTTGTGTTTATATTCAAGTCTTTAGCATTAATCTTATGTGGTTGATCGTCTAGATGCTTGACTTAGGATATAAACTGTAATTGTGGCATTGATTATGCCATGGGTTGTGTCTATTTGTGTGTTTTGAAGTGGCACAACCTAAGAGGGAGTTTTTCAAATGTTTTCAACTCATACCTCCCTCATAATATCGATGTATGCTAAATTGTTCATATTTTACATCATCACATCACTTGTTGGCTTGCTTTTCATCTTTTATATCTTATAGCAAACTTGTGTAAGTTATTTTGGAAGTTATATGTGTTATAAATGTTTATGTCTTCAATTGGTATCACATATACTTTTCCTTAATAACTATGAGATCATATTCTTTACAAGTGGTATAATACTTTCATATCCTTTGTGATCTCATTTAAGTTTTTGGTTAGTCTTGCTTCAAGAGTTGTTATACTCATTTAGCTAACCATTAACTTGTTAGAGGAATGTACTCCAAGTGTTTTCTTACACTTCCTCTACTTCTTTTGGTTGTGATACATGTGCTTTTCTTATGTATTCATGGTATCACTTCCACTAGTACTTTGTTAGCTATATTTTCAAACGTTTTTTTACAATTGGCTATATTTACAATTGGTATCATGTTTTACAATTGGTCAATTGGTATCAAAACTTGATTTTATCTCAAATAGCTAACATCGTATGTTTGATAAACGGGGAGATTGTTCTTTAAGGTTTATTCCATATCTCCTTTGTTTTTAGCTTAGGGTGATATTCTTTTTGAGCCATACATGACCATCTTTTGGATTTATGTGTTATTATGGACTCCTTGTTTTTTTAAGAAATCAACCAAGCTTATTCAATGAGTAATCCTTCTTCATAATCATTTTTGGTCTTTAGAATTGATCTTTTGGTTCTTATTTTATCAATCTACAAGACCATCAAGTTGTTTCCATGTTTTTTTAAGTTTGTCTTTATATGGGGAGGATTATTAAAATTTCATCAAGCTTCTCCAAAATTAATCTTTACTTTTCGTTAAAATGCTTTTCTTATTGGCGCTCTGATATCCCTTTTTGATTTTGACAAAAAGAGGGAGAAGTTTTAGTGTTGCAAATGTGCCAAGAGAAGTTATTTACAAAAGGAGAAAGCTTAGAACTTGCAAAATGGGAGAGATAAGGGATTCTTTAATTTAGGGGGAGTAGAATATTTTTTGAAAATATCTACTTGTCTAGATCCTCATTATCCTTATCTCATGCATACATTTAGTATCTTATTTTTGCATACTATTCCCATTTGCATCAATGTTTTGTCATCATCAAAAAGGGGGAGATTGTTAGCCCTAAGGGCATATTCTATGTTGTTTTGATGATAACAAACCATTGTAAGTTCTAATGTTTGTGTGAGCATGTTCTTTGTAATAGGATCTTTAGCACTCACATCGACATTGATGAAAATGGTAAGTTAGCTTCTTGTGTAAACTAAGGTATGTATATTACACACAAGAATGCTATTAAGATGGAAGGAAGGAGGCAAGGAGGTTGGTTGGGAATTAGGGCTCTACAAAGAGTCCCTAATGCATATGGCGAAAGGAGTATTCTTACTAATGCTTTTAGCTTCCATGTTTACTTGGTTTATCTTATAAGCATTAGTCTTTACTCTTACTTGTTCGTATATCCTTTTGCCATGCTTCCTTGTTCTTAATATTGTCCATATCCTATCTAATTGCATCAAAGTTTGCCATAATCAAAAAGGGGGGAGATTGTAAGCCCTAAGGCGAACGAACTCGGTTTTTGATAATGGACAAACACTTGATGTTTGTGTCTAATGTTTTCATCTATGTGATAGAATATTGGAATTCAATATGGAAGCTCTAAGTACTTCAATCAAGCCATGTTCAAGATTCAAAGACATACTATTCAAGGCTTATCTTTCAAGATTGAAGATTGAAGACTTAGGTTTGGTTAGATTAGCTTTGTCTTATAAGTCCTTATCTTAGAAAGCTCTAACCAACGCTCTCTTGAACATAAGCTCTTCACTATAGTCTTGCATGCATGTTTTCATGAACACGTTTTTGAAAGGCTAAGTTTCAAATAGTGTTTTTATTTCAAAAGCCTTCGATTTCAAAGTATAAGTCTTGTAAAATGGTTTTCCAAAGTGCTCTTACTTGTTATATACTAAGAAAACTTTTTAGACTTCAAAAGATTTCAAAACGTGTGTTAAGACAACTCTCCGAATGCCTGCAAAGCTCGGTCAACCGAGATTATCTCTGATCAGCTGAGGAAGAAACAGCAGAGTTGGTCCGACTTGGTCTCGGTCGACCAAGAGCTGGTTCGGTCGACCGAGATGACCAAGGTCGGGTCAACCGAGGTCCCAAGCTCGGTCGACCGAGATTGCCTTTCGGTCCCACCGGAGTTCTGTACGGTCAACCGAAGTACACTGTTACTAGCCGTTTTATGACCGTTCCAGAGTTGTTTTTCAGCGAGATTTCAAATTGTATAAATACTCCAAAGCTTTAGAATGACTCCAACACTTTGATAGACTTGCAAAACATATTCTTATTGATTCCTTATCAAGTCTAAACACCTTGAAAGCAAATGCACTTCATTGGCATGATCTAAATGCATTCAAAGGTGAAATTGCAAAGCAAGACAAAGAGTGAGCTTATTATGTTCAAAGAGCCAACAAGATGAGCTTCAAATGTAATTATCTTTCACTTAGAAGAGTGAACAACCTTGTGCTTAATCATTCATCTTATTCCCTTTCTTAGTGATAGGGTTATTATTGTAAGTCCTACTTTGTGTGGGCATCCTGCAATTGTTTATAGTGGTTGTTTGTAAAACTCTTGGTGAGTTAGCCACTAGTGTAAAGTCCTACTTTGTGTGGGCACATTCTTCTTAGTGAAGTTGGTTAAATCCTTGGGTGCGGCTCAAGGTAGTGGATGTAGATTCTTAGTGAATCGAACCACTCTAAATCTCTTGTCTTGTGATTTGCATTGGGTTTTGCTTTAGCTTTTGTTAAACTTGCACTATCATTGTTTAAAGAGCAAATAGCTAAAAATGCCACAAAACTAGTTAAGAGTGCTATATCTGCCACAAATCATGTTTTTCATGCTATATCTCGCTACAAAACTAATTACAAGTGCTATATCCACACAAATCATTTTTTCCGTGCCTTTTTTGCCATGAAACATTTTATGAGTGCTAAAAATGCCAAAAAAGAGGGAGGGTTTTTGTGCCTTTTTGTGGCATTTTTAGCACTCATAAAAATGTTTCATGGCAAAAAAGGCACGAAAAAATGATTTGTGGCAGATATAGCACTTGTAACTAGTTGTGTGGCAGATATAGCACGAAAACATGATTTGTGGCAGATATAGCACTCGTAACTAGTTTTGTGGCAGAAAAAGCTATTTGCTCTTGTTTAAATTGGAAATAGTTTGCAAGATTTATTAGAAACCCAATTCACCCCCCACTCTTGGGTTTCCTTCAATAACATTAAATTTGTATAAAAAAGAGTAGTATAATATGAATAAATTAGGAGAATATCTTTAAATATAGGAGAATGCATATTTTAGTACAACTTTAAAAAATTAGGAGAATATCTTTATCATTTACATGTTTTTTATTAGGTGTCAACAATTTATTCCAATTATACCCTCAACATATCTTTTATTAGAAAAGTGAAAGAGAGTGAGGAAGGAAGGGGTATTATTGGAATTTTGGTGGAAAGATTACTGTTTGTTTGAATTCTTTAATTTTTTCAAAGTGTCATAAACGTCTTATATTTAGGAATGAATGAAGTACCAAACTAAAAATTAATTTTAAGACAGCGTAAATTAGAAAGTGGTCATTTAATTTTGGATGAAGAGAGTAATAATAAAGGACTCTTGCTGAAAATTAATGGTTTAAATCTATTTTTTGTAACAATTATTTTTTTTTTAATTGTAGAAGTAGACATAATTGTCAAATGTAAGACATATTATCTAAGTTCTAGTTAATCGGAGAACACAACAAACTCAATATTTTTTCTCTTCTTCAACTTTTGAGAGTGCAAAAAATCTTCAAAACTGAACTTTGATCCTATTAATATCTTTATAGGATCATTTATAAGTACGTTTCTGAATAGATATTAGGTACTAGATAGATTATTTGATCAAACGGTCCAAATGCTAATTACTCTAAATGTTAATTTTTCTGAAATAATTATTTATAAATAGTTATTCATTTCGAATATCGAAACAACTATTATTTAATTAAATCTATAAAGATGATTCTTAAAGAAACACGTGTAAACACATATTAGTCGAACCGTCCATCTAATACCAACACAAAAGTTTATATACAATGAAATATATTTTATTGCTTTTTTTAATCTTGTACTTCTCTTTTAAAAACACTTCATTGTTTCGAATTCAGTGTTTTCTTCTTATTGCCGAAAGAGAAAAAAAAGTAGTATTAGGGACACATGTTTCCACAGTCCCTACTAAGGAATGGGGCTCCCCATTAATTGACTATCTAAACAGATTTGGAATAAGTGTCACTTTGGCATGGATCCGGTCTTGTGAACAGGTCCTACGACCCTCTCACATGAGTTGGAGTAGAGCCTACCTGCAAAATAGCTTCCGTCACAACTCACGTAAGAGGACAGTGAGGTCAGTCCCACAAGGCCGGTCCTATATTAGAATTTTCATCGGAACAAGGTGATTCGTACCTGGTCTAGAAGATATAAGCCCGTACCCCGCTCATATGCATTACACATGTTTTCTTATCTACTTGGGTTTATAATTAACTAGTTTCATACCCGCGCGATGCGCGGTTGTATTTATAATAAATAATCACGATTACAACAACAAAATAAATTAGAATGAATCTTACCTTTCATCAAAATCAAAGAATCAACACTCATTAAATCGTCAGGTTTCTGGGTATTGAAAGTGTTTCATAATTTGATTACTCGAAAGAGTTAATAACTATTTATAACACTAAACTATTTACGAATTTCTCTTTATAGTACTAAATTATTTTTTTATCTAAATATGTCACTCAACTATTTACGTTTATCAAAAAATATACAACCACCCATTTTTTGGGTGTTTTTCGGCCAGCGATGTCACGTGAGTTGCTTCGGAACATGAACAATGACGAAAAGAAAAAGAAATCTTGGAAACGTCGGTCGATAACTGCTTAATTTGTTGTTGCAAAGGCAAACGGGTCTGTCAAATTAAGCAGTTATGGTCCGACGTTTCAATATTTCTTTTCCTTTTCGCCTTTGTTCATGTTACAAGCAACTTCACGTGACATCACTGTCGGAAAACACCCAAAAAATGGGTGGTTGTATATTTTTTGATAAACGTAAATAGTTGAGTGACATATTTAGCTAAAAAAATAGTTTAGTACCTTCATTTAAAAAGAACCATTGAACTTATTCATTAAAAAAGAAAATCATTCAACTTATTCGTTGAAAAAACCCATTGAACTTCTTCATTTAAATTCAATTCATTTATGTTACATAGCCTTTTAGAATACATGTTATTTTCTTAAAATATTAAATCTACTTTATGATGAAAGACTTTTAGAATTCATATATACATTAAATCTACTTCATTAAAAAAAGAAAACTATTGAACTTCTTCATTTAAAAAGAATCATTGAACTTCTTCATTAAAAAGAAAATGATTCAACTTATTCATTGAAAAAAAAAATCATTGAACTTTTTCATTTAAATTCAATTCATTTATGTTACATAGCCTTTTAGAATTCTGTTATTTTTTTAGAATATTAAATTTGTTATACAAATTTGTTTTCCTTTTTGCGTGAAAAGATTTAAAAAAAAAATCAATTTAGCAAAAAAAAAAAATTCTCTTACTAGTTGGGTTAAAGCAATTGAGCCCATACTGTAAGTTTAGTTGAGATTAGTTCGATTGTACCATTATTTTGTTTGTAGTTAGTGTATGTGGTTTTACTGGGGGGTCCAATGGCGAATAAATACTTATTTTCCGTTTTTTTCAAAATAGTTAAAAATAACTATTTTATGGTTTCAATTCTAGTCGAGTTGGACTCAATTCATTTTCCGACGTTTTTTATTTTCTTTTTTCTTTATTCCTGAGGGCATCAAGACCCGGACTCCTCAACTTACACAAGATTAGCGTCTTCTGGTCGGGATTCTGTGCTATCTCTCGATCTATCCTATCTAATCCCTTCTGGTCGGGATTCTGTGCTATCTCTGGATCTATCCCCAAGCATATCAATTCGATTCTATCTAATCCCTTGTGGTATGGATTCCGTGCTATCTCTGGATCTATCCCAGGCATATCCATTCAATTCTTGATGGACGGAAGAGCCTTAACCGTTGATTGTTACCTAAAGAGAACAAGTCCCTTTTACTTCACTCTATAGTGGGGCTCGCAAACTAAGCACTTTTGGGTGGAAAGTCAAATGATCTAAAATTGAATGGTTGAATATTTGTCTCCGAGTCAGATAAAACCACCTCAACACCTTAACCTTATAAATAATACTGGCTAAACTGATGATATTAACCAATTCACACCATTCTCAAAAGAAGAAAAAAAAATCAAAATTTCATGTCACTTAACAGATAAAATTTTTTCAGTTGTAGGACAAGAAAAAAAAAAAAAAAAAAAGAGACTATTTTAATTTAATGCTATCCAAAGAATCCCAAAACCAAAAAGATCCAATAGCAAAATAATCTGAATTAGATTAAGAAAGATAACAATAATAATAATAATAATAATAATAATAATAATAATAATAATAATAATAATAATAATAATAAAAAGAAGAACAAAAAGATGACATTGAATTATTAAGAATATAAACTGTACATGTGAAATTCATAATAAAAAAGCTAACAATTTCTACCCATCTCAAAAATCAAACTCCAAACTTCCACCTTCCATACTCAACAACTTTTCACTATCTCACTTGTGATCACTTCTTATAGATACACCAGCCCCCACCCCAACATTGCCCTTCCAAACCCTTGAAACAAAATCATATCCAAAATGGGAAGGCAGCAGATTTTGGCAATGCTTCTATGGCTATCGACAATCGACAAACGACAAACAAAATACCTGGAAATGCAGATGGTACACTTTACAATAAACGCGGCAGCTTTTAGTCCTGTTGTAAATCGCGTTAAATTTATCCAGTTCGGATTGTATCCACTCTATCAATGACATCCAATGCTTTGATACGGTCAATGTCAAAGTCGATAATGGGAACAGATGACGGCCTCCTGATGGGAAAAGGATCCCTTTTAGTTTCACTTGTTGGAGAATGGCTGCTACTCTTGCTTAGCCTATGGTATTTGCTTAACCTAGTTTTTGCAGTATCGAATTCTTGACTTTTACTGATTCCCGGGGTCAGCTTTCGCTTGCTTACGTCGTGTAGCATCTCCCGATCTTCAACTGACAATGAAGGTGACGGACAATTTGGGTTGGTTGTTTGCAAGTGAATCGTCTTCTTATTAGGGGATCGCATCGGAGATCTTAGTGCACCATTCATCGAAGCCCTTGCTTGGATGACAAGAAAGTGAAGCCATACCACCAAATCAAGAATATAAGTTTCCGTTTTGTCCTTGTCTGCGTGATGGAGTGTCTCTATTCGAAGTAAATCAGTCAGGCCACTGGGTTTCCTATTCATCTCAGATCTAAGAACAATCAGGTACATCAACATATATCCAGATCCCTCGACAATAATATATGAACAAAGAAAAAACTTCCTGCAGATAAGCAAGAATCTAAAACGTTTACTCACCCCGTATTTGCCCATTCTCCAACCCAGCCAAAACCATGGTGAGCCCTGGATAAACCCAAGATTTATCGAGGAAAAACGAATACGTTAGTACTCAAATAGAATGCAAAGCCAATGAACTTGAAAGAAATGTAATATTCTAAAGAAATCTTCTTGTGATAATTTTTTTAACACGTCTTCCTTTATTTTTTAATGCTATAAATAAGCTAGAAGGAACCACCAGCAAAGAGCCAAGTAAAAGCAATTAGTATAGTACTTCGGTACTCGACAAAATACTAAGAATGTCTCTCTTCAAGAAAGGTAATAAGTTTACTTGGTTGTATTGGTTGCCATGGGAACAAGCCATTGTAAAGTCTTTTCCATTTCGGCTTTGATTTGTTGAACAGTTAACTGCACAAAAACAAGTTTCAATAAGCCTCTACTATCCCGGACTTTCAGAAAGATTAACAATAGCAAACACATGTAGAGAATAATTGTTTTTTTTTCCTTTTACTATGTAGAGAAATATCAGACAAAACACATGTACCTCTTCCCTGGATTGAAAGGATTGTAATTTAGAGCGTAAAGCTAATTTTATACTTGGAGGCAATCCTTGGTATAAAGCATCTCTTGTATTTGATGGCACTGAACTAGATCGTGTAACCTGAATGATAAATAGCTAAAATCAGCCTATATTTTCAATCACTTGCGAAATTTTACTTCATAAAAAACAAAGGGCAGCCTCGTGCACGAAGCAAATCCTGCAATCACGCTGGGTCCGGGGAAGGGGCGCACCCCAAGAGGAATATTTACTTGAATATTCACTTGATGCAGGAAGATTTTTTTTTTTTTTTTATAAAGCAAGAAAGGAAGTAAATAAAATAAATGTAGTCATGGACCACAGAAAACATGATATTCTGGACAGATAGAACATAACAAGTATGGATAGATACTTTGATGCATAAGTAAACTATGTAAGCCGCAACTTACGAGTGTATCGATCTGAGTTATGATATTCGCATAATGTAGAGCTAGGCCAGCAGATCCCAACCTATGCTGGATGTTTTTTACCGGCCTGTCACCATCTGTATATGTCATCAGCAAGGAGCAACGGAACATGAACAGTACATTAAAGCTATGTCATCTAGAAATTTCATGCATCTAAAATTGGCCAAGATTCATAGCAGATGACATTATATGCATGATGTTCAACTATAAATTCAAATGATATGATACTGTTAAATCTACTACAGATATCTTATTTCTCGTATGACACAAATAGCATTCGAGAAGGTAATTTTAATGTATAAGGCTTCGATGATATATACAACTACGGTAGATAGAGAAAACACGACGAACGTTCTCATATACACTGCCAATGCCATATGATCCACAAACATACTATATTAGAGACAAAGACAGAACTGCGACGAATTCTTTTCGTTCCCTCTAATATCTAAACTGTTACTTATGAGGTGTCCGTCATAAAAATGTCAAAGGAGGACTGGATCATATAACTAACAAGTCTAGTCTGTAATGTATCTAACAGGTTTTATAGCCTGAATTGAATTCTCAATGATAAGCTTCAATTAACTCATGAAGCACATTACAGGAAGAACGAAAATGAGTTATTCAAAATAGCTTGGAATCAAGAGTTGAAAACAACAAGCCCTCTAAACAGAATAACAATGTCCGAATACAATACCGGCACTGATAAATGCGGAACGGATTTCCAAGTGAAGAAAATGAACAATGTCCACAAGCTTCTCCATCATCTAAGATGACAAAAAGAAAAATTAGATATATAGAACAAAGGTCAGTGAAACAAATTCCCAGGAGTATAAGTAGTACCGATGATGAAACATTGTCTATTCCAAGCAATTAAAGGTATAAACAACAATAACTAAGTAGCTACCTCTTCCAAAATCTTAGACCAGAGTGACTTCTTCTTTAAACTCTTGATGTGTTTCTTTTGACTCTTCAATTCTGCCCTTAAAATTGCAAGGCCATCTCCTACACAATATTAACATAACAATCATCATATCTTTAAAGTAATAGGAACATTAGCACAAGACTGATTACTTGAAGGAAAAAAAAAGCAATGATAAATCATGCATAACCTTCTTAACTTTAGTTGCTTCTCATTAGTTATGAACTGCGTCCGGATTGTCCGATATTCAATGCTAATTAATGGCTCTCCCTCGGCATCTTTCCAGCCGAGCAGAGGAATCCGCCAGGGCGACCCTCTTTCGCCATATCTTTTTCTGATGCTTGTTAGGTCTCTCCTTTCTTATCCGCTATGCGGAAGAAAGAGCGTGCTTAAAGGGATTTCGGTTTTGGGAATGGGCCTACTGTAACACATCTGCTCTTCGGGGATGATTCCTTCTTTTCTCCCAGACGAACGAAGCTAGTCTAAAATGTGTACGAGACATTTTAGGTACATATGGGGCATGCTCTGGTTAGAAAATCAACGTTGATAAATCTAGCTTGTTCTTTAGTAAGAATACTCCAGTTGATGTCAAACAATTAGCTGAGGAGATCGTCAGGATCCCCGCAGGTGATGAAAAAGGAAAATACTTGGGCCTACCTTATATGATTGGGCAATCGAAGAAGAATGCTTTCCAATTCATTGTTGATAGAGTTTTGGAAAAGATTAGTGGCGGGAGGGAGAAATCACTCTCCTTTGATACAAGGTAAGTTCTCATCAAGTTGGTCATCCAAGCAATACCGACTTATGTCATGTCTTGCTTTATGTTAAATGCTTCCACGATCAATTCCATAACCAGTATGCTAAGACGATTCCTTTTGAGTGGCGATGTCCAGAAACAGAAAATCTGCTGAAAAGCCTGGGATGATCTCTATAAGCCAAAGTATCTGGGAGGGCTTGGCTTTAGAGACCTAAGTGCTTTTAATAAGGCTTTGATAGCTAAGCAAGGGTGTCGGATTCTCCAAAACCCCTTCTCACTCTACAAGCGAGTTCTTGACGACTTCAATATGGAGTAGACCTTCTCAAATTTGGAGGAGCATTCTAATTGGTAGAGATCTACTTCAGCATGGTCTCCGATGGAGGATTGGGAACGAATGCAGAGTCCGTATCTGGTGTGATCGCTTGTTGACTACTCCAAGTACCTTCGAGCTAATCTCCCCTCCGAACCTAACTGTTTCTAAAAGTTTGACAAAGATCTCTACTCTCATCAATCGGGATAGAGGAGTTGGAATATGACTCTTGCATGAGCTTTTCTCAGCTAGTGTGTGAGGCTATATTTACCTACAACTCTAGCCCATATTCTTCGGTGAATTTGTACCCATGTGCCGAGGCACGACTTTGTGTAATTAATCCTTTGGGAGCAAAAAAAACTCAATTTTTTTTTACTATATTGGCCTACAACTCTAGCCCATATTCTTCTGCAAATTGTACACATATGCCATCAAAGCCTCTGTACTATTTGCCAGTGACGATAGTTCTGAACTACCCACCAGGCACGGGAACAAGAATTTCTATGTCAAACTGTAAATAAAGGTAGTTCTGAATTACATGGGAGGTTGATTTGATTAGGCATACATTTCTCTTGGCAATAATAAAATCATGAAAATTAGGCATTAGAGTTTTTTCACTTTTTTTAATTTGATTTTGTTATTTATGTTTGTTTATTATTACATTTATCAAAATTAATATGCTATAAATATATAAAATAATTAATATCCAAAGTGCGCCTTTTTACAAAAGGCTCACTTTGCGCCTTGCACTTCATCTCAGTTTTTTGTTCTACTTAATTTTTTAGTAACAATAATTAGAACATTAACTATCTATATATGTGATTACTTAGGTAAAGTTACTAAAGTGACCATTCTCATCTCTATTTATTATTTCTTCTTTTATGTTTGGATGGATTATTTTTCCTTTTCAATTTGCATTCAGTAAGAATTTATATCGCCATGCGTGTGCATTGTCGATAACGGATCGAACATTTTAATTTTGTCAAAATAAAACATGTTGACATCATTTTGATTTTAAATTGGTTTGAGATTTTAAGAAAAATAGGTTTTAAATTTCGAGCTCGAGCTCTTCTAAAACTGCATCGACCCAAGCTCGAGCTTGAGATTTTTTGATCGACTAAGCTGGAGCCAAGCTCGAGTTTAGAAATTTTCAAACGAGCTCGATAAGCCAAAGCTAGACTCGGCTCAGCTCGTTTGCAGCCCTAGTCTAGTCAACGAAGTCTAGTGTAGTTGGGTTAATTACTTGTAACAATAGGTATCAGAATTGACGGCCCCCTACCTTATTAATTAAAAAATTAAATATATAAAGAAAATAGTTATATTAAAAAAAAGGATGCCTCTAAAGCTCAAATAGTGAAACCTTATTTGGCACGGTGTAGAGGATGGAGAGCTCATATGGGTTAGTGTCATATTGTCAGTCTTATTCTTAAAGACTTTCGCCAAATTAATCTGTCTTAAGAAAGACCTAGGTCTCGGGACATTGTGTAATTCTATGTTTGCAGTCTCAAGTTCTGGTATTGATCTCCAAATCGAGTTGGTCTAAAATCCTAGTTATTGTTGTTTAGAGTCTTTAAGAGGCTAGCCCTAGTCAACATAGCCGTTCATCTTTTTGACTAGATACATAATTAGTTCTCTATTCAATAACCTATGCATTTTTATTTAGTCACTAAAGAGTGAAGAGATTGTTCTTCGTAAATCTGGTTCTGTGACATATCAAGGCTAAGGTAAGGTCCTAGAAGGATTCCTAGGATTCTTTTTCATAGTGTGACGTGAAGGAGCCTTCTCTTCTTCGTAAATCTGGTTCTGTGACATACCAAGGCTAAGGTAAGGTTCTAGGTGGATGGATACCTAGGATTCTTTTTCATAGTGTGATATGAAGGAGCCTTCTCTTTTATTCTTTACTGCAATTTCTCTAAATTTAATATTAATTGTAGCAGGTTTCCTTTCCTATTGCTTCGAAGAATCTAGAGTAACGCCGCGCAGCACCTTGACGAGATTGTCCAACCTCATCTTGTCACTTGTGATAATATATTCAAAGGAACTGAATCCATATGCAGCAGTAACGGATCAGTGAAATGAATCTCGTTTTACATAGACAAAGCCCAGCATACAAACTAAGGAAAAGAGAAGTCCTTAGCATTGAAAGCCTCCTAAAATTACCAATATAAGACCTGTAAATAGAAAGGAAAAGTACTTACCTCTCGGATTGGCATTTGAATTCTCTTCTTCTTGAGCCTTCCTCCTGAAATCTTGTTCAAATCTGTCCAATGCATGCAGTTCATGGTAAAGTTCCTGCACCAAAGAGAAATGAGATTTTCCTCTCTCAAAACTCAAGAGCATAATCAAGTAGATACAGCTCCTACCGTGGTTTATAGTAGAGAACCAAACAAGATTAATAAAAACACAAACTCTTCTGGGGATACTCACCGCAGTATATTGAACCATGGTCATCAATTGCTCCATCACGGATTCAGCTTCTTCTTTCAGTTGTTTGTGTGGCGTGAAATCTGATTCCAACCTGAAAATCATAAAAAAGCACTAATCACAATGTCAAATCTCACTTGGATATATACAAGAGCATGTAGAGTAATACTCCCTCTGTCGACGATAGAATGACAACGTTCCTATACCAAAATAACCAGAGACTGGGCATTCAATTTTGGACACAGAGTATTAGATAGAAGGTCACTGCAAGTACTTTTCGAAGTAGCGGTCCAGGTTGTGCCACTGAGGATCTTTGCAACGATTTCCAAAGCGAACCACTTCTCCAGAGAACACTTTCAACTCATCCCTTAAGGATAGCACAAAAAAGAACATAAGTAATACAATATAAAACATATAATAACTGAGGCTAGTAAAAGATGGTAACAAAGAATATTAACAACGCAAGTTAGAAATCTCTTCTTATGGATAGACCTCTTATCGGCTGCAGCCATTCTTAGAAGTTCATCCATGTCTTTTGAAATTAGACGTTGCACACCTTCTGATGGAAGCACCATTTCCTTCAAATGTCTAATATTATCTGCTGAAAGAGAATTCATAAGGTTTGCACCTTTGACAATTGTATTTGCAACTTCGAAAGCTATAATCGATATCTTATTTCCTTTCGTTGCCATTCCTGATGCAAAACCTCCACTGATATTCAAATTTGTCATGCTGCTACCGAGCGTGTCTAATACATCTACTGCCTTTCCTAGACCAGCTGTACCTGCCTTACCCAAAAGTGAGCTCATTTCTGATACCTGTATTGAATTTATTTTAAGAAAAAAAAGAATCAATACAAATCAATACTACATTCATTCACTAAGCAAACAAGGCATGAATTTCGATAATTATAAAGCTACGAAATGAAACATAATTCTATTATAGCATCTAAAGAGTTGGCAAAAAGGAATCACGCATAAAAAACAACAGGGCTACTAAATGCTAAACATATCTGATTTAGATATCATTATAATTTCCATCAAACTAATTTAACTTATCTCCTTCGGATAAAAGCTTGTTTTTTCATCTTTTTCTATGCAAACTATTTTTGTTCCACTGAAAATCCTAATTAGTGATTTCCACAGAGGTCTCCTGCAGCATCTCTGCTTTAAGTTGCTGGGAACCAATAAATAATTTAGACTTTCACGAGAACGAAAATAGTTTGTGCGTAAAAGAAAAAAAAAAGTTTGTAGACAGAAAGAGGAAATTTGTAATTTGAGGGCAATAATAGTGATTTTCTCTTTTCGGAATTATAGGACTGCTGATTTTATGTTCAGCCATGTGTTAAATGTGGAGCCTTTTCTTCAAGGCTCGCGCCTCCCTGATTTGAGGCGCGCTTGAGATTTTGTGGAGATATCTCTCGAGCATAGAGCCTGAGGCGCAAAGGCACTCTGAGGCATGAGCCTTAACAACACTGATCAACACTAAGGTATTTGTTCAGGAAAGAAATAGGAAAAAAGATAATAAGGTTGCTCGCTGGAAAAAGATAACCTATTGATTAAAATTTTTGGATCTTTATAAGTTTATTTTATTGTAATTCCAGAATGGACTATTAGGAAACAACCATTAATTCCTTAAAAGCTTCAATGGATGCTTTTCTTGTTTAGTGAAAGGGCCAGATCTAAAGGAAGAGGATGAAGTGTTTTGCCCCTTTAGCAGATAATCAAAAGCTAGGTGAAGCCCATCTTGTATTTCCTGATCCAGCAAGAGAAGCACCTATAAGAAAACCAACTATCCTAACATCTGAAAAACACACCTTTGTTACTGTAAAACACACTGAAACCCAAAAGTTTAAGTGGCCAACAAGAGGCTGAAGTTGCAAATCTAAGGTCAAGTATGAGTGTGAGGTTGAAATCCATGACATGGTGATGATAGATATATTCCCAAAATCCGTTTCTCTTTCATGCATGGATTTTTTTTGGTTTCCAGATAGACTCAATGTTGAAACAAAGACAAAAGCTTTATTAAGTTCCTTCCTAATCCCAATTCTTTATTATAAAATCAAGAAGAATAAATACCTCAGAAATTAAAAGCAATTATCTCAGGTGGGGTTTCTTATTTTTAAGCACAAGCTCGAGTTTTTTTCTAATAGAGGAGAGAATGAACTGATGCAGCAGCAATTCACCTTAATATACAGCTAATACGGTCACTGAAGCTGCGGCGCAAAGAGATAAATTTGAGGCCTCAGGTAGAAGGTTTAGAAAAAAAGAGAGCGAACAAATGGAAAGAGGAAAAACCTCAACAAACAACTCTTTTCCATCATTACGTAATCTACCACTTCATAAACTATTGAAATGGTATACATAGACCATAAAATTCAATATGGGTATGCAAAAAGAAAGAAAAAAAAAGGCTAGAGGTTTACAACGGTAAACTAACCTTTCATGACCTAAGGCTACAACTCAATAAGGTTTTCAGCTTTCAGGAGGATTGGGAGACACAGCATAATGCTATTACCGAACAGATTCCAAAACAATGAAAGGCTTCATCTCAAACATTATATGTGACCTTCCAATCTTCTTAGTCTTGTCTTTTGCATTCTATATCAAGGTATCTCCGGACACTGATTAAACCTTCCGTGGACTGATTTTCATTTTTCTCCTCTGTTCTCTTTTGCTATAATTTGACAATAAATTTATATTTTTAGAACTTAACAGAGATTTAATAGGAGGGAAAGCTTCCTCTAGAACTACACAACTATGCAACAGAAAATATTGCAATTGCAATTCAATGCCACAGGAACCCTCAAAAGGAGATTTAAAAAATTATGAAGTCTACTTCTTCAGTAATTCTGTTTTAACACCTATTGGTGGCTCTATTGCATGAACATTTTAAAATTATATTCTATTTCTTAGAAACATATCTATTCTCATGTGTGTTTCTGGAAGGCACTACTAGCTCAAATATTTAATTTCCCAAATTTCTCAAATTTCCCAATGATCCGTTTGATGGGACTTTGCAATACAATGTAGCTAATATAAAAGTGGAAGGTCGTAATAGAGAATGGAAGGGGGCGTACTTTTGCTATCGTCACCTGTTTCGACCTTGTTGATCTAGATTTGTTTGATAAAGCTCTTGACAAGCGAGGAATTCCATCATTGATATCATCAAATTCTGTTCCCTGAGGAATAGTGTTCACACCGGGAAAGGAAAAGGGATCATTTAGTTGTTTATCCATGCTTTCCACAGCTGGAGATTGTGTAGATGTATCATTTTCTTGTATTGGCAATCCACGAGATTGATAAACTATCCCGGAACTGTAACTAAGGTGACCGTTAACATGCTGAAAGGTTCCGTGTAATGCACTCTCATCCGTTGACCTTCTTGAGCAAAGACCACCCATTCCGTCTACAAAACACTCGCCTATCACTCGTCGCTCAAGCTTTCCATCAAATCTTTAACAATAATCAAATATATCACAAATTCAAAGAAGCCGTAACTGCAACGCTGAGAAACTCAGAAAGAGATTCTCATACAGAATTCCTTCTAAATTATTCTGGCGAAAACCCAAAAATATTCAGCTATATATTCATCGAAAGCCATAAGAATTAACAACTCTGATTCAATTTGCCAATACTTCAGTTGCATAAAACCAAGCTGCAAATAAAGAAATAAGCAGAAGTGATTACTCAAAATCAGATTAAGATCATTTGCCAAAAAAGTTTCAACTGGGCATACAATGCAAACAATAGTTTGTTAGTAGAAAAGAATTACACAAAAGAAATTACAGTAAATACTACTCCATTCCATAATATAAGTCGTTTATGACATGTAGCGAAATTTAAGGATTTGTTGGTCAAAATATCAATATTACTCTATTAAATAGGATTTGTACACCACTAATTCTATTTAAGAGAGTAATATTTATATTTTAACTAACAAAATATCTTGTTTTTTGCTTCCTAAATTTTCACTACATATACTAAACAACTTATAATATTGAATGGAAGTAGTATTCTAAACACCTAAATTTAAAGACTAATGCAGAAGTAAAAAAGTGAAAGAAAAAAAATTGTACTCCTAATAAGCAATTAAACCCACAAACAACAAATGATGAACAACACAAACAGACAACCTAAGCAAAAATCAAAACATTGGTATGCTCAATTGATAAAAACAAGAAATTGAACTGTTCTAAAATGACCCAAAATCAACCTCAAAATACACCCACAAAAACTAGCATACGTTGACTAACAAGCACAAAGAGCAAGAAACGTGGCTTACCCCCAAAGAACTAAAGATGCTAACTTGGATCTCAGACTAGAAATAAATAAACTTTTATTCGTTTTCACCAAGAACCCATCATTTTTCAAGAGAAATCTTGGTTGGAGATGGGGTTGGGGAGGGAAAACCGGAAGCTTGGACTATGGAGGACTGAAAGAGGGAAGAAACCCACAGTCGCTGTGTAATAGAATTAGGTGTCCAGTCTTTCTTCCTTTTTGACCGTCTTTTTAGAGATTTCTCTCCCTTCAATTTCAATGAGGCAAAGGTAATAATACTCACTTAGCAAAAAAAAAAAAAAGGTAATAATACTCAATAGTCTTTTATTAGTATGCTCTGAATTAGATCACATTTGCTCAATATTAGATTTTTTGTGAAAACTTTCATCAGAAAAGTAAGACATAATTGAGTAACTGAACACTTTAGAAGAATTCTACTGGTATGGAATTTTATGAAATCAAGGTTAGGCTAGGCAGCCGAGGTATATGTCCAGATGAGAGCGTAAGTGGCATAATGTACGTTGTAGCATAAAAATGATTTTTTTGAGCAGATTTTTACTCAAAAAAATCAAGAATATTAATTTTATGGTCATAAATATACTCTTACTCTCAGATTTGGTTCCCTCACTTTTATCATGTCTTCAAGTTCATCATCTAGTTTAGTAACTCTTCCAGATCCACCTCGTTTTTCAAATTCTCATATTTCTAATGTTTACGAATTAGATTATGTTTCAGAAGATAGTAAATATCCCTTGTCTTCATATCCAGTAGTTAATCCTTATTCTATTTATCAAAAATCCAAAAATAGTGTCGGTGTCCGTTTGAAACAAGTCTTAGGTAAAAATCCAATTTCAACTTCTGTAAAAGACTTTTGTCAAGCATCTCATTTCTCTACCCAAAAATTGTCTTCCACCAAAGAAAACAGTATGTCATCCTTCACCTCCCGGAACAGTTTCCACAAATTTGGCTTAAGCAAGGTTACACTCATATCCACTTCGGAGCTATCCGATTAGCTCTTACCCTTCATGCCAAGAAAGATCTTCCAATGGTTTCCCGCGTTGCACTACTTGATTCCAGGTTCCGAAAATATGAACATGCTGTTATCGGAACAGTACAAACCACCCTCAATGCCGGAACAATTTTCGTAACCCTGTTCCCAAATTTCACCATGCTTTTGGATGATCCGGCTCTTTCTACAATTTTTCGTGTCCATATCCAAATCACTAGTCTAGAATTGGAGAATACGTATATGGCAACACTTCATCACCATATGGCATATCGTATCCAGAACCATGCCTTCGAACTAGGGATGGCAATTTGACCCGTGATCCGTTGATCTGCTCCGCCCCGATAGAATTTGGGGCAACCGATCTCGATCCAGTATAGAATTTGGGCGATCGGATCCGATCCGCGAACGGAGCGGATCAAATTCGGTTTTACCCTCGCCCCGATCCGCTCCGATCCGCCCCGATCTGATCCGCACATTTATAGTAATAAGAGGATGTTATGTGCTAATAATTTAATTGCGTTTTTAGTCCTGATTATAAATATTGAAGAGAACCCTAGAAGTCAATTATTTTCCCTTTCTTCCTCCTTCTCCTTCCTCCTCACCCGCGATTGCCTCCCCTCCCCTCCTCTTCTCCTTCTCCTTCTCCCAGCGCCTCTATCCTTTTCTTCCCCTATTTTCATGGGTCTCTGTAAATCGACTGAATCTTGGTGTTGGGTTTTAAGTCAAACAAAGCTTTTAGGCCGGTGTATTTATGGTGGGTTCAAACACCATGAATACATTTCTTATGCAAAATATTGCACTTTTTTTTTGTGGTATATGCTAGATCTAAAGATGGGATTTTTATTGCTCTACATGCTCCATCCATCTTTCTCGTCCGCTTTTTAATTGCTCTTGGCAATTTATCTTTCTGAAAACACCATTTTTGGTGGCTTTTAGTTCAGATTTCTCAAGAATCTTTGATGGGTTTTATTTCAAACAAGTCTTTTATGGTTAGTAATTTTTTTTTTTTTCTGTTTCTTGGGTTTTTTTTGTTCAATGGAGGTCGAGTAGCTTACTAGCTTTAGCTTTGATTTAGTTGGTTTTAGGAAAACCCCACCCACTCAAATTCCAACATAGATTGATGAAATTTGTAACAAATATGCAAGAATTTTTTGCGAAATCACAATTATTCAAAGCTAAACAATTGATGCATGTTAAGATCTGATAAAAAAATTAAAAAAAATCTAAATGGAGCGGATCGGATCGGATCCGCTCCCGGACGGATCGGATCACGGAGCAAAAAATAGTGATTTGGGGACGGATCGCGGATCGGATCGGATCGGCATGGGGCAATGGCGGAGCGGATCGGATCGCGGACCGATCCGCCCCGATCTGCCCCGTTGCCATCCCTACTTCGAACTCCCTCTGCCCCCTCCCCGCGTGTTACAAAATCTTGAATCCATATTCATTTCAGTTGACTCTCCTCAGAATCCTCACTGCACCTTTGTCCCTAGACAAATCTCACGAGAGGAATGCAAGCCCTTCTTCCCACTTCTTGGCCCACTAGTTATGAACGACACAGATCCGAAATAGCCAAACCAATCTAGATAACATAACCCACATTTACCACAAAAATGATGGCTCAGTTGAAATCAAATTCCCAAAAAGGAATGAAGTTTCTATTGTTTTCCCTACAGAATTCTCACTGATGAATGGTGACTCCTGGTCATCTCTCAATATCCCGGTGGTAAAGTTCGGTGCTGATGGCAAACCTGTTTATCAAGGAAATGATGAAAAAGGTCACACCTAATATAATATTTTTTCGTGCCAAAATTGCTTAGATTACTGGTCTGATGGCGAAATGCCTAAAAAATCCAATAAATCTAAAGGAAAAAGCACTCAACAGCTGCTTCACACTAGATATGAAGCAGGTGACCCTTCAGTCGGTCTTTTGGGAGAACCCAGTGGCAAAGATTTTGATTATTATGTTCAGTATAATCTTCAATTAAAATCCTATCCAGAATTTTCTTCCTCAGATAATCCACCATTTAAATCTCATCCACCATTCCCTTTCCATATGATAGAACCAACTTCCAGTTCCTATAATACTCTGTTTCCTCCTTCAGTCACTTTTGAAAAGGAGAAGAATAAGCATGTCTGGAAAATCCCCAACCCCACAACAGTAGATGAAAAGGGGCACCGAAAGCCAGTCTTTGTTGCAGAAGCAACCCTCAATTGGCAAGCAGAAAATGTTGTTGCCCAAAACCAGGCCCTTCAAATAATCATTTGTAACCAAGAATCTCTCACAACACAGGTGTCCAAAGAAAATTCTGAACCATCTTTCTTGGTTCAAACCATTTCCAATCTTCGCAACAAAATCGAATCTCTGCATAAACAACTGTCTTACTTGGTCCAGTACACTACAGAGTGGTATCCACAGATGGCCAAATTGTTATCTGAAAATGAGTTTTTACAGCATCAACTCAAATCCCTTGAATCCCAGTTAGATCAATCCCAACCCAGCCTCTATTGTCCTCCCTCATATTTCACCAAATCATCTACTATACCCTCACCTTTTCCCCCACATTTTCCAACACAATACCAACTTTTCTTCTGCTACAACCTATTCTCCAGCCTTAACCTTATGGAGAGATTTACCTCACCATAAAAAGAGACCAGCTCCACTACTTCAACCAATTCCAAACCCTACACAAATTACCCCTTTACTACAAAAAAATTCAGATATCTCAAATTCAGACCCCACAGTTGGTACTTCATCCGTGGCAGAAATGCTCAACTTTGAAAAACCAAATCTCATCTCTTCTTTCCTAAAACAAATATTCCAAAAGTCCCAAAATTCACCACAACATAACCCAATTCATGTAATTTCTCAAACAGATCCGTCCGAAATTGATTACTTTGAGACTTTTGACAATCTTTTCATGATGGGTACAGAACATGTTGAAACTCCTATGGAAAATAATATCCTTCCACGGTTCACCAACTTAATTATCAGAAATTATTACTACTATAAGTTCACCATCGATGATGTTCCGCCATCCAAGTGACGTGAAAGATTCCAGTCTCTATATGCTTGGCTCACTACTGACATGCAACAACACCCCCTCAAAGATGTCCTCAGAAGATTTGTTGCTCAACTAGAAGGTAGCCTTAGAGATTTTTGGAACTCCTTAGGAGAATACAGACAAATTCTGTTTCTTCAACTCGATTCTCCTGAAGAAGTAATCACAGTACTTAGAAGACACTTTTTGGGTGAAGCAGACCATGACATCACCATTGCCAGAACATAATTCCTCAAAATGAAATGTTGCTCTATTAAACCAAAAGACTTAGAAAAACACTTTGATCGAATGTGCAAAAGATTCTATATCATTAACCAAATTAATGATATTAGCCTAAAACAAGCTTTTGTGAACTCTGTCCCTGAAGAAATGGCAGATGAAACAATGAGACAGGTCTGCAACACAGGCATTGCCTGGCAAACCATTACAATTGGTCAACTTTGGCAGATGATACAACAGGCACTTGAAAATTTGTGCGTGCAAACAAGATTTTGGCAAAAATATCAATCTCATGCCAAGGCTCTAGGTCCAGTATGTTCGAATAAACACTTGTACATTAAGTGTAAAGATCACAAGCCCTGCAGTTGCTCGAGCAAAAGAAATTCAAGCAATCATCGGATTTTTCCAATGGACACAGAAAGTTTAGAGAATTCAAGAAAAAATGGAAATTTCTAAAGAAAAAAGCAAACAGGGATAAGAAGAAATCGGATAGATGTTTCTTGTGCAAACAAAAGGGCCACTTCGCCAAGACCTGTCCGAATAAGTCAAAGAAAAAACAATTCATGTCCCATATCGCCCCCCATCTTGAAGGAGAAGAATATTCGGATGTTGAATTTTTATTCGAGCTTACTGACGAACCATCTGTTGATTTTTATCACTCACATTAAAAATCTCTCTTTCTCCCAACCGTCTTCCCTTATCTAATTTTTATCAATTCATCTTCTCCAACCATCTTTCAATCTCAGCAAATGCAAAATAAATTGCCCAGTAAATTGTTCGGTTGGCTTGATAATTCGAATTTCGGGCAACAAGATATTTGACATACTGTGGAGAGGCTTAAACCTTACAGCTATCCTTCTACTAAAGATCATACAAAAAACTAATAGTTCAACTAACACGAAATTAGCTCCCACTCATTGCATAAAGCTGCCTAGTTTGTCAAAATCACATTGTTCAATTTATCCCGAGTTAACATTGTCTCTTGCCCAACATCATATTTCAATATTGGTATGAAGAATTATGAAACAGACACTACTACCGAAAAAGAGAAAATGCACAATTTATCCTCTTGCTATGTTCCTACCGCTTTCAATTTTTTGTCCCAGTCCAACAAAACCTCAACCAAGATGAATATTTTTGGTTTGGTTAACGTTAATAAAGGATTTTGGTTTTGTTGCAATCTGGTTGGGTCACTAAAAACTAAAAAGGAAATAAAATATAAAGGATTTTGGTTTCTTGAATCCGCCATGAACAACGACAACGAAAAGCTTGTGGTGGAGGTAGTAGAGGCCCACAAGAAATTTAAGTAGTATATAATTTTTAAAAAAATAATTAACTAAGATCATATATATTAGAACAAATTAATTGAGTATAGTAATTATACATTTGAAACAAATTAATTAACTAAGATCATATATATTAGAATTTAATTAATTGAGTATAGTAACTTAGAAAAAATTAACTAAGATCATATAAAAGTAATTTATACTACGTTTGTTTAAGTAACTATACATTACTTAGTATATTGGGTATCAAGTGTTATAGTACTTTGTGTTCTATAACAAACACTAATTCTAATTTTATATTAATAAGTATTTTAATCATTATTATAGTATTTAGATTCGTTCTTCCTTTAATATGTGTTATATGTTAACAAGTAATCTAATCTATATAATGTTTAAGTAGCTCTAAAATACTTAGTCTATTGAGAATCATTGTTATAGTAATTTATTTTCCTTTTATATGGTGTTTAGTAAGACTATGTGTTACTTTGTATTCTAACAAACACTAATTCTAATTTTATACTAACAAGTAATCTAATCTAAATAATTTTATAGTATTGAGAATCATTGTTATAGTATTGTGATTCGTTCTTCCTTTGCAAAGCGTTATATATTAACAAGTAATCTAATCTACATAATGTTTAAATAACTCTACAATACTTAGTATATTGAGGATCATTGTTTCTATTACATATATTCGTTTTCCATTTTAACTAGTGTTTTATAAGTCTATGTGTTATAACAAATACAAATTATAATTCTATACTAACAAGTAATCTAGTCATTGTTATTGTTATAGTATTTAGTGTTAATAATCCAGTGGGACTTGGCACTGCCCACGACCGTGAGGTCGAGGGTTCGATACCCGCCTCCTACGTGAGGTTTAATAAATTCTGCCCTTCTTGGGCTCCCCTGTGGGGCTGCCTCCCCAAAAAAAAAAAAAAAAAAACAAACACTATTTTTAATTTGGATAAAAAATAAAAAATTTGGGCTATATTTGTAAATTTAAAAAATATACCTCAGAAAAAATGGATCAATTTATAAATTATAAACATTGATCTGGGTCAATTTGTTAAAAAAATAATTTTGGGATCAAAATAATATTTTATAGGGACTTTAGGATAATCAATTCACAACCCTAGAGGGACTCAGGGTAAGCAGTTAACAATAGATATAGGGACTTTACGTGCAATTGGTGAATATGTACCGAAATTGTGATAGTGGCATTTGGTGTAAGAAGTCGGAAAAAGAAGAAAGAGAAAGATGGAAAATGATAATCCGGCTATAGTGTGTTCCACACCATGCGAAATATTTAATGGTCGTTAGATCAAGAAACTGACGGCAGAGATCATTTAGGTTAGAAAATGCAGCTAGGAGTAATTAGTGCATGTACTTTTTCAGAGAGAGCATTAAATTTGGCTTGAAAAAGTCATCTGCAAGCATTAACCATGCATATGGTAGGCTCTTTTATAGGTTAGATTTTTATTTTTTTTTAACAAATGAATATGTGTGATTTACTGTTCAAAAGGGTAAGATTGTACAAAACACCATTTTAGCCGATTTTTATTTGATTTTCTTGAGGAGCCTAGCATTGTCCTAATAGTAAAAGATCATTTGCACAAAATTAATGAAAAAATGTAATTTGTTAGTTAAAATATTAATATTACTTTCTTAAATAAAATTAAGTGTATATAAAATTTATTAAACAAAGTAATATTATTATTTTGATTACTTCCTTAATTTTCGCTATATTTTTTAAACAACTCATATAATAGAGCGGATAAAGTATTGAGTTCTGAACAATTATGAATGCAAAATACTAAAATATCCATGTACTAATTTACTCGACACTCTTCTCACTTGAAATAACAAAATAAGGATATAAGTGGGAAGTAGCAATTGAAATTACAAAAGTATAAGTAAAAATAGATAAGGAAACATGCATTTGAGAGGGTGCAGTTAGATTGGTTGTTTATTTGATTTTTCGGAGTGAAAAAATAAATTCTTTCTAAAATAAATTGTAAAATTCAAAGTCAAAATTGTGTACCGAAGAGTGTAAGGAAATATAAAACTAACGTTGGGTGCATTTGTGCACTATTCTTATTATAATCTCCAGTAAGAGTGTCAATGGGTTCGGGCATAACTCGAAAATATGCGAGCGTGAGCTTTAGTGAGCTGAGTGTGAGTCGAGCGTAATTTTATGTGTGCTGAGCGTGAGCTTGACCCTGTTCAAACCTGTTAAAGCTCGCACCCAAATAAGATTAATATATATATATATATATTGAATGGATTTTTTTGTCTATATTGAATGGATTTTTTTAACATTTGGTCTTACTATGTGTTTATCTTTTTATTAGTTTATCTTGTTATAGAAATTAAGTATCATTGTATTGTGTATATTTGTATTCTTGTAAGAATTTAGTCTCATGGCTCATTGTATTTTACTATTATTTCTAACATTATTTTTATTTTTTTGCTAATATAAATTTAGCTCATGAGACTCATGAGTTTAGCTCGAGCTCACATTAAAAATGTAAGCTGAACGTGAGCTAAGGTTTGTGAGTTTTTTCGAACTGAGCGTGATAGCTCGGCTCACATAGCTCAATTGACACCCCTTATCTCCAGTATAAATTTTCATTTTGAACTAAAACTTTCACAAATAATTTACTTATTTCAATTCCTAAGTAAAGAAGTCTCAAACTAAAAGTCATTGCAAATAGCATCTACTTTTTTTTTTTTATTTTTATTTTTTTTTTCCAAATAACAAACCAAAAAAACCAAAACAGAAGACTTAATATGAATAACTTCTTAGGATGTTTTTACTTGGCAAAAAAAAAAAAATTCTTAGGATGTTTATAGTAGCAATCAGTACACCACTGACTTAATCCTTTTTTTTTTGTATTTGGTCAAAACCTTACATGAGAAGTTTTGTATTTTTGTGGGGAAAATAATTGATTTTTTATTAACCAATTAATCAAGAATGTATAATAAAAGGGCCACCTTCTTTCTTGCCAATGGGAATTTAATTCCCAAGTCAATTGCTTTATTCTAGTCATTGAGGAGGACAATCAATAGATGATGGCAACTTTTTTAAAAATAATAACAGGTCAATTTTTCAACTGTTTCATTTCTGTTTTATTGTATTTTCGTGCAAAATTCAATTTCTCCTAAATTAGCTTTACTATTTTTTTTGAGTAATTTTCTTTTTTGCTATTATAAACATCCTAAGAAGTTATATATTGAAGTAATAAAGTAATATCAATTACTATATATTGAAGTAATATCATTTATTACTTAGCAGAAAAGAAAATTACTCAAAAAAATAGTATACGTGTAAGTGTTAGATACTGTAATAAGAAATGTTTAAAAAAAAAAAAAATCAGTTTGTTAAATATGTATTACGTATTGTGACAAATCACCTATCATGATGGGTAGACTTCTTTAAGAAAAAAAAAGTTAAATATGTAAAAATGTGCACACAATCTTTAGATATGCATCTAACACTATCTTTTTGAAAAAAACTGGCAGAATGTGAAAAATTGAAAAGTAAATAGAATTTGTCACTCAATTTAATAGATTAAAAAGCAACTCAACTAATTATTTCAATAAAAAATAATGCTCAACCCCTCTATTTATAATATTATCAAATTCCAAAATCTTCATACACTTTCGACTTTCGACGTGAGATCTTGAATAATATTGAAAAATAAAAATTAGAATAAGTAAAATAAAAACCATTAAAAATATGAAAATATATATAATTTAATTTGAATATGCCAAATATGTCAATCTTACTTTTAATTTAATTCATAAAAAATTATTCAGACCTTGAGCAATCATTGAAAAAATATTCTTCTCTAGCCAGAACGCTTTTTGATATTTTGCATATAAATACAAAATTCTTATATTTTTTCTTTTTTCTATATTGATAGGTTTGAAAAATCAAACAAAAAAATCAGTATAGAATATCATTTTCACTTTTATACTATTTAATAATTTCTTAACAATTAAATTTATTTTCGTGCATAGCACGGGTCATTATATGAGTAAAAACTTTAAAACATAACTTATTGTTGATCGAACCATGTGTTTTTTAGAGTATCATTAACTGAGTTGGAATTTTTCTAATGAATTGTAGAGGCGGACTTTATTTGCTTTTTATATTGTACAATTAAACAATTTTTTTTTTCAAGAAAATTAGTATCCCAACCTTGAACCGTCATTGAAAGAAACCCTTAAAATAATAATCGTTAGACTTTATAGCCATTCAAAAACATGAAAGAATAATCGTAGGACTTGAGTAGCCAATGAACTAATTTTGAATTATTTTAATTAGTTTAAAAGATTTTGATTGGTTCAGCGTTGTAAGTTTTCTTGAAAAAAATTAACGGTTTAAATGAATCATCAAAAAACAAATAAAGTCCGTCTCTCCAACTTATCAGGCAAGTTCCAACTCATTTAATGACACAATAAAACTTAAATGACTCAATCAACTGAAGTTTAATTTTTGAAGTTTTTACCCTGTTAATGAAAAAAGTTTAGGGAGCAGTTGTTCAACAGAAAACTAAATGGTTTGGTGAATTAATTTTCTTTAAAAAAGACTTTGACTTTTGGGAAGAAAAAGTTGAAAAGAAAATTAGATTTGCTACTCAATTTAATTGATCAAACAGAAACTCAACAAATTCAATCAATTAAAAATCCTACCCACTACTTATATTTATAATGTCATCAAATTTTAAAAAAATTATACACATTCGATATGAGATCTTAAAAAATATTGAAAAAAGTAAAAGAAAATATTAGAATAGAAAAAATAAAAAATCATTAATGTTTTGTTTGACTTTTACTTGATATTTTTTCTCAATATTTTCCTATTATCAATCGGAAGAAATTTCAAGATTTTGAGAGATTGTTGTGAGGTGGTTTAATATTTGAAGTTTATTAGGATAAGAATTAGTTTTTAATTAATTTAATTGATCTAAACTCTTTTAAACCAATCAAATTTTTGTAAAACAATTAAAACACTACAAATTCTAAAAAATTACACGTAGGATTAATAGGGATGTGATTGATTAAAACCAATCTCCAACTTACACTTAAACTATTTGGTGGTATATGATAAGAAAGAAAATAGTTGATATGTGATAAGAAAGAAGATAAACTTTATTTACTTTTTTTGAATCTACACTACGTTTCTAAACTTTATATAGAAAAGAATTGTGTATATAATAAACTCCAATGTGAATAGACTTTTGTCCCCCTCCTGCAACTCTAATACTCTTCTTCCAAGGATGTCATCTATGGTTTGTAAAAAGTAAAAATTCTTTATTCATTAATATAATTACTTTAATGGTTGAGTCATTATTTATTTATTTATTTATTTTTTTCCTTTTGATTCTGTGTTTGATTATTCAAGGTGATGAAACCACAAAGTATGTCTTCTTGAGCATCCCTTTTCAACATCTATACCACGGGTTTGCTTTATGAATATTTCTTTGTATTCCTTTTTCCTTTTTGTTATTGTTAGAAAACTTCTTTTAAAAGTTTTTAGGGTAATAATCCATATATAGTCAAACGTGATCAAGGTCATGGATTTTATTGAAGAAAAATTTGGATTCCTTCATAATGCAAAATGCATGAGTTTTTTTGTCACTTTTTGACTGTGAAATTCAATGTGTACATAAATATTTTTTTGGACTGCTTTTTCTTCATGGGATATCTTCAAATTTTGATTATATGTGCAGAAAAGAAGAAAACATAGAAGACTCTATTGTTTGAGTATGCTCTTGAGGCTTCCAATCTACATGTTCTGGGGAAAAGCTTTCTTCTTCTATTTTGTTCAATTATATATAACAAAGTCATTTACAACTAAATTATGAGTGTGGAAGTCATCTTCAAGTTTCTTTCTCTTTCATATGTTCTTCATTATTTTAGTTTTTTCTAAATTATGATGCAGTGGCAGATCCAGTATTAGTGGGAGCACATATAGATAAACAGGGACAGATCCACCTTGTTGGAAAAAAGTTCGATATAGGCACTTGGCTTTCATGAGTGGGAGACATAGACCACTGATCACTGATCAATCAGCATCCCTCTTTTGATTAAAAAACAATAAAAACGCCTCAAACAATGCACTAAAAGGGGAATATTTTTATTATTTTAATCAAAAGCTGTGATGTGGTGAATGATGAGCTAAGTGGTCCCATGACCACTTGTAGAGTCGAGTCCACTGACATAACTTGATCACCTTGTTGTGAGTGGGGTCAAATGACCCTGAGTGAATATTTTTTTTAAAAAATTTATATGATATATTTTCTCTCATTTAGATAATAAATGTATAAATGACGATGAATTGTTGTGTATATCAAATAACCCTGATGAATTATATTTACGGATCCGTCACTTGTTGATAAACATATATCTTTTAAGTTGTTTTATGTGATAAAGGAGAAAAATAGAGAAATTCGAGTACAACTAAGTGTTAAAAGCATAAACAAAGTAAACTAATTCATATTACTCCACTCTCACATATGTATCACATATGTAGATCTGTCGCTGATTATATATATTTTGTAAAGAATGACGAATATGGCGAGGTGAAAAATGCAACTAAAAGTAATAAGGTGAAAAATTCTCATGCCTTTTAAAGGGGAAAGTGATTTTAGTGTAGGAGATGAGTACTTCAACATAATATATATAATGTTACTGCTCATCTGAAGGGTAAGGGTTCTAAAGTCTTGAGTTTAAAGGAACCTATTACATTTCCTGCATGCCTTTATTACACTTGAAAAAATATATATATTTTTGTAATTATATCTTCAGATGTTGTAAGTTTGAGGGAGATCAATAGGAGTGACTTCAATAATCTCTTTTACTTAATTATTATTTTTTTATAAATCTTTTACATAATTATTAATTAATTTTTGTTTTCTAAGCAATGAGAATAAAATATAAAGTTAAAAATGAGTGACTTCAATAATCTCTTTTACTTAATTATTATTTTTTTATAAATCTTTTACATAATTATTAATTAATTTTTGTTTTCTAAGCAATGAGAATAAAATATAAAGTTAAAAATTATTGGAGACATTATAACTCTAATATATTTAAGGGTAATTTACACTAAATGACCACCAACTATTTCGAGAGTGTAGAAGTTGGAGCATAACAATTATTATTGCGGATTTTGTCCATGAATATTTTACGGGTAGTGGGTTTTGAACTCCGACGTAAATTCCGGCCATTTTTTTAAAAAAAAACCCCTCACGTGGCCGGCACGTGAGGGGGTATTTTTGTCCCAAACAAATTGGCCTCCATTGTTGTCTTCTTCATCTCCCTTCATCTCTACACCACCACCAGCTTCAACTCCATCTCCGATCACCGCCTCGAACACCAACACCGACCACCGTTCCCAACGCCATCACTGACCACCGCCCCAACTGAAAGAAAAAATTCGTAATCCCCATATAAAAGCGAAATGAAAAAATAAAACGGGATTACGTTCCTTTAAAGGATCTACTCACGAGAAATTACCAATACCTTATGTTAGGGAACTATACCTTTATCGATCTAATCGCTATGCTCGATTTTTGCTCGCTTATAACCGAATTTCCCGCCCGCAATTTGATTCTCAAACCACCAACGACAGGGACTTCGGACTCTCGTCTCTACCGGTATCCACACACCAACCTCCGGACTTGTTCTTTGCGTCTCGGATGCTAGTCCAAAGAGCTTGAAGATTAGAAACACCTTTCTTCGAATTCACAAAGTATAGAGTGTCACACCCGTAACTTGGGAATGATGACATGGCGAGTGTCTCATTGGTCGATGAGACACCAAAGCCTACGATACAGAGTTACTAAAAAAAACAATTCATTATGCATTAAATCCAAAGTAAATGTTTAACAGTAGAAATCTAAATACATAACTGAAAATGAATCTACTTATTACATTATTGGAATAAGTCTACGCGTTCTAAAAGAAATAACTGAAAAGGAAATAAAGTCTAGCAGCTACGTAGATTAGGATCACTCCTCAAATGGCCCCTCCCAAGTATCATCACCGTGAACAAGTTCAACATCTACATCACCTGCACAGTAAAAAGCGGATGGACTGAGCTCTGGTGCTCAGTAGGGACCTAAAAACACAGTTACAAACATAACAGAAAATAACACAGATAAATGAAATAGATTCCCGTTTCCCAAAATATTCATTTGGAAAATAAAAGCTCTCGGCAGAGCCATGACACAAGTCTTTTAAGACCTAGAGCACGAAAAGCAGAACATAGCGAGAATCTAGTGGATCGAGAACGAGCAGTCATGAACATAAAAGCAACCCAAAATACAAGTTAAAAGACACAAACCAAGTATCAATAAGACCCAAACAAATGTTCGACTATACTTATCAAATCTGACATTCCAGATCGGAATTCATGACATGAGCATCCCATACTACTCATGCACTACAAACCAATAGTTATGTCAGACTATCGAGTATAAAAACAAACAAGGACCAAACAAGTAAAGAACAACAAATAAGCTAAACAACTAAACTCTTCACGTCTAAGCACTTCACACAACCGAATCCACATCAAGCACGTCTGCTCTACAGTATCCTCGATTACACAATTTACTTAGACGTTACGAACTTAGTTATCGCTATGACACTACAATCCCACGATCGAGCTCAATTGTCTAATCGGACCCATAATCACTTGCTACATGACCCATGTATTAACCCAGCTGAGGAAGGGCCACTGAGAATCCACACAGACCCAGGCCTAAATTTTCCCCAGTTTGGAGGCCAAAAATAAAGAATACATCCATTTGTGTCATTGCCCACACATGAGCTCCACGATTAAGCTGTTAGTGACCCCTGACTTGTTTCTCCCGCTAGGGACCAGGGTCCCAGCATTGTTAGAGGAATAACTAGGTCGAATCACATTGTGCGTGGAAATAAAGTGACCCGCGTCTACCGGGATCTATCACGAGTAAGAACCTAAGACTATGGGATAGTATTATACCTTTTCAAAGTGCTAGGATAGGTGAAAGCGGTTTCGGTTGTTGTTGTCACGAGCGGAGCGCCACCAGCGCGAGGCTCAGTCTCTCCCAGATATCCACTCGATCTTAGGGGATGGTCTTCTACCGCTTGGTGCTAGCCAGCGCTTCGTAGAAGTCTTGAAGACTTCTCTTGAGATGGAGTATGAATGTATGACCTTTTTGGAAGAACAAGAAAACAATTTTTCTTTTTCTTACAAAAAGTTCTCTCTTTTTCTCTCTTCTCTAAGCTCTCAAAAAGTGGAGAAAAACTACTTAGAATGCATAGAGAAAATCAGTATTTTCCCTAGTCATTCATAGGATAGAGGGGAGAGTGAAAGGAGGAAGTGGGAGATCATGGAGGAAACTACTCCTCCACTTTATCTACCATTTCAACCACGCTTTCTAAGAGATAAAAGAGGTGGAAAATATCTCTAATTGTCCAGCCGTAAGGTCGGTCCAAATGGGTTGGTCGGCTGACCCGATTAAGGGCCCCGATCAATCCCGGGCCCGGGCCCAATCGAATTGATTGATCGAATGGGTTGGTCGGCTGACCCGATTAAGGGCCCAATCGATCCGGCCCGGCTGTCGATCAATTGGCGCACCTTAGATTAAATGTACTCCAACAAGCCCGATCCGGTTGATCTATGAGTGCGACCCTAAGAGGTATCTATGATGTTGGCAGTGACATTATATGTCACAGGTAATGAGAGGTATCTAGCAACACATCATTACCCCCCGATTCATAAATATATGGTGATTTATCATAATCACAATATTTGACACTTGTAGTTAAATCCTTTTTGTCCTTGATATCTAGATTGAACACAAGTCATGGAAAAAGTCACACTTGTATTGTCCAATCTTTTAGTTTCTTGATTCGCGAGTAGACTAATCAAATGACAACAATATCATATCTTGATTCATTTGTTCATGGCCATGAATTAGTCGAGACTCCGTCAAGGGGCCCCGAGATATCGCTCCTGCTATATAGGAGGGAGAAATCCTTTACTGCATCCCAGCTCATCACGAACAAGATTCGTGATATACCCGATAAATGCCTTTATTGCTCACCTGCATTACGGATAGCGTTTAACATTATCAAAGCATAACACTAGCCATGCAAGAACTCTTGTGAGACCTCAAGTCGAAGGATCTCATATACAACCCAGTCAAAAATTTGAGAAACACGCGTTGACTATTATATAAACAAACCCGTGGTGTGTTTCTCATGTCGAGTGCATCGAGTATAATGATTCTCTAATCATATATACCCGTGTGACGATCCGATATCTTATATCAATCACTTTGCACATACTAGTCTTACGCATTATTATTGTCCTCGAAGATTCCATAATAATGTTCGACTAGGGGACGTTTGAGAATAGTATCTCATAACAATGTCCTATGAATACTATTCTAAGGACATATTATTTATTTATGTTGTTAAGACGCAGAAACATAATGAATAATCTTTGGAATTAATGCCTTTTTATTCATCAAAATGAAAATTACATAAATACGGTACAATTACAATAATCTCCCACTTGCACTAAAGACCCAAATTATAATAAATGGTCTTTAGGGCATACTAATAGTTTGTCTCTAAAGATCAGCCCTCCGGATATCGGATACCCATGGAGCTAGTGTGGCGATCATGCTGCTGCTGCTGCGGCGGTGGCTTCGTCGGTGGATCGGCGACATTGTCTGCAGAATCTACTCTACATATATGCACATCACTCTCTCTCTATAATCTCACGGATTAGGTGAAATCGCCGTAGTACATGTTTGGACCTCTGGTGAGATCTAGGTTCCCTAGATTGGGAAATAGCCCCATTGTTGTCACAATAGAGGTCTATCGGGTTCGCGATACTAGGAACCACATCGAGGTCGGAAATAAATTTCTGATCAAAGCTCCCCTTAGCTGCTTCACAGGCTGCTATGTACTCGACCTCTGTCGTAGAATCTGCGATGGTTGATTGCTTTGAACTACGCCCTGACTCACGACACCTCCATTCAAGTTAAACACATATCCCGATTGCGATCGGAAATCATCTCTGTCGGTTTGGAAACTAGCATCGGTGTAACCACTTTAGCGAGCTCATCCAGCCCCTCCATAAATCAAGAATGTATCCTTAGTCCTTCGTAAGTACTTGAGGATATTCTTGGTGAGATCGGTGGCGTTCACAGTAATTAGGCGGTATGCTGCTCGTAACGCTTAAGGCAAAGCGAGACATGCAGGCGAGTACATAACATGGCGTACATGATGGATCCTATGGCGAAGCATAAGGGATCTCTTTCATGCGTTCTAATTCGGCGGGCGTTTTTAGAACCTTTGTTTGTTCGGCAGAGCGAGTACCATGTGCCATAGGACAAAGGCCACTTCTTAGACTCTTGCATGCTAAACCGCTTTAGCACCTTGTCTATATATGTACTCGACTTAGGCCAGTAGGTCTCTGGATCTATCTCTATAGATCTTGACTCCCCGAGAATATAGTTTGGCATCGCTTTAAGTCTTTCATAGAGAAACACGTACTCAACCCGAGCCTTGTGAGACTTTAAGGTTGGTATGTCGTTTCCAATGAGTAGTATGTCATCTACATACAAAACCGAGAATACGATTGAGCTCCCACTAACCTTCTTGTAAACACGAGGCTCATCCTCATTTCTAATGAAGCGAAACTCACGGGACGGCATCATTAAAGCGGATGTTCGGCTTGAGAAGCTTTGCTTGAGTCCATAAATGGATCTCTGAAAGCTTACATACTTTTTCGGCATTCTGCGGAGTGACAAAACCTTCGGTGTGTCATATACACATCCTCTTCAAGTTTTCCATTAAGGAAAGCGGTTTTGACATCCATTTGCGGTTTCATAGTCATAGTAAGGCTGCGATAGCAAGCAAAATCCGAATGGACTTGAACATAACTACGGGGGAAAAGGTCTCGTCATAGTCAATACCATGAACTTGTTTGAAACCTTTCGCGACCAGTCGCCCCCTTGTATGTTTGTACATTCCCTTCCATGTCGGTTTTAATCTTAAAAACCCATTTGCACCCTATGGGAGTTACCCCTTTAGGTGGATCAGCAAGATCCGAGACTTGGTTTGTATACATGGAGTCCATTTCGGATCTCGTGGCCTCGAAGCCATTTCTCGAGAATACGGGCTATTAATTGCATGTTTGTAGGTTGAAGGTTCATCGTGATCCACAAACATAACATCACCATGTTACGTTATGAAAAAATCCAAATTTTTTAGGAGGTGGACGATGAACTCTACCGGACCTACGCAATTCTTGTGTTTCTTGAGCTAGTGCTTGGTTTGCTAGCTGTTTGTGGCTTTCTTTGCACAACAACTTGTGGAGTGCTATTCAATTTCCATCTCATCATTAGTGCTAGTTTGAGAGTGCGGAACTTGAGTAAGTTCTACGCTACTCCCGCTCGTGTTTCTAGAAACAAATTCTTTTTCTAGAAAGACTCCGTCATGAAAGCAACAAACACTTTGTTCTCGTTAGGGATATAAAAAGTAGTATCCTTTAGTTTCCTTAGGATAACCTACAAATATGCACTTTTCAGATTTTGGAGCCGGCTTATCGGAAGGTGAGCGTTTTACAAAAGCTTCACGGCCCCAAATCTTGAGGAAAGACAAAGCTGGGGACGCTTCCCGAGTCCATAGCTTCGTATGGCGTCTTTGCAGCTGATTTAGATGGAGCAGCGGTTAAGTGTTAAAGCTGCTTTGTCTCTAGTGCGTGTCCCCAAAAGGGAATTGGGCGAGGCTCGTGTGACTCATCATAGAGCGAACCATATCTAATAAGGTTACGTTCCTCCTTTCGAATACACCATTCCATTGTGGAGTAGGCTGGAGGAGAAAGTTGTGAAAGCGATTCCACAAGCTTTTAGATAGTCACGAGAATTCTTGACTCAAGTATTCTCTCCATCGATCGGATCGAAGAACCTTAATACTCTTGCCAAGTTGGTTTTCTACTTCTAGTTTAAACTCTTTAAACTTAGCAAATGCTTGGTTTGTGTTTCATCAAGAACACATATCCATACCTACTGAAGTCATCGAGTAAAGGTAATGAAGTAGAGGTAACCACCCACTTGCATGTATATTAAAAGGGCCACATACATCACTATGTATTAGTCCTAATAAAGCATCGGCTCTCTCACCTAGCTTAGTGAAAGGTGATGCTTTGTCATCTTACCCAACAAACAAGATTCGCATCGATCATAAGACTTGAAGTCAAATGATTCCAATAGCCCCGTCTTTATGGAGTTTGGATATGCGATCTTCGTTTATGTGGCCTAGCGACAATGCGGGAGGTATGTCGGATTAGAATCATTAGTCTTAATCCTTTTGGTATTTATATTTAAAATTGGCATATCAAGATCTAAAACATATAGACCATTAATCAAAGAAGTGACTTGCATAAAACATATTATCCCAGAAATAACGACAATCGTTGGTTTTTGATCGAAATCTCAAAACCTTTCTTGTCGAACAAGAAAGCGAAATAATATTCTTAATTAAACTAGGTACATAGAAAGCAGTTTTCTAAACCCAAAACAAGCCACAGAAGGCAAAGTAAAAGTACAAGTCCCTACGGTAGAGAATCATGACACGTGCTCCGTTGCCAACTCGTAGTTCAACTTCACCCTTTGCCAACTCTACTGCTCGCTGCGGTCCACTGCACATTAGTACAAATGTGAGAACCACATCCGGTATCAAATACCCAGAAGTAGTTGTATTTAAATTGATATCAATCATATTAATATCTACAACATAAATACAGAGCAGAAACAACATTTGCTTTCTCCTTTTCCGAGCCTTTTCCATGCAAGATAGCTTTTGCAGTTCCTTTTCCAGTGACCGCTTCTCACCACAATGATGACGAGATAGAGTCCTTGGCTACACCGCCCTTAGGTTTTGAGTGCATTGTTGAAAGTGGTTTGCTTGCCACTTGGGCTTACCTTTCGGTTTGCCTTTTGGATTTCACAAAACCTTTGCCTTTGCCACTTTTGCACCATCGGTATGGTGTTGGGCTTGGACTTGCCTATTTCCTTCTCGGCGAGTCCTCGGCATATTCAACAACTCGAGCGATGGCTTGTCAATTTCATTCATGTGATAATTGAGAATGAGCTATTTGTATGATTCGAGCAGCGATTGCAAGATCAAATCGATCGGCGACTCTTGTCCCCGAAAGAAATCCCGAGTTTTTCAAGGTTACGAACATAACCTATCATCTTAAGAGCGTGAGTTCCCTCACGGCATTCCTTGGGACATTTTTGCCTTTGAAAGAGATTTCGATACATCGAATCTCTCTGGCGTGCTTGCCCACTGATATAGTTGCTTGGGTGAGCCGGCATCTCATAAGCCCCCGTGTCCTCATGTTGCTTTTTGAAGCTCGAGTTCATGGTGACAAAGCATGAGGCTAGACACATCTAAAGCATCACTAACATGCTTCGATAAGCACTTCTATCGGCGGTCGAAGCGCGAGCCTCGCAGTGTAGCGAGGAATAGAGTTGTTCCAGGGACATACGACTTTCTTTCATGCTTGAGAGCGATTCTCAAGTTCTCGAACCCGATCGAGGAAGTTAACTCCCTCTAATTTGTCCTTCTCAAGGGACGAGCGCGATGATAGTGTTTGGTTTGAATTTGCCATTTTTCTACAACAAAAATACATATGCAAAGTAAGTCACAGATAAAAAATCATTATTAGGTCTTTATCTTTTTAATGATTTCTCCCACTATTTTCTTCGAGTGAATAACCCTCATTATCAACTCGGAAAGTTCGTTAACTTTCTAGCGGGCCAAGATCCATATTTCACCTCGTTACGAGTCGGCTTTGGTGATCGCCCAAAACTTAGTTATTTAGGTAGGCAACGTTTGCCAATTACATCAAATTATGTAATTCTTGGTTAGTTGAGTGAATAACATTTATTCAAGCGTATCATTATACACTTTTCTCAACTCTTTTGCCTCTAGATCCTCAATCCATTTATTGAGATAATCCGAGTTAACTAGGACCACTAAGTTTTAGCAGGCGGATATCACAACTTATCCTTCGCGCCTCACCCAGGATAGACACGTATGCACGGCTTTGGCATGTCCCATACTAATGTCGATCTAGGCCTTGGCGAGGGCCAAACTTAGGAAGGCACTAATTAATATTTAATTGAGGGTTTTGTTTTTAACAATCTCACGAGAAAAGCATAAATAAAGCAGTTTATGCTTATATACATATGCATCGATACATAAAAGTAAAATGCAATAGTAATCGCCATATCTATTCGGTTTTCCAAGCCCGATGGAAAAAACGTGAAAGTCGATCTAAGGGTGTGAAAAGAAAAAAACTCTATTCTACACCGTCTTGACCTTCAGGTGGTTGCCTTCAAATCTTCATCACAATTTGTTCCTTCTCCTAATCTAGAATATTACATAATTCTAAGGAAACCTCGAGTTACATTCGAGGGGATTTAATGAGAAGAAAATTACAACTTTTGATAGAAAAAAATAGGCACGATACGCGAGATCGTATTATAAAATTAAACCAACGAGGGTAAAAGGCGATTACTATGCATCATGCTCAATTAACATAACAATTTATGAAAAAATAATGAGCAACCCGACAAAGCGAGAACATTTCATATTACGAGTCGGGTTCGGTTGGGACCGAGCCACCAAGCTTCGGTCGGCCGAGACAAAGTACTTGAAGTACTTTCGGTTGACCAAGCAGAGCACTCGGTTGGCCGAAGACCAACTCGGTTGATCGAACCAAATATCGGTAACCTGTCTTACCTTGGTCGACCCAGGCGAGTCGAGTCGGCCGAAAGGCTAGAAACTAAGAGTTTTTCCAGCTTTTGAATGACTTCAAAACTGGAAAATCTCGATTCTCATACATTCAAAATGATGAAAAACATGTCATACATCATATACAACATTTCTAGCAATCCTAAGGCATGCAAAACATAGATTCATAATCCATATTCTAATACTATAGCACATTAAGTCTATAGGGTACTCGGGAGCCTGACTCTGATACCACTTTAGAAGAATAACTGGGTCGAATCACATTGTGCAGCGGAAATAAAGTGACCCGCCTCTACCAGGATCTATCACGAGTAAGAACCTAAGACTATGGGATAGTATTATACCTTTTCAAAGTGCTAGGATAGCTGAAACGGTTTCAGCTGTTGTTGTCACGAACGGAGCGCCACCAGCGCGAGCTCCGTCTCTCCCGATATCCACTCGATCTTAGGGGATGGTCTTCTACCGCTTGGTGCTAGCCAATGCTGCGTAGAAGTTTTGAAGACTCTCTTCAAGATAGAGTATGAATGTATGACCTTTTTGGAAGAACAAGAAAAGCAGTTTTTCTTTTCTTACAAAAGTTCTCTCTTTTCTCTCTTCTCTAAGCTCTCAAAAAGCTGGAGAAAACTACTTAGAATGCATAGAGAAAATCAGTATTTTCCCCTAGTCATTCATAGGATAGAGGGAGAGTGAAAGGGGAAGTGGGAGATCATGGAGAAACCCGACTCCTCCACTTTCTCTACCATTTCAACCACCCATTCTAAGAGATAAAAGGGCTGGAAAATATCTCTAATTGTCCAGCCATAAGGTCGGTCCAAATGGGTTGGTCGGCCCAATCATATTGGTCGGCCCAACCCGATTAAGGGCCCAATCCAATCCCGGACCGAAGCCCGGCCCGGCCCAATCGAATTGGCGCACCTTAGATTAAATGTACTCCAACACACATATCCACACAGAAATATCGCAAACACCAGGTTCTAGCGATATATAAATGGGATGTATCATGCTACTGACCTTTCATAAACAAGAGCTCGAATGGGGTGACGACTTGGTCGACCAAACCAAATATGACTAAAATCAATGGCTCTCAAATATGACGACCAAAGCAGTAACATTTATACAAATTCAATATAGGCCCAATTAATCCAAGATTCACAATTATCAGTTAATTATGACAATTTACATAAGGCAATAACAAGAACACAGTAATCAATTTACGAATCAGATTATAATGAATTTAAATCATACCAAAAACAGTTTATACAATTATGAAAGCAATAAACACAATTTGTGCAACTATTTTGTAAATTGAATAGTTTATTCGCTTTTACTGTGCAGTAATTAATGCGAAAATTAAATGACGTAGGGGCGTCCCTACCTCTTACGAACGCTATAAGACACAGAAATCCGTAATCAGTCCTGGCAGCTTACTCCAGGGGCGATAACTTTCTACTGGAACCTCCGATTCACGATCCGTCTGCGTTCACTCGAAGGTCTTTCAATTCTCTTCAAAATCGTTATGCTGTGGGTAAAAAACAGAGGTCGATAGCATCCTCAATCGTCCTGTCGAAGTTCTAGACAGAATATATTTAATCGCACAAAAATGCAGTTCCGCCTCCACTTCCGACCTATATTACGGAAAATCTAACGGTTAAAATATCGATCCCTCCGGTCAGATTATAGCCCTATCATTCTAGTTTTTAAATAAAAAAGAATTACTCCGATTGGAGTTTGAATGTTACCTGTACGATGATTCTACAGAAAGTGTGCAGAAACCGAAACTCAAAAAATCAACCCCGTTTCCGATTCGATATCTTTCCGCTCCGAACTCAAAATCAAGTTCCGTCTGCGTTCCATCGAAGCCTTTGTGATTATCATGATTTTGAAACCCGGACCGGACCGGCCGGTAGGACCGGTCCGACCGTCGATCGGACCTCCGAGCGGTCCGGTTAGGCCGTTTTCGTCAAAAATCGCTCTAATTTCATCGACGATGAGCCGATCCCGGTCGGACCGTTCGAACCGAAAACCAGAACGGTTTTGGGAAAACCGGCCGGGTCAGAAAATACTTTTTTTTTTAATTTTTCTGTATTAAAAAATCGCTCAAAAAAGAAGAAAAATAGAGAGGGCGGTGGCGGGGCGGTTCACGGCGGAGGAGGAGAGAAGGGAAAAAAAAAGAGATGAGAAGGGAGAAGGAGAAGAGGGGAACCGGAGAAGGAGAAGGAGAAGGAGGGCCGCGCCGGAGAAAAGAGAAAAGAGGAGAAGAGGGATGGTCCGGAGAAAAGAGAAAAGAGAAAAGAGGAGAAGAGGGGGCGCCGGAGAAAAGAGAAAGAGGAGAAGAGGGATGGGGGGTGGGCGCTGGGAGGGCGTGGAAGGGGTGGCGCTGGAGAAAGCGAGAAAGAGGAGAAGAGGGAATGGGGGGAGGGGGGCTGGGAGAGAAAAGGGTGGAGAAGGGAAATGAGGGTTTTCTTCCTTTAGGGTTTGGGTAGGAGACTTTATATAGTTAGGAATGAAATGGCAATTAAAATATTATCACATAAACCCTAAAAAATAATTATAGTACAAACAAGTCCTAAAAAGTCTATTTTCAATATTTAGTTGGACATTAAAATTAAAGGAGATATTTAAGGGAATAATTAAGATAAAATATATATGAACTAGCTTTACATTAACAACATTTTTTATTAATAAGTATATATTATATATTTTTTAATATTTATAACGTTGACCGAGTCGTTGACCGGGTCGATGACGGTCCGACCACCGGTCCGACTAGTGACCCGTGACCCAGTGACTTTTCCGGGTCGATGCCCGGTCCGGGTTTCAAAACCTTGGTGATTATCTTCGATTCAGCATATCCCGCAATGAAAACTTATGTCTCGAACCCCATCAATTGTCGCGTCAAAGTTTTCCAAAATATTTAATTGCACGAAATATTTACTTTCTGTCTCACGCGGCACAGCCGCTACTTCTTTTCTTTGTTGACTGATTAATCCCAGTTTGATGATTCCCCTTTTGTTTGTCTCTACGCAACTCCCAAAACACCAGAACCCTTTTTCCCCTTTTTGTGTCCTTGCGGCTCCAAGAGAAAGAGAGAGAGAGTGGCCGGCTCATTTTCTTCTTGATTTTGCTTGCTTCACGTTTTCCATCCAATGCCCCTGATGCCCCTAATATTGCCTTCTATATTCTTTTTCTTTTGCCAAATCCCCAAACCCACGATGACCCTTCATGCCCTCAATCCCACCAACTGTTACCTTTTATTTTGTTTTATTTTATTTCCAATTCCAATCAATAATCTAATTAAATTAATTATCTAAGTGAATCACAATCAAATCCCCTAATTACAATACGTGTGCGAAACGACCCTTAATAAACGTACACATAATAAAACATGTAATATATTATAAAAATAATTTTACATGTAGTCACATAATCACACGAAATAAATTACGTCTACACAGTTACTTGCGAAAAAATGAATTACACGTCAAAAATCACGTACGCAAAAGTTACGGTTATCACAATAGGTTACTAAGAAAGACCGGAAATCAAAGAGATAAGAAAATCATATGTTCTTCTCTCAAGTGTTCTTAAAAGTGTGTAAAAATCAAGATGAAAAAATCCCATATTTTTGCTTCTATATTTTGGTTGGAACGATGAAGAGAGCAAAAAATGATAAGAGAAATTAAGAGAGTGAAAACTAATGAAGAACAATTCTTCATCAAATGTGGTGTTAGTGGAATCACCCACTAACCCCCACTCTCCCCTTATTTCTCTCTCACTGCAAGCACTCTCACATTGCACACACACTCTCTCACACATGTTGATGTGCCGGTTTTGACTAAGTCCAACTGGTTTGGTCGACCGGATAAATGGTTCTTGCCCGACCGGAGTGATAAACCGTTTTGGTCGACCCGAGAGAGCTCTCGGTCGACCGGGTCCAGTTTTGCCCAATCCAATTGAACACCCAATCCAATTGAGTCTGCCCAATCTAATTGAACACCTATATCAAATGTAAACTCCAACAAGCCCAATCAGTTGATTATAGTGTACAACCCTTTAGGTATTTGCTATGTTGGTCGTGACAACAATTGTCGTCATTAATGAGAGGTAACTAGCAACACATCATTGCTCCCAATTATTTACTCCCAATTCACAAATAGTCTCGGTGATTAAGGTAACCACAAATATGATATTTTGCACTAATCCCTTTGTCCTCGATATCTAGATTGAACACAAGTCACGGAGTATGTCAAACTTGTATAGTCCAATCAGTCAGTTTTTTTTATTCCCGAGTAGACTACTCAAATGACATTAATATCTCATATTAATTCACTTGTTCATGGCCATGAATTAGTCTCACTCTATCAAGGGGCCCAAGATATCACTCCTGTTATATAGGAGAGACAAATCATCAATCTATCACACCTCATCCTGACATGGTTCATAAATACACCCAACAAATGCCTTTATAACCCATCTAGTTACATACGGCGTTTGACACTATCAAAGCATACCATTAGCCAAGCAGGAAAATCTTGCGTGATCTCAAGTCGAAGGATTTATTTACAAACAGAATCATCATAAGAACATTGTGAAGGGATTCATGGGAAGAAACTCGTTCTAAACACCCATAAGTCTTCCCCCTTAAGGATCCGCTCTTAAAAAAACGAATCGAAAAGCCGAATAGGACTTACATTTTTCGGCTAAAGATGGTATCTTTTGGCTCTCAGCAGAAACCACCTTGAGTCCTCCCTTGCAGAATTACTCCCTACCGGTATCCACGCAACGAAACAAGCAGCGAGTGCTAGCTCTTCGGTTTTTCTGGGTTACGAATTTTCTAGAGAGAAAAGGAGGCCGAAATCAAGAAATCAGATTTCTACGTTTTGGCATTATTGCGGCTCAAGCATTAGTCTCAAGAGTTTCGACCAAGAGAGGTTTATATAGGGAGTGGGAGTTTGTTCCAAGGGAGAACTCCCACGTCATATCCACCTCTTTTTGGCAGGTGGGAGTCTATAACTCCCACGTCCCTCTAGACTTTCTGGCCGGGTAGTGGGAGTCTTTATCGGATAATAACTCCCTCGTAATCTCAGCTATACCGAAAATGCCCCTTATCTCTAATTCGAATAATAACGCTTTATTATTCTCAGAAAAATAAATGTCAGATACAATGAACCTAGACACATTCTAAATTCATTGAATCTGGACATGAAGCTAGTTAACTCGTCAATACGTGTGACCCTGTAGGTTCATATCACAATGGCAATGAAAACACACTTAGTAGTAGTATGTGTTCATAAATCACAAGCGGTCCCTAGCAGGACATTGTGACTACCCAAAGTGAATGAATTTATGGTGGAACCTAATATGAATCCACCATTTAATCCCTTTGTCTCGCAATATCCTAATTAAGCATAAGACATGGTAGTCGTCACCTTTATTAAGCTTAATTGTATTTATGCTCGATCTCCAGGTAAACTGTTCCAACAAATAGTATTTGATAACCACTTTATCAAATACATTTGAGCACGACCATGCATTTAAACAGTTTTTCCCTATCGAGAGGGCCCATGGATATCTCTCTCCAATAATAGAGAGGGACAAATTCCCTTACAATGCCTCTAACATTCTAAGCCATGATAGGGACGCTACATCCGATCATCGGTACGTATTGAATACTCGATTAAAAGTAACGTCCCGATCGAGTCAAAAGCGTGGCTCCATTCATTCTAGAATCAATGGAGACATAAGGTCTAAGGATTCTAAAATAGTATTGAGGAAGTAATACTTATGACTAAGGACCATGAAGTATTACTTCTCAACGGATCACGTCCCGATACAATATATCTCAATACATTGCATCTATGATATGATTTGTATTCATTACTCATGATTAGTAAAACATAATCATCAATCAAACAAACGATACTAATTTTATTTCATTGTAAAAGAAGCTTACATAGAACTAGGGACAACTAGAATAGTAATTATATAAATTAATGAGTTTTACTATCAAATCACGCATTTGATGTTTATAAGCAAATTAGCTATTGATAAGAGAGTCTAAAATGCGAGTCATGGTAATGTTTTTGTGCCTTTTCTACCTAATTGTGTGTTGATATTTGCATTATAATTGTATATCAATTTGTTATTATAGGCTTACTTAGAGGCATAACTAAGGTGGAGGGTGGCGGCTACCACCGACATTTTGAGATTTTTTTTTTTTCATTTTAAAAAATAAACTTCTCACAAATATCACTTTTATAAACTTTTTACATATAAAAACTTGAAACACAACTGATGAAAATTCAAAAGATTGAAGTTTCTTATCCAATTTCACACGAAGAAAGTAACAATTAATGATTTATTTAAGAATTGTAGTTCTCCTGAAAATTATTATGACTTAAGTGTATGTGTTTCTTTCTAATTTTATTAGAATTGGCGTTCATTTATATCACACCAAAACGTAATTCTCATAGGGTCGATAGGGAGAATGACATAGTTTTTGTCAAATTTAATCTTAAGTTACAAATGATTTGGGAAATATAGACAAGAGGATTATATATATATATATATATATATATAATTACTGATCCATAAAGTATACAAATAAGATAAAAGCGATCCATTAAATTCATGATAGAGATACTAGGGAAGATAATAATTGATCACTTTGGAGATACTAGGGAAGATAATAATTGATAAGATAATAAACAAATTTGTATTATACAAACCAACATTTTAAAAAGACATTCTATTTATCTAATTTAGTATTTAAATGATAACTACAATCCATTTAAATTGCATGTTGTGATCGTAGAACATGATTAAACCAACTTCATGCAACTTATTATTAAATTTCGAACATATTATATATTAGATCTTTTCACATCTATGACGATTCTTTATTTTTGTTACCTTGGCCAAAATGATTTTTTTCTTTTGTTTATTTTTTTTAATAGCTCCAGTGCATAGCACGAGTCCATAATCTAGTATATATATATATATATATATATATTATAGAAATTCAAGTGCATTATGCAAATTTTGAAGGTAGAAAGCTCTATTTTTATTCGAGATAGTAAGATGTTTATTTATTTACTTGTTTTTTTCTTAGGCAGAGAAGTATATATATCCTTTCGATTTCTACTTTTAGGTGCAATTTTATGTTTTCTTCTTTATTAAAAAAAGACCTTTTGTTTTAGTTATTCTTGTTTTTTTTTGGCTAATTTAATTTTTTTGTTTGTTTGACTTAAATAGGCAGAGTATGAAAAATTAGATGGAAGAGATGATCTGATTCTTTATTTAAGAGGTATATTCTTTTATTTTTTTATAAGCTACAATTTTCTTTAATGTTTTTTTCACAGATTTCGTTTTTTATTGTTTGGCTTAACAAGTGTAGTATGCAAATTTTGAAGGTACAAATCTCTATTTTTATTTAGATAGTAAGATGTTTATTTATATACTGTTTTTCTTGGCTGGAGAAGTATATATGTCCTTTAGATTTCTACTTCCAGGTGGAATTTTATGTTTTCTTCTTTATTAAAAGAGACTTTTTGTTTTAGTTATTTACTGTTTTTTCTTGGCTAATCTAATTTCTTTTGTTTGTGTGACTTAAATAGGTAGAGTATAAAAAATTAGATGGAAGAGATTATCTGGTTCTTTATTTAAGAGGTATTGTTTTTTATAAGGCAAAGAATATTTCTATTTTGTTTTTTGTTTTTTGAGAAAAGAATTACCCTTGAATTCTTATTTAATAGAGGATAATTTTTAGGAATTGATAAACCTTTTATCATGATATTGACATCTGGGGAAGACTTCTCAATTGAGATTGTTTTGATGATATTTTTGGCATTCTTTTGCTAATTCGCTTCCTCATATTTTATTTTTTTCTTTTAATTTTTACTATGATGCAGATCATAAAGGATTTATTACGACCTATCAAGACTCATAACGATGAAGAAGAAACAACACAAGACTCGAAGAATGTAAAGCTCTTCTTTTATTTTAATACAATATTATTGTTTTCTTATCAAACATGTATATGAAAGCTTTGAATGTTTTCTTAATTGCAAATTATATGACTTCTTCTGAAATTTGAAATCATATTTATAATTCACTAGAAATTTGTTTTGCTAGACAAAAAACTAGCGGTGCATAATTTCTTTTAAAATTCTGCAAGATCCAATGACAGGCCTTTTTCCTTTATAATTATTTCTTTTTTTATCTTGCAACATTGAGATATCATTGAAGGTACTCTTTTCTTATTTTCATGTATTTTTTTTAACTATATTATTTTATATGTAGTGTGCTATTTGGATTTCTATATAATATTTTCAGGATGTCATTTAGTGGACTTGATTTTCCAAGAATTCATAAACATGTTCTCTTCATAGTGATATTGTTCGCATGCCAGTCATTTTGCATCAGGTTTTACAATTTGCGTGGCAGTCAAAGTTCCTCATATTTATTTAACATTTTCAAAATTTTGGTTGTAGCAAATTTCATGAGAAAACTATTTTTGTTTTTTTTGTAATTGTATTTGGAGCTTTGCTTCTGGTGGATTGTTTAGCTGGTCATTCTGTTGTAAAAATATATTCTGCAAACTTGCATGAATTACATGGACTTGCTTTTAGGTATGTCATTTGAACTCAGATATGCTATGCTCTCAGTAGCAGAACTTGGTCCACCTTGGAACTGTTGATGCTTAGTCTCTTTCTCTTTTTTTCTTTTTCCTAATGCAACGTATTTAGAACTATAAAGTAACAATAATTTATTTTGTATAATTTATTTAAAGGATCATCTCGAAATGATACGTGATTTTGCTTCTTTGTTTGATACATTGGTGGGACTGGGAAATATGTATGTTTTACTCTTAAAATTGCATTTGATTATGTATAATTCTTTGTTCATTTTCTTCACTTATTACTTTTTAAATGTGAAAAACATGAGTAATTTGCACGCCATAGGGTTTCTAATGTGATTGTTTTATGTATTAAAATGATTTTTTAGTGTGGGGAGCCAAAGAGGAGGGCAGAGGTAACTATCTTTTATTATTATTATTATTGGAAAGAATTAGAAAATAAGAAGCGGGGAGTGGGTTTTTAACTTAACTTTTACGCTTTGATGCCTCAACCTTAAACACTAAACCAATATTTCATCGCCATATACATAATACAACGGAGATACATCGTGAAGTTGAAGATTGACAATTAAACTCTCAGTCTATAACTTCGGTATAAACCGCTAATTGGATCATGTTTGTTTACATGTAGATGATAAGATTAAACATAACATTCGCTTGAATTGTGTATTTTTTTTATTCAACTTCCTTCTACATTTTATAAGAATTCTCTGTTGAGGAAAAATTGTCTAAATTGGTGTTACTCATGAGAAGTGAAGTGAGAGCTTTAGATATATTATAGGGCAAATGAGATAACTTCAAATTTTTTTTTTTTAACTTTTTAAATTATTATTGGAGTCGACTGAGGAACTATTGTTTTGAGTCGGAAGTGTTAAGACAAATGTGCTAACCTTTTTAAAGTATACAACTCCATATCTTTATTATTCAATTATATATAATAATTATTACTTCATATTATTTTGATAGTGCACCGTTAGTTATTTCTTCCTTTACAATTCATTTTTTTCATAGTTGCTTAGCAGTGTAAGAGTACCGTGCATAGCACGGGTCATTTGCTAGTATATATATATATATATATTACATAGCATGTTATAGATACGTATATTTGTATCTATATATTTCTTCAATACTATTTTCTTAGATTTTCACATTTTTTAATTAATTTACTAATTTTTATTGGTTGAGAATATTTAGGTTAATTAAATTAATTGAAAATTAACTTATCTTAATAAAAATTAAATATCAACTTTATTGGTGCAAAAATGTTGAACTATTTTATTTAAAACGGGAGAGGGGGATTCAACCCCCCGACCTGCAAGCCGAATGCTACGCCACATTGCCAACTACTCTGGCAGGTATTTGACAACTATTTTCTTTAATCTTTTAATGGAATGCTAATTTAAATTTTATTTTGGTTGTAAACTCTTAATTTGCATATAAGAGTATCTCACATTGAAAAGTTACACTGTTTTTTGAGTTTGACAATACTATAAAAGATGGTACTTTGACATGTTTTGAGTTACAAAATTGGGCTGACATTTTAGCCCATCAAATTAAGGAAGTCCGCTTATTAGGTGATTAACGTTTATTATTAGTAGTGTAGTGATTATTGAAATTTCTTATTTGTTTTCTGAAAAATTAAAGTGAACGAGTTTTCGTTGTAAGTACAACTATACAATCATTAAATTAGCATTTTGAAATTCAATATCTCCGTGCATAGCACGGGTCATTTGCTAATATATATTACATAATGTCAATGTTATTCAAGTAAGATTTTGTAATGAATGTTTAATTAGGTTTTATCACTAATATATGCTAAAAGGTCATTTAGGTCATATTACGTTTAATTCATTATGACATTAAAATATAGTTTTACCAAACACGAGATAAAGAACCGACAATCCATTCTTCCTTTGCCTTCCTAAAAGCTCGGAATGGAAAGAGGATTCGAAGTCATTACGAATGGAGGCGATTAAACTCGAAAAAGGATTCCACTTTATTCAATTTCATCGTAGCAAAGCGTATTGCTAGTTGGTAGAAGGAAATATTTAAGGTGAATAATTGTAATTGATAAAAATCGATTGCACTAATCTTGAGCCGGATCATTGAGGATTTTATAATTCCTTTATATACGTAAAAATTATCCAACATTAACAAATTTGTGGCACATATTAGATAACCTCACTTTCCCAATTAGTTGTTCCATTCACGTGCAATATCTATGGTTACAAACAAACTAGGGTTACAAAGCAGAATGGAAAAAAGTAATTATAAGATGATTATTTATTTTAAGAAATGATAAATATATTAATGGAAACAAGATAAAAAAAAAGTAATATATTGCAATTAGTATTAAAATTTGGGATTTATTGTAATTCTGAAAAATCATCCGCCATTTGCAACATTTGAATTTTAAATATGTGGCTAAAATTCCCTAGCCTATCCGGCTCTAGTAACAGAAAAATAAAGCTAATACTATCTGAACAATTGTAACCATTTTTCCAGTGTATAGGGTCACCTCAAACAACTTGATGGACTGACAAAACCCGAAATTCCTCCAAAAGCATTGGCACAAAATGATTCAACTCTTTTGCCATTATAACTTAGACTTACATCTTCCAAAATTAATCCATTGCACGGCTTTATTGGACTGCAATCAAATTTAACTGCTATTTTTGTTGCAGACGAACCACGGATGTCACTGTAAGTAACGTTGGTAATTTGGACGTACGACGGCTGCAATTAAATTAAATAAATAAATAAAATAAATAAGATCAATGACATAAGCCTGAATCAATATGGACATGAATTGTTGCATACATATCCGGTGCATCCTTCAACTCCCGCGCAATAATTTTGGTCAATTATGATCGGATTCTGGACATTATCCATAGTGGAATGCTCAAAAGTAACATCTCTTACGACTGAGGGGTATGGCGTACCCAATGTTTTTATTCTCAAACCATTTAGGGTTCCAGAAATTGAAGATTTTCTAACCATCACGGTGTGTACATCTCCTTCGTTAGGTACCCTGCCTAAACCTCCAATGCTTTAGACAAACACATAACACAGTTGTTAGAATATATAGAAAATGTGAAGTTCAAATCTTCTGTCTCATCACTTAATAGCCCATTAGTATCCTAGTTTATTTGGTTAATCTATTCCTTAAATATATATATATATATATATATATATATATATATATATAACCATAGAAAAAATGAGAAATTAATTCCTAGAGTAAATGTGAAACACATTTTTAAGATTAAGATATTAAATGAGACAATAATCATTAAACAAAAAAAAGTGTAACCCTAAATCAAGTGAGATTTTCTTAGTTTTGCTCACCTAATGCCATGACCCAGGGCACGAGTAAACATTCTCCATCCACAAGTTATTAGAGCCGGACCTATTGAAATACAATCATCTCCAGTTCTAATTTTGGTTACGAATATTGATATAAAAGAAGAGACATCAACATGAATGCCGTCGGTGTTGGGGCTATTTCCGAGGGGCCAAAATTGTTATACCATCCAGCTTTTACATTCCACTGCCATAAATTTCAATATGAAACATTTGGTACATCACGCAAGGTCAATGATGTTATGTCGATGTTTTCGAGTGGAAAATTCCCAAAGTCCGAAAATTGTTCACAAGAAGAAATAACCATCAATTACAAAGTTAGAAAACAAAATTGAAATCTTATTGTATTTTTTTTCTCTATATAGTTTGAATATTTTGGAATAACATCATTGTTATTATTTGTATGTTATATTGTTTCCACTTTAAAAAATAATTGACAATTCTATATTTTCATAAACTATTTGTACAATTATATATTTGATATTTTAAAAAGAGGGTTCATCGATCGGTTAATTACTTACGGTGAGTACTAGTGAGGGCAATTTTTTCTTTGAGACCTTGCAATCCCACAAACTTTCACCTTTACCATCAAGAAACCCACCTTCAATAGAGAGTCCTTTAACGACATGAATGCGAATCCAACTAGTGATTTCCCCCAAAAACATCGTAATTGGAGCGGAGGCTACGAGGGTTCCCGGGATACGAATAGAAATAGCTTCATTATTACATGGTCCACTTTGAACTGAATTAAATTGAGTAGAAAGGTTCCGCGAGGTACAACTATAGTTCTTGGTTACGGAGAGCCACAAGCCTTTAACCATGCGGTATGAAATGCGAAGTTGAGTCTTTGATGCCCCTTGGATCGGCTCCCTAGGTCAACAACGTTGTACTGAAACAAATGATTCCGAAACATTGAAAAGAAGGAAACAAATTGAGAATGAAAGAATAGTAATTTTAGTGATGAATTCCATCTTAGTTGCTTGTGAATGAATTTGTGAGAAATGTTTTAAAATGTACACCTTATATTCAAATGAGGCTAAGTAAGGCTCTTGAGAGCATTTTTCACATGTTTTAATCTATTCTACAATGTGTTGTTTAATTGATTTGAGTAATTGATTTGAGTAATTGATTGTGTAATAGTGATATAATTTTTTTTTGATAACCATATAATGGGATACTTGATAAATCATTATATCTATTCAGATAAATCATTATACAACTTTTAATTTTTAATTTTCAAACTTTTGAACATTAATAGTGAAAATCGAAGACATAAACTCAATAGCAATAGAGGTAGAGTAGATATCTTAAAAGCTGGAAGTGTAATAAGACATATTCAAGAACAATATTATTCAAACATATTTTTGGTAATAGAGGGAGTAATTCTATTAAGAATACTTTTGAAATTTTGAAAATTTTGAGGAAATTTTGATGCCTTTTTTTAATAAAAAATATTTCATTTTCTCTTTCAAACTTTTAAAGTAAGAATTAACGGTCTTGAAAGTAAGGAAACATTTGAAATTAGGAAATTTTTTACACTAAGAGAGAGAGATAGAGAGTTGGGGGACTGTCGACGAGGAATCAAATCCCTTTGGTAGGATTTTGGCCCACAATAATATCTCGATTGTGAGTTTCGTATAAGAGCTCAAAATGTCATACTCTACCTCCGAGTAAGAGTCAGACTCTTAATTAAGCAATAAGGCATTCCACAACTCAGTTATGGTCACGTACTCTTTTAAACTTTTTGGGTAAAATGAAAACTAAGTATTAATTTTTGAGTTGTGTTGTGGTGAACAAAGGTCCTATTTTCAACACCAATAAATTAAAGATATGCAAATAGATGTGTGACATGCGGAATAAATAACCTACAATAGCAAGTTGTCATTTTTTTTAAAAAAAATATTAAGATAATCACATGGAGGAATGACGATTGCCACATTATTCCATCTAGTTACCAGTAAAAAAGTCAGCAGACATTTGTTGACAAGATTTTTATTATTTTGTAAGTAACTTTAATATTATTAATGGTAAATTAAAACAAAAATTGATGAATTTTAACAAAACCATAGTAAAATTTGAATATTACTACTTTATTTTATAAGTTTAGCATTTTTAATTTGAAACTTATCATTTTTATCATCAATGTGTATATTATATAAAATAGTAAATTTAGAAATAATAATAGTGAATTTCATGACATAAATAGTAATTTATATTATAATGATGGTAAATTCAGGCTGACGAACCTAATATTGAGAATTAAATCTAACATGTGCCCATATTCTAGCTAACCCATCAAGTATTTTGAAATTGCATTTGATCTCATGCTTAAGATAAAATCAAAGAAAAAAGAAAAACACAAATTACAAAAGAAAAGAGAATGTTAAATTAGTAAAAAATCATATGAGAAGAGAACAATATCGTAGTTTTACAAAACTAAATAATTTATACAAGAGAAAAAAATCTCAAAACAAAAAACAAAACATTGTTCCACTATACACTTTTTCCCTTTCTATATTAAAAAATAGATAGATATAGAAGAATAAAACAAACAAAAAATTATAAAATAACAAAAGAGATAAAAATGGAAATAGAAAGGTACAATTGCAGGATAATAGAGTGACTTTGGCCTAAAGTATTTCATAAGCAAACTCGAAAAGCTAAAAAGATAAACAAAAAATTAAATAAAAACATAAAAATCGCAAAATTACAAAGATAGAAGAAGGTTAAACTAGTATAAAAGCTACAAGAGGAAAAATATTAGCAGTGTTTGCTTAAAATATTTTTTAAAATTGAAGAAAATGGTTAATAAAATCACACAAATAAAGCAATATATAAATAGAATGAAAAAATTATGAGAGAAGAAAATGACAAGTTGTTTAACAAAACTTCTACATTAAGAGGATAATATAGATATGAAAAATACACTCTCATACACCCTTTCTTCACGTGGCAGGATAAAATAATTTTTTTAAACTAAAAATAAATTTCATATAACTACAAGAAAAACGTCATTTCGTTACGGTCGATTCTGTAGCTCAACCATAGCTGATAAACAATTAAATGCAGAGCGGAACCGTAGCTATATTCAGTGTCGCAAAAATTATATTAACTACAAATTATCAATCCGTAGCTAATTAGCTACAGAAAATCCGTCGTTAACTTCCAAATGGGTTACTTAAAATGGGTATAATCGATATAGAATAGCTACGGATTACTTTTAATTTAACTATGAAATAACTACGGTGTTTATTTATTTTTTCCAAAAATAAATTTATTTAGCTACGCAATATTTAAAACCTAACTATGGAATAACTACGTAACTTAACAATAATTGCAAAATAAAATATGTTTAAGCACTAATTGGCTACTCAATGAAGAAAATATTTTTTGTAAATTTTCGATTTTATACGGATTACCTACGGAAAGTAACAATAATTACAAAAATAAAATTATTTTAGCCACAGATTGGCTATGGAAGGAAAACAAAAATATATATAAAAATTGATTTTAGCCACATAAGCGCTACATAATGTTGAAGAGAAATATGTAAAATCTCATATTTGCTACTGAGAATAACTACGAAAGTAAAAATAATAGAAAAAATAAAATGATTTTAGCCACAGTTTGGCTCTGAATGTTATAATAGCTACTCAGAATAGCTACATAAATATTCATAAAAAATAATATAAAATAATATTTATTACGTAGCTAATCCGTAGATATGAGGCAAAGTTCTCTACCATAAAATCTATATATGCAACTAGCTCACTTTGCTCAAAATAGAAATGCTACCAACAATTTATACTTACAATACCAGCCTACTAAAAAAACACACTATGAGCTAACAAACCAAGCCAAAAAGTTAATACAATCCAAGTCTCCAAGAAAAAAACACAATAGAATCCAAGCAAAAAACTTAAAACTTAATACAATCCAAGAAAAAACATAGTGTATTTTTGAATTACCAAATAGTAGAATTCATAGAGATTATACGAATGTCAAGGGTAAACTATCATCTAAAAGGTGGTAATCGGATGCGATGAATGTGTCATCTAAGTCATCCACGGACTCATCATCGTCCGTCAATCCAAAGTCAGCGGGAACTCTCATATTGCTCAATTCAAAGAATCTTCTTTTGCATCTCTATAATCTTCTTCAACTTTTTGTCAAACTTGCCATTGATCT